>KB205939.1:2214085-2814085 GCA_000328965.1 Ascocoryne sarcoides NRRL 50072
AGGAGGGAGTGCCAATTCGGTGGAGGAGGTGGTGGCTAGGGGGGGGGGAGAGGGGAGATCCTGCTGCGGTTCGTGTGTTCTACTTTATCTGTTGGAGTTTCTCCTCTCTCCTCCTTCCTCCATCTGATTTTATTTCTCTCTGATTCTGTAAATTTTTATACTCGTCAACAATACATATGGTTCCTTGTTTGAAGCGGGCAAGAGACTTCACCTGATAGGTGTTTTATGTACTGTCGTCTGTGGTGGTCCAATTTGTGTATACCTCAAGCGTTTCCAGTGTACCCATCTTGGGGCGTCTTATTTTGTTTGTTGAAGTCATTAGATCCTGTAGGTTGGTTCTTTTCACGTGGAGGACAATCCAAGTCGCCGTATCAATGCTAATACAACAATAGGAGAGAAGACAATAAAAGCAGACAAACAACGCTTGGTCCAGGCCACATCCTGTCGGATCTGCCTTTTCCCGGTATTCGGCTTGCGTTTATTTCACCTCTACTCCTTCAACCTCACAACACGACGGTCATAACATAATTATCTCTTCACCAAAACTCATCTTCTTCCATCAACGTGAAGATTGACGCAAGTCTTCAAAATGACACACAACAACGCTTTTAGCGCCACCGGAGGTCCTCCTCCATTCTTTAACGACGGTGTTGACTGGCCCACCAACCTTTCGGACTACTTCCAGCAACCTCTTCATCTCCCTAGCGCCTCCTGGTCCATTGAAGCTGACGAACTCTGTCATCCTGTGCTTGGCGATATGACCTCCTACCCTATCCAAAGACTTGATCACCACTCCCACCTAGGCCGTGTTCCTCTCGACCGCTTCATGGGCGAGTCCGAACGCCCTCTATTCCAAATTGCTCCGCCGCAAAGTCCAAGTCAGGATCAAAGCATGTTCGGCCCAGTCAATACTGTCCCCCAACCCAATTCCGGCGTCGGCCGTGAAATCTACAGAAGGTATAGTCCTAGCCCGTCGAATGGAATGGCATCTAGTGGGGATAGTGCCATGAGTCCAGACGGAGCGACATACTACGAGTACTCATACTCTCCTCAGTCTCAGGCCCTAGATTCTGGAAGCCCAGATACAGTCTACGATCATGGGACGCTCCAGGATCTAGATGGGGGGTACCAGGCAGGGTTCAACGGCGTGAGTCTTATCCAGATCCAGGAGTTTGAGGACATGCCAGGGGATGAGCTAGAGTACGAGATCGGTGTTGGTATTGTCCAGAAGAGTCGGGGTCAGCTAGGATCAGAGGGTATGTTTCCGTATACGGATCAAGATGAAGGGATGATTGCGAAGGGGGGGTTGCAGAGCGGATATGGACGTGCGATGGAGTTCAGTGGATTTAGGGATGAGGGGTTGGGGAAGAGTGTTCATGACGAGGCATCGCCGCAACCTGGATCAACGCACTTGCAACAGGGTGATGGGGATGCGTCAGAGAGAGATGTTGATGCTGATGCTTATGGCGAGGATGAAGATGAGGCCGATGAGGCCGATGAAGCTGAGATAGAGGTAGACTCACAGCTGATTGAAGATGGTGAGGCGGAAGAATCAAGTGATGAGGAGTATACGCCACGCAATACACGATCGAGGAAGCGAACCGGTACGAGACAACATGCTTCCACCACCACCAAACGCTATCGTCCCAGCCTTTCCACCGGCAATAACAAATCCAAATCCAAGTCGTCATCCCGCCCCAAACCAAAGACCCAAACCACACCCCCGACGAACGGAGCCGGAAACGAGCCCAAGCGGCGCTTCACTTGCTCATTCTCCTTCGCCGGTTGCCCTAGCACCTTCACCTCTAAGAACGAATGGAAGCGCCACACGTCGTCCCAACACCTCAACCTGCAAGTCTACATCTGCCGCTCGGGTGGTTGTGCAAAGAGCCCCACGCTTCCGGAATTCAACCGCAAGGACCTGTTCACGCAGCATCTAAGACGCATGCACACGCCCCCGCAGCTTTCCAAGAAGGCCAGCGCGCACGGGAAGAAAGGGACCTCGGCGGCGGCGGATGGGTTGGAGTCGCAGCGGGAGGAGTGGGAGGAGAAGGTCAAGAGTCTGCAGGAGAGTGGGCTGGTGCAGAAGAGGAAGGCACCGACGGGTTTAGTCTGCTGTGCGGAGGATTGTAGGGAGGTGTTTCAGGGGTCAGAGGCGTGGGATGCGAGGATGGAGCACGTTGGGCGACATCTAGAGAAGGGTGATGTGGTGAAGGATGAGAGTGATAGAGGGTTGGTCGGGTGGGCGAGGGAGACGGGGATTGTGGAGAAGGTTGAGGGAGGTGGATGGCGGTTGGTTGAGGATAAGGTGGGGAGGGGAGGGAAGGGAGGTGCTGGTGGGCAGAGGGGAATCATTGGGGCTAGAGATATGGACGCTGATGCTGATGGGGAGGAGGAATGAGGTCGGGTTATATTTGGCGTTGGAAGGGGGGATAGGATTTGCGATTGATACCACTCGTTACACTGGATGAATACCGCCTGGATGGTTAGATGGATGGATGAACGGGTGGATACAGGCGTTTCTCACTTTGGGGTTATGATTGCGATGTTTTACGATGGATGACAGACGGATGGAACATGATACGATACGCTACGACACGATATGATACGATACCAAGCTTTGCATTTTCTCATTTCTCCTTTTCGGCATTTTTCTGGCATCGTCTTCTCTTCTTCACACAAGCTATACATACATGCTATACCATCTTTGATGATGAGCGACGGAGACCTAGATGTATACTCCTTTGAGGGGACAATGGCGAAATCCTGGCATCTCTTCTGGTTTGGGAGCTTGGAGAAATAAAACATCGGCATGAGGCCTAGAGATTTTCTTTCTTTCTTTTTGTCTTTAATGCTTCGACCTTTAATTTATGCTTTCGTTTGATGCCTCAAACATAAAATAGAAGGAATAGATGAATGAATGAAGTAAAAATATATGCATACATACTTATATCAGACCAACCGACTGACTTCCCTCTCTCCCCAACTCTCTTACCTCCTCCACCCAGTAGACTCTCTTTACCTCAGCTAGATCGATAACCCGGTTTTTCACGCCGCATGAGACCAAGTCAGCTACTGAACCCACCCCACCTCCTTCAAGCAACTCCAAGCCCCTCTCAGTTCTACACCGTTCTACACAATATAACCTCACACTCACCCCACACAATACCACTCTAATCACTACTACTTCTATTTCCCCGTTAAATATCACATAATTCATATTACTCAATATCAATCATACAAATAACCAATAGTTCAATCATATAGAGACTAATATTACACGTATAGTTGAGCAGCATCGCGCTTTACTTGAGCATATGCTGAAATAGATAGGAGGAAAGCCATTTTTTGCATTTGTTATTGTGAATTTGGGTTTCAATTACCGTTTTCTTTTACAGCTCGGGTGGCTTGGAATTGAATGGCTAAGGTACGAAACGAAAGGACGAGAATTGAGTGATGAAGAAAGTAGAGATGACGATAATAGAATGTTACCCTGAGGGGCTAATGACGGGATTTTAGGAGTTCTTTAGATAGATAGAGACTTAAATTCTCGTTGGTGATTTGAGTTATACCACAGCTAGGTGATGTCAAAACTGCTCGATTGGATATTCAGCGGTATTAGTTATTTCAATTATGAAGGAAAAGAAAGGGGGTTTTATAGCAGCGGGTTGAAGTCGCGAGTTACATTTGGCTAGAGAGATGATTTCATTGGTGAATTGAAGATTTGGAAGTGAAGCAGTTATTTATGTTAATATAAGTGAGGAAAATGTTTCCTGTTCTTGCTACTGATGATAGTGAATTGCTCTGTGAAGTTTAGAGAGCAGAAAAATATTAATGCCTCGTTGATTGTTGGCTGGCATACAAATTTGGTCGGCATATATCTGAGGAGTTTTGTAGACGTAGCGGAGAATGATATATGATGACCCGTAATTATTTGAAGCTAAAAGCATTTTCTATTATTGATCATTCCGGTTTTTCTAACACGTGGTTTTCTTTGTAGTAATCTCTCGTGTCAATATGAAAAAGTGGTGTTCATCAAGTGAAGCAGCAAGGTATTATATGAGAAAATTAAAAGTTGACAGTTGGAGCGAAAATGACGACAAAGTATAAATTTGACATTTAAAAGTTAATAGAACTTGCGTGGATCAGGGGTACTTGCAACTATAAGTGTACTTGCCATCCAGTGGAATATTTATTAGAGTGGGTATAAGTTTGGGCCGAGAGCGGGAGAGGGCAGAAAATAAGAAGCAAGAGTTAGCACTTTGGCTAGAAATTTGCATGGGCTCATGGAAAATGAGAGTAGATACTTAGAGATTGATTGGGTTCTATTATTTACATCGTGAGGGCACAGTCGTAGAAGTAGTGAATGCAAAAACACACTGGAACCACCGAGATGTTTACTCACTTTTGAGAGTTAAGAGCAAACAGCATTTTCACCCAAGTCTACTATTTGGAACTCTTCGTTCACATAGAGCTAAGTGAGTTTCTAATCCTTGCTTCCAGTTGTCACCTATTTTAGCCTAGCAATATTTTATGACTATTAAGCTATGATCAAACGCTTTGGTGCGGAAGTACCGTCACCGATATTGTAGGCCCCGGGAATCTAATAGCATCTTGCTTGTCACTGCAATTGATGTCGGCTTTACTGTATGTCACCTTTACATCCTTGCCAAAAGACGAATTGAGCAATATGGTCTTGGCAAAGTGTAAGCATTGGTGTTGTCGAGGTGCAATGAAGTGGGGGTTAAAACAAAAACACTAAGCTAGAATCGGTAACCTCCGACTTCGTCTACGCCCCTCCTTATCTTAACATCTTACACTTTCCTGATCAAAAGTTTAGAGCAATATGAATTCTCCAACAATTTTTGGCGTTCGAGAAACTTGCAAGTGGTGTCGTGTCAATACTGCCACGACGGTTTTCGAAAAAGCAAGTCTTTGCGACGAATGTAGTCTGAAGGCTACTTGGGCTGTTGAAAACCCTCAACTATGCCGAGCATGCAAGTCATTATTTACCGATGGAGATACCACGAGTGCTCTTTACTCTCCCTTGGGTCTCACTCTGGGATACGGCGATGGATTGATGGCGTCTGCTGAACAAGGCTGCGGCTTATGCCGGATACTGCTGCTACAAGATCCAAATCCAGATCCAGGACGGTTGGAATCCGGACTCGTTCTCTTCGCAGGTGATTCAAGAGTTGAGCCTCCTTATTGGGAAACGGGGTTTTCCTCCCATGAAGATATAGATTCGCTGTACTTCTCAACCGAACCCGATCACTTCGACCTCACACTGTCTGTCTCCGCTAGCGCCGGTAAGTAAGCCTGGTATATATTTCTCCGCCTTCGATGACTGAAATTTGCCTTCTAGATGATCCAGCGGCCAAGTTCGTATCGCAGCGACCTGTGGAAGGTACTTTGGGGAATGAATACATCGACGAGCAAATTAAGACATGGTTCAATGAGTGCCTGGAGACTCATCGAGATTGTCAAGTGCGAAAATCCAAAGCTTTTATGCCCACACGGGTAATTGACGTTACGGGGCCCAGAGATTATGTTAAAATTATCCATCCGTCCACTGCCAATGAGCAGTATATTACTATGAGTTACTGCTGGGGCACACAACCATTTCTCACCACTATTCAGGCCAATTTTGAGCAGCATAAAGAGAAGATTCAGGTCTCTAGTCTACCACAGACCTTCCAGGATGCCATCACCACAACAAGAAATCTTGGTTTCATGTACTTGTGGATCGATGCTTTGTGCATCATCCAAGACAGCTCGGATGACAAGGCGAAAGAGATCAGCATGATGGGTGACATCTATACTAATGCTACAATGTCAATCGCTTCAGTCAGTGGTACGCGTGTTGCCGATGGGTTTCTAACGACTAAACCTCGACTAACAGTACAACTTCCATATCATTGCCCTACTGGTGAGACCGGCCATATAGAAGTCTCCCCACAAATCACAGTCGATCTCTTGCAAGAGCCCCTGTACACGCGTGGCTGGTGCTTACAAGAGAATCTTCTGTCCACTCGAGTCCTTCTTTATACTGGAACAGAAGTTGTATGGCAATGCCAGTCTATTCCAATGAAACGGGCTAATACGACACATGTCGATTATGGGGCTGGGACAGATATCATTTACCGAATTGGAGGACCTAGCGATTCGCCTTTTAAAAGACTACCAGCAAAGATAATGAACCCAGTCCAAGATGAGAAAGATTATGGCATTGCATTGGAAACGGAACGATACGAGATCTGGGCCGGTCTGGTGGCGAATTATACCCGGCGTAAACTCACTGTTGCTGGAGACCGGCTACCAGCCCTCGGAGGTATAGCGCAGACCTTTGAAAAAGCATGGTCAGACCAATATTATTGTGGAATCTGGAAGCGCCAATTCATTCCATCCTTGGGATGGCAACGAGATGCCTCGGTGAGCCACGAGAAATATCACCGCTTAGACACATATCGTGCCCCCACCTGGTCGTGGGCTAGCATTGATGGTCCTATCGCTTTTAAAGATAATTTTGAAGCGAGAAACTCCAAAGTCCCAGGTGCAGTTCTTATAGATGTAGGGCAAGACATGAAGGCCAAATTAGAGGCTTCAATCATACCGCTGGGTGACTTTCTACTGCTTTGGAAGGATAAATTTATCTTAGCGACCCACAATTTAGTTCTCGATGACCATGATTACTTGCCCGGCCAACGCCCTTGGCCAGGGCGTGGAGACACTTTTGATGATTTGGATGAAGAATTGGCCCAAAAAACATGGCTGATGTTGTTGAGAGAAAGTCCTTTTGGATCTGGGAAATTGAGACGAACGACAGCTTTAGTTTTAATGGAAAGCTCGAGTGAGGATGATGGCAGCTTCACCAGGCTTGGAGTTATGCACTCAAGTGTCAAGAATGTTTGGAAGGGGTGGGCAAATCCGAAGTCTAGAAGGATGGTTACAGTTATTTGATAGATGGGCTAGCAAGGCGGCACTCAATGGCCCCGGGAGAATAAAGGCTTGTCGACGGGGGGCGGTTTGATCATTTGCATCTCTTCTCTTTGAGGCCTAATCTAGTTGTTATTGCCACAGTCTCATCTAGCGCCCTCATAAGCATTTTCAATCTTGAGTAGCCCTTAGATTCTACAAGTGTGGTGTCGTATTAGATTCATACCAAGCGAGAAATATAGTATGTTAAAAATCAATCTAGTAAGTGAGCAGTTTCCAGATATGGGACGACAATTGTTTAAATTGTCTCAAGAAGATAAATCCTTGGGCAGATAAGCTCTTTTCGACGGATCCTGTAAAGTATATATCCCATACCTTTCACCCCTACTCGTCCCTCAAAGCTTCATTCCTCGACTTCATCTTCTCTCAACCTGTTGCTTTCTTCAGAAAGCTAGGCGCTTAACCAGTCTTATATAATTTCTTCTTCCTCTTCACAAATAAAAAGCCTATCTTTCCCTACAATCAGCAGGCATCAGTGGTAATGGACGGATACAAAGGTTGGCCATGCGAGATATCTCAACATTGTATGCCCACTACATTTCTAAGCTGACCTTTATATTTTCCAGTCGATACACGATATATTCTCAATATGTCCTGTTTAAAGACTTGGTATCAACGTTAATCCAATCGCCGACAGCAACAATATCTCATTTCAGTAAACGTTTAGGGGAAACAGCAACAAGCGAGTCTCACAAAAGCCTTTACAATCAGAAACCCTTACAGCAGCCTGTACACCCCTATGCAAGCTTGTTCTCACAAAAGTATAAGTTTTTAACCTTCTACACAACATCGTAAGTACTTCGTTTGCTTTTCTTTCCACCTACACCTGCCTCTTAACTTTACTAATCCTTTGTATATACCTTCCCTCCCTACTCCATCGTTAACAAAACGAGTTACCATACTCTTTCAAGAGACTGTTCATTTTACCTCTTTACTTAATCTCAATCAAAGTTTCACTAAATTTCCTGTATACTTTCAAACAAAGGGCCTACCTTCACTTCACTTCCATACATAAGTCACCACCCCCTATTCTAGATATAAATACCTCATTCTTATATCCCAAAACTATACCAGGATCCAATTCAACTTTTTCAGACTCATTTCTAGAAGACGAAGGTATATAATTTCGCTCCCAAACGCCACGCAATTCGCAAATATGTACAATCCCCAATATCCAAATATCAAGCTGAGCCTGATCTATTTCCCCCATCGCAAACTCCATCTCCTAAGATTTCATCTACGTCCTAGATCAAACAAAAGGGAGTTTGATAGTGAGAAAGGCGACGACATACAGACTCCCGACAGCGACTCATCCATTCTATGACAGATACACTACCACCTGCCCGCTGGAAGGGGACAAATTTAACAAGCAAACAATTACCACATCAATTTAAATCCGTATCAAATTCTGCATCGAACAGAGGGTAAAAATGCTTCTCGCAAGGAAGAGCAACCTCTTGATCCTGTGGTTTTCTTTTCGCCTTTCAGTCTTTCTGTACGCTCTGAATAGGAGCACTACTGCTTTATATATGCACGAGAACGCTTGTTCAAAGTAAAGGTTTCTGTAAAAATTTGCCAGATACGTACTCTGCATTGACATTTCAGCTTTCTCACCCCATAGAACGTACATTGACAATGTGAACCTCCAACATAGATCTAATAAATAGCACTAGCTATACACTAGCCATTAAATCACGGGTATATTCCTACTCAAGTAATCCAACCAGAGTGGGCTTGTCCTCCTCGCTCCCTCCGCCTGCAAATCCTCAATCGCACTCCCCCACTTGACAAGACTCGCCTCACTCCATGCCGTCCCCATTACCGCCAACCCAAACGGCATTCCATTCTCAAGCCCCACCCCAGCAGGGACCGTCACCATCGGATACCCAGCCTGCGCTGCAATCTGATAAGTCTGTGCTACATCAGGCGGAACCAATAACCCATCCAGCTTATCCCCATTATTATACAAAGCAGCATCAATCCCCTCCTCCCTCGTCGTTCGATGGCAGAACTCTAACGCTTGCCAATATGTCTCATCCATAACTCCACTCGAATTCAAACTCGCCAAGAATCCATCCTGTCCCGACTCGAATGCCGGATGCACATTGGGCAAGCCACCTTCCGAACCCACATTATCTATATTATACTGCACGATTTCCTCCAGAGAGCGGACGTTCGTATTATTGAGCTGAGCCAGGTACTTCGTAATATCATTATAAAAATCAATCTTTACAACCGTGTATTCAGATTCATTTGGATAACCACGCGTGGAGCCGTAATCCCAGTCCCAGCCGTTGGGGCTGATGATCGTTTGCCAGTGTGGGAGTTCAGTACCGTTGACTATAGTGGCCCCAGCGGCTTCTATGATGGTGAGGAGATGGAGGAGTTGCGAGAGTTGGCTGGGGGGAGTGTATTGCCAGAAACTGAGCCAAGGGAGCCCAAATTTAGCGCCTTTGAGAGATTCTTTGTTGGCGAGGAATTGGGAGAAGCCGGTGGTGGGGGCCTGTTGGACGAGTGTATAGTTGTCTCGAGGATCGGGGCCGTATATAGCGTCGAGACAGTACGTGGCATCTCGAACTGTACGAGCTAGACAACCCACTGTATCTTGGTTATGAGATTCAGGGATGACACTAAGGTTGTTAGAAAGTGAATCATGCTTCGTTTTAAAAATAGCTACTTACCCATCACGAGACGTCAATCCAACAGTAGGTTTGATCCCGACTACACCATTTCTCTCCGCCGGACTTATAACACTTCCATCCGTTTCCGTCCCTAATGCAAACATAGCAATATTAGCAGCCACGGCAGATGCACTTCCCGAACTACTTCCACCTGGATTACAAGTCAAGTTATAAGGTGATCGACACTGCCCTCCTCTTGCAGAATATCCTTCAGAGTAGTAATTTGTTCGCATATCTGCCCATTCGCTTAGTGTAGCATGGCCTATCAAGACAGCGCCTGCTTCTCTTAATTTGGATACCACAAATGCATCCCTCGGGACAATGGAGCCTAGCAGCATCCATGACCCGGCGGTTGTTTCCATTTTGTCTTTCGTGGCTATGTTGTCTTTCACAAGAAACGGGATGCCATGTAGGGGCCCGCGAACGTGTCCTTGCGCTCTTTCTTGGTCTAAAGAAGTTGCGATGTCGAAAAGGTCAGAATTGATTTCCAAGATTGCACTAGGGCTGCAATTAGTGTATATACAACACAACAAAAGTTGCAGCAAGTTAACTTACTTAGTGTACTCATCTACTTGATATATCCTTTTCAAGTAGCAGAGGACGATCTGAACAGAGGTCAATTTGCTAGTAGACATAGCTTGTTGGAGCTGATCAATTGTCGCTTCCTCCAATTTAAAGCCATTGCACAATGGCATTGGAAACTGTCCGCTGTTTGTGAGTGATCCATTCCGGATAAGGGGGAAGTCATAAGAAGTTGGATTCTCGAGGGTCTGACTATCAACAAGCTGGAGATCATTGTGTACAGGGACAGTGTAGGCTGTAGAGAGGGGTAGGACAGCAAGGGAAACCGTTCCCAGAGCGAGAAAGGCTTTCGAAAGCATGATAGAACTGAAGCGGGAAAAGGGAAAGGAAAGGTCAGTTCCAAGAACGACGAAAAAAAGGAAAAGAGAGCAAGAGAGAGTACTTTATCGATAAGAGGACCTACCCCTGGGTGGCATTTTTGGAAAGTTGGGGTGATCTCACCTGCAGCTGCCCCTTTGTAGCTCTATCTCGGCCTTACGTAAAATCCTAAAGGTGGGAGCTGCTCGTCAACATTCTCAAGAGTAAAAGCATGTGTCCAAGGAACGAGTAATGCGATTTTTGATAGCGGTTTGCTGTGGGTATCAGATGAAGGTCTCAATCGATACTGTTCCGCGACTTCGCGAGTATAGATAGAATAGTCCTGGCCAGCACACCCAACCCTCGTCCCTCTGAAAAGGTACTATACCGGGAGTTATACCGGTCATGTTTCTTGTCGGATTCCTAAATATCCATGAGTTCTTCCTCTGCTTTGGACTTTGAATAAAGCTCCCTCCTCCATTCGTTTTGACGTACAGAGCCAGCCCGAAAAATCTCAAAAGGGGGCCCTTCTCCCTCAAGGTCTACTCCGCATATGAGTCTCTTGTAGCTCCTACAGCTTCCTAGGCACGATCGTCATCGGGGTCTTTCTTGCTCCGCAGAGGGCATGGTTGTTGACTTGTGCCGCAAAGAAGATTGCATATCGTAATTACCAGAGGCAGCAGCGCCTGCTATAAAAGTCCCTATATGAGATTAGCATCCAATCGAAATAGGTAGTCTCAAAAGACTAAGCAGACCTACCCCCCTGATGGACTTGAACGGCGCTCCAAATGGCACCGCAAATGAGGACAAGGGGGGAGTGCGTTCGGCGACGGACCTACCTAAAAACCAGGACCAAAGATCTCTATAATGCGAAGTCGAAAGCAAGCTAGCTGTACTATGCAATCAATAAAACATGTTGATTGTTTTATATTTATTTTTACCTAGAGCCTATCCCAAACAGAGGAGTGGGATATCAAAGGCGGCTCCGCAGCTCCGAGTCCTTTGCTTGTGAGCGACAGGGGAGGTTGGATGTGCAAACCCAGCATAGAGCGAGAGCCGAAGCTCCCATAAGAAAGTAAATGAGGTTATTCGACTGCGACGGGCCAATTGAGGCCATCCGTATCTATTGACTTTATGATCAGCTGCAAAGGACGAGAAGGAGACGTTGTCATGATTGTCTTACAGCTCCAACTCTCCAACGGGAGCGTGCACAACGTGCATGGGTCATGCGATGACCTCACTGAACCCTGCATAAAATAAGCACAACTTGGGATCCCACTTCAACCTGCCCCTCAACCATAATCCTTTCTCAACAATCAAAGATTTTGTGCTTCAATCCGACAACATGAAGGCATATATAGCTGCCCCGATCACCCTGGCTATGGTATATAGAGCTTGGTCGCACAAATCTCTAACGCCAGCTGGAATAGTTGCTGCCGTGCTGACGGCTATTGCACACGCAGTACACCCATGGAGCTTACCTTTTGCCCTTCTTATCACCTTCTTTCTAGCTGGGACAAGAGTCACGAAGGTGTGTTGAGTCGGTTCGAGTGTCAATTCTTGCTAACAAGTGTAGGTCAAACACGATGTCAAGGCTACATTAACAATGCGAGCATCTGGGAACAGCGGAGGTGAAGGAGCGAGGACACATATTCAAGGTGAGATCTTACAGAAGGGCGATTACGTCCTTAGCTGACCACGATAGTCTTTGCAAACTCCGCTGTAGCTTCAGTTTTGACCCTCCTCCACGCATACCAACTAAGGCAACGCGAAAGTCTTGGGATAGATACCTGCTATTCTTGGCCCGGAGATATACTCGTGATTGGCATAGTTGCAAATTATGCAGCTGTAGCGGCGGACACATTTAGCTCTGAGTTAGGAATTCTGTCGAAATCTAAGCCTCGATTGATAACATCCAAAACTTTCCGACGAGTCCCTCCTGGAACAAATGGAGGGGTCACCGGTACTGGATTGTTGGCAGGATTATTAGGATCACTTATCCTCGTCACTGCATCCATGGCGCTGATTCCTTTCTGCAGACCCGGATCTTTAGGAACATCATTATTGGGACCTGGCCTAAGAGGCTGGAGCTTCAAAGATAGAATGCGAATTACTTTTGCCATGAGTCTGTGGGGAGCCCTGGGCAGTGTTCTCGACAGTCTCATGGGAGGCTGGCTGCAAGAAAGCGTGGTAGACATAAGGACGGGTCGGGTCGTTGAAGGGGATGGCGGGCAGAGAGTTCTAGTATCGCAGAGCGGACCAAGCAGCAAGCTTCACAAGAAACGAATAGAAATCAAGGCCAAAATCCTGAATGGTGAAGGAAATGATGTTGTTCGGACGCAACCTAAGAGTGGGGATGAAACCCGCATTGGACAAAATTCGGATGATGAGACGGGAGGGCAGGATAGATATGATGCGAAGAAGAAATTCAGGCAGCCGAGCTTTGGAGACGAAAAGCCAAGTCGAGTAGTCGAAAGTGGCTCCCTGGGCTTACTTGACAATAACGAGGTTAACTTTTTGATGGCTCTGACGATGAGCCTAGGCGCAATGGGCATTGCGAGCTGGGTTTGGAATGTTCCATTTAGCACCATTCTATCGCTGTAATGATTCACGAAATTCAATATAAGATGTCACTTCAACTCCTGATTATACGTAAGTAAAAGATCACAAGATATGGATTGTTGCCATTATTGATACCTAATTTAGCATCTAATGAGACATTGTGGCTTCTACCTTTGAAGTGCATTTATATGAAGCCTTCTTCTAATCAAGCTTCTCCAATTTCTGATACAGGACATCATGCCTGTAGGGCTAGGATAGTTCCAGTTGTCTCGCTACCTATTGCTACTGCAGCTTGTCACCTCCCTTACTTAGTCTTCCTCATCAACCTTTCCTTTCGAATTCATATCTGTTTATCTATAGCTTCTCGAGAGCGTCTATACCTCGAGGATATTACTCTTCTAGATCCTGGACTATTTGCACTGGAGGTCGAACCAAAGCTCCGAGCTATCAATTTCGTATAATTATGCTGATAAAACTCCGCATCCGTCGGTGGATCCCCAGCCTGTGCTAGTGCAAGCCATTGATCTACCCAACCGGCGGCATTTCTCTCCAGTAAATCTCGAGCCTCTGCCGCCGCCTTCAAGTGGACGAGGGCACCATCGCGGCGCTCACCACCGCTCAACCAGTATGCGATTCCAGCCCAGAAACTATATATTGCCGTATATTCATCCCTGTTGAGCTCCTCTGCCAAAGAATAGCCTTCGAGTGCAACGTCAATCGCAACTTCGCTATCTCGAGGTATTTGTCCGCTCGACGCACGCTTGCGAACGAGGTCGTTGAGTGAGAATTCTAAGCGGAGGCGTAGCACTAGGAAGCGGAGTTCTTGGGTGCTCTCCAACATGTCTGTCATTGCCCATGGGTCTTCCGACGCGGGCATAATACCTGCTAGATCGACAATCATCAGCAGGTGGGCATGTACTGTACAAAGTGTGTATTACTTACTGGGATGCCGTGGTGCTTGCAAACCCCAACTCTTACCTCCCCATCCCAGCTCTTCTTTCTGTTGCTTAAAGGCATCCATTTTGATTTCAAGCTCCTCTCTGTCAGCTTGAAGATCCCTGATCTCCCTCTCTTTCCTCCTCGGCTCGTCCTCGACATCGCGGACGCGGTTACGGGGCGAGTCTTCGTTTGTGATGCCTTGAGTCTGATCCTTCAAAAGCTCAACCTCAGTCGAAAGCCTCTCGCATTCTGCTGCTGTGCTCTCCCTCTCTATCTCAAGCGACTTAATCTCGTCTCTAAACATGTCCGTGTCCATGCTGCGCTTAGACAAAGCGGCGGCTAGCCGTCGTTCCAAATCTCGCTTATCCTGTTGGAGCTTGCGAACGTTGTCTTTTATACTTTCCATGCGTATCCGATCCGATTCAAAATCCCAGGTTTGCTCGTCGGGCGTGTAGGGCTCCACTGTGTCGAGTGAGAGGGCAGGATCCTGCATGCTGGACTCGGGGTCGCTTTTGAGGAAGCGGGAGGATTGCCTGGAGAGGTGGAGAAGGGCGGAGTTCTGTCGTTTGAGGTATGCGATTCGAGATTCAAGGGAGAGGACGCGAGACTCGCTAGCTTTGAGTTTGTTGTTTTGATATAGGAACTCGACGCTGTTTGCTTCGATGGCAGCGCGTGCCAGTTTTACCAGGTGTTCACAGGTCGGGTGGAGGGTTCTACTTGCAGCGTAGGCTTCGAAGGCAAGGATTTCGGGTGGCTGGCTGTGAAATGGTTCGGGAGTTTCGTGCCAGCCTTTGCTAGTCTCATTTGGTGAATCGAGAGGCAAGGGGATATGTGCGCTAGGCCGCTCCTTTGCATGATCGATGGGCTCGATGGGAGTGTAAAGTTTATAGGGTGAGGAAGCATGCTCCTTCGTCTGGCGTTTTGTCAATATAGGACTTGGTGGGGTAACCTTTGGTATTGACAGGGCTTTGTTCATTAGTTCTCTGGGCATCCTGACGATTTTTGACTGTTCCATAGCGGAGGCCTTTTCAGTGGCTGTGGTGAAGGGTGCTGTCGGTTTAGAAATTAGCTCCGGGGGTTGTGGTGGTGATTCTAGAGAGTGTTCTTTGGATAAAGTTGCCTTACTGACTGTTTGTGGACTAATCTCTAGGGACTGGGGACGTCTCGCGGATGAATAATTAAATATCGTGGCAGAAGATTTGAGCTGTGGGGGTGCAGTAGAAGATAAGTGTTGCTCGGGATCGAGTGTTTCAGTTGTGGCAGTTACTTGGCTGTTGAAAGGAGGGCTTAGTTGCCCTTTCTGCGCCCCAGAAACCTGTTTATCAATTGAAGAGCTGGTACCAGGCTCCATCTCTCCCTCTCCTTTAACGAGTGCGACTTCACTGGCGGGCCTCGCTTCCCGAACTGTTTCTAATGACCCTACTTTTACTACTCTTGGCGAGGATTTCTCGACTATACTTGATGTGTCAGGAGGCACCTCTTGTTTTGGAGATAACTTGGCGAGGAGGGTAGAGCCAGGAGTCAAATCGATGGGTACTGGGTTAGAGAAAGAGTCCGGATCTGAGAACTTTAGGCGATGAGGAGTATTCGGTGGTGGTTTTACAATGGTTTGAGTTGTAGAAGGGTCATTGACCAGTTCTGGGATGATAGAAAGGGGTGGGGGCGAAGATTTGCGACCTGAAGTTGAAGCTGAACTGGTAACTTCCAATATTTGTTGAGCAGTATGTTGGCCTGGCTTAGAATTTGCTGTAGAGATTGTAGATGTACCTATCTGAGATGATCCTACAGAGGGTTGTTTTGTTGAATGCTTTGTTGACTGAGTGTTTGGTGGCGAAGTAGAATTCGGAAGTATTTTTGATATTCCTTGAGCACCGGCAATGATAGGTAGTTGATCTATTTGCTCCTTAGTAAGATCTCTTTCAACTTTAGATCCTTTTTTCCCTCGGTTCTTTCTTGATGACATGGTAGTATTTGCCCAAAGAATTGTTTATTGCCGTCTTCAAATAATATTGCGCATTCAATCAATTAAAGATTTCAACAAGATTTAATGCTTTTATCGAGAGAGAACATCGAAATACAAAAACTATGGGATTTTGAATTGCAAGACTATGATGGCCCATGTTCGACTTCTTTACATTGTAAGAGTTTTTCTTTGAGAATAATCCTTTGTCGTCAGACAGTGGGGGAAAATTGCCGGATGCAGTGGTGAAAGACAACAAGAAAGGTTGCTAGCAATTCCAAAGGATAGGGACATGAGATTAAGATTGTTAGCGCGCTTGCTTGAATTGCTTATGAAGGGTACGATGGACAGATTGATAGGTTGGCCAATGTTTTTGGAAAGTATCAATTGCAACAGGCATTGAAAGAAAGACGTTGATGATAAAACGATAATGGAGCTACGGAACGGAAATATTCTTCGAGGTACAAATATTTGGAAGCGCATGAACATTTAACAAAATTTTGAGAAAGGAAACAAACTACTATTATACTCGCTATGAATAGAGTCATATGGGATCCTCATATTTAAAGCGTTGTAGCCGAGATATTTATATACAGGGAGACCTACGAGAGATTATACTGTTATGGGTACAAGAATGATCAGCCATAACACTCTCCACAACTTAGGAGAAGTGAGGAGTTGTTAAGGAAATGCTCTGGAACATGCATCATCCTTAATTTATGGGCTCTGGCCACAAGGTTCAGAAGAAAATTCACGTGACATATCCTGCAACAGCCTCAAGATGAAACTGGAGTCCAACAAACATTACAATAAAAGCACCCGGCTTAATTCCTAGTAGCGAGGTATTAAGTCCACCAAGCCATTCATCTATCTACATTGTCAAATATCCCATCTAGCGCTAAAGTCAAGAAAACATCAAAGATTCCCTAAAGCAAAAGCTCAAAGGAATAAAGCAACAGCCCCGGCAAGGATAAAAGCCAAGGCACTTCCACTCTTCAATCCCGATGCTCCTCCAGTGAAAGCCACAGCTGTTTCAGTGGGGGTAACAACAACGCCTACAGATGAGGTCAGAACCGCGCTGGTAGAAGCGAGCTTTCCAATGCTTGTTGAAATAGCAGTAGCAACAGTAGTAGCGTTCGACTTCAAAGGAACAAGAGTCTCGGTAATGAACTTGACGACCGCTGACGAGTTGGCAGAGTTGGTCGGGGCTGCGGAAGCTGAGTAACTGCTAACGGAGCAGTTCGCAGAGTTGGTGGGGACCGAAGACGGAGTAACGTAGGAGGAAGTGCGGTACTGTGTCACGGTCGAGTAGTGGAAGATGGTGGAAGTAGAGGTAGTGGTAGCTTCGCTGGTTGCTTCGCTAGTTGCTACGCCGACAGCTTCACTTGTGGCGGTCGCAGCTGAGCTTGCGGCTTCTGCTACAGGGCAGACGGTGGTGTACAAGAATACGATATCAGTGGTAACTTGACCAATTTTGGCCGGGCAATCCGTCACATCTGCAGCACAGCTAGTAATAGTATATGTGGTTGTGCCATATACTGTTGAAGTGGTGGATGCCGGTGCCGACGTCAAAACACCTGCTGAAGTCCCGGCTGACGTTGCGGGTGCAGAAGATGCTTCCCCGACAACAGGAGAAGTCTGGACTGATGTTGCAGGAGCAGAAGAGGCTCCCTCGACAGCAGGAGAAGTCGAAGAGGGCACGACACCGGCTGATATTTGGCTAGATGGGGTGGAGGTTTCTGTTGCCGTAACTGGGCAAATAGTCGTGTATAAGGAGACGATCTCAGTAGTAACTTGACCAATTTTGGCAGGGCAATCTGTCACACTGGCAGCACAGCTCGTAATCGTATAGACGCTGGTTGCAAAGACGGTCGAGGTTGAGTAAGAGGTAGTTGATGGCAAAGCCGAGGAAGAGGCAGCCGCGCTGGATACTACAGCTGGGCTTGACACTGCAGCTCCACTCGAAGCAGCTGCCGTGGTTGGGGTATATGTGGGAATATCGTCAACATTAGATGATGTCGGCGTGGAAAGAGCACCAGACAATGTTATGCTGACAGAAGCAGAAGACGCAGGTGTGGAAAGAACATCAGAGGACGCTGCACTAGTGGAGGCGGCAGCTGAGGAGCTGCTGGAGCTAATGCCGGCTGATGTTGCTGCGCTTGTAGCTGCGGCCCTGATGAAGATAAGTATATACAATAGAAGTGGGTATAAATAGTTACTTACGAGGTCGTCGAAGCTTCACTGGATGTCGAACTGCTAGATGTAGCCGAAGAGGTTGAGGACTGGGCGGCTGATGAGGAGGTAGCAGCTACAGCCGACTGCTGGTAAACCTTGATGCTATTGAAACCCCAATAAGCGCCTGCAAACGCCGAAGGCTCATTTGCGACATATTCATTGCAAGTCTCATAGCCGGTAAGAGCTTTGCAAGACTCAGTTCCACCTGATGTAGCGCTCTCCCAAATAGATTGTTGGCCAGCCCAACTTCCACAGAAGTCAGTGTTGATGATAATTTGCTGATCATGGAAGAAATCATCAACAGATCCTTGGCCGCCCTCAGTACTGAATTGGGGCAGTCCCCATTTGAGGACGCTGGGAACCGGAGATCCGCTTGTGATATCTTCGGGCACACTAGCACTTGGCCAATTCCAAACCTTAATGGCATCACTTGTCCATTCCATGGCAAACACTCCCCCATCCTGAGCATTGAACGCACTGCCGTAAGAGCCAGAGGTGCTGAAGGATGAGCAGCCGGCGCTGTCTGTGCTGGCGCTGTCGCAAGCTTTATATTGATAAGAAGCTTGAGCCCCCTGCATATACTGGCTGGATGCTCCAATGGAAAATCCTGGTGATGTGTGTAGAGTGGTCAAAGTGCTGTCAGCAATGTTGATATTCTCGATGAAGTCGATCTCTCCACCGCTTGGGTAGTTGACCTGGTCTGCGGTCCAAAAGGCCGGCCATAACCCCTAATACTCATAGAGTCAGCATATCATTGAAAATATATACTTCATCGGAACCAAGTACTGGTATCGTCTTATTCAAGCTTTGTGACGACGGTATTGCTTCATAAACATGTAGGCAGGAAATTAAAATCTTCTTACACAAGCTTGCACCGGGAGATGGGCAATATCAATGATAAATAAACCGTGGTTGTATGTTGCTGTGGATTCCAACCTGACAGACTTTCTTCCCGACTCGGATGAAGACACTGTATTTGTTGAATCAACTCCAACAATGGTTTGACCATTCGCATACTTGGTTAGACCTAATGATTCGGCTGAAGCCTGGTCTTGATAGCTGACATATCCCCACACGCCGCTATCGATGCTCTATTCGTAATGTTTAGTTCCTTTCCCAAACGTACTCCCTCTAATATCTACTCACAGAGTTATAGGTGAACCTGTCACGGAAGTCACCGGTATATGCATCTGATAAAGTGTACGCATACTCGGTCGTCGCTGACGCCGTGGCAGCACAGACAAGTGCTACGGCACCTGCCTTAAGAATTCGTGAGGATGGCATATCAGAGATAGGAACAAATGCAAGCAGTAATGAATGACTAGACGTGTGGACGTCAAAGAAGCAAAACAATATCTCAGAAAGAGTGATGAGAATGTGTTCTGGCCTTGTAGCTCCATTGTGGGCAGAGCGGTCTTTTTGATTAAATGATCCGAATCATCAAATTACAGTACTTGCGGCGGTGCCAGCGTCAAAGCTCCACTAGAACAATTGATCATGGGTGGCTTCGCAGACAAGGCCTGGGACCTTCTGGCCTGAAGTGGAATAGTGAGTCAAGGCTGTTGTAGGAATATAGACTCGCTTGGAGTGATATACCTCCGTATGGTTAAGCGGCCTTGGCATATGAAGGACCGTTCAAGCGGGCGAGGAAATAAACAGCCGATTGATAATTTCAAGTTAAAAAATAATTATTAGAAGAATCACCTATTTTAAATTCGCCATTTGTAGTGCGTTAGAACCTTGATAGCTTTCGCCTATTCCCACATTTGAACGTAAAAGTCTGTATATATAGTAAAGTTAGTAGATTGTGCGTAGTTGGCCCTCTCGCCTCAGCCGACCGTTTATTTCTTCCCTATCTCGAGAATACTCCGTATCTAACGGTACAATACTACCTTCGTAGAAACGCGCCCCGAGGCTCTAACCAAATAGATAAATCCAGGAACATGCGCAATGCATGAGTGGAGGGGAGAACCATGGAGGAATCGTGAGGACGTTTGGCGGTCAACAAATCAAACATCACAATAGCACCCATGTTTACCCCTGACGAGACCCCACGCAGGTGTACACAGCGGGTACCATAGTAATTAACGCTATCCGAGGCCCCGAATTCATTAGTTTCTTGTAAACTATGGGCTTTACAAGGAACTCGACAAGGAGATAGGACAAATAGAAATGTCTAGAACTTTTGTGCTGCCGCGGCCGAACGTCCTTGGGACACGAAGTAGAGACACAGACCATGCTTTGCTCCGTGTGGCCTCGTACCACTGACTGTTGGCATAATGTTTTGACCACCTGAAAAAAACTGTCATGGATTTAACAATTACTTACGGGAAATAGGAGAAGAAGAGAATACCACATGCAATTCTCAATCCCTCTTGAAAACAACACCGTCTAAGAGATCTGTACCCTCACCCTATGACTTTCCAGAGGGAATCACTCGATTCGGATATACAAACGTTTGCAATCTTACTCCATGGGTTTGGCAATGACCAATAGCGGACATTGTCAATGCGGAGAAGAACCCCGGAGTCCCTGCCTGTGCATTGGTCAAATTCGGTGGAGATTTTATGTGATTACGGAGTACGAACATCAGGAGATGGAGATGACCCGACTTTCGATGCTAGCGGCGGATTATCCGCTTTCGATTAGACGACACACATCGCCGACCCGGTTCCGTACCTTTTGATCTTTTTGGAGTGCATGTTTGAACCGTTAAAGAAGGACACTGTTAGGAACTCCAAGGTTCGGTTCTTTAACGTTGGGGCGGAGAGCGTGCTTTGGTGTCCGGAGTCTTGAAGCATGTGATATGTACACCCTTTACGTTTCGAGTACCCTCACTAGCCAGACCATTGAAGTACCCTTTTCCTATCTAGCGTTTAGAAGCTGTCTACTATTCAAGTTTAAAAAGCTTTAAAGAAGGTCTTTGGCCTAGAAGGTTTTGGCAACTTGATGCATTTTATAGTTAAGGGATTGACACTCCATATCTCATTAGCCTGTAATCTTAAGTGCTGTTATCCGTCAGAATGTGGAAACAGAAATTCCTACTTAAATTAGCAGCAAGACTTACTCCTCGGCGTGAAATCGGGTCTGGTCTACATTGTAAGGTGGTTTGCATAGTCCTAAACGATGGGTAATTCCACTTTGTAATACACAGAATGGCCTGATATAGCAGCATTAAGGTATATTATGTTTATTAGACAAAGCATCTACTGAGCACAAGGATTGAATTTGCAATGAGGGTGGGAATAATAGGGGGTTGAGACAACAGAGAGAGAGTCGCGGTAGATGGGATAAAGTTGAGCGGAAGTTAACAGAAGAAAAGCAAATGTACCAAGAACAAAACAAAAGAGAAATATCTCAATGCCTACAGAGATACTGTACTAGGTGAGGTGAAGAGCAGATTGGCGAGAGATCCCCTGATGAATGAAAGGTTTCGATTCAATGTCCTAGAGTTATCAAGACTGCAATCACGTTGCACTGGCTACCGAAATATTGTATTCTCATAATTTCATGATTGTATACAGACCAATTAATCGCCTCAAACTCCTAATTCTACACCCTATAGCATGTCTCGTCTACCCACCCATTATCCCCTCCTCACTCCAATTTCCTCACCACCAAATTCAGTATATCCTCTACTCCCTTTCCCGCATTCGCAGGTTCCTTTGCTACAGCCTGCCAATACTCCCCATGTCTCGGCTCGCTCAACACACACTTCGCGACCACATCTGCCTTCTTCTCCTCCGTTCCATGCTGCAACAGAAACTTGTAATACCAAGCCCACGTATCGCCCAGATCGCTATCCAGTAGGATGGCCTTCTCAAACCAGTTCTGCGCCTTCTCTAGCCTTCTCTCCCCCCAGAAGATGCGTGCGATAGTGACGAACAGGATGGGATCATTATCCACTTTCTTGATCGCCTCCAGAGCCCTCGGCTTCCGCTGTGTTCTCGCCTCGAGATGCCAGATGGATTCCGTGTACAGGAGACCACTATTTGGAACCTGTTGCAGCGCTTGCGCCATCAGATTCTTCGCTTGGCTGACGTTATTTGCACGACGCTCTATGCGAACAGATTCAGTCCATAGCTCGGGTGATTTGGGAACAGCTAATCGTGCTCGGTCCAAGATACCACGAGCCTTGACAATGTTGCCTATTTTTTCTTCAAGCCGAGAATAAAGAAGCCATAATGGCACTGATTTTGGGCAGGCTTTGGTACCGGTAGCATATGCCTCCCGAGCTTGCGGTAGCTTTCCCTCTCCTTCGTATATTTGACCCTTCATCATCCAGAGCTTTGCAGCACCAGGGAACAATTGAAGCGCTTGGTTAACAAGGTCAAGGGCAGCGTCAGCATTACCAAGTTGTCTTTCAAATGCAACACTTTTCATCCAAACTCGATCAGTAGGTGCTTCTTGCCGCGCAGTTTTCAGCAACTCTCTTGCTTGTTCTGGTTGTTGATTCTCGGCTTCCAGCTTCACAGCCGCAAGCCAGATATCTTCGTTGTTCGGATTTTGGTTGAAAGCCTTGCCTAGCACCCGTCTTGCATTATCGATCTCTCCAGCTTGCCACTTTTCCTTCGCTAACATCATCCAGAGTACTTCACTTTGTGGGCAGGCCTCTACTGCCTTCTCGAGAAGTTGCCACAATGCCTCTTTCGTCCCGTGGTTCTTCTCTAGATCAGCAGCTGCCAACCACAGCTTTCTGCTGTTAACGAATACTCGTAGGGCGTAAGCATATATGGCACGGGCTGTCTCGTATTTCCCCCGTCCAATACTCATGCGTGCATCTTCCATCCAGATATCTTTTCGATCATCGTCCTCATCTAAACCCCATCCGAGTGTTTCACGAATGATATTGCCGCAAGTCAAAATAGCTCCTTCATCCTCACATTTCTCTGCTTCGGTAATCCATTCCTCTCGTTTCAACATTGCGGATTCTTTAGCAAGGGCTTGAACTGCTCGTTTCATGACATTGACCTTGTTCGCATTACCCATTTGTTCTTGAAGCCGTGCAGCAGCAATCCAAATTTCGTGCGAGGTAGGAATGGCTTTGCGGGCCTTGTTAAGAACCTTTTGAGCGTTTTCAGAGCTCTCCAGCCGGGCTAGAGCCAGCCAGAGTTCGACAGATAGAGGAATTATTTCAGTAGCTTTCGCAAGAAGCAAGCGTGCATCGCCAGGATCTTCTTCCAAATTGACTGCCTCTTTCCACAACATGACAGATTGAGGAATGTGATCCAAAGCGTGTCGAATAACTCTTTTCTTAGCCCTAGATTCAGACTCCAAGTTCATAGCCTCAACCCAAAGTCGGACTGAGTGATCATTTGCTTTGATAGCATTAGCAGCAATAATCTTGGCATTGTGATTATCGTTCAACCTGATATTTTCCAACCAAGCATCTTCACTCTTGGGGCAGAATTCGCAGCCCCGGGCAATAACGTTTCTGGCTGCAACTTTCTTGCCAGCCAATTCTTCGAGCCTTGCGGCAGCAATCCAGCCAGGGGCATGCTTGGGATTCGTACGGATAACCGATTCTAGTAATACTCTCACTCGCTTGATATCGCCCACTTGCGCCTCCCCTTCGCTGATCTGGGATTTCGCGAGACTTGTAAGGTAGCCTTTGGGGTCGATATTAGTGGCGCTTCCAGCAACCGAGTCGGTTCCTTGGGAGGCCTGATCGAGTTTGACTTTAAGAACTTTGTCTCTGGCGGCCCCAATATCTGCGAAGTTTGTCATCGTCCCATCAGGGCCATCTCCTCCAGCAGGGCCTTCATCGGCGACCGTTGTCCCTAATTCGCTCGCATCTCGCGCCCCCGCGATAACACTATCTGGAACTGCGTAGAATTTCTGCCTCAAAGCCTGCTTGGTTCTCCGGTTCTTCCCCGTCAAGTCACCAACCTCTGGTAGATTGGCCCAATCCTCGTCACTAACTGTACTCAGAGCTCTTTTTAGATCTGCAAACTGCTGTTGAATCTTCGGATTGTTCCGTTCGTACTCTTCTCGTTCGGCTTGTTCGCGTGCTTCCCTACAAGTAGAAACGTCGGTAATCCGCTCATCTATTTGCTTGAATGATAAACCATCTGCACGGCTATGAAGAAAGAAAGGGGGTAAGAAATGGGAGACCAACCTTCTTGCTTTTCTCCTTCTATCCATCTTTTCATCTACCTCCTGGTATATTCGATCGGCTTCATCGTCATCTCTGTCGTAAACGCCACCGGCAAACAATCCGACCTCGTTCTCGGGGTCATGAAACCGATCGTCATCATCGTCTTCTTCTTTTTTCTCGGGCGCACCATATGCTGTGGGTGGTGCTGCTCCAAGAGCTGCTGCACGCTTTGCGAGAGCTTCCTTGATTTGGTCTTCGCTGGGGCCTTCTCGTGCGGGACCAAGATCAGAGCGTGTTGTGAAGCCAGTAGCGCCGCGTCCAAGACCAGCGACGTAGTTCTCAGGCGCAGGCTGATTTAAAAAGTCCCGTCTGCTGGACATGGTCGCGATGGAGATGTTTGGAGTTGTCCTTGTCGAACTCGAAATTTGGCGGGCCAAGCCTAGTAGCCTTTAATGCCCCACCGTAACCTTATTTGTCTTAGTCATGACGTATCAGCAATCGCCGGAGGTCTACAAGACTTCATCTTACAAAGTACATTTCAAAACCGTCGACTATTTTGCACCCACAGCTCCGAGGACAATAACTTTTATTGAAAAAGACACCGACTATTCAAATGATGGGATGGTCAGCATTTTTCATAAAAGATCAATCTATTGTTTCAAAGGCTGAAAGTAACATTTTCAAGGTGTAAAACGGGTTCCTGCAATTCTTGCAGTTTGCCACCTCTTTTATAGCATAGTTATTTACTATGAATTGATTTTTTATAACTTGTACATTGTTTTCCCCGCATCGCGAACTGAGCGATACAATTATATATCACTCATCAAGTCTACCGGCTGTTATGATGTGCCCGAGTTGGTTTGTCTACATTTCTTGCTACAGTTGGTTCTTGCTTCTCTCCAAACTGTCTTCGATCAAGAAATATCAGACAGCTCTACCAGGTTTTCCCGTTTCATTCCCGCATCTAAATCCATAGCACAATAACCACTCAAGGAGGAGATCAAGTCGGTGCAAGCCTACTATAGATATACGAGATCAAGCACATCTGCCTAGTTTAACTCCAGATTGAGTTTCAACTCCGCGACGAGTGAGTTGCCATCAACCATAGAGGTGATCTTACCTTTACAATTTCGTTTTACCATGAATCTGGCGTAGTCATTTGAACTCCAGACACTTCCACTTATATTATTTTAGGCCCAAGCCTGTCGGCATTGAATAGTTCTAGGTACTAGACCTGTTGCTTTCATATCATGCACTTAATTTTCACTCTCTTGTCTAGCGGAACTCCTGGCATCTTTTATACTATTTACTTTATACTTACATCTTCTATGAGAAGTTGATCATGCTGTTATGGTGGTATTAGAAGTGCTCGAAGTTATACCGTCACGTGCTCGTGTAAGGAGAAGGCACGTCTCGCGTCTTAGCCAAATGTCTTTCGTGGTCTCAACAGGTTAGGACTTTACTTAGCAATGCTATCATAGAATTAAGCATGACCAAGCGATTGCGATTTTTTTGCCGTGCCTTCCTCATAAAAGAAATGAATATAAATTTTGTTTATACTTTGAATTTAAGGGGAGGAAAAGGTCTTCATCACGACAATACTTACAGTAGCTCGTCCGGAAGAGCCAGCAGAGCGTCACAGCAAATAGAGATTCATTAGCTTTCCCGAAAACTAGCTAGAACTAGTGACTTTCTCCAATTATCTTAAACAGATCTAAAGAAGAACCGATGGAACTTAGATTTAAATATCTAAGGAATGTACTTCTCTTAGGTTAACCAAATATGTATTTGAAGCGTTATCCCATCATTATTTAATAAGTTCTTGTACCTCAATATCTTGTAAGCGTTAGTGAGTCCACACTTTTTCAGTATACAAGCCATGAAGATGTGGAGGGGCAAATTTCAAAGCGCACGTCTTCAGTTTGATTGAAAGATTTTGGAGGCGGAGATAGCGATAGTAAGTCATATGCATTTTGGATAGCTGAACTGATATGGGTAGCTGCATTGTACTTCTTCACTCTCTATCTTTAACTGTCCATCACTTATCATTTATCAGATTTTAGAACTCCTTAGCATGCTAGAAAATCAAAGAATTGCAAACCCCTGACTTAAAAGATAAGGCGGCTAACTAACTTCTATTGCAACACAAAAATTAAATCGAGGACTCGTTTAGTCTAGCTCGCGGTGGACAAAAAAAGTAGCAGTAAATAGAACTGTAAGCTCCTACGAGTACTAGGGGGGTTTTAACCGCCCATTTCTCTTCAGCGCACCTTGATTTCATGATAAAACGAGAGTGGCGGTATCTGAAACTAAAACACATGCAAACAACAAAGCACAGGCAATGAATATCAGCCTGCTCGCGATACAAACCAGGATCATATGCAAATGCGCCTCGCCGTCTTGGTGTGCATTCCCCGGCTCGGTTCGCCCGGAAGCATCTCCGTTCGCTAACCACTTTCACTTCTCAGCCTCGCCCCTCGAGAAAACATTGTATGAATTCTCACCAAAGGGCTCACTTTCTACCTCTACTCATAGAGAAAAAGCCTTCGGGTATCGAGAATCCGGAGATCGACCCCCTCGGTTGTTGGTTTGAGGCTTACCAGGCGTATGGACACATCTCCGGCCGACTCCATGACCTGCACAGCCACGGCGTCGATCGGAAAATCCGAAGAGTCCGTTCCAATACCATTTTCACTCAGCGTACCGAAATGCCTTGCCGTCATACAATTCTGGGAATCAAAGCCTTCAAGTACAAGATCTTTGTTTATGTCAAGAGTTGAGCATGGTTTTGCACGTTCGCGTAACGATTTTATAGATATTAGAGTAGCCACCCAAAAGCAGCCTAGGAAGTATCAGGTTCTGCGGGGAGGTGCAGGAGTAGTAAGTTGATCTTGCTTTTTGACCTAACATACATGTGGAATCTGAGTCATCGTTTCGTTCTTTGTTTGCCTTTTCATGACACGATATTGATTCAAGAGACCCGTTTCTGGACACCGAAATTTTGGAGAATTGGGAGACCTTGCATTTAGTTTAGCCGATTGAGCTGTAACATATTGTCCTAGGGGTTCCTTGAATTCCCTTCATTCTGGGATTGATGTTGGTGTCTGCCTGGGTTCGCGGACCAAATCCAACCTTCCAACCTCGTTTGCATGAATCAGCCTCTCGCTGCAACTAACCGCAGTGACCGTTTGAGAGGCCTCTCTGAAGAAACCCCGGGAATTGAAATAGAGAATAGAAGAGGCACAGTTTTCATTCATGTATTAATGAGCAATGATATTCCCACAAACTTCCATCTCGTCACCCTCAGCTCTCCTATTATTATTCCACCATCTTCTGCTAAACATCTTCTTCGCAATAGCGACCTCTATTCCCAATATTTCAAATCAATCAGATTCTTTCTCAAGTTCTCAATCTCCCACATCAACAAAACGTATTACAATACGTCAGCCAGCCAAAATGTCGAGAGCAAATACACCAGAGAGAAGTTTCCCGAATACGCCTGAAGAAATTTCACAGCCGGTAGAAGTTACTACGACTACGTCTTCTCTAGAGGACCTTCAGACTGATGAGCAACGCCGCGTACTTGATACCGTTGCTCAAGTACGTAAATGTGGGCTAGAAGGCACACTTTCGCTCCCTCAACTGGTGGTCTGCGGAGACCAAAGTGCAGGCAAAAGCTCTGTCCTAGAGGCTTTGACTGAAATTCCGTTTCCAAGGAACGACAACCTCTGTACCCGATTTGCAACTGAAATCAGTCTGCGACGTGCGCAAATGGATACTCTCACTATCAAAGTGATTCCTGACTCGTCCCGATCATCCGCCGAGCAGGCTACCATCAAATCCTTCGAACAGTCCATCGATGACTTCACTGATCTGCCTCGTGTCATGGGCTTGGCCATGCATGTCATGGGCATCAGCAATGGAGATAATCCGTCCGAGCAACCGCGAGCATTCGCCAGAGATGTTTTGAGTATTGACATCGGTGGCCCCAACCGACCACAGCTCACTTTGGTCGATATTCCTGGTCTGATTGCAACTTCAACCCGTGGAGTTACAAAGGCGGATGTGGATATGGTGACCGAAATCACTGACCATTACATCGCCCAGCCAAGGACAATTTGCTTGGTAAGCTTTCCCCCGCAATGATGCTCACTCACTCTCGATGATCGAAATCTACTTATAAAATCAATGCTAATAAGTTATAGGCTGTGGTAAGTGCGATGAATGATTATGCAAATCAGAAAATTCTAGAAAAGGTTCGCGATGTTGATCCAGATGGCGACAGAACCCTCGGCATTATCACCAAGCCAGATGGTATTCCAGCTGGCTCAGGTTCCGAGACTGCTTTCATCGATCTTGCCAAAAACGGAGACATCTTTTTCAAGCTCGGTTGGCATGTCTTAAAGAATCGGAAGTTTGAAGAGAAAGATTTTTCACTCGAAGAGCGAAACTTTTCTGAAGCGAGGTTCTTTCGCACTTCAAATTTTAAAGTATTGCCGAAAGAGAGCGTTGGCATTGACGCTTTGAGGCGTCGTCTCAGTGTTCTCCTATTTGAGCATATCAAGAAGGAACTTCCGGCTCTACGTGAGGATTTGGAGAATGCCCTGTTGGTAGCTCAAGAGGAGCTTGAGCTTATGGGCCATCGTCGTTCTACGCCGAGCGACTGCAAGAACTACCTATCTCAGTTAAGCTTAGAAGTTTTTAAAGTATGCCAGGCAGCCGTGGACGGCCATTACGAGGGCGGATATTTCCAGAAGGAGCTCACTTCGGACTTTGCCCTTGACTCTCCATCTACACTTTCTCGAACTCGAGCTGTGATTCAATCACTGAATACTATGTTCTCCGAAAACATGCACGTTAAAGGTCATAAATATCAGGTCAAAATGTCAACGGGGTATGAGAGCAGTGACATAAGCAACCTCATCGAACGTTTCCAATCCCCAGACGCCGGAGGCAAGAAGGGTGACTCGCCGAAGGAGCTGACCAAGGAGGAGGCTCTAGAATGGGTTCGACAAGCCCTCGTTCGTACCCGTGGCAAAGAGCTGGTTGGAAATTTTAACCCCCTTCTGATTGGTGAGTTGTTTTGGGAGCAATCGTCAAAGTGGAGAAAGCTTGCTCAGGATCACATCGATGTCGTGTCCCAAGTCTGCACCCGGTTTCTCAAAGCGCTGTTGAAAGATCAGTGTCCCAAGGATGTAGAGTCGAGGGTGTGGGCTCTCAGGGTTGAAGGGTCTTTGAAGATACGATATTCTGAAGCCATGAAGGAGCTCGAAAACCTTCAACAAGATCTGAGGCAGTATCCGATCAATTATAATCATTATTATACGGACACGATCTCGAAGCGTCGGGAAGAAAGACAAAAAGCTGCGTTAGAAAAGGCCATCGAGGATGCCACTTCGGACGAGGATGGAAATTCAAAGGTTGACATCCAGAAAGTCATTGCAGACTACAACAAGAAGAATGATCCCAACATGGATACTGTTGCTTGCGAAGAGGCACTTGACTGTGTGCTCGCAATTTATAAGGTTAGCTTCTCGTTGCGTCTACTTCATTTTCTCTCTACTAGCCTACTTCGACATTCCGCTATCAACAAGTCTAGCTCTTTTCTCTCAATTAGAGCTTTTGACATTCAACTGTAAACTTTAACTCAATATTGAAAATTTCTAAGGTGTTTTACAAGCAATTTCAGTAGTTAACTTTTGAACTACAGGTCACTCAAAAAACATACATCGCCAACGTCACCACTCAAGTGATAGAACGCCACATCGTTCGTGGTCTTGAAGACATCTTCAATCCTGTTGTGGTTGAAGCTCTCGAACCGGCACAGGCTGAGAGTTGGGCTTCTGAGCCCGCTTCTGCTAGGCGTCGGAGGGCTTATCTTGAGGAGCAAATCAAGAAGCTGGTAGATGGGCAAGAAATTTTCAAAAGTGTCTTTTGAAATAGGTGGAACTGTGTGGTATCTTTTGTAGGCTGGGTATTGGTACAGAGAATTTCCATCTTTGAAATTTAATGCGGTTAGCAGGCTTAGCTTGAGGAACTAGGAATGAAGTTGAAGAGTTGATAGAAGTTCGAGAATATATCTTGGGGATTTGAATTTTTGTAAGTTGATTGTGGTTTAGACATTAATAATATGAAATTATGTCTCCAGCATTCACCTGGTTGGCTTAATCTCGAGACCAAACTTCTGAGCGGCCTTGAACCTTCTCGTATTTTACATTCTACTGAACTCCCAAAGATCAGCTTTCAACTATCATAGCAGCAATTAGCTACCTATCGCCACTTAGACCAGATTAAGCTCTCTACTTCTTCTGTTAGTATGTATCGAGCCTTACTGCTTCATCATTCATCTTTTAAGTATGCATAGTACAACAGCTACCTAGATCATGCTGCGCGGCGATCCTCGAACGCAAGAACTAACGATAAAGAAGGAAGGAAGGTTGTTTTTACGGAGGAAGTGTCTAAACTTGAGAAAAGATAGCCTTTTTGGGAATGCATGTTAGGGTTGTAGAATTGAAGACTGGTGAGTTGGTTCATATTTTTCTTTCTCACTTTCCTATTCAATTTGTCGTGATTATATGCCTCGCCTTGACAGCGTTCCTTTCACATCAGAGTTACCACTGTTGTTTTTCATAACCTCTCAAGAACCTAACATAACTTTCAACTTCGAAAACCGAGGCCTCAAAGCAGCTTTTCCTTCAAACTTTTCAAACAAGCCTCAGTTCCCACCAATTCAGCCTCAATGCCCAAATCCTTCCCACTCAATGGGTCATTATCAAACGCCCACCTGGGATTATCCTGAAACGCCTTCAGATTAGCCCACAGTTCCTGCCCAGGCGGCCCAAATGCCTTATTCCAGTCCCCAGATTCAACTTCCAAGAAAATGGCCGGTTTGCCGGTCGCCTTTGTCCAGAATCCCAGGACCTCCTCGGCTGTATAGGTGTCCGTCACGCAGGCGACGTATTTTCCGTAGGTTTTCTCGGGCTGAGAGAGGATGGCTTTGACGAAGATTCCCGGGTTGATGGAGGTGTCGCCCGCGGAGGGGATAACGCTAGTGCGGGAGAAGGGCTGCACCCACCAGTATCTGCCGTCGCCATTGGGTGGAATGAAGAGCTTGGAGGAGGGGAAGCTCGCGAGGTTGTTGGCATAGTAGCCGACGTAAAGAAAGGTTGTTTTAGCGGCGAGGGATGGAAATTCTTTCTTGATGGTGACGTCGAATTGGGCTTTATGGTCGAAGTGTTCAACCTTTTGGCGGGGTTTTTGCTGAAGGGGAAGTGTCAGTTAGGAAACAGTGGAGCAAGGGGGAAACGTACGCCTTCAGCGTTTCCGGGGAGTGTGCTCCAAATAAAATGTTTCAACGTAGGTATCTTATCTGCGATTTTGACGACTGTGAGAGCTTGTGCTGCTTCGGCCTTGCCAGATTCGAAGGCTGATTTACCCCCGTAGATGTGTTCCCAGAAGTTTGTGACTAGGAAAATAGCTTCCACGCCCTGTTTTTTTCAGACAACTAGTTAATATTGAATGAAGAGATTATCTTATTATTGAGGGTTTGGAAGTTTGTAAGGAACTAGCGAATACAAGGATTGGTAGAAAAGGGGATAAATAAGTACCTCGTAAGCCTTAATTAGAGAAGCTTCGTCATCAAAATCGGCAGTAACAACTTCGATTCCAGTAGCAGCGAGAGCTTTAGCAGAGTCAGAAGTCGAGTTTCGAGTTAGGGCGCGGACTTTCCAGCCTGAGTTGTGAAGTCCTTTGACGACGGCTCCGCCTTGCATCCCAGTTGCGCCATGGACAGCAATGATTTTGGACATGATTATGTGAATACCGCAGATGATAGTGAAGATGAGAGGATAGAAGATTGAAATGCAGTTTCTTGCTCTACAGGATTTGAGAGTGCTTTATTTATATTGTAAGCCGGTCAAGCCTCGGCTCTGAAAGGGTCCTAGCAGTGTGGTGGAGAAGGATCATGACTGGCATGCAGCTACGGGAGAACGAATGAACTACTGACACACTGTTACACAACCTGGCAATTGATTGTCAATCCATTAGTAAACTTACCTGGAGCTTACAATATGTCGTCTAGCTCGATTAGAAGAATTTGTTAATGGAAGCGGGGTAGTAACAATTATTTGTGTTAAGTTGTCGTCATCGGTAGCCCCTCACCACGTTCCGAGCCGCTGACTTGTCGGAATGGATGCAAGCAAACCACAAGACCCGAGCGCTTATGAGTGATAAAGCTTGCAAGGGGGGAGAGAAAATGAGTATATAGAAAAGAGGCAAACTTATCTCTGCTACAGTTACAAAACACTATTATCTTAAACGAGGAGTTTCTTACTAGAGAGACTTCCCTTAGGCCTTCTCTTGTAATTTGGAGGACGTTGCTGAAGTTATCCGCTAACAGTTCAATAGGAAAATAACATCTTCCGACTGATGCACGACCCAGAGTATTAATAAACATCGGAAGATCTATCTACTGCTATTGCGTGAACTTCTTAGCAAATAGCCTTCAAGATTAACTTATAAGAGCAACCTTTTTCGACGCTAGGCAAGCGGAAATCCACCCTCTATTCAATGAAAATAAAAATTCGTCTTCTACATAGAAAATCCAACTTCGACAGCTGTGCAAAAAATCCCATATTAAATCACGTGGACTCCTCCGGGCATTTCGAGGTTATTGCAAAGCTTGCGGGCAGTGAAGAAACCCTTGAAATTCTGAAAATAGATAATCAAAAGATAGTTTGCTTTAATCGGAAGACACAAGAGCTTTTCGGCGATGTGAAACTGAAGCAGTCCCTAACCACCCACTTTCACAACCGTCTTCTCGCACATCATTGGTTTCGTCCAAAACACCAAAAACACCAGAAACCCTAAATCCACAAAAAAAAGAGGGGAGAAGGAAACAAAGAAACACAAAAAACTGCCGGTAAGCTCTTAGCATCGGAGGTCAGGCTATATCAACAGAATTTCCGAGCTAGAAACCAATCTCGGTGGAGACAAAATACAGACTGCCGGCGTTTGTACGCAGACTGCCGAGTTTTAACAAGGGCTTTCAGCATTACTCGATGTTATATTGCATATTCAAGACCACGGTCTAATCATCTCCTCACTGATATCCCATAGCTTCTTTTCTGCTACTTCGTCATAAGCCCAAGGAGCATATCCAAATGTCCCCTTCGGCGAATCTAGTGATGAAGGAATCCCCTCCTGACAATCCTCACAATACCTCCCTTTCTTCCCTTCCCAAACCTTTGCGCACGCACACCACACAGACGTAGCAGCACCTTGCTCTGGGCTCTTCCAAATATCGTTGTTCTTAATTACACGTTCTTGAAGGGCATCATGACTCATGTTCCGCCAGAGTTGGGTCGTTATGCCTCCCGGATGCAGGCTAAATGCCTGGACAGCCTGGTCTGGATCCGATCCGTACAGACGATCCAGTTGATTTGCGTGTAAGATGTTTGCTGTCTTGGATTGTCCGTATGCGGCCCATTGATTGTAGGGAGTGCGGTTGAAATTGAGATCTGACAGAACTTCCGGGGTCAGTCCGCCTGGATTATGGTAAAGATGTCCGGTTGAGCTGAGATTGACGACACGGGATTCAAATACAGAAGTGGAGGATGCAATAAGAGTAGGCAGGAGCAGCTTTGTGAACAGGAAAGAGGAGAGGTAGTTGACCTGGAAGAGATGCTCGAAGCCATCTGCCGTGACGATCTTTTTTCCTGAAGCCATTGCACCGGCGTTATTAATGAGAATGTTGAGGCTTTTGCTGCGTGCAAGGAAGTTGTCTGCGGCAGCCTTGACCGAGATCAGGGAATCAAGTTCCATAAAGAGGATTTCGATTGGTACTTGAGAAGGGCTTGATGAAATGATATCTTGAACGACTTTTTCGCCTTTGGCAATATCTCTGGTGGTGATGAAGATTCTGGCGCCAGTTGCATGCAATGCCCTGGCTGTTTCTACTCCGATTCCAGAGGAGGCACCTGTGATTAGGATGGTCTTATCTCTCCATTTGTCGACCAAGTCTTCATCCCGCACGATTTGTAGAGCTGTGGGCCGGCTGTCTCCGGGGCCTTTGGGGCTCTTATGTGCTTCCGCGTATGGAGCAATATGTGGATAGTCCGACATTGTTAAAAAGAGGAAATCCAAGCGCTAAAAAACTTCAAAACGAAATCATACTGAGATGTTGTTCACTTACCGGTACTTATAACAGATAATCTTACATCGCTTGGGGTAGAAAAAGGGAAGTTGAAGTGGACTTAACTTCTGTGTAACCTCTTTAACCCCGCATAACCTTTTAAGTCCACCAGATCCAACGGGATCCTCCGGTCATGTTTAGTAAAGAATTCACACACTAACTGTTGTAAGGGAGGCGCATAATTACTAAGGTTCATAAGCTCTTTTCAAAAGGTTTATATACTTTTAAGAATAAGCCATACATGTCAAATTACAATATCTACTTCTTCTTTATACTAAAGTGGTATGGCTCTCTGATGTACTAAGTGCAACTACGAAGTACACTTTTACTCCGGTATGTGATCATGATCATGCCATTCGGTAATCACGTGATATCAATTACGGCACGCTTAAATGTGAGCAAGGCGGAAAAGGAGGAAGGCATGCGAATAAGCAGTAGCTATAGGATGTAATTTTCAGTATTAGGGATGATACCAAGGGCCCAGAAGTTTGCGAGGTCAGATGGTTATAGAGATAAGGTTTTTGGTAGGCTAAGCTTCTTTAAGAATACTAGTTGCGAGGAATGGATGGAGATGAATGAGACACCAGAGATCAGGTGGATGTTGGGTTGGATTTAATAAACCCCATCAAAAATACAACCGTCATGTATTATGCAATGCTTTGTTTTCTGTGACCTGCCATGGTTCACGAGAGTATGGGCTCAGAAGCAGGCATTCTTGAATACGAGGAAAAGTGGCGGTCCCCCCGGTTTCTTTGTCACTCGAGATCGAGATTGTACAAGTAACTCTATTCTCGAGAGCACTCCGAATTGCGTCAGATCTTATCTCCGTCGTGCGAAGTAAAACAAAACATGAATACACATTCTCGACTCGTATTGGAAAGATTAGTTTCAAGTTCGAACATAAATCAAGCAAGGAGATGTTTGTTTACCTGGGTTCCATAGGCAATTTGGGCTTAGGCCTCTTCAGAAAGGGACGTGTAACTTATCCGGTTGACAACACCACAGCTGAAAGCCCATAATCTCAACAAATACGCCAGCAAAGACTAGTGCAACCCCCTATAAATAGTCCGAACTGGCTGATAGGTTGCAGCCCAAAGACTAACGCCTTAATCCCAGGCATATCAGATGATGGATGCCGATTACCGTGCCCCTCATCTTGCTAGTACCTCCCGAAGATCCTGGGATTACGAGCTGCCAAGCTCAAGCAGCTTGGAAAACCCTTCAGCACTCCGCAATTTCCACCGATGGGGCACCTATTTCATCCCTCTTCAGGTACTTCCAACTCTTCTGGCTTCAAGCCCCAGACACTAACGAGTAACGAGTAAGGACACTTCCAAAAGTCCTAGGAAACCCAAGTCACCCGCTCAAGTGAGTGCACGCCTTCTGAAATACAGCCATTAGGATGGCCAAGCTCTAGGGCCAAGCCATACCTGGCTGGGAGTTTTTCTGCGGGAACCGTGAGATTGTATGCTGTGTGGATGAAGGGGTTTGCTGTCACCCTTCTATACAAAGGCGGGGCATCATCATTCCTTGTTTATAATTCCTATCTCAAGTCCTCTGGCTTGAACTCTATAGTAAACGGCACGTTGGCTCGTTGTCGAGGTTCTTCTGTCTCTCCTTACTGTCTTTCTTCATCATGAAGTTTTCTACTTTTGCCATATACGGCCTGGGGTGGGTAACCGTAGTACAAGCGGCTTGCTCAACCAACTTGATTATTGACAACTATTCCAATTATGCCAACCACCTTAATTCTCTTGGCCAATACACAAGTGGTAAGTGTAGCTGCTACAGCAAAAGAATGCCTGCTAAATGTTGCGGCAGATGATGGCACAACGACCAATATCAAAGCGGATACGGCGAACAAGAAACTTACTTTCACCACGACAGCGAGCAGTTACTTCTATACCACATTCGCATGCGAAAAAGCTACAACAGATCAGTATAATGCTATCACCTTCCCAATCAAGGGTCCTGCCGGGGCAAAATTCACAATTGAACTTCAAACTTCGAGCTCTTGCTCAGCAACAGCATACACCAGTTATTACACTACTTTGTCAGGAATAACGGGGACAACGCAGACATATACGGTGCTTTTGAGTGCATTTTCTGGGGCAAGCTTGAATGCAATTAATGCAATTTTGTTCGAGTCTTTCACTGTCAATGGTGCTTGGGAACTCGGCCAAACCCAGCTTGTTTGTGCCAATGCCCAGGCGAGCAGTTCTTCAGCTACGAGCTCCACTGTGAAGAGTTCAAGTTCTTCCAGTATCAAGAGCTCATCAACAACGCTTATCACAAGCAGTACTAAAAGCTCGTCAACCTCGCAAGCCACATCATCAAGCACTCCTCGAAGTGTGACGTCCAGCAGTACAACGGTGGCTACCTCTAGCAGCAGTAGTGCTTCCGCACCGGCGGGATCATGCACAAGTCTCTTGATCGATGACTTTGCTTCCCAGTCTCGACTCACCTTTCTATTCTACAATGCCATGCTAAATCCTTCTTCTGACGATGGAACTATGGCCCCAATAGCAGACCGGGTTGATACAAGCACTTCAGTCATCGTTACAAACAATCACGTCACCCTAACCTCGCTCGCTGATGGTTCCTCTTACTGGTATACTCTTCTCGGCTGCGTCAATGCAGCAAATCTTTATGGTGGGATTGGACTAACGATCAAGGCACCCAAGGGGACAACCATGACTATCGAACTTCAGACGGAGGCGGACTGCGGTACCAGTCACCCAACCGCCATTGATGTCTCTCAGAGTGATCTTGGCTGGACATTTGATGGAACAGAGAAATTTTACACCGTCCCATTTTCCAAATTTTCAGGCCTGGATATCAATCATTTGATTACCCTTCTATTCTCGGGTATCAACAAGCCGGTTACATTTGGTCCAATTGCGTTTTACTGTGGTTCCACAGGCACAGCTTACCCAGTTCCGACTACGGTTGCTGTGGTGGAACCGACATCAACTGTACCCTCGACGACGGGGCCCTCGGCATTTGTAATTGACACTTTCACCCAGGCTAATACAAATAACCTTGGGTTTTACCATGGAGGTGATGATACTACGACGTACTCACAATCTGGCGGGAAACTGACTATCAATTCGAAGGGCAATTCTGACTTGTCATGGTACACTCAAGTGTCAAGTAGCTGCTCGGATTTTACCCCTAACGATAATGGCTATCTCCACATTGCATACACCGGTAGCAATGCATTCACCATTGCTCTTCAACAGCATAATCCGACATGCAATCCAAATATCAGTCCTTTCCCGTATACGTGGGATTCTGTGGAAGCTTCTCGATACTCAAACAGCGCCAAAACTGATATTTACGTCCCCATTTCACACTTCAATATCAACCGCGTTCAGACAGTCGGCTTTTCTCTGAAAGGTTTCTACACCACTACAAGTTCTGTCTTTTCGAAGATTGAGATCGTCAAAACTGTTCCGTCTGGATTCTTGGTCCCATCCAAACTTGCTACGGCGCCTCTGGTCTTCGCATGTACTCGTCCCAACTCGTTCGCATTTGCTATCGACGATGGAGATCCACAATACGCTCAACGAGTTGTTAGCTCCATTGCAGCAGCGGGGATCAAGGTCACCTTCTTCACAGTCGGAGCTGCACTACTCGACAAGAGCACCAATCTAACCAGCGTGTACCAAGGTATGCTCGCAGCTGGCCATCAAGTAGCTTACCACTCCTTCACTCATCCGCCCATGGAAGGGCTCCCCTCTCTCGCCGCCATCGACTGGGAGCTCAATAATGACATCAGCGCCGTGCAACAAACGCTCGGTATCTCCTCGACCTACTTCCGTCCTCCCTTTGGGACCGAAGGTGCAAGAGTCCGCCAGCGTCTTGCATATGCAATCCCCGGAGCAAAATTCATCGAATGGAGCGTGGATGTTCAAGATTACCTGTGGGCGCTGAGCTCTACGCCGGAGAACCAACTGACTAGTTTTCAGAATGATGTTAACAATGGAGGCAACCTGGTGGTTTGCCATTATTTGTATAACACAACAGTCAGTTATATCCCGCAATTTATTACAATTGCGAAAAACACGGGCAAGCAGATTATGAGAGTTGATCAATGTTTGGAGGATCCGAATGCGCCTCCTTTGTAGTTTGGGGTTTGGGTTTCGAACTGGGGAAAAAACGGAAGGGGAGTTTAGTATATGCTTAAGGATGGGCTTGATGATTATGACGGGATGATGATTTGGCGTTTTGCGTCTTTATGGATTGAGTCAAAAGCCAGGATAATGTTAATGCTGTATTCCTTAATCCAAATCTCTGTTTTCAACAGCTGAGGAAGTCAACGTTGTTCGCCTCCAAGGCACACTCCACCCAAAGAACTTATGAGCCTTTTGGCATGGCACCCTAAGCAGCTTGGTGTATTCGGCACATTGCCCAAGGTCCAAGTCCATAGGCTTGGCCTTCGCTTTTGACAGTAGGTGTAATAGGAAAACAGGCTAACCCTAGACTTGAGGACCAAGACTAAGAGCGAGACTCGCTTTGGATTTCACAGTATGTTGCAAAGCAATCCGACCTACGAACAGGGACAATGCCTGTGGACTCTTCAAAAACGAGACCCGTTCTAGGCAGACGGAAAATGCGAAGTGTAGCATTGATGCCTTGCATGTCGTCAACGGTTCTAGAACATGGAGGCTCGGATAAAACGCAATCGTATCTTAAGGCAAAAACAGACTCTGCGCCATGGACGTTGAATACGCTCAGCACTAATTCTGCGATCATCTCAAGAATTGTTCGCTTCAGTCTCCGATTTGTTGGTTTCGGGGGGCGATTGTCGTAAGCGAATGGTGGCTCGGCTGCATTCAAACTGACTGCTGGCACAAACATTGCCGTAACAACAATTATGCTCGAAACATTGCTATTATTGTTTGAGGCAGCAGACGGCGGTATGTGCATCCCCAGACACCATTCGAGCCTCCCCTATTCCGCAGTTGAAAGAATATGATCTTCTCCACACAGACAGATCCGCGAGAGACGGTGAGCCTCGGCTTTATCTGATACAACGATGGACATGGGAAATCTCAATCCCCTATCGCATGACAGATCCTCCCGCAGCATCTTAAATCTCCAGTTCATCTCCCCCGCCACATCTACACGTTTCAGCACAAAGAATCAACATCAAGCAAGCTGGATTGAGTCTAGCTGTTCTCCACACGTAAGAACTTTGCTACGTCACTGCCTGAATTTTCCTGTGGCGCAGCCATTTGTTTAGGACTGCTTTGAAGTCGCAATCTCCATACCCCAATTAACCAAGTTATTATGAAGTAGCATAATCATACCACTTCTCTCTCGATCTCTTACTTAACGTCTTCTGTTTCCCTGCGGTTTCCCCCCCTTCGTGCTTTCTTCACGGTGATCTCCCCTATCCATTTCCCAAACTTCCGACGTCAAATCATATCAAACCACATCTACCTACAACAAACCCTGCAAATCAACAACATGCGTTACTCTTCTCTCCCCGTTCTCGCCCTTGTGGCCCTCACCTCCGCCAACCCAGCTCCGGCTCCTCAAGACCTCGGTTCCGCCATCGACAACATCGGAGGAGGAATCGACACGGCAATCTCGGCCATTGGGGGCGCTTTCAGCACTTTCACGTCAGATGTAGCCGGTGTCTTGACGACCATCACCTCGAAGGTTGAAGGAGCAGCATCCACTGTAGCTTCGGACGCCGCTGGGGAAATATCCACCATTACCTCGGTAGCGGGAGGCGTGATATCAACCATCACCTCCGACGGAGCCGGTGCATTATCGACAATTACGTCGGTAGCAGGCGGCGTCATATCAACCATTACGTCGGATGGAGCCGGAGCCCTGTCTACTGCTGCGTCAGACGCATCTGGAGCACTCTTCACAGCGACGTCCGTGGCGGCAAGCGCCATCAGCGTGTACAGGAGCAGTGCTTCGGTCGCACTGGCGAGTCTGAGCAGCGTGGCGGCGACGGCGACCGGAGCGGCAAAGACCAGTCTCCAGAGCGAGTATTCGAGCGTCAGCAGCCATGCTGCCAGTGTGGAGGCCAGTGTGAGCAGTGCGGTTTCGAGCGCGGTTTCGAGCGCGGCAAATGCTGCGACAACGACGGGCTCGACGAGTAGTTCGACCGGTGGAGTTGCATTCATAACCGCGGCGCCGGTTTGGGGCGCTGCAGCCATGGGAGCGGCTCTGTTGTTGGTCTAGATGGGCGTGAGAATGGCGTGTGGATCGCATTTGTATTAAACCGAGTTTTAAGGGTGGCATATCTTTTGTTTGCATTAGAGCATTGGTGGCGAACCGGATGGATCCTTAGGATCTTGTAATGTGAAAAGGCGGCATTGTTGTCTTCTGAACTTTATCATACTGCACTCTTTAGGTCTGATGTATTCTTCATACTTCACAATTGGCCGAAGAACGCAGCCGCAATCTTACTGTTTCTCTTCTGAAAAGCGAATGGGTTTGGGTGAAATATAAAAGTGCTTCATAAGGTTGGGTGTCGTAGGGGAGACGATTGTTTTATTTCATACCCTTCATAAGACTTTTTTGGTTTTCCTTTTCTCTTGTGTAGTCATATTTACATTATAACCGTATTTTAGAGTTAAACTTCCTAGACTATCCTATTTCAGATTCACATCTGAACAACTTATGGCAAATTCATATTTCCCGTCCCCAAAGCTATCTTGAGTGACATCAATAGCTTTGTTTACATAAAGCATAAGCCAAGAACGCAAGGTTATAAAACCGGATTAAAGTTATAAGAATGCTAAAGTAGTAGCTCGGCGTTTAAATGAGAAGGTACCACAAAAGTAATCTCGAGTTCAAACAGCAGTGCGTGGATGACCTGGTTGGGTGGTCGTGAGTACTATAATACCCATCGGATGCATATATTTATAAACCAATGCCACCACTTCTTTCACTCCTCTGAATCTCCCTTACTAAAGCCTCTCTTAGTAAGCCTAAATGCAACTATTTGATGCATCAAGAACAATTTGCGCAAGTAGTGAGGAAGTGATCGAGTATTCGCTACCACGTAACCACCAAAGTATCTCACCATGACATTTGATTTTATGATTTTAGCCTCTATCGACGATAGTATCGTACCCTTTCCAGCTGCCTGGATCTCAAAGGGATCCGGATTACTACAATAACCCCAGGCCCCAAACCCCAAAAGAAACTCTACTTCTCAGGTATTCACCTTCCTCGCGACGATGAACATTCCGCAGCTTAAACCCTGGGAACAGTGCTGTTAGTTCTTGAATCTATTCATCTACCCATACTATACTGTCTCAGACTTTGAATAGTTTAAGCAATATTTAACACAAGAAGAGACAAGGCAGATATGTATTTATTAGCACACCCCATCCCTCCATCCCTCCATCCCTTCCCCCTCCTTCTCCAAATAATCTTCCACATCCATCTATCATCCATCATCCATCATACATACCCTTACCTCTCCAATCTAACCCCGAACTCCTCCTCCGTACCCCCACAACGAACACCACCAAAATAAACACCGGAACACTTACTGTACCGTACATCAAACACTCCCAACACTCACATCACGAAGAACATGGATTAGGAAGCCGAAGAGAGCGAAGAGGAGAGATCTATGAATTATTTCTTTCTTTCCAAGTTGTGAAATATATGGTCTGTCTATCAATCTCATCCATCCCATCTGTCCATCCATATTCGTCCGTCATATACCATCTCATCTACCATTAACCAGAACCCAGAACCTAGAACCCATATACCCTGATATGCTATGTATGAAGATGCATGAAAACACCCAGAAGAGAGAGGGGAAATGATAAGAAAAAAAATGCTATGATATGCCGTGCAATCCATGCATCCATGCATCACCCATGTGTGTAAAATACTCAAAAGACTCCCTCTCTTCATTCAATCATCGTCATCAGCCCGGAAGATCCAAGGACATGACAGAGCACCCACAACTCCTTTCGCACTTCATAACTCCGATTCTATTTCACGCCACCAGACGTACCTTACTTCAACTCCATCCCCTATAGAGAAACTCCTCACGCCTCACACCTCCCCCCAACTCCCCATTGCCCCCGTACTAGCCACCAGACTCCCACTCCCCACACTCCCTCCAAAGTCCCAATAATGCCTCGCGCTCCCACTCCCCAGATTCCCCTTCCCCCCCACCTTCCTCAACCTCTCACTCACGCAACTACTGCTCCCCTTCCTGACATGCGCCACGGCCCCAGTCGGCACGCTAACCCTCCATGTCCTCATCTCGACGCTTCTCCTCCTCTCCGCGTTCGGCCTCTTGACCAGCGGGTGATGCTGCGTCACTCTGGCGGCCCTCGCTGCGTTATCCGCCGCGCTAGCAGTGGTCGTGGAAAAGTTCAGCCCTGGGACCTCCGCTTCGGGGGAATTAGGTAGGAACTTGGTCGTGAAGCGGGAGCGGAGGTACTTGAACACCATCTTGATATCGAGATCTCGCTCCCACTCTTCTCTCGTAAGTTGGTGCTGGTTCAAGGGCTGGAGTGCTGACTCTGGATTTGATAGCGGGGAATGGGTTAGGGTGCTTGGGGTGGGGATGGGTGGTGGGATGGCGGTTTGTAGGGTAGGGAGGAATTGTGGATCGGTAGGTGCGTTAGTGAGTGTAGAAGTTGATTGTCGTTGTTTGGCTCCATCCTCGAGGGGAATTGTCTCCCGTGCAGTCTCGGGGATGACGGGGAGGCCAGCATAAGGGATAGGTGTTTCCTGAGAGCGGAGATAGGTTGAAAATGCGCCTGGGTGTTCGGACAGTTGGCTCACGAGAATACCAAGCTCTCTTGAAATTCTCTCGAGGAGTCGGTACTCCCAAGATGATTCCTCGTACTGGTTCAACGGAACAACCATTCGGACCGCATCGAGAGGTTGTCTAGCCGGCTGTACTTTGGATACGCCGTCACCCGCTGGTAAAGTTTCTCCGAAGATAATAGAGAGAATCTCGTCATCGATCCCGATTAGGTCTCGAATAACCCTCCTAGTAATCCGATTCCAGAATGTTTCATGCTCTTCAACCTCGACTTCCTCTGTTTCTGTAGTTGCTTCCATGTTGCTCAGAGTGGCGGTGTCCTCTTGCTCCCTCTCCTCAAGTGTGCTCCGTCTCTCGCTCATACTCTGCTTCCTCCTCCTCGACTCCTTCTGAATCTCTTCTATTAATATGCGACTCTGCTCTAACCTCCAGTTCTCAATCCTCCTCGTCCTCTCTGCATTTGCCGCCTTCTCATCCTCTAGCTCTAACATCCCCAACTCCAAACTCTCTCGCCTCCTCTTCACCCTCCGCGGATTGTACCTCTCAAATGCATATAATTGCTCTTGAACCTCTTCCCCCATATTCGTATGATCGAGCCTAAAGCTTCCCAACCCATCGTGGGTTGGTAGCACCGTCCCACTAATCTCCCCACCTTGTCTCTCCTCTCGATACACACTTGGTTCAGCCCCAAAATCGATCAAATGGCTATCCAGGCTATCCAATTCCCCATCATCCTCTTCCTCCTCTTCGATCGCCTCTTCGTTCAGCTCATCGTACTCCCCACTCTGCGCTGCCGTGTGAAGGCTCCCAAAATCACTTATCCTCGAATGCCCCGCCGTCTGCGTCTTCGCCGTTGAAGTCGTATAAGTGCGATCTGTGGTCGAAGCCGCAGAGGGCGAGAATAGCACCCATTCTTGCACATCCGCGATATGCTGGGCTTGACACTCGGGGATTTGGATCTGAGCTTGTGTCCGCGATTCCTCCTCCGCGCTATAGATGCGTTGCTGCGGAGGATGGTATGTAGGCTGTCGAAACGCCATGATTGCGTCCTCTTGCAGAATTTAACAGGTAGATTGCGGGTTGATTGCAAGAGAGTATGGGGAGAGAAGAGAGGATGTTGGGTATTTAGGTTGAAACTGGGCGCCAACTGGGAAGACTCCCTCAAACCAGGAGGGAATCGTGATCTACAGGACGACGACGGGATGGCGCACGGGATGCACGCTGTGTGACAACCCTTATTATTGATTCGGGGGCCAACACTTCATCGGTGAAAAACAACACCTTTTCGACAATAGACAAAGGATAGAGGAATAAGCCGTCTAATAGAGGGGCACTGCCTGAAGATATCAGCCTATGCTCGAGGATCGCCGTTTATCGGTCTAGGCTAGAAACGTAGCATCCAACGTGGGCTCGAGGCGTGGGGTGATGAACAACAACTTCGACCGAAGACGTCAACAAAGCGGTGACTATTTAAACGTGAAGATGCGATAAAGGCTCAAAGAGGAGAGATGTATTACTCCGCTGCAGCCGTATCTGTATTTATCATCCTCAGCTACCTCGCCGCGCCCTGGATGCAAGACGCTGTCATCCTCTCTATCGCCCATCTCGCCTTATCGATGCCCCTCGCCCCTGGTAGTATGTAGTATCCTAGTGATCTATCAGCTTAGCTTAGTAAATCTCACGCATGCTGTTGTGTATTTTTGGCAGATTGCGAGATATCGCCGCAGTCCCGCCAGCCACCCGGGAGAACGAAGACATTCAAGCTCGAGAAGGGGGTGCGGGGAATTTGTTGGGTGCCGTCTTATTTTCGTATACTTCCTCACCCAACGGCTGCTATTCGAATTCATCAATTTGGTCCGGGGTTGCGTGATATGCGCAGGTCCAAAGGCATACCCCTCGTTTGTCCGACCAACCTACCCCTTCCCTGATTCATTCATGCGAGAAATACATGTCTTGTTCAAAGAATCATGTACGCAAAACCCAGAGTCTCTGAAGTATACTTCAGTCATTTATATAGTGATTCGATACTTATTCTTATAGCTTTCCTGTGCCTACACGTCTCGGAGTATTAATTACAAATGTTGAACGTCTGGCTCAGAGGTAATATATAAAGACGAGAACCTGGCTCTAAACATTTAGTTAAAAGACAACTTATTTCTCACATGAACAGCCACTGCTTCCCTATCCATCCAGTCTTACCCTGTTCCACCTCGACTCTTCACTAAGAATATCACCAGATGCCAAGAGCAGATGAGTGTTTGATTTGAAAGGCAATGTCAATTCTCTAAGTACAATGATCAGAAAACGAGATGCCATAAGCACCATGCAATTTTCCCTATTGCAAATTTACGCCTTTCATCTTCCCATGTACCCCTCGGAAAAAAAACTTATGCCTCCTGGAACGCAGCTGGGAATCGTCGGACATTATCAGCAAGCTTTCCGTGGTTGCTCAAGAATTGGACATAGGCTCCGTCAACCAAAACCTTGCCACTAGCCTTCTTCTCTGCGTATTCTTCGCGGCGGAGAGGAGTGAAGCCCCAGTTCTTGGAGACAATGATCTTCTGGCGCCCGGGGAACTTATATTGGGATCTGCGGAGGGCCTCGAGAGCACATGCACGGCCTGTAACGAGTTAGGAGTGATACACTGACCACAAACCGAGTTGTACTCACTAGAATCACGAGTTCGGACGCTCAGGATGATTTGACCGATGTTAACACGGGCAACACTTCCATTGGGCTTTCCCCAAGCACCTCTCATTCCAGTTTGCAGTCTATCGGCACCGGCACATGACAACATCTTGTTGATGCGGACGACGTGATATGGGTGAGCACGCACACGGAGATGGAAGCCATCCTTGCCAGCAATCTTGGTCAAGTACCTATGAGCAGAAGATTAGCCACCGTCTTCCAGCTTATCCACTCGGACGACGAATGTCTTCGAACCCATGAGGCCTCATTTCACCGCCTTCCTCCAATGATCGTATGGGCGTACTCACTTGTTGGCGCAAATACGGGCGGCTTCCAAAGCCTCGGAACTCAGTTGCTCATACTCGTTGGAAACCAAGTGGATGCAAAGAGGGAACTCGTCGACGGTCGCACGCTTTCGGCCAAGATCGAAGATACGAATCCTACATCATTGATCAGTGCGAGTTCTCGAGGTATTCAGGGCGCTGTCGCTCACTTAGGATCAGGGACACCACGATTGAAACGGGACTTTGGGTAGGGCTAGAAAAAAGGTCAGTATTGTCTATCCTGCGTAGTTGAAGAGAAGAATCGCAAGAGCATCAGCGAAGCGATTCCTATCCTGCGAACTCCTCCCTGGGCTCAAAACGAGTCCTACGCACCTTATTCTTGCAGTAACGGTAACATCTCGCTGGGCGACGTGCCATCTTGAATGATTTCGAAGTTGGACTGTCGACGGTGTTGTTGTTGGAATGATTTCACGAAGGCGAACCTCTTTGACCTGGGGGATCAGCACTTGATTTCAAATGGGAGGCGCGCTAAAATCAGCTCGCTTACCAACCCACACTTGAATTTCGGAATTTCGGAAAACGTGACTCACGTGAATCGTTTAGACCTATTTGATCTTTCGGATTTTATACGTTCAAGTAGTCGGGGATCCTCGAATTTTTGATCTTGGTGGTTTTGAGAAGAATGAAAAGGGATTCTGAAGAGGGTATATATAAACAACCAGGGGAAAATAAGTACGGACGTGTCCTAGCTCGCTGGCTAGGAATTCCAGCCTGTTGGACTAGAAAGTAAGCCGATGCAATCGGAGTCATAGAGGCAAAAGAAGAAGGCGAGGGGCAAAAAGAAGGCAAAGGAGATATCGGCATAGAGTCATGCAAAATCATAATAGTACCGGGGTTTACGTTGACTTCGTTTTGCACTGGGGGTAGAGATATTCATTGCTACATATAATGGCATCACATCAAGATGCGCGAAAACGAGACCAGTTGGTTGCCCAGATCTGCAAGTATCATTCTCGATGCTATGCTCTGTCTACGCAATGATATTTTGTTTTTCATCCTCGTACTTCCTTTATGCAGCAGCTTCTCCGCTGAGGATATCAGAGTCACCAGCATCCAACACCGCCATTGTCGAGCACCTGAACAGTTTTCCGCACGCCGTTCCCAATTCAATCTGTAATGAAAAGTAAGTAAAAGGAATACCCTCCAAAGTCGGCAAGACTTTATCGCTGGGTGAGCCCTCGCATACCCTAGGGTATGGTCGTTGAGCGTTGGGGAAGAAGGCTTCACCCAGAAGAGAAATGAGATGTATATCCACTTACGTTGTTGCCGCTGAAGTGGTGCACGTTGGTCTTGGAAAGCATAGAGTAGTACTCGAGCTCAGATTTGCGGAGCGGGGGGGTGTTCGCAGATATGATGATGAGCTTGGCCTTGCCGCTTCTCAATGACTTGAGGGTTGAAGAGTATCCGAGAGTGACTGCAGAAAGTTAGCAATCGACCGACCCGAGCGAGATGGGTAGAATTCATACCCTTTCCGGACTTCATGACCAGTGCCAGACGGGAGTTGATGCCATCGGCGGACTTCTTAGCTTTCTTGGTGGTGGGCGCCATCTCTGCGTATCGAATGTGGGATTTTCGGAAGTTGATCGAGGTGGATGTTGAGGTGGAGGTGACGCTGGATGGATCTGATCTGATTGAAAATGCAAAAGTTCGCGAAGAGTTGTGTGTCGCGCGCTAGCGGCCGGATCGCCGAAACGGGAATAGACTCTTCCGAAGTCATGTGACAAAATACAGATCTTTATCCGGGCCGAGCTGGTACTCGGGTACGTACCCGGTGGAAGCGGTTGCTGTTGTGGACAATCGATCGACCAACGCATGTGGACTAATCTGCATGAACGTCGCACAAAGGAGCAAATCCGCCGATAGGACTACGACCGCAGAAGTATTTGTTGAGTAGGAGTGGAATAGAGATACAGCTTAAGCCCGCTTTCATTCATTCCTAATCAACACTTGGCTCCTCCTTCAATCCTCTTGCGGACCTGGCCATTTGGCGAACTGACTGCTAGCAGTAATTATGTGCTTTAGATCCTGCTTAATCTCTATGGCGTAGGAATTCTGTCGAGTTTCTGATAAATTCGCCAAGTTGGACCCTCCACTCCCCTGAGAAATTGCAACTATAGCTGGGAACCTTGGGGCGAGAAGAAGCCATTAAACCATTTAAACTTTGACACATAACCTTAATAATCTACGAAAACGGGAGCTAGTATTCGAAGTAAAAGACTGACAATAAAAAGCACTTCGTCGATAGCCATATACATGTGACCCTTGGACTCGTCCCTATAGACAACTCCTGCTAACTACTTGCAACCACTATCGTTCAAGCATAGCCTTGACTCCGGTGTTTCAATCCTGCATAAAGTCGGACATCACTGTCATACCTTTATATTAACGAGCGACGCGAAGCACTAAGGGGCTGGGATCACTCGGGCATATCGCGACGGAAGCAATTCACCAACAAGCCAACGAGTCTTGACAATTTGATAATTACAGAACACCGGTGACAATCATATCAACAATTGTGCCCATTCCTTCCATGTTCAGCTCCCGAAGAGGCACGTCTTAACATATCGAGGCGCAGCTAGCCCATTCTTACGATAAACGCTATCGGAATTTATTCTGGATCGGAATTCTCCCCTTGAGGACAGCGACATTCTTCACCTCCTGAGCGCAAATTCGATTACCTTGACAACAACAACTCTCAGCACATCCTCATCATGTCTGCCGCAACAGCAACCAAAAAGCCACCGATTGGATCAGCCACGGGCGGCCGACGACCTTCAACAGATCCCTCGTCTGCGTCTCCCAACAGACCGCCTCGTTCAACAACCCCAACATCCTCGACTGCGAATGGTGTAGGTCGAAGCCGGTCGATAAGGGGAGGGACTCCGGTGTCTGCGAGAGCATCGATGCATCGACCAAGCATCGGCGCCTCGCATCTCAGCCATCTCAGCATTAGCAGTGCAGCGTCTGATGCGGAGGATGACGCACGGGCAGAGGCGGTCGCTCTCCTCGATGATCTAAAGGAACGCCTCCGCAAAACTGAGACGGTGTCGGACCAGTTCCAGAAACAAGCTCAAGTTCTACAATCCCGGCTAGACGAAGCTTTGAGCGAGCAGGGGAAGCTAGAAGACCGGCTACACGAGAACGATGAGAGGTTAGAGGCATTGGAAAATGAGAAACGTAATGCTCTTAAACAAAGACGAGAGATGGAGACCATATACGAGGCAGAGAGGAGTTCAATGACGAAAGAGAGGGAGGACGCTGCGAATCGGGAAGAAGAAATGCAGACTATAATCCAGCGCCTAAAGGATTCTTTGAGCCAGAGAGCCATTGGGGACGATGAGAGCAGATCATCTAGGCGATGTAAGTTTTCTTGGCGATGCTTTCGACGAACCTACTGCTAACATACCCAAGCAAATAATTCTTCGCCCAGCTTAGAAGGCCAGTTCGCTCCTCCAAATGGCCTCGCCCGATCCGAATCAGGGCTTAACCGCAGTGACTCCCGCAACAACTCAAAATTACTGTTACAAAAGGACCGATTGATTGAATCACTACGCCTGGAGCTGGCAGAGGCTCAAATCAAGCTCGTGGAATCCGAAAACGCAGGCGGTGGACGTATGCAAGAGGTCGAGAGATTACTTCTTGAAGCACGCATGACAAATGCGAGGTTGATGGAAGACAACGAGAGTTATCAGCTTCTCCTTTCTGAGAAGACCTTGACAGGCGACTTTGCAAAGAGCGAATTCATGGGTTCTGCTTCGCATAATACGGATGCCCTTAATGCTTTAGAGGGTAGGCAATCAACACTGAGTTTAGCGGACGAGCTGTCGGAAGCAGGCGAAGGCGAGAGTGAGAATTATAGACGTCTTGAGGCTGAGCTGAAATCCGCCAAGGACCAGAACAAGGCCTTGACTTTATATATTAACAAGATCATTGAACGTCTTCTCCAGCACCAGGATTTCGAGGCCATCCTGGACCAATCTTCTGATTTCAAACCTGGTGCACATGCAAATCAGACCGACAAAGAGCTCCCTCCACCGCCCCCCAAGGAGCAAGCCAGTGGAGCTTCCATTCTTCAGCGGGCCAAATCCGTAGCTATGGGTACAGGGCGAAGACGACCCCAATCATATATGACATCTACACACTCAGCGGTCTCGGACCCGGACACAGCACCAAGTATTCCCTTCGGCCTCGGTCGTTCTTCCAGTTTTCGTACGGGGCGTCCCAAGAGCGAACAGTATACCGGAGGGGCTGCGAGTGTTGTCAACCAGATGTATAAGGGAGGCCCGTCCTCACCTCCACTTCACGGTCCTCAAACTCCACGGCACTCGCAATCATTCTTTGCGCCTCCAATTCCTGGCGGCAATCCTAACGCAGCTCATCGTGTCCCGAGCGCGAGCCAGACCTCCACTTCGGGGAACTTCCCTGGGATGAGGAGCGATAGTAGCAGTACCAGCGGCGATAGCGGAGAGGTATCCACACCGCCGAGCCAGAGCCCTCCCAGATCAGAGAAGGCAACTACATTTGCTGGAAATAAGCCGAGACCTCTAAGGTTGGTGCAGGATCACCCCGAGAACCGGCGCGCGAGCGAGGATGAGGGGAAAGGGAAGAGAGCAAGCTGGATCGGATGGGCCTTCGGCAAGAAGGAGGACATGCCAATTGAGAACAGCATCCAAGAATAATTATTTTGCCAACTAATACTCATGGCACATGATGGGGATGATTACACGAACGGGTTGGGTGGGTTGAAGGATTCATATTCGATAATTGATGGAATGATTGGTTGGATAGCATAAGGGTGATTGATATGACATTGAATGAATGGGCATCGTTTTTTTGGGTTAGATGGAGCTTTTCCTAGCTTTATGATTCTTCGTCCTTAGGATAGATACCCTTTGGCGAGCACGTATTGTTCGTTTTACTTCACTTTCGTCTCGTCCCGATCTCGTATAATTGGGATTTAGCCGGCCGCAATGTAATTCTCTCCTCCCTGTACCCTATGTATGCCTCGTAGCAGTCAGTGCATCTCTCTTTAGAAGGGACATTCCTTGACGTCTGATAAACTCGTGCTATGTTCAAATCTTGTTGGGTGGGATCAGACCGTCGAAGGAGTGAGTTGCTTTAAGTCTACTTCAAGTTTGGGAAGAATATTCATATCCACCTAGACCTAATTGAAAGGAGTAAACGCGTCATCTGTATCCAAGCTCCTTTGGTCTAGCCTTCGCTCGAAGTAGCAGTTTATATATGATTCATCCACTACTCGTAAAAAGACCAGCTTGAAAACATCTAGCTCTTTTGATACCTGACGGGGGCTCAGATACTCAGAATTGACGATCCGTTTCCACCATGAGGCAGCCGTTCGTGCTAGTTGTGATCAAGCAGCTAGCTAGTTCTTCATTGAGACCATGATATGATGAATAATTCAGTGACGAAAGTGAGGACGTCTATCTCGAACAACACTTTTTTTGCCTGATTGCGCTTGAAACTATAGAGGGGAGGTTTCTTGAAAAGAAAAAAAAAGGTAAAGTTCGGGAAAGCAGGATAGATGGATGGATATATACATACGAGTTGTATTGGATACGTATACATGTATCCATGGCGCCAAACAGTATACTTTATACCCGTACTAGCTAGTTAAGGGTAAAGAGCAGTTGGATTTCCTGCTACGACTACTAAGACACCAAAGCTGCAATGTCAAAAAAATAAAAGTACGCCCTCATTACATAAGAAACAGGAACAGTGTTGTAAGTTTCTATTCTCGAAATGAGCAATTCAACCTTTTTCATAACCGGATGTCTTAGCCCTTGAAGCCAACCCCCAATACCAATACATCAACAGTAAACAACCTCATAAATATCCAACCTCCCCCTCAGCCCAAGTTAACCCCCATAACCTCTCTAAACTCCTCATGCCCCTTCTTCAACTTTTTGATCTTCTCATCGAGCCGAGCTCTCTCTCGTTGAACATCGAGGGGCTCGGCAGTGAGATGTTGGCAATCGGCTTCTGTGAGGCGACCCAGGAAGTGCGGGGAGAAGATCTCTTCGAGCCCCCGGGCGATGTGTCGCTCGATTACTTGTGTGGTGACGTTTGCGACGAAGACTTTTAGGGAGACCTGTGAGGTGCGGTTAGAAGTTGGTGTTCAAACGAGTGTGGGGGTTGAGAGCTTACTTTGTAGATGGAGATGAGGCAGTCGAGGGCTTCTAAACTTGCGAAGTCTTCCATGTCTGCTTCGGCATGTTGCGTGTAGGATGCGATAGCTTTTCCAACGTCGACAGTTTGCGTCTTTCCATATTCGCCACTCTGGTAGAGTCGGACGCTGTTGCTGGTGGTAGCGGCTTCAATGCTCCTGGCTAGTGCTGCTTTGTTTCGTTCATGGCGGCATTTATGAATGGTCTCGGTGTAGTAGTGATTGTAGTTGATTGGATAATTCACCAAATCAACAACCAGTTTCTCCAATTCTTCATCGGCATTGGCCTTCTTCCTCTTCAAATCCTCTTTCATGCATTCCCAAATGCGACCCCGAACATCATCAGGACACTTGTCCCGAAGCAGTTGCAACAGGAACGCACAGCAAGTATCATATACCTTGTCGACATGGTCAGCGGCCAATGTCTTCCAATTCAGAGACTGCTCGAAGAAAAGCTCCCCAATTAAGAGCGGGTTGAAGTTTCCCGAGAGCTCCTTTCCCTTGGTTCCGGCCATGCAGTAACGAGCCCAGGCGATAGCTTCTTGTCGAGAGAGCTTCATCGATTGGTCGTTCTTTTCAACCTCGAGAATGTCTTCGATTCTTCCATCTGCTGGCGGCTTATCAAGCTTGAAGTCAATGAAATATTTGTGTCCCGTCTTCCTGATCTTCTCGGCGAATTTCGCATTCAGGTCTTGCACTACTGCACGAGCTCTACGATTTCGCGTCAGGGAGAATGATAATGAGCTACGAAAATAGGGACCTTCATAATGACCCTCGATGGCTGCTTTGCAAATAGTATAGTAGGTCATACAAATCTTTTGCAGATAGGCTTTGCATTCCGCTGGAGTAGAGCGGCGGGCTCCTAGTCGATTTAAGTCGGATTCAGCTGCCTCCAGTGTCGCTTCCAGCTCGGCTCTCAAGTTTGGGAGTTCTCGCTTGACATGCTCGAATAGAAGGACGCTGAGACGAGTCCGTAGAGAATCAGCCCCCACAATGTGAACAGGTAACCCCTTCATGAACTCCTGGCGAAACCATTTCGTCTCTGCTTGCTTCTGCTGTTCCATGGTAAAATGTTCCTCATCTGAACTACGGTTCTTGACAACATGCCAACCCAACTTGAACTTGATATCCTGATTTTGTGCTAGTTCGAGAAAAGATTTCTTAGAACCATCGCCCTGGACTCGATCCGGCTTGGTGATGATACCCAGCGAGCGGGCACCTGTAGGGTCAGCATCACGGACTCGCTTGAGAATCCTCTGATTGGCATAATCGTGAGCTGCCGATACCACAGCGAGAACGATTGTACGGGGCTGGGATATGTACTTGTCAGTAATGGCATCAATGGCATCAACGTCGGCCTCGGAGGCATCCTTTGTTTTAGTGGCAATAATGCCAGGGATGTCGACCAGTGTTAGCTGTGGACGATCCGGACCTTCAATATTAAAACAGAGAACGTCCTTGGAAATGGCACGGAAAGGTGCAACATTACCAGAATCGGTAGAGGCTAACGTCGTAATACCCATTGCAACCATGGCATCCGTCATGACCGCCGGGGCTCATCAAGATTGGTGATGTATTTATAGAAGGCTCTGATCGCTACTTGCTCAGACAGAGGGCGATCGGGATCTGGAATAATTTTTAACGACACTGAAAATGTTGTTGCAGGCCTCAGATTGATTTCCGTGGCATAACGAGTACACATATTGTCACTTCGGGGCAGTTGGAGCCCTGTAAGCGCGGCCAGGAGCGAGCTCTTGCCAGAGGACTGGTCTCCTCCAACAACGATCTGAGGTAATGCCAGATCTCCTTCGAGCCCATGCTTCCGAACTTGGTGGATGATATTGAGAATATGCCCATGTTCCTTAGTTTGCAGACCCTTCACAGTCAATGAAGTTTTGGGCTTGGGGATTCCGGGGGTTTCTGGGGTGCTCGCAGTTGTCGATGGAGGGGTGTCAGCTCTTTGCTGGAAGGGGATATCGGGTGTCTCGTTTGGTAGAGACAGCTCTGTGGTTGGTGTCATCGTTGATGTTATTTGTGGTATTTCAAGGTATCGAGACAAGAGAAATTGTTCTTGGATTGAGAGGGAGGGACTTAATCTTGTAGAGAAGCTTTAAGTAGTTTGGTCTGGAGAGAGCAGCTTCTCCTCCTGTGTCAACTTATCCTCTGTTGGCTAGCTACATTCCAGCTACTGTTTGTTGACTTAGACAGTGTGATTGAGGTAGCACAAACGCTCAAACGATAAAGGCCCCCACAAATTCCCTCTGAGACAGGCCAACGCTCATTACTTCCGCCCTTTCAGTTGTCATTGAACCCTTGTTTGGGTTTGAGTCAACCCAACATCGCAACTCTGAATTTACACTAGTGAACATGCAAAAAGAGCAAAAAAAAGGAAGAAAGAGGCCCAATTAACAGCCTGTTGCAATTTTCGGTTTGGGGCAGATTCGGTTTCCGACTTGCCTTGCAAACAACCTCCTGCTCTCCCCTCTTGAACAAAAAGAAGCCTAAAGGCAGCAGATTCAAACAGAACATGAGACAGCGATACCTTCATCCAAACGAAACGGGAAGGCGTTAAACCCAATGTTTCTTGAACAAAACACGGCAGCGTAGAGCAGAGATGTCGACATCTAGAATTAAACGCAAAAGTAGAAAAACACCTTGTGTAAGCTTAAAGACTGTGTTGGTTATAAGCGTAAAACATCCACCAGGTAATCATTTCATGGCAAGCGAATAAATCATTCTTGATGAAGACAGAGATGAGAACTGTAGATGTTGGTCTTGGAACAGAGACAACAGAGTCAAGCCAAGACCACACCGTACTAGCGTCTTGGTATCATTCCACGTGACTATAAATATGAGAACATCTGTACGTAACTATTCCTTCGATTTGCACATTATCCTCTCCACCTTTCCCCGTTCAACCAAAGAAGTACCAATCTCTCTATATTGATTGAAAAGTCAAACAACCTACAAAAAACAGTTCCTACTATAATATATCCACGTGACCCGCCGAAAACACAACTCTTTTTCACAAGAGCCAACTTTTAATTTGTTGCTATTCGACTCCAGTACCCTGATATATATTGTCAATTACATATACGGCTACTACACAAAGAACTATTCAAGTATCTATTGACAATATATGGACTGGAGTTTTTCTATGCCTATCTTGCTTGGCGTTGACACATAACTACGCGAGCCCCTAGACGAGCGAATATCTTTTGTTCTCAGCATTGAATTTCCTGATAGGTGGTTATGTATTCAGAGATAAGCCTATTAAGGATAATAAGCTTCTTAAGGTGAGTTTATGAGAGAGAGGGAAAGAGATATTATGTCAATTGGCTCCTAAACACTAGGTAAGATTGCTGGAAGGATGATGGAAGATACTTATACCTGAACTCCTTAACTATGAGTTTCCCTCTCTTTAGATCAAGGAACCTCTTTTCTCGGAGCCAGATAGGTGGATACGAAGATAATATAAATGATAGTTTGGAGGGCGAAGGATAAAATACTTAGTTTATTAATAAGAAGCAATTTTCACTAACCCATATATTAATCACCTAGTCGCAGTCTGGATATATTCTACAACCCCAGACAGTTTCCCAACTCCGATTCTTCTAGCACAGTCACTGCTCTCAAACCTCCAACCCAGATTCTTGCCTTACATCTTCAATAGCTTAAACTTCTCCACAGCGTCCACCAGCGCCTCCCTCACCCCCTTCTCATGTGAACTATGCCCACTATCCGGCACAAGCACATACTCGGCATTCCCATTCCCCCTCCCCCCAAGCGCCTGATACAAATCCCAACTCGTCTTCGCCGGGCAAACAACATCATACCTCCCCTGCACGATGACAATGGGTAAATGCTTGATCCGATCCGCCTCCTCGATCAACTGCCCATCCCGCATCCAACCCCCATGGACAAAAAAATGACACTCGATCCTCGCAAAAGCGACCGCCCACTCCGGATCCTGGGCTTTCTCGAGATACTCCCGATTCACAATCAACTCGACCGTCGAACTCTCCCACGTACTCTACGCCGCGGCGCATCTCAACTTCTCCGCCTCCTCACCGCCCGTGAGTCGTTTATAATACGCCTTTATCAAATCCCCCCTCTCAGCATCGGGGATGCAAGATTGAAACGGCGCGAAATAATCGGGAAATAACCTATCTGCGCCCTTTTGGTAGAACCACTCCAGCTCTTCGCGGCGGAGCGTGAACACGCCCCGGAGGACCAGGCCGAGACAGCACTCCGTGTGCTTTTGAGAGTACGCCAGGGACAGGGTCGAGCCCCAGGAGCCGCCGAAGACGATCCATTTCTGGATGTTTAGGTGTTTCCGCAGGGCCTCGATGTCAGCGACTAGAGTCCAGGTCGTGTTGTCGTCGAGGGAGGCAGAAGGTAGCGATTTACCTGAGCCGCGCTGGTCGAACAGGATGCTGCGGTAGTGCGTTGGGTCGAAGTACTGGCGATCCGAGTCGACGGCTCCTTGGTCGTGGGGTTAGTACAGTGCAACTAGACGAAATATATATTCAGATGTGTATGTACCCCACCTTCGCCTGGACCGCCGTGTAGGTGGATGATAGGAACACCGGTTACGATGCCGCAATCTTCGTAGTAGATTGAGTGGATTGAGGAGACTTGGAGGTGGCCAGACTCCCGGACGGGAAATAGGGGATAGAGGGGCGCCATTGTGGAAAGACGGTCGTTCTCCTTGTGGATATATAAAACACCAGGAAGTTGTTTCCTGCTGACATATTGATGCTTTTAGTCGGAAGAGCGAACAGGGGTTGCATTTCGGCATACAGGGATTCCCCTTTGCGGGGAGGTCCCCTTAGCTCCTGTGGCGCTTGTTGGAAGAGGGAGATATGTTCTGGGTTTGATGAAAACTAATTAGTCAGAAGCGAGTAAGAGGAGTATATGCAGTACCACCTACCTACCGCCTCGCCTTGAAAACATAAACTTAATGAAACCAGAGGAGGAAAGAGGAACAGGAGAAGAGAGAACAGAAACCACAAACGCAACACGAAGCAAAGAGCATGATATCAGTTTTGAAAGTCTTAAATTCCTTCGTCTATTCATCCTTTCCCGATCCAACGCCCTTCTCATCTGCTCTCCTCCTCTATCATATCTATCTTCAAACCCTTCCCCCATCAAAAAAAGGAAAAAATCAAAAAGCCCGTACTGTCATCCGGATACAAATGTTGTTATCCAGGACCGATCAGAGGTAGGGTATACCCAAACGCCTCCCCGTCCATCCATCATCCAAATCTACATCATCCCTCTCATCCCATCTCAACGCCTGCATCGTCGATATGCTGCTCGACGCCTTCTAATGCAATGGAAACGGACGAAAACGTGTATCCGCATCAATCCCAACCAAGCACTCCTTTCAATGCTCATTACTTCGTATATACGCATCTCCGATGCCGCACCGTGTATGTCGTATCCACAATTTATCAACAACCAACCAACAAGCCAAACTAAACCAGAGCCAAGTCGGACGAAAATTAGGTAAGGTGGTGACTTGATCAGAGGGTCTAAAAACTGCCAACCGCTCTCCCATTCATCACCTCTTCCCAGTCCAGCTCTTCTTTCTCCCTGCCTCGAGGCTCTTCACGATCGTACAGGGCCCCCGACTCTGGCACACCCTGCTCCTCCCCAGATTCTTGTACCGTGGCCCTAGCGGCCCGTTCACATAATGGTATTGCCCCACGAACCGCCATTGCCTCCAGTCTCTCAGCTGGTAGAACTTGTCTCCCCAATGCCCCTTATACCACCACCACCCCAGCGGTGCAGTCGGTGTATCCGCCGCCGGCTGCAGCGTCTCTTGCATCAGCACCTCGGGCGCATTCGTCGTCGCCATCCGGGCGTCCATGTCGTGCGTGACCGAGGTGTTGAAATGGTACGCATAGTAGTTCTGCGCCGGGTCCCAGAGCGGTCCTTTATCCGTGACGTCGGCGAGCAGGCCGAAGGGCAGGATATACGGGTGCGAACCGGGAGTCGCATACATGGCATGACTCCCCGTCGCGCTGTAAATCACCGGGCGTCCTTCTCTCCCTTCTCCCTGCCCCTTCTCCACAGCGTTATACGTGTACGCCAGGCCGCCGGAATGTGCACTGAAGAACACGGCTTTGGGAACACCGTTGTGGAAACGGATGAGCGAGTGCTCCCAGTCTCCGACATGGTTCCCGAATCGGATTCCGAGCACGGTGGTGCCGAGATTGTAGCTGTAGAAATAGAACCAGAATGCGTCGAGGATGCCCTGTCCTTTGTCAACCAGGACGAGGACGGCGGGGGCGGGGGAGTAACCGCCTGGTTTGGTGAGGGTGGGGTTTCGTCTTCGGAGCTCTTCTTGAAGGGCACGATACGAGGGGCCTCCAGACTGCTTGATGGGTCCTTGCTTGCGGAATGTGTACTCGACGGGTTTGGCGACCGTCTTCTTGTCTGCGAATGCATCGAACCAGTCTTCCTGGTCTGCGTTCTCGTTGATCGTCTCGGTGTATTCCATGTCGTCGTCGTCTTCCTCGTCGTCATCGTATGGGACCGGCTTGTTGTAGGCACTCCCGAGCCATTCCGGCCGGTCTTCCACGTCCTCCTTGCTCTGCATGAATAAGTGCCTGCCCCGGTGGCCCTCGTTCAGCGCGTGGAGGTTCTCGGCGGTGTGGTAGGCATTGCTCAGGTTCATGGATGTGTAGTTGAGATAGGGCATTGTGTGTTTGAGATGGTCGACGATATCTGACGGCCAGAACTGCTCGCCCGAGTAGAGATGTACCAAAGGTGCGGCATCAAGCACAAACTGCGGCACCTCCTTCAACACGCGCGAATCTCCATCCCAATCCCCAGGCCGTAACCTCGGCGGATCCCCGATTATATGTTTCCAGTTCACCTTGTCCGCCCCGACCGATTGCTGTAATCTGCGATTTATGCTCTCTTGTTTCCACTGCCGGACTGCCGGATCGGGGTGCCAATGTGCAATCCCACATATGCCGATCCAGCGACATGCCTGGCGGTCGAGCCAGTGCTTCGAGGTTGCTATCCAGAGCGCATCCTCCGACTCTTCGTCGGAAATGCTTTTATTGGGATCGAGGTGCTTGTGCAGGGCAGTCAGGGCGAACCAGCATGCGACGACGACGGTAGCCCCGACGAGGAATCGTCGCAGCACATACATAGGGAAATGGTCCGTGGACGTCTTCTTTTCAGTCGAGATCGTACCGTTCGCGTTGCGAGGGATACATGGGATATGAAGCTCGACGACCACCGGCGGAGCTGTCTGATATCGGGCTTGAGATCTCAACGATAGAAGTCATGCAGGCGCAGCAAAGGAAACGATCGAGGTCAAAGGAAGCGGCAGGAGAGAAGAAGGAATCCCAGGGTCGTTGTAGATGGGGAGGGGGTCTGCGGATTATAACAATCCTCTGGCATGGCTATGGGGAGGGGAGGGGAGGGGAGTCGGGTTGGATGCGATGCTGATAAATATAATCTCACCGATGCGATTATAAGCTTCGACTACGACCGACGGATCCGGTGCAGGAACAACGAGGTCGAATCCTCCCAGACGGGAATAGCTCAGGAAGATGCTGGCTGCAGACCGGACCCACGACCCACGACCCTCCACTCTCGACCGTGAACACACGCTGCACCGCCAATCGAGGAGGCCGGTTGGCGCCAGTTTTCCATCGATAGGATGTTCGGGTCTTAGAGTTTTTGTTGGCTCGAGTCGTCATCGAAACGGGGTTGGAACGACCAGCCAAGCGAGAAACAGACGGCTCTTGAAAGCGACTACAAGTATCTACTTCACACAAGACCACGGGTGTTCGGATGATCACGATTGATTTCAGTTGGCTCTAGAGAGCCGGGTTTTCCACGCTCTGTCTTCTGCTCTATCAGATCGGTGTTTCCCTTCGCTATCACGATGCTGCAAAGTCAAAAGAGAGCGGAATGGCGTTTAAGGTTCTGCAGCAAATGCCTAAGCTCAGCCAGCTGGACATGGTCTTATCGCAATCCTCGCGGCGCATGAGCCTCACCTCACCTCAGTCGACATCTCATGGGAGCCCGCTATTCGTGTTGGCTTTGCTGCCCTTGGCTGATCCTAGCTGGACCCCTCCACATACATACAAGACAGTACCGGTACTTTCATACTGCCCCAAGGTCCAGATAACCATCTTCTGACTTCCTCCGTCGCGGAAGAATGCATTTCCCCCTCGCGGTTCTCACCGACTCTCGCCCTCCCTCGCCGATTCTCCGAATATCGCAGCTCGTCCACGCTCGTGGGGTCCGTAAGTCGCCGTCGGATACATCCCGGAATGTACTTCCAAGTAACTCGCCGGACCGTCACCTTGGTCATCCACATGCTCCGCGCGGTATCAGTTAATACTTCTAGTATATTCTCATGGCTCACTCACCAATAGCCTCTCCGGGAGTTTGTTCGGCATCGGCGGGAAAGCGGCGGGACGAGGTTTGGGGGGTGGGTCGTCGAGCTTTTCCACGATTTTCTCCATTTAAATCATGGCATCTACCGTTATATCCGCTCCGCTGACTAGCTCCGGACCGCACTGGACACATGCGAAGTCGATGCTGGAGATAAAATGCCATGGACTTGGTCCTGGTCAGTAATCTTCGGATGCCCGTGCTGGCTTGGCTGACTGATACTCGTGATGCCCAAGTTCTCGATCTTGGTTTGTTTCTTTGGATTTTAGTCCATCTGGCTCTGGTTTGCGAATAGGGTCTGTCTTAGACTCGACATGTTCGCGCTGAAAGTCTCGATGATCTTGCGGTTGAAAGTCCCTCCCCGTCGACGAGTCGCAAGCTAGAGTCGTACCACAAAACATCGCATCTCAGCAGTACATGGAGCGGGCGAATAGCGGTCTATGGCTCTCTTTTCCTGAAGTAACCGGACGATTTTTACACATTTTACTGCCTGATTTCTTGAGGATTCGAAGTGTCTTTCATGAGGGGAGGCGTTGGCAAATCAAATTTGCTACGTGGGAGTTTTGAATTTCAATTAATCTGTTTCCTTGCTGTTTCACCCGTCGGCATCTTACTCATCCTACTGATAGAGGTAATCGGACCCCAAGTCTGACAATATTGGCAGCTGGAATTCAATCCCGAACTATGACAATACTACTATTTGTCTGCTTATTGAAGCTACAAACCTTGAAGAAAGTATTCTTACCAGAAGGTTCGTGCTACTTGTCGGGTGGTCACGGGGCTAACCCTAATGGCGCTTATACCTCCAAACCTTCATTTTTTCGGCTCTGGCATGGTAGAACTTGAAGAAATCGTTACAAAGTGTTTACCTCCCCTATCAAGCATAACCAGGCCGAGAGTACGCTTACTACTGCTTAAAAACAAGAGAGCAACTGAAGGTCGATTGGCTTTTAGCAACTACACATCCTACCATTTGGTTATGCAACTTAACTTAATTTCTACAGATCCAAGGTCGGGAATCTCATAAGGAAAGAAAAGGTTTAAAGAATTGAATAAGCACATTTGAGGTGATATGGAACTATAGCATTTTTCTGTGGTATGAAAGTTTGCGTAGATGTGAAGTGTGGAAACCCCACGGCGATATACTTCACGGCGGCCTTAGGCATCAACCCATCTACTCACAAGAATCTCCCACCTCATCCTCCCCACCTTGCAGCTAAAGATAGCTAACTTAGTTCCCAACATACATTGTTTATCCTTCATGAGTCCTGAGTGATCAAGGAGAGGGATTTAAACGTCACTTAGGTTCGACTTGTATATTCAGTTGATGTTATAAATTGAGTCGCGGATTCACATGCGAGTGGAAAAATCCTACAGTGTAGAAGTAGAAATAGAAACAGAATATCAACCTCCCTCGTCTTGCTACTTTGTATTTTTCTTTCCCCTTTTCCTTCATCTCTCGGTCACCCTGTATCAAAGTCTAGCGTGGGGAAAGCCTTATGTTGCATCGAGGGTTATATCGTAGTGTAGAGTTCTCTTCCCGGTTACTTTATACGATTAACCGGCTTGGTAATGCGGAGAGTATAGAAAAGTCCCGTGGTGTCTCCGAGTTCCTTCCTGGAATATACTGGATGCTTTGTGCTTAACCGCTTTTGATGCAAAGTTTAGTCGACCAAGGATTGGGATTCTATTCCTCTTGATACAATAATCTACACTGTGAAGCAACCTTGGCTAAACGACATAGCCCTATATACATCAGCTCCTTACGGCGCACGCATGCCAATTGGGTTAGTAGCCCAAATCTGTTCTCCCGACCTCGTCGCCTGCTTGTATAGAATCTCCGGATGTCTATGCACACTCGGCATCATCCCCATCCCAATCGACCTCCGAATAGCTCTCGCAATCTTCCTCTGGTTTACCGGTCTCAGCCCTGTCTCATGGGAATGTTTTATCCGTCCCATAGGGGTCATGTATTCGGACATGATGGAGAAGTTCTAGACGCAATTATCAGTTTCCGTTCCCTCTGTAGACTTTCCGTTCCAGGAAAGAGGGGGAAGGGGAAATACCCGGTAATGATCCAGGGGATTAAAATCGCACACATCAAAAACATCAAAGTCTGGCTGCGATCTCTTTTTCCACTTCGACATCTCCACCTCGCTCAGGTCATGCGGTGCGTACACATCCCCCGCCCTCCACCTCCGGCCAATCTGCCGGCTCAGGTCCTGCCCCAGGATCTTAGTTTCATAGTCTGGACCTGTGCGACTAGACTTTTGTGCGAGAATATCCTGTCGACGTGTCTTGGCAGCGTTGCTGTCGGCGATGAGCCGGGAGATGTTTTTCGAGGCTTTGTCGTTTCCGGGGGTAGGTTGGTGCTGGCGGGGGAGTCTGATGGGCTCGAATGCGCGAGACACTAGGGGGGAAGAAACGTGTTTGGATTCGAAGGCGCTTAAGGTTGAGAGGAGGTCCTCAGTAGAGGAGCTTCGAGGAGGAGCTGTGTAGGGATTAGTTGGTGATAAGAGGGGGAGGATTAGGGTTTGATTTACTAGCTCGAAGTTTCTGAGATGTAGAAAAAGATGCAAGTAGACGTGGGCCATTCTTTGTGATCTGCGCAGCTGAATTGACACATTGTAACCGTGGAGGAGCCATTGTTGCTTCTATTTTCCTCGAATTGGCTCGATAGTTGTCGTCGGGTAGAGGTGAAGCTCCAATTTCTTAGTGTATCGCAGAAACGTTGTTCCGCTCCGGCGCATCGAAATTATTTCCAACTTCATCCAATTCTTCAATCCGAGTAACTCTCGCCCGGAACAACAAAGACCGCCCAAAATGGTCAGAAAATTGAAGCATCATGAGCAGAAGCTCCTTAGGAAAGTTGATTTCACGACTTACGCCAGCGATAACAACCATCGGGATGCTGCGGTGATTCGGCGGTACAACATCCAGAAACCTGGAGATTACACCAAGTACAATCGTCTTGCAGGGGTTTGTTTTGATTCCCATTCAATATTTGCAAACTTATTTATCTAATCGTGTATATAGAGCCTTAAACAAATAGCCCACCGTCTCGCAGCTCTTCCACCAGACTCCGCATTCCGCCGGAAGCATGAAGAACTGCTCCTCTCGAAACTCAATGACATGGGCATCCTCCCCAGCACCGCTTCCTCGGCGAAGCTTTCTGAAGTCGAGAAGAACGTATCAGTGTCGGCATTTTGTCGAAGGAGATTACCAGTCGTGATGACGAGACTGACGATGGCGGACACGGTGCAGGCGGCTACGAAGATGATTGAACAGGGACATGTGAGGGTGGGGACGGAGACGATTACCGATACGGCGTTTCTTGTCACTCGGAGTATGGAAGATTTCGTCACCTGGGTGGATGGAAGTAAGATTAAGAGGAATATTCTACGGTATAAGGAGAAGTTGGATGATTTCGATTTGTTGTAATGGCCTGCGTCGAATCGGAAAAGTCATAAAAGAGTTGCATAGCGATGGCGTTTGGGGTAAGGAATGAAAAAATACCACAAGGAATAGTGGACTTGGGAGGGCTATTGGTATATCAATCGCTATTCGCAGTACAAATAACGTGTTATTGAGAAAACACCACATAAACTTTCTTGATTTCTCTCTGTTTCATCTTCTCTCAACTCCTCCCCCGTATGTACCCAAGTGCCTTCGACATTATCAGAGCAGAAATTGCCAAGGTCCTAGCACAGATGCAACGCAAAACCTCATTCTACTATCAACACTTGTGCAGAAGAGTCCAGCATGACCTAAGCCAATGTGTGTCATGGGGGAGAGTTGGCTAGAGCGATTGGAGTTGCAGAAAACTTGGCCCTGAATGAGATTGTGCAAGAAAGAATCATTACCTATTCACTTTCTAGTTATAGAAGCTCTAGCATGATGTACATCAAATACTAATCTTGAAGCATGATCCTTGGGTGTGGTTTTGACGAGATAAGCTTCGTTGTCTTTTGCTACTGTATAAAATTTAATTTACTTGATCATGCTCAGTTAGATTCAGTGAAAGTTATAAATTAACTCTTAGAGGCAGCTATCGGTGTTCAAACTTGCTCTGTGGATCATGTTTAAACCGTTGGACTGTTTTTAATCCTATCACTCGACGGAGAAATAGTACTTTTGCAAATACAGCAGCTAAAGTTTCCAGCACAAGGTTGTTTACCCCTCTCGAACCTACAAGGCCTTTCTCTCCTTACTCCCAAGCCCTTTCTCTGCCAAGAACACCTTCTCGTCCCTATCCCGAATTAGGCCCAACGCTGCACCAGCAGGTCCGATAGACAAGCTTAGAAATAAAGCCTTCACAACCGTTCCTCGCCATGTCGATTCCGCTTGCACACGATGGTACATCACAGCTGCCCAAAGCAGTGTAGTCCCACAAGCAAAATACATATCATACTGCAACAGAACGAGGCATCCTTGAGTCAACAGCTCCACCTTGGTGGTTGAAAGGGGTGATATAGGCACGAATACTGATTCGAGATTCACTGTGAATTTTGAAGCTGAATCGAAATATCCAGGATGCAAGTTTACCCCCAAGATTCTTTGGAATGAAGATGAAACTATGAAGAGGAGTGTGATCCAGTGGGCCAGAGCCGTGAGAAAGAGGGAGAAAGTGTGCACTCGCCATAAGTGCTTGAACATGACTTTTTCTGACTGTGGTGATTTGGCGTTAGCTGTACTTGATCGAGCTACCGAGAAGATTGTCGATAAAATGTACTGACAAATACCGATCCACATTGAATACCCCTGCCATAGAACAAGGAGGGATTGTTGTTGCGGGACTGTCGTCAGGAAAGGCGACGGAATCCCAGCTAGGATTGTAGGAACTATAAAGCCTAGGACCAACGAGACTGGGAGGATGATCAACTGGTTTGCATCAATCGATAAGTTGCTAGCTGCTTCTTTGCTAGGCTTAGAAGTTACGGCTTGCGGAATTGGCGACGACGAAAGATATATAGCAAAGTAGATTGGCATAACAATACCCCACGGAACAGTCTGGTACAAAAGTCCCCAGAGCGTAGTACTATGTTTCGTCAATAACCTCCGAGAGCAAGCACTAAACCCGGAAAACCGACTAGGAAACAATCCTTCCCAAATTGCCAACCCGAAGACCTTCAACGAGAACCAAAGTCTGGACCGCCACGAGCTGCCCAATCATATAAAACCCAAACAGAGATAGGGAGGGAGAATCCCCGCTAACAATTGGCCAGAAAAACATTAACAATCCACCAAGGTGTTCATCCAGAGCGGGTAATCCAGTGATTGTTGTGATCATGTTCTCGGATGACCCTGGCAGGTTACGGGGTACCTCTTTGCCAGCCGTGGCAAGGAGATCGAAGAAGCCATCGCGAATTTGGAGGCCGATAATACAATAGGCTGCTAGGATAGTGAGGACCAGGAGCGAGATTTTGGCCTGTGTGAATCCTGCCATTGATATGTTTACAATATCGTCTACAAGTGTGGAGGGCTAAGAATAAAAGATAACTAAGTTGAAAAGATCAATGTAAGATTTTAGATGATTGAGAAGAATGGAGTGAGAGTAGAATTAAACACTCTTTATATAAAAGTGGCTGCGCGCCAAGGACTTGCTGCTTACAAAGTGGGGGCTCAGGAATGGGATTTCGAAAGTCTATAAGCAGGCCCCAGGTTTAGTAAAGCCAGCGGCACAAACGAGAGTTGTGATTATCCTGCTCTTTTGCTCTTTACATAAAACCTCTTATTTGGGTATTTTCCTGATGAACTCCATGCTTTTTTGGGACTATTCTAAGTGAGTAGTATAAGTTTAGCCTAGGGTATAAGTGATGATGAGTTTCTATCTAATGTGTTAGACAATACCTTCTCTATCTAAGATCTTCTTTCATGATGGTTCTCCTAAGAGTCCATCCTGGTGAAGTGTACGAGGAAAATCAGCTTTTCTTTTCCTATTTCTTGGCATCTCAAGGGAACCAAGCGAGCAAACACAAGTCTCGTTGCTTATTTAAATAAACCAAGTTTTGTGATACAGTTGTGAAGAAAATATAAAATAATCATGAGCGTTATTTCTACAAAGCTTTACTAATCAACGTTGTCCTCTTCCCACACAGACTTAGAACCAGATACTTTCAGCATTTGATATCAGCTAGACCTACCCTTGCACTGTGTATTGACATTTTCTACATGCCATGGCGTATTTTGTCTCCACAGCTTAATACACGACATGCAAGTTTACACATGTCTACCTGCGTATTTCAAGACATTTTACTGAAAATGGCTTACGCACCTCATTTCTGTATCTTTCTCCCTCCCCATTTCTCATTTCTCCGTCTCATCTCAATTGAATCTTCCCAACAGTAGACTACACTTCATGATATCCTATCTACCGCACACCGCCTTCAACTTCACCTTTCCCTTTCTCTAGCCCCTCCGAGCATAAATACTACTGACTTGTACGCTAAACTCCTGGCATATTTCTTTTCTCTCGTTTGCTTAGGTACGAGACCACCTTTATCTCAAACAAGGGAGAAAGCAGCATCTGCCACCTGCCTCTTTATTTGTCTATGTCTTCAAGGATAACAGCCAGCTGCAGACATGACTTCCCATCACTCCTCACGCTACGTCACACCCTTCACAGTTCCTGCCACTCAACCCCTCCTCGCTTGACAACGTCCTCAACTCACTGGCCCCCGATACCTCACTAGTCCCCGATCCCTCCCTCCCTCCCCAACCTACCTCCTAGCCCCAACACACAGGCCACATCTCTGCCTCGCAGCCTAAAACAGCCACTCACCTAGCTACCCCATCCCAAACAGGCATAGCCTCCTTCCTCCGCGGCCATTTCCCACCTCTTTCTTCATCTTCCTCACCCACAAAAACAAAACAAAACATATCCTCCAAATCTCTTCTCCCTATCGCAACCTCACCATCAACACCAACAACACCCACAGCCATCTGGCATCAATTCGCACGCGTGCACGTAAGTTGCAATCAAACCCCATCATCACCCTGTCGTCGTCGCGAACGAACAATCGCCCCCCCTTTATTAGCCGAGCAAGAAAACATGGCCCGAGCGCCTCACCACCACCACCACCACCACATAACCAACAGAACCTGTGCTAATACTCTGGGAATGCAGGATTCAACATGGAAGGCGTCAGGATTGGCAAAGAACAGATGAAGGTGAGCATTCCAAGCATACATACATACATACATACATACCATGCCTTCTTTGTTTCTTTCTGTTTGCGCACAGCTGGTCGCCGCGTCTTCTTTTTACGGTCGCGCTGGCGTGGATGATGGGTGGCGGAAGCTTTTCCATCTATCTGCAGTGCAGATCTTCACCATGCAAGACGACGAGTCCTGCAATTATCACAGTGTGCTCTGCCAGTGCTCTGGTCTGGGTATGGTTCTGCGTCTTCAGCCGCAGTCTCAGTCGCAGTTGTCGCAGGCGAGCTTGGCAAGCAGTGCTTGTGCGGAACTTTGGCATGCGCACCTGGCGACGCTCGCACTGCGACACACACTCCATCTTTTGCACAACATTCACAAACTCTTTCTATACTCTACACGCAAGGCGCTTGCCTTCACATTTATGTCCAGCGGCTCTGTTCTGCCTCCGCTATACCAAGCAGCCGCGCTGCTAGCCACGCCTCAGGTGAATAGGACAAAAGGCTGGCACTACCAACCCACCACTCTCCTTCTTTGACTCCAAGAAACTCCTCCTTTACCTACATATCTCCCTCCTTGCACCTTCCCCAACTACGAAGCACTTGCTCTCTTCCTTCCCCTGCCCACCTACCCATCCACCCTCATCTACCCTCCATGACCTCTCACCCATAATGCCCCTGAAACACATACATATACGCAACAGAACAGAATGAACGCAAGCTAACAAGCCCTAGCACCTAGACAAAGTAGGACACTTGATAGTGGAATGGGAACACAGACAGGAGAAGGGTACGTACGATGCTATCCCCACCACACACAATCTCCCAGCACGCCAGTATCCAGCACGCAAGGACGAGAGCACCCAACACCCCAAAAACAAAACATCAATCACAACACAACAAAACATAACCTAGCACAACACAAAACCACCTTACCCAACCCAACCCTACACATCTCAAACAAGCAGCTCACGCCTCACAACCTCTCATCATCATCCACAAAGCAAACCCCACCCATCTACTACCCAAGTTACCTTCCCGTCCCAAAACCCATCTTGTACGCTTGCACCTTTTGTCTTTTCTTGTCATTTCCTTCACGTCCCTCCTGCCTGTTCCCCACCATCATTCCTGCTCTTCACAAGACAAAAGCTAGGAGGTCGTGAGCTACGTGGCGGAGGAGCAGATGGCCCGAGTGTCAGATCAGTCAGATCAGTCAGATCGGTTGGGTCAGTCAGTCACGGGTATATATCAGGCGGGAAGGTTGTGGTGTAGTCGCTTCGATCGCCCAGCTCGGACGCGTCTGGTTTGGCCCTGCTCCCCCCTCCCTCTGTCCCGCGCAATTATTTCATCTTTCGATCAATCAGAAATTTCCACCACACTCTCTTCCTCCTCTTCTCCTCACCTTCTCCTCCAGCACACAAATCCAATTTCTCCAAATACAAATCAAATCCCATATCTCTCAATTCCCAAGCAACCCACTCATCACCCTCTTCTCCTCCTCCTCCTCCTCCTTCTCTCAAACATCACAAACGAACTACAGACCTCACACACACACCTTCCTCCCATCATCCCATCAATCCCATCATGCCTTCATACCACATTCCGCCTTGCCCTCCTGTTCCTCCTCCTTCCCTCCCAGCCTACGTCGAATACGCCCAGATGGTCATCACGCAAACCTCACACGACGCGCCTCCGGTCGTCAGATCCATGAGCGTGGACGGCAGACTCGTAACTGACAGCGAACTAGCCCAGGCTCAGAGCGCCCTGGAGCACAACCCAGCCATGATGGGCGAACTCATGAAGAAGCCGCCAACCCTCGCCAGCGCCGCCGCCTCGTTCAGAAGCACTATCAACCCATCGTCCGCTGCCGCTGCCGCTCCCTCTACTTCTGCTACGCCAGACGTGGAATCCATCAAGGCTGCTATCGCTCGTCTCGAGTCCGAGCCTCGCGCTGCTGTCCCAGATCGCTTGCTGGCTCAGGAGTTCAAGCCCATGTATAACAAGCGAGGCAAGATGATCCAGAGAGCCTGCAAGGGTGCCGGTGCTTGCAACGTTGGGTTGTGCGATCATGGACTCGCTGGCCCGTCCGGCTCAGGTGCTTCTTCATCGTCTTCAGCTGCTGCTTCAAGCAGTGGCATTGATCCGATCATCTTATCCGGTCTGATGAAGTTTTGCGAGAAGCAAGGCTTTAAGATCTCCGAGCCATTTGCCCGTAAACAATTGGAGCAAAACGGTCGAAAGCTGCCCATTGCATACAAGGCACTTGTCAAGGAATTGAGTGACCGTAAGTAATCCCTCCTCTTCACTCTCTTGTCCCTCTCTCCCATCCCAATACCCCATTCCTTCCAGCTCTCAAAACCAGAGACCCCATCTCAAAATCACACATCCTTAATTCCCCATCAAAACACTAAGCTAACTATCTCTAGGCGAGCAAGAGCTTTCATCCACCGGGCGCGTCCTCATGGTATCTCCTCCGTTTCCCAACGGCGTCGTACCAAAGACCACCTACTACCACTCCCACCCGGATAACGCCCAGCTAAAGCTTCCCACGAATCGGGATCAGTACATCACCCACATGGAATACGAGGACCAATGTCTCAAGGCGCTCTTGAAGTCGGGCTGGGATTCCCCCTTCGGGTTTAGTATCCTCCATCACCCCCTCCACAACTCGACTGTCCAGCAACAGAAGGCGTTTTATGCATTGTATCAGGAGGCTAAGTACCGAGACGACCGATCTGTCCAATATAAATTAATCTATGCCGGCGCCGAGACAACCGACGAGAAGGATCAAGTACGTATATCTGATCGAGGGGAATGGCTTCGCAAAAGGAGTCAGTGCTAATACGTTTGCGTAGTTGATGCAGGCTTGGGAGGTCACGCATATGCCATCTACAGCAACTCTCAATGACCTCGCCAACTCCTACGCCCCTCCTCCTCCCTCTATTCCCGCCACCACCCCAACCCCAGCAAACAACCTCCCGTTTCAGAAACATCCTCTGACGCCCTCTCCACCATCATCGAGGAATCCGACGCCGGCGGCAGCAGCAAACCCGACGTGGCAGCTGCTCCGCCAGCCGAGGATGAAGATGAGAAGACCAACGTTCAATCCGAAGATAAGTACGCTGCTTATTGCAAAGACCAAGACGCCCAGTTGGCACGTGAAGAGTACGAGAAGATCCGGATCAAGGAATTCCTGGACAGCCACCCCGAGATCGAACCAGAGGTGCGCACGCATATCCAGGAGAAGAAGGTGATCGAGAACTTGAAGTCGTTCTGTAGCGATCTCATCATGGAGAATCGTCATTGGCGAGATCAGAATGATCGATTGAAGGCCAATCAGATGCAGCAGCTGCTTGATGAGATGGACGATGAAATGATCGAGAACGACTTGGTTGTTGAGGACCACTGTAAGTTTGATGTTTTGGTGCTTCATCTTAGGTCGGAGCTGATTCTTTTCATAGTGCGTGAGATGGGCTTCGGTTCCGACGAGGACGACGACGATGAGCTGCCTTATGACACCCCATACGCTCCGCCAGAACCAGAGCATGAGTATGTTCTTGGTGAGCCATCGGATGAAGCTATTCTCCGTGTTGCTTCCGAAGTGGTCGGCGGTGAAGTGGGCAACGCTCTTCTTTCCCCAGACGTGCAGAAGCGTTTGGTGAATGAATGGAAGAGCAAACTTGGCCCGGAGACCGAGGTTGCGCCTTCTGCTCGTGCCAAGGGCAAGGGAAAGGAGGTCTTGAGCGGTGCTGCTGATATCGAGCCCGAGTTCGTCCCTTCTACTCGCGACAAGGGCAAAGGCAGGGAGGTCTTGGTTGATACTCCGGAGCCTGCAACTGCTCGCGTCCAACATCCAGTTGACTCGGACGAGGATAACGACGATGGGTGGGTCAAGGATGACATTGAACCCGAAGCCGCAAGCAATGTGAGCGGTTACCTTGCTAACCCGGCCGCGGTTCCCGGGGATGCAGTCAAGGTTCATGACTTCACGCCCACGAAGCAACCGGACCCAGTTGGCACCTTTGTCGACAAGTCCACGTAAGTAGTATATCCCAGATATCCAAGCCCTCTCCCTCCCCCAAACATCCCTCGGCTAACATGTAGAAACCACAGCATGGAGTTCTGGCATAAGCTCTTCGACCTGAACACCGACTTCTGTGGTGGCCTCTGCGCCACCGAGGACCAAAACATGGAAAAGGTCCGATGGCTCAAGAAGACGTGCGAGTTCGAGTCCATGAGCACAGCAATTATCTTGTATGCAATTTGCGGTGGGTCGCACATCCTCGCCGCCAAATTCTACGCTCGCGTCTTGGTCCCCAAGATTATCGCCTTCATGAAGGTCCGTGACGGCGACAAGAGGAACCCACACTCGAAATTCGAGTTGGAGATTGCCCGATTCGGAGAGTACTGTGCAGGCAGACGTAAGCTCGAGGTGAAGGGCGCCAAGGGCTTTCACAAGAAGTATGATGCGTTGGCGGCTCGGGAGGCCAAGAACCGGAAGGCGGCAGCAGCAGCTGCTAGGACTGCGGAGGCGGCTGCTGCTGCGGCTGCCCTGGTTGAGCAACCTGTGGTTGCTGAGTCGTCGGCTTCTGGCGCTGGCAAGAAGAAGAACAAGAACAAGAAGAAGAAGAGCAAGAAGTAGATGTAAAGGTGCGGATATGGTCTGTTGTAGTTTAGATTAGTATCCAAATGAATGAAGGCACGTTGTGCATATGAACCCCTATTCGTTAAACTACACCGCCTTGCAAGCGCCAATGCTAGTCCTTGTAACATATATAAGCCCAGAAGCGCCATTCAACTGCCTAAGTTTCAAGGAGATATACGATTCCTCAGGTTCTCTTGACGTCTGACTCCAAAGGATTTTCTTCCTTTAAAAGAGCCCACCCAACGTCTTAACCAAAGGATCCATGAAATGAAATACACTCAACGATATATCTCACGAGGGCAAGGAGCTTCGTATCACTAGATAATATTGTCCATTACCAAAACATAAAAGAGTAGTCGAAATTAAAGGTGACAATAAGTCCTGTTGGAACTCTCAAGTATAATTGAGATATCGACGAGAGGTTAGACCTTTCTATCGCAGATGATATTGCTAGTTGATGCTGACATGAACTCTATATAGATAGATCTAGACACACGTTTGAGGGATGGATGAAAATTGGACCAGTGGTTGAGTAAGTGAGGAGGGACCAAGTATAGTCGTTAGGACATGGTGTTTTGTACTCGCTAGTGAGGCACTGAACGCTGATGAATAAAAATAAGTTTCAGGATGAAGCAATTACGAGAGTCTGTCTACATGGGCTAAGGAAATCAACTAAAGTTCAATGCGGAATTTAATTCGGCGAGAAGTGAGGGCTGAAAAGTCAGGGAGGAAGGAATAGGGGGTGGAACGATTTTGGGGATTACTCGGCCAGGGCTTGGAAAAGATCAATGACTTGCCGTGCGTAATATTGTGATACCTGTTTCTGAAGTTCTTTGTGGAGGAAGCTCTGCTTCACCGGGTTAGTTTTCAAGGGCGACCATGCGATCGTTGTCACATGGCATCTCGCCATACCGGAGAAGGGGAAGTTTCTTGGCTTGGGCGCCGTCAAAGTCTACTCCGTAGATGTGCCATATTGGAGACTTTCACACGTGTCCGGGTTGATGCCTTCTCGTTGAAGTGTGTTTTGCTCCGGGTACGCGGAGAGCTGCCGGTCGTCATATCGTTGCCTCGTGTAGCGCAACTCTCAGCTCCTTCTCTGCACGCATTGCTATCTCAATCGCTCATTTATTATGTGTTAGTCTCATTGGTTGCCAGCACCATACCGAGTATCTGTGTGTATCAACGGGATTCATTTGCGTAGCGAGAAAACGATGGACGAAGATCATCAGTGCAATGGGCTCGAGTGGCTTCGTCGAAGCTAGCTGGGGATAGCCTCGCGGTCTGGGTGCTGTTAGTTCGAGTTCCGATCATATTCTTCTCCGCATCGTCACCCGGGAGATCAATGGTCACACATACGGTCGGGTTCCAGGGCTGCATAAGGCAGACAGCTGAATCACGGTAGTTTGGATAGAGTTTCGACTTATGCATCTCGATCTCATCGCCTCTCCGCAGACCGGTCGCACTCAGGCTCCGTCATGGGGATGTGATAGGAGGTCGAACCAGAGACGATGGGCGGAACAGGGCCAGTGTGGATGCGGAGTCCAAGAGCGCGGCGGGTTGGAGGCTGTGAAGGTCGTCTTGCGTGGGATTTCGAGGAGGAATGCGAGGATGGGAAGGAGAGATCTCTCAGCGTGGAAGTGGTGGAGGCTGAGTCGAGGTTGCTGAAGTTGTAGTTGTCGAGGTTGTCTCGTTGTATTCGCTTCAGCTGAAGGGCAGGGAGCACGGCACACGGAGCAGTGGGGCTAATGTGCAGTGAGGAGGGGTAGGTGAAGATGTTGGGAAAAGGTGCAAAGTATCAAGTAACCTGTTTCTTATTTGACAAGCCGGGGAGCGATCTATTTTGCGACTCGCTCTCGTCTCCTCTTCAACGGCCGCAGAAGACGTGGCCAGAAGTCGCTCGCACTTCATTCATCTGGGCGCGTGTTGAGTCAGAAGGCGGCACTGGTTCCACCGTGGCGGAGCAAGTCTCTCTCACTCTCACTCACTCACTCACTCACCCACTCACCTTATGCTGCTCTTCGAGCTGAATGAATGCTTCGCGCTTCGCATGAAAAAGATAGACGACGCGTGCGAATAACGACTCCGAGGAACGAATGGTTCTGGGCACGCAGTCGGACAGTGAAGCGATTCCGAAGGGAGCGAGCGAGTGCGTCATCGTCTCTGCGAACTTGGTCTTTGGCTCCAGCACTTCGCATGTCCTAATATATCTCGACATGGGCTTTGGTTGGGTCGCAAGAGGGGAAACCCGCATAGAAAGACGCAAGAGGTGGGTGGAAGAGGTATATCTCGCAGCATAAGACATGCGATAGAAGGTCGAGCGAGGAAATCTGGCATCGAGCAGGAACGGGCAGCTCTCGGATCTTGATTGCAACGTGTTGATCCTCTCCATCCTCTCCATCCTGTGCATCTTCTTATCCATCCGCTTCATCCATCCGCTTCATCCTCTTTCCCCCACCGCATCCCATCCACGAATAAGCAGCACCGCAGAAAGGCGACCGACGGTCATCCGCTCCTCCAAGGCGCCCCGGGGAAAAGCCAACCCAAGTACGAACCGTCGCGGTTGGGTATATCACGCCTGGCAGCAAGAAAACAAACTCTCCTTTTTTTATACTTTTTGAAGCCTTGAACCTTAACCTTCCCATCCCATCCACCTTGTACCTTTTTGTGCGCCCGTCCCGCGGTCATCCAGCCATCCAGCCATCCAGCCATCCAGCTATCCAGCCACCCAACCCCTCGACCAACCACCTCTGCTCTCACCGAATATCAATCACATCTCTTCACGCCCACTCCATTCGCCGGTCTCTGGGTCACTCGCAACGTCCCGAACCTCCTCGTGGTGAATAATAACACCCCCCCCATTCCGAGGTGAATAACCACCCCCCCCCCCCCCATTCCGAGACAATTCAGCATCCAGTTCCTTCTGCTTGGTCATCGTTCCTCCGAGTCTGCTACAAGACCGACTGGCCCATCAGGAGATGCTGCTGCGGCAAAACACTGCCAAATCCATGTGAGAGGGGCAACCAAGGAAAGCTTTTGATCGCAGGAAAGACCGGGACAAGGACTGGGACAAGCACGACAAGGCTCGCTGCCGATTGAACCGCACTACAAATCACCCCCCCCTCCCCGACCCCACCAACATCATCTCTCAACCTTCTTCTTCCCACGAGCTGACCATCCCATCCTGCTGCATCACACCTTGGAATACTCCGCATCCCCGACCTGAGAGCCTCCGGGCAGCTGCGATCTTGGTCCTCTACAACCTCATTCCATCATCATATCCTCCTTGCGTCGCCATGGCCGCCAGAGTCTCGCGCACCTACCGCGATGAGTACGAGTCCGACGACGACGACCGGTCGGCTTACGGTCGCTCCAAAAACAACGGCAGTTCCTATCGCACGGTTCAGCGATACCGCGTAACCCCCAGCGGCGGCAGAGTCGAGGAGGTCGAAGAGGATCGCCGGTCGTCGGTCCTCGACCTCGCCCCGAGAGGGGAGCGGGTGGAGATCGACCGTCGCAGTGAACGATTTGTCGATCTCCCCGAACGGCCTCGCTCGTCGATCGATACTCGACAACGATCCACCGTCATCGAACGCTTTTCCGAGACGCGCGATCCCGAACGCCAGCGCAATAGGACCGTGGTCTACGAACGGGACCGGCGGGAGCCAGACAGGCCGTGGGAACGTTCGGGTCGAGAATGGGAGGAACGGGATGTGCGGGAAGAAATCACACGTGAGCGTCGTGGTGAGCCCTACGACTTGGAGAGATTCCAACGAGAGGTAGAATACTTTGATCGTCCATCGCCGCCGCCGCAGCCCATCATCATCCGCCAGCGGGCTCCGGAGCCCCAGCAGATAATAGTGCAGGAAGCTCCTGCCCCACCTCCCATCATTGTGCCTGCGCGAGAACAAGAGACTCAGATTGTCCGAAGAGAGGAAACACAGGAGATCGTTCGACCGGAGCCGAGACGGCAAGAAGATGAATATTACTACAGACGAGATGTTCGCGAAGTTGGAAATGGTCGAGACAGGGACGACGACGTGGTGGTGACCAAGTACGACCGCAGGCCTGTACGCCCCCGAGACTCTGTTAGTGACGATGAATACAGCGATCGATCGGATTATGTTGTAACGAGGAAAATCATCAAGAGAGAGCGAAGCGGCTCCAGTCCGCATCATAGGAGACATCTAGCTGAGGGTGCATTGGCGGGTGCAGGCGCTGCTGCTCTACTCGCAAATCACCGGGAGAAGCAAGGAAACGGCCCCTCGCACACCGGAAGGAATGTTGTGGGAGGAGCTGCTTTAGGAGCCATTGGTGCCGAGATCATTACGAGGGCGCGGAGTAGGTACCGGGAAAGCAGGGATTCAAGTAGCAGGTCGAGGTCTACAAGTAGAAGTTCGCACAGAAAGGTCAAGACTGCTCTAGGGATAGCTGCTGCCGGACTTGCTGCTGCTGCCGCCGCCAAGTATGTCTCCAACCGCCGAGCAGAAAAGGAAGAAATCGGTAGAGGACGCAGCCGAACTAGAAGTGTTTCTAGGCGACGTGCATCCACTGGTGGTTATGCATCGGACTATGACGAGCGTAGAGGATCTCGAAGTAGAAGCAAACATGCAGACCCCAAGCATCGAGCCGCCACCATGGCTAAAGTCGGCACTGCTTCTGCGGTGGTTGCAGGCGTCTACGAGCACCTTCGCAACAAATCACGGAAGAGGAGCGGGGAGAGATCTCGGTCTCGCATAAAGACCGGAGCCTCGATCGTCGGCACTGGCCTTGCTGGAGCCGCAGTTGCAGGACTTTACGAGAGGCAACAGGCGAAGAAGGACGCAGAAGTTGCCGAGGAAGAAGATAGGCAGGAACGTCGACATAGAGAAAGGTCCAGAGCCAGATCAGCATATTCAGACCCCGGCTTTGTTGACCCTGAGTTAGGTATGGTCCAGTACGGTACTGAACCCGTCTACAGCCGCCAGTCAACCACATATACCCGGGCCTACGACTATGATCCCGCGCTTGCCGGTGCCGGGGCCGGTGCGGCCTACGGAGCCGCCAGAAGCGCTTCCCGAGACCGTTCGCGACAACGCCACCACTCACCATCTCGTTCCAGATCCCGCTCTCGAAGCCGTTCCCGAAGCCGAAGCCGACTCCGCAACATTGCTGGTATTGCCGCCGGCACGGCTGCAACAGCTATGGGCGTGAAGCAATATCAGAAACGCAAGAAGGAGAAGCAAAGATCAGAGGAGCGAGAGAAAGAACGAAGACGTGAGGCCTCCCGATCCCGTTCCCGTTCCCGATCAGAATCGTCCATCAGGAGCAATTTGACACGGCGTTTGTCGAATCTGGTTCCGAAGTGATGTTGCGGAATTCTCTGCCCTTTTTTTTAGATTTGTAAAATGAAGTCATGTAGTCTTGTTTTGTTATAGATTCGCCAGCGTGCATTTTGTTTTTCGGAATTTCGAACCTTTGGAAACTAACAACGCACTATTTCAGGCTATGAAGAATCCCCTCCTCCTGAAAATTACTACGCCCGCGAGTATCACGATGATCGTGATGATTATTCTCCTTCTCCTCCACACGCCTCGGGTGGTTCGTACTACCCAGATAACAATGAATTCCCACCACCGCCTCAGCCAGACTATCATGAACGCACCACGAGAGAAACGACCACTACACATGTCGACGAGAGTCCTATTCCTCCTTATAATCCGGCAGAGTGGGCCGGACGCGAGCAGGACGGCTATCACCGAGACAGGGAGCCGAGAGGAGGTGACAATGTGAGTGTAAATAAGACAGATTCACATGTTGTCCCTATTCCTATACCTATGCCTATACCTCCGCCCCCTGCGCACATGACTGGTGGCCGACCAGTGCCGCATTCCCCTCCCCCCCCAACCAAGCCTCATGAGCATGGGCATAATACAGTTCCTTTAGATAGGGCTGCTGAGGAGGGTGCGCTTTTTCCTACTCTACTTCTAAATTTATCTGGCCCCTCTAAGGAGAAACAAGCAGCTAATGAATCAATAGGTTTAATCCCTACAGCGCCGCCCTCTCCGCCCTCTCCCGACGAATCGTATAAGAACAACAAATCCGTCAATTTCGCACCGCTTTCTCCCACCTCGTCTCGTCGTCTAGCGAAGATCCGCGCCGATGCTGCCGATGCGCAAAATGATACACATTCAATTCCTTCAGACTCGGACACGGAAGTGGTTATCGGGAGCTCTGTTTCTCCTGACACGGCAGATGACAGGGATAGCGAGCGGAGGAGGAGACAGAGGAGGAGGTTGTCGGATCCCAGCTCGGATCGTCCTCGGCATCTGCATAAGCGGAGGAGGCATAGAGATGAGAACCCGTCCCCTGACGACGATAACGTCGAGGTCTTGCCGCCTCGGTTTGATGAGCAGGGGAGGCCGTTGGATCAAAGGGGTGGAGCGGAGGACGCAGGAATCGATGGTGAGGTGCTGGAGATGGTGGTGAGGGATATTGAGAAGGTGGTTCAGGGGAGGATGTCGTGGATGGATCTGATCAGAGGGTTTGCGGAGAAGGCGGCGGCGCGCGGTGGGGGACGTAGTCCGAGTGCGAGTGAAGATAGCTATGACAGTGAGAAGAGGGAGAGGCGGAGGAGGAGGAAGCGGTAGGGGGCGGGGGTAGGCATCTGTTTATGCTATTTCTTTCAATTGGTTAAGGTGGAGGTTTCCCCCCTTTCTCTTTGCTATCTATCTGCATGGATTTACGATAACGATATTATGATTATGATTATGGTTATGAGCATGAAGATTATGAAGAGAAGATAATATTTATGATGATGAGTTTTTTCACAAGCAGGAAAAGATCTTGATCTGGGTCTAGGGAGTATTTCTCTCTTTCTTCCTTTTCCTAAGTAAGTCCTTGTTTAGTTGATTTCATGTGCGGGTAGGTGGATGGATGGATGGATGGATGGATGGATGAGTAGGGAAGGCGGTTAGGTATGTTGATGACTGAATAAGTAGGGGGGTTTAGATTCATAACGTAAATCTCACGTCAGCTTTGTATATACTGTATGAATAAAAGTTGATTCCGACCATGGTATATTTTGCATATAATGTGGAGTGTTCATTCGTTTGGGAACGAATATTTAGCTAGTATTGAGGGGTTGATTGGTTGGTTGGATAGATAGATAGATGGATGGATGGATGGACAGGGAGGAGGATGAATAAGTGTCTCTAGATAATTCGTTCTCGGTGCAAGACGGTAGAATAGTCAAGCGCCGTGCTATATTCATATGCACGTCTCGCTACATGCAAAACATCGACAAGAGTGAGTGAGTAATCGTCTCTCAATGACGGATGGCAGTCTATAACACCCCCCGACTCGAGAATATCAAGGAGGCAATATGGCTTTGGGGTTTTTTGGGAGGGTCGTTGGAGGTGCAGCGTTATGTAAGCGGTAGATATATTTCTGTTGAAAGTGACGCCGGCGCGTCTTTGCAAGAGGCTATCATGAGACGACAACACCCCGACGTAGCCCCCTCTACTTTCGTCTGACTCGGCGATATCACGGTTAAGTCCGTCCTCGCTATCGCTATCCTTATTACTACTACCCCCCCATCCACCCTAACTCGGTACTAGAGATGGATCATGGCAGGGGAGTGAGTGGCCGCCGCTGCTTAAAACAAGCTAGGCCTTCATCTCCCTTGCCGTAATTTCTCCAACACCATTTGGGGAGAGAGTTAAAAACTTCAGTAATCCTTGCTAGAATCATACAATGAGAAATCGTGTGAACCCTGCAGTGTGTATTGGTTCTCGTACAGCATCGCGTCTGGCTGCATCGATGCCATATCGAACTCCAGCATCAGCTCATTATTAGAGAATGGAGGCATAGATGTGCTGATATTCTGGGGGGCATAATTAGCTCGAGGCGAGACGCCAGGCAGCTTGCCTCTGTCTGATTGTAGTCGTCTTCGCAGCTGTACTAAAAGTTGCCACATTGGTGTGGTAGAAACCGGTGTGTCACAGCCTGAGTAGAGGTTGAATACCCTCTCGATTTGTCTGTCTGCTCGATCGATATCTTCTTGGCGTGTCGCTGATCCAGTTTTGGTCAGAAGTATAGCGATTGCGAGCCACGGTATCAAGGTACTGAATACCCACTCCCAGTTCGATGCCGCGAATGTTGTGGAGTAGTATTCGAAAGCCTCGAGCAGCTCGATAGCAGAAACAAAGCTAAGTTCAAGTCAGCTGCTGCAGAGAGTACCAGAAGAGAGCGAGATATTTACCACGAGTCTTCTCCGGCTTTTGAGATCTTAGCTTGCTGGTAGCGAATACTGAGCCGTAAACAAGATAGCTTGACCTCGACAAACGCCACGATAACAGTCTGAGAGGGATTGCTCTGATCCACATTCTTAAGGTATGTCTCCTTTAATCCTGCCTCTAATTTGGCAATCAGGTTTTTCTTGCCGTTTAAATCTGTTGCATCGAGCTTGGAAATCTGCCTTGTCAGCTCTGCGAGTTGACGATGCACGAGTACAGAAGTCAAATCTTTGAACGCAAAGGTTTCTGGGGGGAGGGAAGATGGCTTTGCAAATCGACTTGCATGCCAATCTCCGTCATTGGCATTTATTGGAGGAAGGGAATCAGATGCCGGAAGAGAAGATTCGGCACCGTACGAGCTCAAGGCAAGAGCATCGAGACACGAAATGTAGTTCCAGATCCTCCGACGGAGCTCACCAACCCACGGGGAGTATGGGAAGTTGCTCGTATCGTGATGATATCCCATTGTCTGAGCTAAACGGGCCGCAACTCCTAGGAGAGAGACTGCATCTTGATATACATTTTGTTGGAATAGAAGTGTCTGCCCGATATGTAGTCAGCCTAAATTCACGTCGACCCTGAAGCTACTATATGATTGCTTGTGAAAAGTGCCTTACCAAATAATGCAATAGTGCTTGGATTGTCAAGACCTTGTCCGTCTTGAAGAAAGCAACATTGCTGAGAGAAACTTGTGCTGCTTGTTGAAAACGAGCTATTAAAATATGCCTTCGTACTAGGAAGTGCGTCTCAACCACCTCTGCATTTAGACTATTGATAGTAAGAGCATATATGGAGAAGAGGAGCGCTTCAAACTCTCGGGGTAGAAAGAAGACTTCCCGACGATACTGATCCAGCTCCTTTCGGAAATTGGCTTCATGTATGACATGGATGAACGGATTTACACTTTGGAAGAATAGTCTAAGTAGCAAGTTGCTTTCATCGATGCTGGGATGTAGTGCACTGATATTTGCCATCGGCAGTTGAGGTAGGAGCCCAGGGACTAAAGAAGCCGCCGAAGTCGACTCATGAGCAGGGGGCTGTAGAATTTGGCGAATGTCCTCCACCTGTTGTTTGTTTAGTAGCTATACAGTTCTAGTTCCATGGGGGATTGAGGCATTACCTCGTTTACTAATCCAGGCCAGAAATCGGCATCAAAATAGGCTGAATACCCTTCCTGAAACACAATCTGGCCGACGGGAAAAGTGGTAGTTGTAGCCTTTTGTTTAAGCTGGAATAATTGCGATGTAGATTCTGGCGTTGCAGCGGGACTTTGTCTACTCGAACTTCGCGTTTCGTGGTCTGGGTGGGTATGGGCTACTGTTCCACCTTCACGCATCATCATCGAAGCCATCATCTCCTCCAGCCTTGTCAGACGCTCCCGAAGATCACTATCTGACGATGGCAAGGCATCTTGACCGCCCCCAGCAGTGCTGCCTTCAAGTTCGTAAGTACAGAGCTGCTTCGCACGACTGCAATTGGAGCAAGGCCTCGTCTTGTCGCATTTCACCTTTCTCTTGCGACAATTGACACACGGTTTACTGTAGGGAGGGATAACATCCTCTCTAGTATTCTCCATACGGTGTGAGGGAAGGCTGTGATTTGTGGTTCAAATTTTGGTCGTCGTGGTACCTAAAGATTGCAGACCGACGTCGAGATTTGTCATAATAGGTGGGAGGCGTTCCATCAGGTGACCTCCCACTTTCCACAGCCTCGGAAGCAAAGTTCGGCCATTCTTACACTTGCGTGGAACCCTGAGAAAGGGAACTAAACCCGAAAGAAAAACCAAAGTGACTGTAAGCACAAACCTCTTTCGCTAGTTTTCTATTATCATTATAGCTAAAGGTCACCTACTTGGCAAATGTGTGTATCACATGACTAGATCCAAGGCCCCAGCCTGAAGTAGCAAACTCTAATTTAACCTCCTTATCACCGTCCTGTCTGGCTTTCCGACTTTCACTTTTTTAGTAACCCATTCCTAATTGTTCAAAGCTCCTTTTTTCTAGCCCTGAAGATGAGTTTTAAAAGAAGGCCAGATTGATAAATAGTAAGGTTGAAGATTTAAGAACAAGCGGATAAGTATTTTATACTTTCATGAAAGCTTTTCTTTAGGTATGTGACCTAACCTCTTATTTAGTGAATAAGTTCGTCAAAAGATATAAGCTTTAAAGATTACAACTCCTATGATTAAAATTTGCTGAAGCCCAATTACAATTGTTGGAACGAGACTTAGCTAGAACTAGCCTTTACGGCCCCTACAGGTATATTCCACGCCTAGAAAGTTCAGCATATTCTATTGCAAGGACATTGACAGCTAGCAGATAGAATAAAGCATTATTCACGGAATTTTAGAATACGCGGTACAACATTTGGTAGGTTTGTTATGAATGCTTCTAATATATATCTAATTTATTTCCACCACTTCACGACTCACCCAGCTTCCCAGCTCCACTGTCATATGTAACTCCAACACTATGAAATACATATCACAATCATTTACATACAATTAGATATCCACGAGACCACTGCTTACTTGCTAAAGGTAGTTGCGGAGGACTGCTGGCCGAGTGTCTTGATCTCCACCGCCAGCATCGCTGGCAGACTGTCATTGATACTCGGTCCTTGAGGCTTCCATCCAAGGCGAGGAAGACGATCTGAGCGGCTTCGGCAGTTGCCGCCCCAGAGAAGAGGTGCCCAAGGGTGTTGCGCGCAGGCATCCTCAACACTGAGCTTGTCGACCTCTGCAGTTTTCAGTGCTCCTTGCTTATGAAGTTCAACTGCAATTGCCTTCGCAACATCGCCCCATTTCTATTCACGTGTTAGCAATGTAGTCATTTCTGCGGTGACTAGAAATCTTACAAATTCAGCTCCATCCGCAAAGTAGTAGCCTTGGCTTCCCCACTGCGCTTTGCCGCCATTCGGCTTCAATGCTTCCTCGACAAGAGTGATGAAGCCAGCTGATATATCATCGATATGAGTCCCTAGTTCCAGTATTAGCCTCTATTCTAAAATACCAAACTGTCACAAAAAGCTCACCAGTCCAAATATTCTGTCCATCGAGCACCTGGAAAGCCTTCCCACGCTTCAAGATAGCCTCTGTAAGAAAAGGAATCTGAATGCTCCTAGTTTTCACAGGCCCTTTTCCGACTCCGTGGATGAGGGGAGGCGAAAGGATTGCGGTCGGAACCTTGAACTGTTCTTGGGCCTCCAATACAGCGGCATCTACATCACGATGGACATGCCCTTCAATTGGCAGCGATGTGATTTCAGCCACATCAGCGACATCCGAGTAGATTTTGCTAGAAGGCTGCCCAAATCCATTAGGGACCTCGTTGAGCATGCCAGTGCCTCCAACATGGATGAAGTGTCCAGGCGATGGCTTCTTCTGACTGAGACCTTGAATAAGAGCTAGAACTCCCGGAATATGATCAGATGATGCGGTTTCTGTTGCAATATTAAGTTAGCTGGTTTTTATAGCGTGGACAGTGCACGGAGTCTTACGAAGAACAACATCTGCTTTTGCGCTTTCGGCGATCAACAATTCCTTGTTGTCCAGGTCTCCAATGACGGCCTCAAGTTGAGGCCAGCGAGCCAGCACGATGCTCTTTGTTGCTTCATTTCGTACCAGCACTACGAGGTGCCAATCTGGGTGCTTTTCAACAATGCGCGACACGGTATGGCCACCGAGGAAGCCAGACACACCGGTGACAAAGATTCTGGGAGCAGACATATTTGAGAGATTTGATATTCTTGGAGCTGTTTTATGAATTGTTATGGTGATTGGTGAATTTGGTAATGGGTGATATTGATGATGGATGTATTGGCTTTGAGTTGGTTGAGCTGGAAACTTGATATCTCCTTGGGGACCGCCGTCCCCTTTTATCACTTTCCACTTGCCTGTGGTGGCCTAACAATCCTTTGGTGACAAATCCCATTCTTGATTTCTAACTAGCAGTTCTGCTGTTGTTGATGCGATATCTGTGTCGGAGGGCTTTGAAGTCGACGGCGAGAGGAGGGGGCTTCGCCGTGAGACCCCTGTCGCGCCGAAATCTCGGTTGCACGTGATAGCTCGGAAACGAACGAATAAAAGAGTTTAGCATATGCCAAAACCGTTTTACCGTATACGGTTATACAAGCGAGGAACCTTTGTTAGCCTTTCTATTTTAAGCTGGGGTGAAGGATGGAACCGGACACGTGATCTTTCAGCCACACTGAGGCCTTAGCGTCTCCAGCATTCTCCGCATGCATAACAAAGCACATAGAGTAAATACGGAGGTAAATCGGGATTCGTCCGAAATGCCGTGCATGTACAAGTCCTTTTTAGTACTAGTAAAGGTTTTTGGAAATATATCTTTCAAATCTACAACGATGGCGACTATGCGATGGTGACATCTGAGACCCTATGAAATAAAAAATTGATAAAGACTATGCGCACCTATGTTTTATTTAGGAGTCCAATAACAGAGTCAAAGGGCTATAGCCAAATTTCAGTTAGATTTAGACAATCTTGTGATTAAAGTATTGTTTTTTGTCGCCATTTGTCTTTGGTTTATTCATCCTTAGATTTAGCGTGGTGCTTTATTCGAGAATGTAGATCAAAGTTACTAGCAAATCCTGAAGAGATAACTTTACTGCTATTGTTTACATAATGCCCTTAATCACTTCTAAACTCCTAAATCCAAGTGCTTCAAAACATATTTCAAACCTTGCATCTTTAGACTCCACGTAGGTTGTTTATGTGGACTCATATGCCGCTATATATGAAGATAATAAGTGTCTTGGCCTAGATTCACTTTGTGATTTTAGTATGATACGCGGCCCGCACTAAAACTCTTTAAGCCTACAAAGGTACAGCGGTTAAGTATTGTTAGTACCGTCAAGAGCTCATAAGGATTCATGATGGGAAAACCCCTTGACTGTACCAACAATACTTATCCGCTACACCTCTATATCCACCTTTCGGAGGTCTGAGCACACCTAGGAACTCGCGGCTGTACGCTCCGGAATTCATTTCGTGTATTCCATAAACCTATACCCCTCCCCCTTTACTTTCCCTCCTCGCATCGAGCTACACTTACATGCAGCATGTATTCATTATCTGGCATTCTAGTCCTTTCCAAGTGCTAATGGAGCGGTGGTATAAGTTTATTATTTTCGTCCAATTAGGGGAAAGAGTATTCTCTTGATCTATTCCATGAACATTTCAGTTTTTGTGAACATCATTTCGATAGTTGCTCCACAGGTCATTGCATCATGCCCCGTTTGTGCTAACCAGCATGTCTTGGGCAGCTCGGCTAAATATGGACCTAGAGGTTCTACTGCTGAGAAATCAAGGAACCAAAACGGGTTGTGGAGCCCCACGTATCCCAGTACTTGCCGTACTCACCGTTGTTAAAGTAAAAGATTGAGCCAAGAGATGGTGTGCCAACAGTCAAAGCAGCGATTACGATATTTGTATGTGCCTTCGCATATGCCAAACACTTGAGTCGAATCAAGCCCTAAAGAGTATAATTGGTTGCTTTAAAACATTGTTGAATGCTGTCAAATTGCCAACTAAAATTGACAACCCTTTATTCTCTTAATTACTTAATTATTGTTAAGATATTGAGACTGAAGGAGTGCACTAGACCAGACCTAATTAGTCTATTTTAGCTTAGCGAGTGGGGTGATACTAAATTCATATATCATGATTCTCTTTGGTATTTAAAATACAATTTTAGCTAGAGATACCTACTGTATACCTCGTAAGAAAAGGATCGTACAAGTTATTTCGGGTGGAGTCACACCTATCTATCTATTAACGATAATTAACATAAGTGAGTATAGGTGAAGACTTGTAAAGTTATAACTTAGAGGCATTTAGAGTAGTTAAAATTAATAAACCATATAAGAATAAAGGGTTAACTTGGCTTAGCGGGATACCCTCCCTGCCTGAATTCCTAAGCATCACACCGTGGTTTGAAACCAGCCCCCCTATGAATTTTATAGCAGGATGCTACTGGGAAATTGCTTATGAGATGGTCTCAATATCACGCAATTGAACTGATTCTACTACGACTGATTATAAAGCAGGACTGAGAAATCTAAAACACCATGTAGATTTTGCAACGGGTAGCATATAAGTAAGGCACTCTTCTAGGACGACTCTGTTCTCGAATCACTTCAAGAACTAGATCTCACCATACCCAAACCCCCTCTAACAATCTCTTCAAGCATTCAAATCGACTTCTCTAACAAAGAATTGCTTCAATATTCCCATAATGTTATCGAAGACTACAGTGTTCATCATAGGTGCTAACAAACCTCCTAATTCCTTTGAAGGTAACTCTCTGAGTGTTAAATGTCTGACATATAGGAATCGGCAGAGGCCTGGTGACCAAATATCTCCAACGCGAAAGTCACATCGTGATAGCAGATGTTCGTGACCCTGCTAGTAGCTCGTCCAAGTCCCTCTCCAGTCTTCCAGCTGGGAGTGGGAGCAGTTTAATCACGGTCCCCTTCGACGCCTTTGACGAGTCTTCAATCTTCAAGGCAATTAGTTCCTTGAAAGAACAATATAACATTACCTCTATTTCTGTGGTAATCGCCAACGCTGCAATTGCAGAGGTCTACGGAACCGTTCTGGAGACACCTATCCAGGGTACTCGAGACCATTACAACACGAACACAGTGGGGACACTGGCTCTCTTCCAGGCTGTGTACCCTCTCCATCTTCCATCCCCTAGTGGCGTACTTCCCAAATTCATCACCATCTCCAGCTGTGTAGGCAGCATTGGTGACACGGAGAATTGGCGATCAAATGCAGTCCCGTACGGAATGAGCAAGGCTGCACTGAATTAGTTGACAAAGAATATCCATATCGAAAACGAGGGGATTATCGCTTTCACCATTCATCCGGGGTACGTCTTTCCAGATCTCACACTAGAGTACGCAATGGCTAATGGTTTCTGGGATATTACAGGTGGGTGCAGACGGATATGGGCAATTTGGAAGCACGCAACAGCGGCTTGACAGAGGCACCAACCACAATTCAAGATAGTGTCAATGGTCTCATCGATAAGATTGACAAGGCGACTCGTGAAGAGACATCGGGTAAATTTCTTAGCTTTGACGGCCACAAGTATCCTGGGTAGAAATTTCGAGAAGTTTATATAGTGTAGGAGATTGAAAATGAGTGTTTGAAATAGATTGAAGACGAAAGCATGCTACTGCTTTGGAGAGTAAACCAAATTTTATGATTTATCAAGTATTTTAAGTCAAATCTTTGTCTAAGATTAGCACCTTCAGTAGAAGGCCTTCAATGACCGAACTCTACAAAGTACTACCACCTCTCCTCAATCTACCACTTCGTCTTAAATATAATTTGTAGAAGCCTGTCTGCTGGGCCTATTCTACTCAAACGCATAATTTGGGGCATGAGCCTAAGAAAGTCCAAAATCCATAGTCTCTCCGGCTTCCTGACAGCTGATATTCCATTGACAGTAAGCGAACATGAAACAACGGTTAGTTCTTCCTCGTCATGGAAAGTTGGCACTACTCACGTCTGGCTCCCAAATAGTTCTTTTTTCCAGAGTTAAACAACAGTAAAAACGTAAAAATAGAGGTAGCTGTATAGGAGGATATATGGGAGTAAGAGAATTAGAATGGGAAACGACGGGGGAGGTGTCAGATCAAATCACGTGTATTTATGTTGAAAATAAACCAAGATAAGAGTTACGCAAACCGTATACGGTTTTTCTGATTCGACTATATTTGAACGCAAGCTAGAAAATAACTCTCTAATGCTGCCTTAAACAGAAAGAGATCGGAGGAAATGAATATGTAGACGTTCAGCAGCATGTCGATTTGTCATATACGCCTATTTCTAACTATTTACTTCGATGGTTCTACTCCAGATGGCATTAAGTATTGTATGTAGTTGTAGGATGTGTGCTCTTGATGACAACGCTTTCCCAACGGGCCAGATTGAAAGAGGGTTTGTTGTCGAGAAATCGTGTGAATCACTGATGTGAAAAGATAAAAGAAATAGTAAAGAATATTCCATCATTAACAAAACCTGTTTCGTTTTATTCTGTATGTTTTGGAGGTAAGTGAACATCAAATGCAGCGCTACTTGAGATATCTCTTTCCCTCCTTTGCTAACTCTACGTTCTTTGTAACACCAGCTCCCATAAATACTATCAAGAAAATGCTCACTCATAGATCCTCAAAACTCTTCTTTTCAATCCTCAGAAGAAAACGATAGCAGATGCAATCAGAATCAAGAATTATAGCGAAAGATTTAACGCAGTCATGCCCTTATTGGGACCATGTTGGAACTTGTGCGACAGGAACAAATTGCAAATATGCACATCAAAAGACGGGTAAAGTGGCTCCATGGCCACCGGGGCATAAGGATTCTAGTGAGTGTTTCGCCTTGTATAACCAAGTTCGATGTTAACGCTTACAATAGCAGAAAAGGCAGAGAAGTGTAGAATACTCCCACAAATGTCAAAACCATTTTCAATGAAGAGGGCAGCACCTGACTGGAGTGAATGGACAACTTTTGACGTTCGTGACCCGAGACGTATCTTCTTAGATGAAGTTGGTAATCTCAATCTGGAAATGTTGGCATGGGCCACCCAAAATGCCCTACCATATGACAGTATCAAGCAATATCTTCAGAAGTTCGATCAAGCAGAAGTCAAGAGCATGCTTCAATCGCCGCCCCACCACTTGTCTCCATTATTTTCAGCAGTTGAAGCACGCAAACCAGATCTGTTCCATCTTCTATTGCGTTACGGGGCCAATCCAAACGAGAAAATCATGCCGGAATGCATTCCAATTCTGGGGTTCGCTATATTCGAAACAGTTAGGGACGCTCGAGACACTACCTGGTTCGGGGCGAGGTCGCTTCAAAGTATGGTCGATGCTTGTGTTGAGGTAGAGGTCCACCGGCAATATCTCGACATCGAAGAGGAAATCGTTGAAAGAAGCAACGATGAGCCGAATACGAAAGCTACAATCAAGCTTGCGTCATCATCAGAGGCAGGTGGTGAGATCATTGTCAGCTTGAAATAGAAGGGAAGGTGTTCGAGGAATCGAGAAATCGGGGAAATTGACAGGTAGAAGTTAGAGAGGGGTGGGGATGGGGGAGATACAGAATGTAACGAGTAAGAAAGAGAGATGGGAATATCTTGAATGGGGGCAAACAGCAAAAGGGCAGAAATGTGTAATGTAGGACTAAGGCGTGCTGCGTCGTCTTCAACGTTTTTAACATTTTAGCCAAATATTCACCGAGATAGAAACTTCGAACCACTGTGGGAAAATCGCTCCAGTGCTGCTGAAATAATCCTAGTGGCAAACAATTATTGGTAGAAAGGATGCAAAGCAATAGTCACTCTGTTAGGTCACATGACCAAGCGCTAGGAGGAGGCGGGGCCCTTACCCTCGGTATCTAGCTCAGCATTCCTTCCTAGCTTTTCCTTCTTCAGGAACGTTTCTAGCTTAGCTTTAGCAATTGAAGTACATTCAATTGCTCTGCTTGCTGTTCAGGTCATTACACACTCTCAACAGCCGACAGAAACAGCAAGCCATCAAAAAGTACAGCGCTCAAAATGACGAATAAGCTCACGGCAGGTCTCTTTCCAGGTCCACTCCTGCTTCTCGTCTTATACCCCTTCTCGTTGGGTGCGAGGAGGGAACGCTTGTTCGAAGACCCGGAACTGAGAGCGATGAGAACCAGAAATGTAAAGGGGGACGAAGCAAAAATAGAAAAAGGTCAAGAGAGGCGCAGTATGGCTCTCTCCAGCCAGTATCAATTTAGCACTAATTTGGGGCTCAAGCGGATGCGCTGTTCATAGGGGAAAACCCCTGCTACAAGGCGAGGTATTTTGAGCGCTAATTGCAAACAAATCTCAAGCCACAATGTTCAAACAGGGTAGGGAAATATTACTTTCATTCTTTGCAGGTGCTTTTGATCAACATCAAAACCAGAATATTTTATTCTCTGGATCGGTGCTTGGATCAAGAAAACAATCATCTTTTGAAACAATCCCATTTAAGCTTCAAGGATCCAGAGGAATCACGATATCTAAGGTCTGTGAGATTACAACTCGCCTAGCTAGCCTAGTATTTAGAGGCAGTGTTTGCTGCGTGTAGGGATGGGCGACTAGAAGATTAACTTAACACTAAAGAATCCTAATACGGGAAAAGACGAATAGCAATCTTTAGGGGAATTAGTATATTACTCTCGAATTTAGCTCTTCAACTTTAGTATACTACTGTGAATTGTGTGTCTTTGAAATCTTTTTAACCGAAATAAATTTTGATACTTTTATATCATAAATTATAGGGGTAAAGTCACGTTTTTGCATATAATCTATATAAATCATACATAACCTTATGCATTGTTTAATGGGAGCTCATTAAACAAATAATAATGGGATCCCTGCCATTATTTAATTAAATAATGTGGGTTCGCTCATTCCTAGCTGTGTGAGATTCAGCCGTGCCGCTCAGAAGTCCTTCGCCAGTTCTCCACCATTTCTCACTGCCTTTTTTATAAGTCAAGCATATCCATGCGCTATAAGCATAGCTTTGCATTATTATAAAACAGTCGCTCTACCGCAGTTCTATCTACAACCTCCCATTCATTTCCACACTTTCTAGCTTCTCTCTTCCAATTATTTATTTTTCTCATTTATGACTGTTTAGGCACAAGATGATCATTCCAAAATATTCCAGTAGCACCTCTATCTTTGCCAGAAGTCTGCCGTTGGCACCTAGAGAATACGTACATCATGTTCATCGATGGTCCAGCTGGGGACGATGGGTCATTCTGGGCATCATCCTCATTTTCCTTTGTATTACATTATATTTGTACGCTCCGCATTCCTGTTCTCCTATAATAGGCCTCTACTAATAATACACTCTCAGTATCCGCCTTCGTCGCCTCCGATCGGCTGCGGGAGCAGTAGCACCACCACCATTTATAACTTCTGCGCCAATGTATGAGCAATCCCAGCCTTTAGTTCCCGGAAATTATGGCACTGAACCATATCCGCCGCCAGCAGAAGGGCTGCCTACATATTATGGCAATGAAGGATATGGTGGGGTAATGCAACCCCAGGGGACATATCAGCCGACCACCAAGTGATTTAGGAGTGCGGAAGAGGTTTTGGTGTGCATTGAGAAACCAGGATAGCTTGACACGGAATAAGGAGGCGTATATGAGGGCTTGAATATTTCGGGATCATAGGGAATGGTGATAGGATCTTTGGGCGGAGTTATATATAATGATCATCATGTAATATAAGAATAAGATTCATGCTACCAATAGGACTGCAAACTACCTACACCTATGACTGCCATGATTACAAAAGTGGAAGAGTCTTGACTGGAGTACTTAGTAGCAAACAAGTCAACTCTGCAGGCTTTGTATAGAAGGCATTCGCGCCCCGGAAGCTGGGGGTGGCGTTAGAAAGCCCGGAAAGGTTCTCTGACGTGGGAAAGCCGAGGTGAGCAAGAATGAGTAGCTTTGCCATACAATGAGAAATATCAGAAATTCAAATACTTTGCGACAAGAACCTCGTTCAGGTCAAGCTGCGAGGCTGAACACCGAAGAAAATGCCCCACGTGAGTGGGGGTTGTCAGAAAAGAAAAAGGCTAAGCCAAACTCGGAAGCTCAGAAACACTACATTCAAAGTGCGGTTAGAAGCGCAGCCTTCATCCTTCACGATCCATCCTGAGATTTTCACATCTCAGCATAGGCACCTCATTGAGATCTACATGAACTCATTGCTGTCACTTGCGAAGACAGCCTCCACTGCAAGACTCATCAGAATCCAGCCTATGTTGGTCAAACGCACCATGGCTTCAACTACTAAGCCACGTGATCCCAATACTCTATCCAACTACAACTTTTGGAAGACGACACACACTGCCACTGACTTTGCAATCGACTTCAAGAAGCAGATCTTGACGGGAGGAGTCACGCTTCGATTACAGTCGACCACCGAGAACGAGTCGGACGAAATTATCCTCGACACCAGCTTCTTGGATATCACGCAAATCGACATCCAAGGGGATAAGACCACAGACTGGGTTGTCAAGGAACGAGTAGAACCCTATGGGAGCCCACTTCATATCAAAGTGCCTCGGACCAAAAAAGGCGGGGAGCTGAGTCTGGACATCAAACTCTCTACTACCAAAAGATGTACCGCTCTGCAATGGCTCACCCCCGCCCAAACCTCCAACAAAAAGTTCCCCTACATGTTCTCTCAATGCCAGGCGATCCACAGCAGATCGGTATTCCCATGCCAAGATACCCCAGACGTCAAGAGTACCTATGACTTCCTCATCCGATCACCCTTACCGGTTGTAGCAAGCGGTCTCCCCGAGGGAGCTTCACACTTCAAGCATGGTACTAATGGAGACTCGGGGACCTTGCAATATCGATTCCGTCAACAAGTGCCAATGCCATCTTACCTCTTTGCAATTGCATCAGGTGATATTGCGACAGCCTCTGTTGGACCCCGTTCCCTTGTCTCAACCGGCCCCGAGGAACTTACAGACGCAAAATGGGAACTCGAGAACGATACCGAGAAATTTATTGAAATTGCCGAGAAGTTGATCTTTCCATACCAGTGGACACAGTACAACATTCTAGTTTTGCCACCTAGTTTTCCCTATGGAGGAATGGAGAACCCAGTCTTTACATTTGCAACCCCAACGATCATCAGTGGAGATAGAGAGAACATTCATGTTATTGCTCATGAGTTATCTCACAGCTGGAGTGGAAACTTGGTATCAAATGCTAGCTGGGAGCATTTGTAAGCTCTCCCTCATTACACTTACCCCCCCGCTTTTCTAACTCCAATATAGCTGGCTAAACGAAGGATGGACTACATATATGGAACGCCGTATCCAAGCCGCTGCTCACGGAGAGGCATTCCGTGACTTCTCCGCCATTATCGGCTGGAAAGCTCTTGGTAAGCCGAACTCCACTCTCTCATAGTTTCAGAAACTAACCCCCCACTAGAAGATTCAGTCAACCTCTTCGGCTCCGATCATGAGTTTACAAAGATGGTCATCGACCTCAAAGGCAAGGACCCCGATGACGCATTCTCCAGCATCCCTTACGAAAAGGGCTTTCACTTCCTCTATTACCTCGAGAAACTCGTCAGCAGGCCTACCTGGGACAAGTTCATCCCCCACTACTTTAAAACCTGGTCCAGAAAATCCCTTGACACTTTCGAATTCAAAGCTACCGTTCTCGATTTCTTTCAATCCGACCCTGTAGCCTCGAAAAAGCTTGAGGAGGTTGACTGGGATAAGTGGTTTTATGCTCCTGGTCTTCCCCCTAAGCCGGATTTCGATACCAGCATGGTGGATAAATGCTACGCTCTCGCCGAAAAATGGAAGGATCCAAACTTCAAGCCGGCGACTGATGATATTAAAGGTTGGACTGCCCAACAACTCGTCGTATTCCTCGAAGCTGTCCAAGTCTTCCCAACGCCCCTCTCCCCTTCCCAGTCTCAGGCTATGGGTAAAGCCTACTCACTCGCCAGCTCTCGGAACGTCGAGCTGTCTGCGCGGTATTTGGGAGTCGGCCTTGCAGCAAAAGATAAGAGTGTGTACGGGCCTACGGCAGAGCTGCTGGGCAAAGTTGGAAGGATGAAGTTCGTTCGACCGCTCTACAGAGGCTTGAATAAGGTAGATCGGGAGTTGGCACTCAACACACTGGTCAAGAATAAGGATTTCTATCATCCGATTTGTAGACAGTTGGTCGAGAAGGATTTGCAAGCCAATGACTGAGCTTATACTAATTCCGTTTTGTTAAAGATGTATCTTATCAGAGAAACATCTGAGAACACGTAGATGAATACCATGCTCATTCACAACAACAAAGTTACGTCCTCGCTCCTAGCAAAATAGCTATAGCAAGTTCCATTCATTTGTCAAAGTGCAAGTAGGTATCATATGCATTTTCCTCCGTCCTTTATCCTCTCCGTGCCGATAAAACATCATACTATGCATCCTTACCTCAAAGACCAGCCAATCTCCTCATCCCCGGATTACCCAACACACGACCCTCGCTCCCAGCAATAACCCCAACATCCCCCTCCTTCTGCGGAGCCCCATTTCCCATAGCAAGCTGTACCAATACGCTCCCCAAGTCCTTGGTTGGAGCAACATAGCCTGGCAGGAAACACCTGATGAGGGGTCCCATCGTAACAAATATACCGCGTATAATTAAACCTGGTTGCGGGAGGAATGGATGGATCTCGGTATGTCTACTCGGATCGACCATGGCAGGCCGTAGAGAGTAGGGATGAAGATTCTTGAATGCGGGATCGTGCGCGAGGGCGATAAGGTCCTTTTCGGCGCGGCCCTTGGTGACGCCCCAGGCTGCAGTGGTGAAGCCCGGGGTCATACTGGCGCCTTCTCCTGATACATACACGAAGTTGACTGGTTTCGGGTTTGTGGCTTGGGATATAGCACGGGCGAAGGCGAGGGGGTAGGTGTAGGTAATTGCTTCGTAGTCTCTGTTGTTTTGGCACCGCGTTAGTTATTTACGCGTGTGTTTGTTTTTATCCCTGGTGGATAGAGCAGGAAAAGAGGCGGGTGGAGAGAGTGCATACGGTTTAGAGACCCCGATTGCACTGATACCTAATGCCCACACTACGCCATCTAGATCCTTCAATTGTGCCATTGTCTCTGGTGAATAGGAAGTGAAGTCTTTATGGATGAGGACGTGGGCTTTCTCGTGTCCTTCTGCTTGCTTGACCTCTCGTCGAGAGAGGATGGATACCTTTGTCACGGCGGGGTTGCTGAGCATGCTGTGCAAGACTCCAGAGCCGACCAGGCCCGTTGCGCCTGTGAGGAGAAGATGCATTTTTTACGCCTTGGTGTTGTTGGCGATATTAAAAGGTTGATGAGGCTAACCTTGGGGGAGGTGAGGATTTGTATGCTTCAGCATCGTGCTGCAGATGCTGTGTTATATGGCGGAGTCTCCCTTGGTAGACAGGCAGCATTGTCGTGACATCCGTAGGTTATGTCCGCTGGATGTGCGGATATAGGTAGCCTATACAATGTAATGTCCGGGTCGGAGATCGTTATGCCGAGCCGCGTAGGAAGTGAAGCCTTAGCCGGATGACTTAGCACTCACGACTTCATACCCTCGTCTCAATAATGGCGACAACCTCTCTAAACTTCTAGAGACAACGCCTGTCTTAACACTTCGCCATTTTTCCGCTCTCTTCTTGCTTTTGTGTCTGATTTTAGTACTACAGTACCGTTTTCAAGCTTTCACGCGTCTCAGAATGTTTCATCAACCCTATTCGAGGAGGGGCACGAAGGAGGAAAGTTGATGTGTGTTGTGGTATTATGAAATATGTCTCAATCTGATGATGTTAAAGATTACACCCTGCGAGCATTGGATTCTGATTTGTGGTGGATTTTATGCCATGATTTGGAGGCTTTGCTTTTGAAGATTAAATCTGTTCAGCTTTCTATTCCTTTTCTAAAGACAAGCCAAGTGCATCACCTGACCGGATCTCAGTCTTCAAATTCGAGGGAAAGTAGTCCTTGTGAGTGAATGGAACACTTCAGGAGATCGAGATAGCCTCGTCTTGACACTTCCCAACTTAATAATAGTATAAGAGATTAAGCGGCCGCAACTCCGCACTTTTACTCTTCAATCCCCCAATTTAGAGAAAAATGCGGGCGATATGCCGCCTGCTGCCCCGCTTCTCTTCAACATGAGGTGATTATTTGAAATCAAGAATAGACTCCTTGCTTTAATAGGCGCCGTAAATCTCAAATCCTGTGTCTAGTTGTACAAGAGAGCATTGAGTTCGAAACAATCCTGCTTGAAAGAGGTCGAAATTAGGGCTCAAAGTTTTAATAGACTTGATTACTCTTACAAGAGATATCGCAGTCGGCTGAAGATGAGACCGTCCCACTAGCATACGTCCGTATAAAGCGCTTACATACGGCAGCACAACACTTCTTACCCCATTTACTTCTTCTGGTTTTCGTATCCAAAATCTGGGAAACATCATCATTAACTCTCTACTACACACTCTTTCCAAGAATGTCTTCCCCTTTCGAAACCCTTATCCAGAAAGTGGTGGATGGCCGCCAGATCCCAGGCGTCATGCTCCTAGCCAGTGATGCTAAAGGCTCGTTTTCCTCTCCCGGACACCCACACCCACAATATCACTAATTATCAAGATAGGAACATTCAAGTATGAAAAGGTCTTTGGCCCCAAAACTCCTACCGAACCCATGGACCTGAACACAACTTTCATCCTAGCCTCTTGTACCAAAATCATCACTACCATCGCAATGATGCAACTTGTTGAGAAGGGGCTAATTTCTCTTGACGATGATGTCTCGTCCATCCTCCCCGAACTCAAAAACCCTGAAGTTCTTACTGGGTTTGAAGAAGGAAATGGCAAACCGATCCTAGTGAAGGCAAAGGGTATAATAACGTTGCGGTAAGTGTTTATGCAAGTCCCAGAAATTCAAAGCAAAGGGCCTAGCTGATGAGGATGCTTTATTGATGAATAGACAACTGCTAACCCATTCATCCGGCCTCTGCTACTCTCTAATGTCCCCCCTTCTCATTCAATGGGAAAAATATCATAACCTTCCTTCCTCAAAATACCCTCCCGCTATTGAAACCATGAAACTGCCTCTCATATATGAACCTGGCACTTCTTGGTCCTATGGCCCCTCCACCGACTGGGTTGGCTTCATCATCTCCCGTCTTACGAAAATGTCTCTAGAGGATTATCTCCAAGAACATGTTTTCAAACCTTTAAGCATTGATGATATGACTTTTCATCAAGAGAAGAAGGAAAAGGTTAAAATGAATCTTGTAAAGCTACAACAGAGAAAGAGTGTCTCTGGCGAAAGCTCAGTTTTTGCTTTGCCATTTAGGAATGGAGGGCAGGTCGAATGGACGGATGAAACTATTTATGAGACCCCCACCAAGAACGAATTCGGAGGCTCAGGTCTCATAGGTTCTGCCACCTCTCTCCTCAAAATCCTCGTTGACATCGCTTCCCCATCTCCGACCCTCCTCAAACTCTCCATCGTCGACGAGATGTTCAAGCCCCAACTTTCGGCTAGTTCTAGAGCCGCCTATACGCAATACGCGCAGTTCTCGTTTGGTGGGGATGGGGATATGTTTGCGAGCTACAAGAAGGGGACGGGGGTCAGTTGGGGTTTGGGGGGGATGATGGTGTTGCAGGATTTGGAGAGTGGGAGGAGGAAGGGGACGTTGATGTGGAGCGGTTTGCCGAATTTGCTCTGGACGGTAGATCGGAGTGAGGGGTTAGTGTGCGTATTTGCCTCGAATGTAGTGCCGTTTGGGGATTTTGAGATGGGGAGGATACAAAGGGAGTTTGAGGCTGAGATTTATAGGTTGTACAAGGATAGTAAGGAATGAGGCACTGGGGTATGTTTTATTGTGATCTACGTGAAGTGCGTTGATTCTTTATCAGAAAGCACGAAGCTCAGAGAGATAATAATAGGCTATAGACTTGTTTGGAAAGACTATGATTGTTATGGAAGTGGTGTCACGACCCCAGGTTACTAGTAGCCTCGGTTCAGGTACTTCTGTAGTAAGCGGCTTACTGTAAGCCGCTAATGAACCCCGCATCATCTGGAGAACCAAACCACTTGTGCTCAGATAATCGAAGAGGGTATATCCTGGAAGACTCCACCTGAAGGAGTAAAGAACTTGTCAGCCTTCTAAGCCCAACTATTATTATAAGGAGAGCATTTTTGTACTCCTCTCTCTCCTACCTAGTCTTACTTTCTGTAGACCACTTGCTGTTTTCTTAATAGCTCTATCGTGAACCTCAAAATGGTGAGTTCTTTATAATCAAACAAGAGCTCGCAGTTAATTGTGTGATACAGCCTCAGCAAAAGCTAAACCAATCATACCTAGGACGATCCTCGATATACGATCGCATACGACTAGGCAACGGAACTACTTTCCTCCCTTGCAAGAAAGACCCATCAGTTGCCCACTTTATCGACCATGTCTTGAAACATGGCTATGTGATCCTACCTTCAATTTACACTCCATCTCAAGTCTCTACCGCTCTCGTAGAGATTGAACGTCTCGGTGCCCTCCAATCCTCTGGTCCTGCCTCACACGGAGGACGAGACACATTCGAAGGCTTGAAAACTAATAGGATATATGGGTTAGCCGACAAGAGTCGAGCCTTCGACTGTTTCCCTATACATGAGACAGTACTGAAGCTAAATGACTATTTCTTGCAACCAAGTTATTTGATGACGAGCTTTCATACTGTTACCACTAAACCTGGAGAGAAAGAACAGGCGATACATACCGATGATGGGTTGATCCCATTGCCGAGACCAAGACCATTGATGGGAATTGTATGTTATGAATCTGTCATTAACCAAGTTCTCGCTGATTAGGATATACTATACAGGGTACGATGGTTTCACTGGACCCTTTTACCGCTACTAATGGTGCTACGACACTTATCCCTGACTCACATCTTTGGGATGACGGGAGGAAGCCGAAGAGGGAGGAAATGATATCAGCTATCATGCCCGCAGGTTCAATGGTGTATTTTTTAAATACGCTGTGGCATTCTGGAGGAGCCAATACGTCGGATAAACCGAGACGAAGTCTAACCATTCAATATTGTCAGCCTTGGCTGAGGACGTATGAGAATATGACTGTTACGATGGGGTGGGAAGACTTGGACCAGGTGCCTAAACGCTTACTGCAATTGATGGGGTTCAGTACGCATTATTTCATGGGACATGTTGATGGAAAATCCCCAAGAGCTGGTGTGGAAATGAGGAAGCAGCGATTGATTGAATGGGCGGCCAAGAAGAACGAGAGTGGCAAAAAAGCAGAAAAAGCGAGACTTTGAGGGAAAATGTTTCCCCCACCAAAGGCTTTCCCCGCTTCATGATCCTGGTTTTAGCCACAACTGTAATAATTCTCGATCGAAGAGAGAGAACACACTCAGAAATACTATACTATATAATCAGAGGTATTTTGATATAGTCTATCATCAAGCGAGCTGTCAGATCATACATTTTTTGGTACTACCGGATGTCTTCCTGTTTATGGCTTCTAAGCCGGGTCAGCGTTATGCCGTTCCATCCATTTGGGTCTCAAGAACCACCTGCATGCACTATACAAAAGAGCATATCAGCTGAAAGTCGCCAAGCCCGTAATTAAAGATGAATACCAACAGATCCCCTTAGACGGGAACTCAATAAAATGAAATGTTAAAGGATCACCAGCTAAGCTCATAGCGAGAGCGGCTAATCTTATGTATACAAACAGCCGGGGAATAAGTGGTTGGTGGGTGGGAAGTGACCCTTTCGTTTCATTCATTGTTTTTTCTCGTGGTATATCAGCTGAAGAGTGATGTTGACTTGTGAATTTAGACGCATGAGCGGGTTTCAGCCAGTACGGTGTGGTTTAGATGGAGAGAGAACAGTAGTATATAAGAGCGATTGACAAACTGAGTCTCTATACTAAGCCGCCTTTTAGGGGAATATCTCAGCTCAACAAGTATAAGGGATTTCGGGGACATAGCACCCACGTGATAAATAATAATCAACTTAATTTGCAAGCTTTAGGACTGCTCCTTTGTAAAAGCCTCTTTAGCATCATGAGCCTGAGCAGAACTATCAAGAGAACTCAAAATAAAAATGCTACTAAACAGCTAAGTTTCATGGGGAAAGACAGATCACATGATTCTAATTATATGTGATTGACTCAGTCAGCATCAAAACCTATCAAACCCCATTTCGTCGTGTCTTTTTCGTTCTCTCCCTTATCACATCTCAAGCTTCATTTCAACCCATTTTGTTATAGATCAATACGAAAACCACTTCCATATTTGTACTTGCGTTACACAGGATAATTATTGCCAAGAGATCCACGTTTTTTCTTTTTGAATCCAAAGTGATTCTGCTATTGCAGTCACTGAAAGCCACCTCCACTTCAATGCCGAATGCCAAGGGAGCTGAGGCATGTCAGAGAAGCTTATTTGCCAGGCCAGTTCCACCTCATTTCCCTAGGACATCATGATGTATTTTTAGGTGTTTTGAACAGTAGACGGCACAAAATATATCATCGACATCTCAAGCTGAAAACCATTACATTTCGAATGAAGCCATTGATTCTCAGCGGCCTTGGGTGGCTGGACATGGCTTTAAAACGGAGCGACGTTCATTTCGCTCAAGGTGTTTCATTGCGTCTTCATCTGCCTTCTCCGAAACTGTTTGGTTGTCATTATCTTTGATTATCACTGTCTTTACATTTTCAGTTGGCGTTCTTTCTCACAATATCCCAGCGAAACGACCTTCACTTCAAACTCTGCTGGTAGTGAACGTCTTCACTATGAGAGGACGAACTCGAGTTATTCCTTGGGTCATTATTATTGGGGTGGTCAACCTCGCCCAGTGCTTCTTCCCTACCCCATGGAAGGAAGAAGTCTTTGGTGCTGGCGGAGTCTCGCACATGGAACAAACAGAACAAGCGTTCCATACTCTAGCAACCCAATACTTCCCAGAAATCGACCATCTTACCAAGGGCATGACCAAAGCTAGAGACACTATTTCCGAGGCCAATGCAGATGTTGACAAAGATCAGCATACTGCTGCGCTGCATTGCGACGGTGAAAGCTTCGATGCTGCTCAATCACGCCTCCAGGCTCTCCAACAGGAAGTCATCGACTACCTCAACGACGACAATGCTCAATCTGCTCGCCAATCTCTCGGAAGCGCGCTTCATACAGTGCAGGACTTTTACGCCCACAGCAATTGGGTAGAGATGGGTAAAGGTGCCCCCAATGACGTATTGGGCAGATCTGGATCAATATCATATGCAGGACCATTGGATCAAACCTGTGGGGCTTGTATAACAACGATTAATCCTTTTGTATGTAACGATTGTTCTGGAAATGAAGATGGATTTTTAGGACAGTTAACGAGTGGCTATTACTTTGGAGAAGATACACCAGCTTCTGGGGATATTCCATCGTTCAAGTGCCATCATGGTACCTATTCTTGCTTCTCCAAATATTTTTTAAATTAACTAACTTTCCGTAGGTGGCTTTACCGATAACTCGTTTGGCTCGGCATTTGGCTTTGTTGCCGGAAAAGCGACCCAAGGCATCAACAAAGACAGTCTCAACTGTGGATTCTCGCCTCATTACTACGCTCATTCAGACGCAGTAGATGTTTCCATCCAAGCAACTATCCAATACATCAATGATATCAAGCAAACGATTACAAAGTCACAACTCAGACAACTTTTTGGCGTTGGACCTGCTTTTGCCTTTTGCATTGATACAACTGGAAGCATGGGGGACATAATAGAAAGCGTACAAGAGCAGAGTATTGCTATTGTGAACGAACGCTTAGGGACTCCGGATGAACCCTCATCTTATGTCATCTCCCCGTTCAATGATCCCTCTACAGGTCCCGTTACAATTACTTCGGATTTTGATATCTTCCAAACCACTATCGATAGTCTATCGGCTTACGGAGGTGATGATTGTCCTGAACTTTCTATGACTGGGATTTTGAATGCCCTAGCCGTTCTTGATGATGGCTCGATCTTGTTCATGTTTACCGATGCAGCCTCAAAAGACGAAGGTCTCGCAAGCGAGGTCATTGATCAAGCAAACACCAAGAACATCAATATTTACATCTTCAAGTTTGATAGCGGCTGCGATGATGGCCTCGCTGAGAAGCGCGACCTTGAAAAACGTGCCGATTCAGCGTCTAACAGGGTTTACAGTGCTGTCGCTCTCGGTACCTCAGGCGCATATCACTCACTGCCTCGGGATGAAGTTGCAAGCGTTGGAGGGTTGATCGATACTCTCACTTCAGTTGATAACAATTTCATTCTGCGGATTATCCAGTCAACTCCACCCAGCGGGGTTGAAACCTACACTGTACCCGTCGATTCTGCAATGACTCAATTAGGAATCTCAATTCTCGGCGAGGCAGCAACAATAGTCATTAATACCCCGAGTGGAGTCCCACTGGACCTTAGTTCTGGCGGCGTAACTAATATCATTCTCACTGACGGTCAATTCGTCACAGTCAAAACACCCCAAACTGGGATTTGGAGTGTTACTGTAACAGCTACTAGTAACTACACACTGGATGCCACTGGAACTAGCTCTCTTCACTTCACTTCTTATGTATTTTCAGAACTTGCAGGCCGTCCAGGGCATCAAGGATTTTATCCCATTAACGGCTCAATTCCATACAACATTCAGATCGCAGCAATAGCTAGACTAGATGGCACCTTCGCCAACGCTGAATTTGATTTTCGACTTCCTGACGGTGATGTTCTCGAGGACGTACCAATGATACCCGGAAGCGGTGCATTTGGAGACCCACCAGCCAACTCCTTCTTTACTCTTCTTACCCTTGCCCAGGGAGATTTCTTTGTCTATGCTACTGGCACTGATGCAAGTGGAGTGGCATTTCAAAGAGTTTTATCTGCCATTGTTTCGCCTGCATTTTCAAATGCGACATTTGATGTTAGCACAACATCACTGCCTTCGCTTACAAATGGGACGAGCTCTACTAGTTCTCTTGGTTCTTCAATAACATCGTATACAAATGCAACGACTACTCATTATTTAAATACTACCACTAGATCTTTTGATCCCTCGACGACTCTATATCTGAATATCACAAGTTCGTCAACGACCCTATCGAGGACCACATCGAGTACTGCTGGGTCTGAAGCTACTGTTACTGAGATGTAAGCCTGTCATCCTCCCTTTGCTTTTGTAGCTACCTGAATCGTGTTAACAACGACTAGAATATACACAACCATCTCTACGTGCCCCGTTACCCTTGGTTCAACGATCATAGGTGGCTCAACCTTATACGATGTGTCAATATCAACAGCAACCGTCTTGGTCACTTCAACTTCCACTATTCCATGCTATAAATGCATCGAAACGCCTACCCCAAGACCTAGTAACGTCTTCATCGTCTCCGAGATGTAAGTGGTTCCCCTCCCAAGCTAAAACCAAAATTTACTAACAAATTCTAGTATTTACACAACAGTTACATTGTGTTCGGGCACCAACTCAGTTGTTACAGCTACCTCGACAGTCACCTCGCCGTGTGAGAAATGTACACCGGGAGCTGGAACGATTACTATAACCGTCTCTCCTGAGCCTGAACTTACCGTCTCCTCTACTTCCGAGGGAGCTTTTGTTTTAGCGTCAGCAGCTTCGGCATCACCAAGCCAGATAACTGAAATTTCTGGTGCATTCAAATCATCTACCTTTGGGGAATCACCTGTCTCTGTGAAACCATCTGCATCCGTGGAATCATCAGCCTCTGTGGAGCCTTCTGTTGCTAGTGGGAACTCTGGGCCATCGAAGACTAATGTTTTGCCTGTTTCGACAATTTCAGTTACGCCTTTTGTGGGTGGCGTTGCTGGTGGCTCAGAGACGGGTTTGACCAAGACGATTCTTGTTTGGCTATGTTCCATTATTTTTGGTGGTTTAATGTTGCTTTGAAGATTCGACATTACTATTCTAATTTTTAATATTATGTCAGTGTACGTAGCTCTGGTTACTACGTAGTGCTTTTATGTGCGCCTTAGCACTTTATGCAGCCTTTGGAGCTATTTGTATGAAAAGAGAAAGTTGATAAATATGAAATATTCTCTCGAAAGGCGTTGTCCAGGTTGCATATGGATTACTCATGCAACCAACCCCCTTTCTCGGAGAGCAAGCCGGTCCTTTCTCCGCTGCCCGAGGCTACCTTAGTTTGTCACATGATCGAAATCCCCACACATCCTCACCCCGCATTTGCAGTTCTATTACCCCAGGTTTTGATGCTTTGAGACGTCAGCCAGTGTATGGCTTTGTCAATCTCCCGACAAATATGAGTGAGACACCAGCAAGCAAGCGTCGAAGGACCGAGAAGAATCAAGTAGAGGATGAGGAAAATAACAGCGCAGAAGGAGCAGACGATGGTCCGGCGTGAGCAGTACCTGATCTCTCCATACCTTTAGAGAGAATAAAATTCCAGCCAACTAACTCTACTCAAGTTGCCATTCGTGTCGAAAGCGCAAGGCCAAGTGTTCAAGGCAACAACCTTGCTCGATGTGTATTCGCCTGAGTATGCTTTCCTATATCTTTCAGGCCTAGTTTCCCGGTATTAGGTTGGTGGCTGAGTAGTGAACCAGATATTGATTGTCTATACGATGATAAGAAATCTCGACCAGGCATGAGGGCGGGTGTCATCGAAGCCCTCAATCGCCGGTTATCAACTCTGGAGCATATGTTTCTTGGTCAGGGACTTTTACTGAAACCATTGCTTGAACGTGCACTGTTGGAATCGAACAACGACATTTCAATTTCCGAATCCACACTTAACCAATTATCACTTGAAGCGCAAGTCGAAAAGCTAAAAACCTCTTATATCGAGACCACTGAGTTAGCCTCAAGTCAGTCTGTTACTAAACCCCACGATAACAACCGCGACAATTCTCCAACTCTCCAGTCTCCCCCGTCCTGTTCTGAAATACAGCAGCATAGCTCCCTCACGGATCCAGCACCTCTGCCGAAGAACGTTGTCGATTCTCTTGTGGATTGGTATTTCATACACATTCATCCGTGGATACCAATCCTGCACGTCAAGCAGTTTCGCGAGGAGTTAGAAACTTCGAATCGCCCAAATTTAAACATCGTTTTGTACGCTATTATAAGCCTTTGCCTTAGATTTAAACCGAATACCTCTCTTAGCCAAACAGAAAAGCGAGATATTTCCCTACGATGTAGACATGCCGTGATCCTCCAGAGCATGGAAAAATTCTCGGTTGCCAGTCTTCAAGCACTCGTCATCATTGCGTTCGATATCATAGGAACGGGAAGAGGGCCTTCTGCGTGGAGTGTTATTGGCTCTATGACTCGGACTGTGGAGCAACTACGCCTCAGCGTAGAGGATGGTGACGATGATACTAAGAAAGATACCCACCATCATTTTATTCGTCGCATGACCTTCCTTCGACAGCCTAACAGCTGGATCGAAGACGAGGAGCGGAGAAGAGTGTTTTGGAGTGTATTTCTCATGGATAGGTTTTGTAGTGTTGCTACAGGATGGAACAATAGTCTGACGGAAGCCGACGTTCGAAGAAGGTTGCCATGCGAAGGTGCTATATGGGAAGCCGGCACGCCTGTCAAGACACCGTTCTTTGGGATTGCAGAAAGTCCACCTCCTCCGCACCAAGGTCTAACTCCCACGAGTGAACGGCACCCAGCTGGTGAGGAAGAAGTCGATTCAATTGGAGGGTTTGCGTTCTGCGTCGAGGCAACTGAAAGCTTGAATTTGGTCACGACATTTTTCCTCCAACAAGCCATTGACTTCACCGATCCACAGGGTATTCAAATATGGCTCATGAGGTTCAAAGAACTAGATCTCCGACTTGTCAAATGGAGGCTGTTCCTACCATCAAAATGGAGAAATGCATCAGTACTCAACCAAGACGGTATAATGGATCCCAATCTTACGTTGGCTCATATCACACACAATACTGCCGTTATCCAGCTTCATCAGTGCGTAGCTTACCCCTCACCACGTTGGCGTGCATGTCCTGTGTCCCTGCCCTCTATCAATTCTTCTGAGACTTGCATCACCGCAGCATGTGAGATTGGCACGATAGCCCAACAATACCTCCAACTCAGTCCGGGAATCACGAATCCTCAATTTTCATTCTGTCTTTTCATCGCAGGACGTGTGCTCCTTACCCACTCGAGATACTACGGCCTGAAACTTCATCCAGCTTTTGATATTATTATCTTGTCGCTAAACAAGATTGCTCACAGCTGGAAAGGACACCAAGACCCTTCGCCACTAGGTAATCTCCCCGCTGCGCTACCGATACATGACCAAGTTGGTGAAAAGTTCGGAGAAGAAGAGGAAAACCTGGCATCTAAGTTTAGTACACGCTTACAGCAAGCTCACAAAGGAGTCGGGTCCAAGTCTCTCAACGTCCGGGACCTAGACATCCGCTTGCCTGTTTATTCAAGTGAGATCGACCGCAGCCGGGCAGGCAGTACTACGCCTATGATTCATGATCATATGCCTATGACGGAACAATATATCGATGAACGGATGGGAAGAATGGACAACGGGCAAACAAGTTACTCTCCTGATTCAATCTCTCTTGCCTTCCCACCCCTCCCGGTATCATTTGAAGGATTTCGAGATCCAGCCGATTCACTTGCGGATCAAAACGGATTTGATATCACAAGCAAAAATGCTCCTGACGGGAACCTTGGAAATGTCCCTAATCAGCAGGGGCATTCAATATTTAATGTTGACCTTGACAGCCTTTTCGACGACCAGTATCAGCAGATGCTCCGAGTTAGTACTTTTTCTGGTGATCATCAGACACAGGGAGATTCGCTTAGCCCAAGCAAGCAATATCAAAATACCGGAGTTTAAAAGGTCTCTCTATACATGATGTATTCTAAATTTTCTTTCGAGACTCCTCTAAAAACATAACCTAACTACTCTTCACGCCAAACCCATCTTAAGCAGTGTATTCCCGATCAAGAGAAAGTAATAGTCTGCATAAACTAGCCCATGATCCGCCCACCGTCTCGGTGCAAACTCGTAATTGTTAATTGTTGCGTTCATAACAATCGTTTCAGGGCCTGCAAAATCCACTTCGTCGCCCCCAATTTCCGTCTTCACAAAACGAGCTTCCGGCGCGAGAGACATCTCGATTACACCCGAAATGATCCTCAAAGCGGCCTCAAGGTACCTCGTATCGCCCAAAATTACGCCGTGCAAAAGAAGCATTCCGTACGCAGCGATCAATGCAGCAGAGGTGTCTCGTGGGCCGGGGCGAGGGGCATCGAAGTCCCAATACGGCACCGAGTCCTCGGACAAGTGGTCCAGGAAGTAGTCTGCAAGCTTCTGGGAGGTGAGGAGGAATCTTTGATCGTGGGTCCAGTTGTAGGTCTGGGCAAACCCAGCGATGCCCCAGGCTTGGCCGCGGGCCCAACAGCTAGTATCAGAGTAGCCTTGGTTAGTCATGCGCTGCTTGATCTCACCGGTTTGCTGGTCGAAGTTGACAACGTGGCAGGTGCTATTGTCATCTCGGATGTTGGCTTTGAGAGTTGTCAGGGCGTGGGTGGTAGCTATTTCCGCGAGCTTTGAATTCGAGGTGAGCTTTGAGACGTAGAATAGAAGGTCTAGATCTGGCGGTCTCGGGATTAGTTAGGGAGGGGGTTGAAGGTGGGGTCTAGGACTGAGTACTCATCATGTTGTCAATGATGACGAGAAAGTCTTTGCTTGGGTCTCCGAATGCATAGCGTTTGGTAAAGCAAGTGTCCCAACTTCTTATGCAGCCTACACGGGGATCAAATCGCGAGGCAAGTGCGTTTGCCGCGGAGACCAAGCTGTTGTAGCATTGTTTGTCGTTGTCAAGTTCCCATCCAAGTTGTGCCCATGGTTGAATCAAGAAGCCGAGATCGTGGGTGTCTGTTCTAGTTGCTTGACTATGCAAATTCGTGGACCACCATTGACATATTTGCTGCAGCCCTAAAAGCTTTTGCTGCGGTGAGGGAATGATCAATGGATCCAGTGGGAATTTGTGTGGCCATTTTCGTTGGCGTTCATACAGCAAGTAAAGACTTCCTGGAAAGAAACCAGAGGTCCAAAAGTCTAGTGGGGAGTTGACATACTTGTGTTCTTGGGGCGGAGTATACTCTGGGAAATCGATAGGTGGTTCTTCCTACATTTCTCTCAACAAAGTGACCAGGGAAACAAAAGCAGATATCAACAAAACATACCCTATTGAACTGCTTGGCAGCCACCCCTAAAATCTTCGCAATCGCTGACTTTGTGTAAAGAGCGTCAAGTGATGTTCCAGAGTCTGGCGGGGGTGTCGGGGGTGTTGTTGTGGAGGACAGCTTCGATTTGCTGGGAGATTCCTGCTGGCTCTTGTTGCCCCGATGCCGCGTTAGAGTTATCATCCTTTTAAAGCCATTCTTTAGGCTAGGCCATAAACAGATGAAATGGCCACACTTGTCGTCGTTTGGTAGTTGAGGATCTTTCATGATTTGTATTTTGATGAACTCGAAAAAGAAAAAGTGACTTTAAAATGGCTTTGCCATTCGAAGAAGTTAAACAGTCACGAATTGTTTCGGTTATTTTTCTTCGTCTTGTTGGTCTGATGGGAATCCTGATAATTGTCGGCTACCGGGGGAGCTGGCGGGTGTACCGCCGGCCAAAAGGAAAATAGTTTAGGAAAAGAAGTCTTCGCTTAAGCCTATCTGTTTTCTTACCATATTTGTTGTATTTCGTATTTCGTAATTTAACACAGGCAAATTAGTTTTAATAATCCATTGCAATGTTCTGCTTATTACATATCTCTAATTTTAATTGGGGAAGGATGTAGGGAAACATTTAAGTGAAGTTCCAGCTCAAATTCGAAATTTCACTCCGAAGTTGAGGGGACCGAGAATGTTCCCCACGCAGTTCCCGCTTTAAATCCCCCCTTCCCCGCTCTAGGTGTGGAGAAAATCTCCCCCATCGTTCCACTATTCACCCCGCCTTCTGACTCCGGAATCGGGACAAGCATCGGAGGCCATATACACCAGCGATTTCCACGAGCCCTGCTTCACGAGGTACCTAGCAACATCTGCACTTAATAACCACAGAATTCCTCGCAACATCCAATATGTTCATCTTACCGATGTCGAGAACTCTCTCACAAACCCTATTCTCTTGCATCCTAGAGCACCTACACACTCAATAGTACATTGCGAGTACCAAACATGGCCAATTCCAAAGATATCGAAGGCGGGACCTCGGAGGTCTTCGTACACATCGAGAAAGCCGCCCTCTCTGGAAAAATTGCGGACCATGCAGCACGTGGCGACGATGAGACGGCCCGCTACGCTGCTGCACCAATTGAAATCGACGCTGCTACGAACAAGAGACTTTTTTGGAAGATCAACAGACGCATTCTGAGCGTTATGTTGGTAACCTACTTCTGCCAATCTCTCGACAAAGGCACTCTTGGATTCAGTTCTATCATGGGTATCAAGAAAGATGCTCACCTCGTCGGGCAAGATGTGAGAATGAGTGATGCGTTATCATCGTCCTGGATACTAAATGTTACTAGTTTAGTTGGCTTGGAACAATATTGTACATGGGAATCTTGGCGGGCGAATATCCTCAGAATTTCCTACTGCAGAAGCTTCCCGTAGCCAAGCTGCTCGCTTTCAAGTGAGTAAAGACTATTCAATGAGTTAACTTTGTGCTAACATGTATAGTGTTGGCTGTTGGGGAGCAGTAGTTTCATGCTCTGCAGCCAGTAATAACTTCAGGTCTCTAATGGCGGTCAGATTTCTCCTCGGCCTTTTTGAGTCTTGCGTTCAGCCAACCTTCATCATCCTGTAAGTCTCTTCCACATAGATATTTATGCTCTTCAACTTTGAGTTATTCCAAAAACTGTCTGTTATCAGAAGCCCTGTACCTTTTTAGGCTTAGCTCTTCTTCTCATACCCTCCTTCCCAAGCACCCTGGAGACTTGGTCTAACGTTTATCCCAGAACTTCAATGTGGTACACTAGAGAAGAGCAATCGCTTCTCACTGCTTTATGGTATTGCATGACCGGCGTCCAGTTGATGTAAGCTTGCCCGCACCCAGAATGCATTGAACTACTACTAACTTCCTATTCAGGGTAGGAGGCCTCCTCGCCTACGGCGTTTCCCACTTCAATCACGGCTTCGTCTATTCCTGGCAACTTCTCTTCATGGTCTTGGGATTAGTTACATTCATATGGTCGTTTTGCATCGGATGGATCCTGCCCGATAGCCCCATGAAAGCCAAGTGCTTCAACGAAGACGATAAGCGACTCATGATTGAACGAGTGCGACACAACGAAACTGGAATCCAGAACAAAGAGTACAAGCGGTATCAAATTGTCGAAGCCTTGACTGATCCTTTCGTCTGGTGCTGCGTCCTCATGATCTTGATAGCAAATCTTATTATCGGCGGTCTGGGCGTGTTTTCAAACCTCATCATCTCCGCTTTCGGCTTCAGCACTCTTCAGACCCAACTTTTGAACATCGCCCAAGGCGCAGTGACAATAATTGTGATGTTGGGATCCGCCCAGTTGTCTCAGAAAACTGGCCAGACATGCCTCATCATGATAGTAAGTTATCAAACGTCATTATCGAAACCGCATAAACTAACACAAGAAAAGATCTGGGCTTTACCCGCCATCCTCGGAACTGCAATAATTCTCGGAATCAAACCAACAAGCAACAACGCTGGAGGTCTGCTTATTGCGTTCTACTGCACGCAATTCTTTCTTGCCGAGGGTAACATGATTATTTCGCTCATCTCGAGGAACATCGCCGGACAAACGAAGAAGGGCATATGCATGACGATGACCTTCATCGGTTGGGCGACGGGTAACATGATTGCCCCTCAAATATTCCAAGAGAAGGATGCTCCGAGATATCTCCACGGTTTCGTCGCACACATTGTCATCTACTGCGTCTATCTTGCCCTGACTGTTTTCACGAGGGTTTTACTCATGCGGAGGAATGCTTCTAAGAGAAAAGCAGCGGTTGAACGTCTTGGACAGGAGGGCGTCGAGGATGCGGGGATTGGCCACGTACTGGCGTTCCAGGATCTTACAGATAAGGAGAATCCTGATTTCAGGTATGTGTATTAGTACGTAAGCTGTACGTAGATCTTCGGTTGAAGTGAATATGTTTCTTTGATATACAAGTCACACTAGTTTATCAATGCACAAACGTCATTGATATGATGTACGGACGACATGTTGAGTTGTTGGTCTAAATAAGTGAGGTATTACGACTTGGAAATGAATAGTTAGCAGTTAACTTGAAATTTGTGGCACTTTCAAGACAACGAATAAAAGGGACACTCAGAAAGAGAAAATGTGTATTTATTATGAGATGAGAGGAATAGAGATCATAGAGGAGAGGATCTTGAAGGGGACTCACCTGTAGCATGACAGAATCAAAGCATTGAATGTAATATCACGTGGGCCGATTTATATTCCTTTTTCTCTTCAAGAATTTTACTCAACATTAAATAGAGACACATGCGATCATAAATGCGATCCTATTCAAGAAGTCTTTCTACATGAGTGTCTTCTTCTATAATTTATAAAACATATGTTCCACATGACACCAATGCAGAGTTGAGCCTCCCTTAAGCCATCAATCGGCAAGCTCTCCAATCTCGTTCTTTATAACTTTCTTCGCCTGTACTCAGTCCCACTACGACACTAGAGACCCTCAGCTTCGATGGTAACACCAACTCGATGTCTCTTTAGCAAGCATAGATCCAAGCATCCAAATCCATGTCCTTTAGGACGGTAGAGAAGCCAGCCGCTGTAGCATCGCCACAAATCTGCTTGATCACAGAGGCATCAACATTTGGAGCGCTATCCGGGTATTCGATATGGAAAACGGGCTTTCCGGCATCAATGAACGGACGGAAAGTATCACATTCGGTGTACTCCTCGCATTGCTCATTCACCTGCCACTCCATGATGGACAAAACATCCCCTACAATCTCGCCTGCATTCTTCAATCCAATTGCCAGCCCTCTCGTGTGTGCAGCAGCCGCGAGGAACGTAAGGTAGTCAATCGCACCAGCTTTCGTAAGGCCAAGTCCGTTGGAATTATTATAGCCATCCACATTATCGGGATCAACACCATCGCAACCTTTCGTGAGAGCCAGTTGGATACGTGCTGTCATGATATTGCGCACGTTGGTAGACTTTGTTTGGAGCCACCACTCTCCCGCCCATCCGTCCACAGTACTGCCTTTATCTGCAGAAGTGAAACTACTCGCATCAGAGCGCCAGTCTTCATAAGTGCCTGCTGAGAAATAGCATATTACTTTCTTGCCGTTGGCGTGTAGGGTGTTAATGGTTGAGGTGGGGGTGTCGAAGAGATCCACATCAAATACATCTGCTGCGTACGTGAAGTCAGAGACTACGTCGCTGAGTTCGATCTGCCATGTTGTACCGGCCACGGGTTTCCAATAACTGGCTGTTGAGTCGGTTCCTGCGGCGCTGGCTATAAGGCTAGGGGCTGAGGAGGCACCAGCAATGGCTGTAACTGCTGTTGGAGAGGCAGCACTTATAGATGCAGCAACAGTAGAAGACGTAGGTGTGACTGTAGTTTTAGACTTATGGTGATTTGCACGCTCGTCTTTATTGAGAGCTGCGGCAGAGGAGAGCTGAGCCACAAATACACCCGTTGCAAGTAACGTCTTGATTATCGCAACCATGATGAATAATAGCAAATGCTGGTATACAAAAGAGTGAATGAATAGGTGGGAGTTTGAATGAAAGGCAAACAAAACAGCAGATCTACTTGGAACTCAGCCAACCTATATATGTTCCACCCCACACCTGCTGGACATACTTTAAATTTAAGCTCACCCTCATACATGGGGAAAAAAGAAAATTCGTAATTAATTAGGAACAACTAAGGTATTCCTAGGCTCCCATAGAACGAACCACCAAAAGTGTTTCGAGAACTGACATGACGTGAGCGGCCCAGCAACTTGGCAGTAAAGAGGCTCAGAAACCAGGCTGTGAACCCCTGGTGAAAAACTTTCTCCCGGGCGTGCCCCTCCACTCTTAGGGAGGTGGATAATCACGTGCGGACGCATGTATGTAGTGTTGTCTAGAAGGATTTGGTACTTGAATCTGCTTCAAACACCCTGGCAAAAGGATCCACAAGCGTTGCTTTTCGAGTAAGTGGGCTGTACTGGTAGCATAGAGAGAGTTGTGCTGATGGGCAGATGAAGGATGCACCGCCTTGCATGTGTACAGTACATGCTTCCCTTTCCTAATGCGAGTTCATTCGAGAGGATCTTGAAATGCATTGATCAAATATAGGTTGCGTCTTGATTTTGAAAATAACACGATACCCATTATTGAAGGGCACTTAAGCCAAGTTCTGTTGTTAAGGTAGCAAGCAGCATTTTGTTTCGATTTGAGGTGACGTTACAAAAGGAATGGAGGATCTTCCCCGCTAAACTTCGCCAAGCCCCCTTAAACAAACCCGCCGGCCGGTTAGAAACATCAACCTTGAAGAACTTCACGACGACAAGTCCGATCCAGCAGAAAATTACACGGAATTGAATATGGGTATCTCGGCCTTCAAGCTCTATATACTATTATTCTAAAATCCCACTTCGTTAACAAGCAGTCGTTACTCTTTCTCTTGAAGGGTAGGTGTAGAGTTCTATTCGACCCTGGTGGTCATATGTTAATACTATGGAGATTAAAGTTTATTAGTGTAAGTTGCGCCTCCTTATAGCGTATAACGTCTACTTAGTCTCCTTTTGACTTTTGTGCTGTAAAGAGGTATGCCTGCGCCTCGATAGATCGAGGATGACATGGAAAGCTCAGCCCCGGCCTCATGTCGGTAGCCTTCCCTTATGAATTCGTTATTGCTGCCTCTTTGCCTTTTTCTAATATTCGTCACCATAGCGTTCTTACATTGGTTTTACAAACAGTGAAGAGAGTCTTACAAGCATTACGCATTCTACATTGGGACAAAACGTAGTTAGTTTGAGAGCTATTGGACATTGTTGAGATTTGCGGGCACAACTCAAACTTCATTCTGCTAATTGAAAGTTAATTGGCGAGGACATGAGTTACCAGAGTATGCTCTTTCCCTCCATCGCCGTCTTGTATGGCCACTTCCTTGACCGGCCATATCCTATGGCTACGTCGCTAATCTGCGGAAGCTCAAACGGGGAAACTGACGCGAGTAGCAGCCCATCGCATCCTCAACTCACTTACCTCGGGACGCCTTCATGTAAGAGAAGTATTTCTTAAGCCTGTGATACTGCTTACCATTACCCCTGAGGTACTGGAAGAAGAGGGAATATCTCTACTTTGTCGACCCACTGGTCCTAATAGTAGTGAGAATAATGTAAAGCAGGCGCCTGAGATTGTTCGAGCCTTAAGCAGATATCCCTTGGCATTCACTGCGCCAGTTTCTGTAGTCATACTGGCTCAAGACCTTGCTTGATAAATTTTTGAATTGTACTTTAAGGAGAAATGTTTAATATTGTAGAAGGACAACCAGACGCTTAGTTCTGTTTGGCCCCTAGATGACTTATAAGCTGATAGGGCTTTACTGGAAGGCATATCATTCCTGGATCTGGATAGTATCTTAGAATTACTTCTAGAAAATAATCTAGCGCGCTTGGATTAGAATCGCTATCCCAAAACGTCTTTGGAGTACTCAAAGGCCCATCTACACTCTATAAATAGCCACCTACCTCTCTCTAACTAGCCTCCACATCAGCCATTTACGCTTTCAAATCTAAGAAATCAATATACATCTTCACACAACCTCTTGTTAAGACATGTAGCCTCACTAGAGAAAGTCAGTAAACCTTAATTTTCAAGGCGAGCTACTGGATAAGTGCTTAACTCTCCCTCCTAAAGATGCAGTTTTTGATTTTGTGGGATCGCTGCCGATATGATAAAATTGGGTTCCCGTCATCATTTCATTTTGTGCCAATCATCTCCCGTTATAATTTGCTAATATACTAGCTAGCTTTTTGTTCTTTAACATGATTCCGTGTAAAAAAAGGAAGAGTTAGGGGTGATTTGATATGAATTGTACCCAGAAATGATAGGAATATTGGATACAGACCTTCACTTGAGTTCAAACTACGCAAAACTTAGGGTTTCTAAGCATGAAGAGCCCTTCCTGGAACAATTGTAGGTAAAAAGATTCATCTCAGCTGTGATAGCAAACTAACAAGCAAATAATAAGACACCTAAGGATGATATTTGAAAACGCATGACCCGAGTTTACCTTCTTCCTAAATATTCTTCGAAATTCCAGGTTGAATTCTCTCCAAAATCGCAATCAATTCCTTCCACACCCTCTGTTGCACCTCCTTCCCTTCCTTACTCTGAATTAAAGTACTCGGACTCTCAATGACGGCACAGTTACTCATGTACTTCCCATGTGTCTCCCCCCCTGCTGCTGCCGCCGCAACAATCGTACGACTTCCCTTCTCAGTAGTTCTCGCTATAGCCATCTTCATCAGTGTAAACATCAACTTCTGCGCGCCCTTTGCATCCCTTGACAGCTCAGACTTGCAAAGGCCGGGGTTTAGAGTGTTGAGGATGATGTTTGGCCCTTCGGGAAAGTTATTAGGGGAGGCGGACATGAGGGGCGCAAGCTCGTAGATACTGAGGACTTCAAGGAGTTTAGAGACAGGGTAGCGTTCTGACATGTATGTGGGGTCGTTCTTATTCAAAGCGTCGAAGATGGAGGACTCATTGCGTTCGTTGAATTTGCACTATATATTCCTTAAATTAGCAGTCCTCTTTCCCATTAACCACATCATCCACCCAAGCTAGAAGGAGGGCGAGAGAAAACTTACCCAAGCATGAACTTCTGAGGAAGTAATCACCAATCTCGGTGCAATCCTATATTTTTTCCCCGAATTTCTCAAGATAGGGATCAATAGCAATGCGAGCAGAAATGTTCCTACGACATTGACAGCAATCGTACTCTCAAACCCGCCAACCTCAACATATTCCAACTTCGCAATCCCCGCATTCTCGCACACGACATCCAGTCTCTCCAGTCCCTCCGCCCTTTTCGCAAACTCCTTCACCGACTCAAAATCGGACATGTCGAGCTGCCATACCTCGCACACATTCTTGCCGGTCGACTTAGCGATGGATTGGAGGGCAGCTTCGCCCTTAGAAAGCGAACGAACGGCGAGAATGACTTTGGAGGCGTTGAGACGCACGAAATGGCGGGCGGCTTCGAGGCCAAGGCCTGTATTGGAGCCTGTGACGATAATGGTTTGATTGGCAAACGAGTGCGTTGGGTAGGGAAGATTTGCGAACTGGGAGAGGAGGAAGGCCATTTTGCCGCGTTTATAGGTTCTGGTCTGGTCTGGTCTGTCTGAGATTGAGAGAGATGTGGATTGATAGGTGATGGAATTGGTTTGGCAGCAGAGAAGAACAAGATTGTTATATAGATAGAGAGAATGGAGTTAAGGAGATTGTATCAAGGGATGGATGGATAAAGTCTCTTCGCTCTAGACTTGGCGCCTACCTTTGTCTCCGTAATCGCCGCCTCTCTATGGTCGCAGATACGGCTCCTCGGTGGGTTGTCGTCATTATAACGTCTCTGGATGGTATAAAATAAGAGAGCAGAGAGACTCTAACTCTTCTTGGTTACCATCTTGTCGACGACGTTGTAGGCGCAACCTAGAATGGCGAGACTCCGAGGAAGACGCTTTGCCCGATTAGGGATGCAGCTTGTCATAGCAGTGGGGACTTTACAAATCAAACATGAATCGCGCGCAGAGCAGAGAGAGAGCAGAGAGAGGGAAAACAGAGGAAAGAACATCACTAGATGTTTTGTGTAATGCAAACTAATGCAACAGTAGTGCTTTGATGATGGGTAGGCTGGTGAGTTTACAACGTTGTGGTCGGAATTAAAGATCTGACAATCCGGGGACCGGGAAGAGTGGAGAGCACGGCACAGGTTAAGGTTAATTTTACAACTCTTCGCCCAACTTCAACATGACAGCTTCCTTCTCAATGACCACAGGACTTGTCCGAGCTGGAAATATTATTGTTCCTTGTAAGGCGTTGCAAGAGCTGAAGAAGAATTATTCGTTGTCTTTAGATCAGTACTTGGAACTTTGGTCAATCGCAAGTGCGATCGGCTGGTGGTTACAGAAGCCCCCATCTAAGAGCCTGTATAGGTGATATTCATTGCTTGCTCTATAGTTGGTTTTCTCAGCTGCACTTCTTTTTGTTATTGGAGGTGGCTCTGCTCCACAAAGGCGTTGTATAGAGTCTCCTCCGCTCTTCAAATTTCCGAGTGATCCAAATCTTGCATTCCATGGCCATGGCTACTCAAACAAACTCAACGACCAACAAACTCACGCAGCGCACCAGTCCAAGTGTATTAATTCTCAGTATTTGGAGTCAAAGATTTCACTATTGTACTCACACCGTCCAAGTTTTGCGTCTCCAAAATCTATATATTCAGATGGTTTGGTCAACTCAATGTTTCTTTTCCGTGTGGCTTCAGTGAAACCTCAATCATTGGATCGGATCTCACATTCATCGTCTCTTTTCCTGGCCATTGCAGCTCTAATGCAAGGGAATTGCTCTTCTGTCATTTGATCTAGGGTAAGCACACATTTATAAACCGTCCCCTCCCCCATGCCAGCGTTTGCTGCCTATCTCAAGCTTCTGTATTCAGCTTAAGCCAGTCCCTCTCTCCTATTCTTCTACATCGCCTTGCAATAATTCATTTCTTCTCTCTCCTCTCTATCTTTAGCCTTCTCGCTCTCGCCAGAGCTGCACCTATTTCGGATAACGACTGTTCCTTCGATCTCTATGGCCCCCAGAACACCAGCTCCTGCCCAGACTACTGCGCTGGAACCGCAAATAATCACAGCCTCTCTCAAACCTATATTTGCGGCGATTCCCGTCTCGGTCCCAAGAAACTTCCTACCCGTCTTCCTCTCTCCACCCTCACCGAAACCTACGACCGTTTCGGTGGCCTTTGTCCAGGCCAATTCCTCGCCAAATGGTATAATAATACTGCAGGAAGCTACATCTACCCACCTGACAATGGATTTCAGCTTGATATAGAGAATAAAGTGATAGATGGAACGATGCAATTCCCAGTAGGATTTGTGATTGACCGATTCGGGAGCGAATACGGCACTTTTGTTAGCCCGGCTGGGGCACCGTATATGCAACGAGCATTACCTCCATCCAACCTCGACACTCCGCAGACTGCTCTTTTGTAAGTTCTCCGGCCCTTCTCACTTAGCCCATTCTCGCCTTTGTAGGCAAACACTTTTGCATTTCATGTCTAGAGGAAAGAGGCGCCAAGCTAACAATCCCAGATACCCGTACAATTATCACGTCTACCGTGTCCTCCAGCCCATCGATGCTCTCGCCGGCCCCATCGCATCGTGGTTTGGGCAGCCGGGACAGGGGGTACAATATTTGCTTTCGCAAAACATTCTTACATTGCTGAATACGGGGTATTTGGAGAGAGTGGACTTGCCAACTTGATTTCCCACTCAGGGTGTCGGAGTATAAGGGGAAGCAAATAGTTCAGCTTAGAATTGATGCCTGGGATGTGAGGGGAGGGAGACGGTAAAAATAATCCTCGGGTACGGAGCCGCAAGGGCATATTCCTGTGGATCTGTTAAACCACTTTTATAGTGAAGTTTTAATCTATCGAAGAATGCATCGATTTGACTCAAAAATGTCGAGAAACAAGCTAAAGCCATTGAAATAATAGCTTAACATAAGCATAGGAGTAGAGAGAGAAGCTGAGCGGCACGGTAAGTGTATCATGTGAGTTTTCCCCTTCTCGCTTACCTTTAGCGTATTTTTTCGAACGTTGTATAAATAGACTCCCCCTCCTGCTCCCCCTCCACATTATCTCGTTTCTCCAGATCTCTTCTGCCCACCCACCTGCTGCTTATTACACGAATATCCAGGCAGCCACCATGGACTAGCATACATGGGTCTCAGGCGTCTACGAGGGCGTATCGATCAGATCACTCAGTCCTGAAATCTTTAGTATGATTTTAGAACTGGTTCGTAACGTCCCTACAAGAAACAATAGTTTTGAAAACTCTAATAGATTAGCAATAGATACATGATACCTATCCTGTCTCCCTCTCTGCTCTTACACTCGTGAGCAAGATGTTCTATGCCTCAGCTCGAGTAGTTAGACAGCGCCATCAGAGTTTCGACTTCAATGAAGAAATAAGTTACCCCGAAGCGGTTAAATCCGTGGAGTATATGAGGTTCTTGACCAACGATCCTAAGAACATCTGGATTCTAAACAGCATCCGTACTATTAGAATCTGGTCAAGACTTCCTCCACTACCAACCAGTGGTTTAGTTGAAGATAAATCAGAGAGATATCAACCAATAGTCAACTTCGTCAAGAAAATTGCTCGCTTGACTGCATTTACCTTTGAATGTCACCAACAGCGTCCAATATGTATCATCTCTACCCTCTCAAAAAGCCACCCCACTGTCCATCTCCACATCTCAAATTGGACACGCATAAACGATGTCATGTATCACAATGACCCCACCGAACTCGCCCTCGCCACTTGCCCTAATTTACGTTTTCTCTCAGCTGAATTCCACAAGCTCCCCCCAAAGTTCGACTTCCGACCAGAAGCTTTCCGCAGAATCGTAGCCACATCACCACACCTTGAAACAGTCTCTCTATCCATAGACCACCAATTTAGATCGAGTTTCTCTCCCCTTCAAAACGTTGAGGTCTCGTTCCCAGAAGCATGTTGTCGAGGCTGTGCACGCCAAAATATGTTTCCTCCCCTCCCCTCCCAAAACAACATCAAAACACTGAAAGCAAAGGGAACGGGTGTCATTAAGCTTCTTACAGATGCTACAGATCTTTCCAAACTCGAAAAACTAGAATTGGACGAGACTCCTTCCTTTCTACTCTTCAACAAAGAAGGCAGCGACCAATCCTTTTTTCCCTCTCTTAATACCGACTTAATGGAGAACCAGAATTACGAGCACAGATTCCAATCCCTCGCCGAATTCTCCATCGAGCTTCCTTGTAACTTAACCGAAGATCTATATCTCCATTTAGAAAACTTCATCCTAAATTGCAAACCCTTGCGCACCCTTTCCATCACAAACGCAAGCGACAAGAACCCCTCGAAAGTAAGTTTAAACCCCATCCTAGCACGCCATGGGAAGGATTTAAGCAAATTGATACTACATAATATCCCATAGAACGTACATCGACAATGTGAGCCTCCAACATAGATCTAATAAATAGCACTAGCTATACACTAGCCATTAAATCACGGGTATATTCCTACTCAAGTAATCCAACCAGAGTGGGCTTGTCCTCCTCGCTCCCTCCGCCTGCAAATCCTCAATCGCACTCCCCCCTTACGAAAGTGGCGAATGTGCATCACCGTTTACACCGGCTCAGGTGCAAGAGATTGGGAGGCAGTGTCCACTCCTTGAGGAAATCCAATTTGAAATCTTGAATTCGTATTCCGGTCGAACCGAATATCTCATCTTCGAGAAATTGTCAAGGTTTAAAAATCTCAGTGTTGTTCGTCTCTGTCTCCATAGGGCAAGAGATAGGGAGGAGGGTATCAGGCATCGCGATTGTGACGAGGCACGGCATAGCAAGAATCCTTTTGATCGAGGACAGGTTGATGTAGCTGAGAACATCTGGTATATTATTTCAGAAGGGAGGAGGCATGGGGGAGTGGCATTGAAGGAGCTGCATGTTAAGGCTGAGAGATGGGTAGATTCCTCCCAGGACAATGAACGGGTGATAGTGACGGAGGAGATAGGACTGGATGAAGGGGAGAGGTGGGAAGAGTGGCATTATGTGGCGAGTCCCAGTGTTCGAGATGATGGGGAGGGGTCAATATTTTTGGTTATGATGACTGGAAATGGGAAGCAGAAGTATGAGACGAGGTGGATTCTAGACCGGGAAGCCTTAGAAGAGATAGGGAGCAAGTGGTTTGATGAGTTGGATGAACCTGACGATTCTCATGGGCCCCAAATTTTCTCAGAGGAAGAATAACAAGAGGAGGACATTAATGTCTTTCGTTAGAGCTTCATCTCTCAATTAATGTCAATTTAAAGGAAAGACAGACACTTGGTTCCCATAGATACATTGCACTATAACCTAGTTCTTAGGAAAAAGAAAGTGTTTAATAGCCAGGATCCTATACAAGTAAACCTCGTTACTAGATTCTATCTTCCATTGCAACTCTAAAATGAAGAATCTTATTACCCTACTACCGACAAATTAACTCTTATCATCGTCATTTCAAAGCTGATTCCCGATAGTGCTTACTTCTAACATACGCACTCAACCCCGCAGAATCTCACAGCTCTGAATCTAAAGGCTTAACCGAACCTTCCAGCTCTGACATTTCTGTCGTTCCACTTGCGGGACACTGATGTAAAATATCTCAAGTCAACAAGTAGAGTAATTAATTATCTTGCATTTAAGAGACACATATTAACTTCTGTAGGAAAGAGGATCTAGCACTAACTAAACAACCCAAACACATCTGTCAGCTCCCTCTTACAATTCCAGTGCACCTCGCTCACGATGCTGCTCTCCTTTCTTTCCCACTCAATAAATATAATGCAGCCCTCAGTTCTAATAAAGGATCCGCGCTCGGCTCCACCCCCTGCACCCGCGGGATCGGATCAAAAATGGTATACTTCTGCTCCTTCGCATTCTCCGGCACCACCGCATCCAACTTCACCGTACCCAGCTCAACGACTTTCCTATCGGCTGGCCAGTGCACCGTGGCGTCATCTGTCACATCCCCCTCCCCAGCCACTTGTGCTAGTAGTTTATACTGGACGGGTCCTGCAGAGATTCTAGAGGTGATCTCTGGCTGGAGATAGTTGTCATCCTTGCCCTTCAACGTCTCCGCGTCCAAGGTGTGCACCCCGACCAGGGGAACGGTATGGTATCGTATATATGTCTCCTTGCCCGCCTTATCGATGAGTTTGAAAGCCGTAACGCCAAAATACTCTTCTGTGGCGTAGCTTTCTGGCGCCGGCTATACGCATACCCCCTCATTAGCAGTCATTTTCTTAAATATTTCAGGCTATTTTCAGGAGTTCGTCCAGATCAAACGGAGTTGTGTCCAGTCTAGATACTCGAGACCCAAGGCCCTCTCAACCCAAGCCAATCTCATACCCCCTTGAATTCTACATTCGGGGAGGGCTGATTAACTAGAAAGAAAAGAAGCCTGACCTTGGGAGCCTGCACATGTGCTAACGCCTTAGGATGCGTAGCTAAAAACTCCCCAATCGTTCCGCCCGCCAAATTCTGCAAAAACTCCAAGAACTCCGCCCCAGTCCTTGTTGGGAAGAAAGGTGTGGAATGTCCAATGACATCCGTATGCTTTCTCTCTCCAAGGTGAAACCGGATCGCCATCCCTCGTGGGTCAGCGTTGGGATCGGTATCAGGGATGTGCGGCAGCCCAGTGGAGTTGCTGAAGCGGACCCAGATGGGTGTGCTAGCGTTGTTGAAATGCGGGGCGGTGGAGAGCGTGGAGGCTTCTTCTGAAGGGGTGAATGTTCCGCTGAGGAGGATTCCTTTGGCGTGGGCTAGCGGTTGTGGACATTGGTTAGAAGAGGTGTGCTTTAATGGGCGAGGGAGAGAGAGAGTGCACTTACCTGGGCGGAAACCGGGATGTTCACCGAATATAGCATGGAATTGGGCCAACAGATCGCTAGCTGTCTTCATGAGAACTTCATCTGTGGGGAAAGGCATTGTGGATTTATGGATATGTGACGAAGTTGGTAAAGCTTTGATGCCTCCAACTGGTAATTCAAAGTAAGAGTATTGTCAATATTCAGGGTGATGATACGGCTTTATAGCTGCAGGTTGGATTGTGCTATTATTAAACGCACTTGGGGTGAGATAGAAACGGTGAACTGGTTTGTGCGAAGGTAGAGAGAGATACACACATATATAGGAGGGGTAAAGAGGGGTACCTTATCTATTTATGAGGTTAAAGCACGACATCAAATCATCAAGGAGGAAGGTGTCATTAATCAGCACTGCGTATGGATATTTCAGAAATGCATCCAGTAAAGAGATGCTGATCAGTGGATCATAGTTTCGAACTACTGAAGTTGCATGCCCTTACTCAGCGCCCAGGCATGATGCCGCAATGGATAAACAGGGATTTTGTCGAATCGCAACAGCTTCCAGACGCCCACATAAGCAAAGTTAAAGATAATTCAAATCACTCCAACTTGATTAGCTGACATGCGACAAGCTCTGGAGCAATAGAGCCGGCTCTTGGCCGGAGGTGAGGGGAGTTTAAGATTCATGTATTGCAACCTGAAATGCAAAACAGGTTGACGAATTCACTAGCGCGTTGGAAGTCACGGGTGTAAATTTCGAGAATGCGGAGGTCGAGGCCGGCAAGTTACTAGATTGACAATTAGTGAGGATGAACTATATATATTAGAGTCGATTGTTAGGGCCGAAGAGGTTGTGAATGAAATATGCCTGAAGAGAAGTGTTCAAAGCTATGATGATGTGCGAGCTTTCAGCCGAGGTTTCTAGCCACTATGGCTGATGCTTCCACGCTAGTGATGTGCCGCGCGGATATTAAAGAAATTGCTAACTCTGGTTTTGAGGATATACTTGATGTAACAAAGTATAACGCAAAGATGTTAGAATAAATAGCTATCTGGACATATCAACCTTAATCAGAACACCTTCATTAAGATGACATATTAAAGCGATTAGAATGACAGTTTGTTAAAACATTTTGAAGTGAAGTCAAAATGCGACACCTACTTAACCCACCCTAGTCAATTATAACAAACCAGACTACTATAGAAATTAACATTACAAAAGCGTCTCAAGCTTGAAGACAGAATACTAGAAGTTTGCCATAATCAAATTTAGAGGCTCTACAGCAATGACAGCCTCATAAGCCATGAGGTTTCTTCTATCTCCCCTTTGGATTTAGGCACGCCAACGTAGGTGGATAGATGCATGGCCACCACCAACCAAAAACATCAAAAAATAACGAACCGGTTTCCCTCTCGACGTTAGGGCTTGTTAATTCCTCTTCCTTATACCGAAATCTTCCTCGATTAAGATAAATAACCCGTGCCTATCTAGCGTCACTTCTCCCCCTCCCCCCCCTCCTTTCCTTCGTCTTCCTTCACCAAAGTCAGTTTGTGCTCTGTATACGGATGAGTGCAATATTATGCAGGAAGCCGCTAGCGCTGGTAAATTTCCGACGCCCACAACTACCAATGCAGAAAATACGATTTCGATTAGTAGGAAGCAAGGGTTTTCGGGACTAGAGTGTTCGTATACATCTCTTTTGCTTTACTATGCCTAAGCGATTCGTTGACGGGTATCAACTAGTGCGAGGCTAACATTGATTTTTCCTTTACTTACAACTTGTAAGTTACAAGTCTGCAGCATCCGCATTCAAGGCGGCAACTTTAGCTAAGCAGGGGTCGCGACGTGCGCAAAGCAGTGATGAGGTTGGGAGCACGACGAGCGGTTAGTACTAATAACTCGGGTGAAATTCATTGAGGATAGGAGCAGTCGGTTAGCGAAACGACAGGGCAGAGCATGGCGTGGCAGTCGTCTCATTAAGATAGATGTAGTCGGTATGTCGGTCGCCGTTGCAGAAGTTGTGGCGGTTCTGTGATTGTGTGCCATAGAGGTTTCCGAGATGAAACTACACGAGAATTAAGCACGAGTATTTTTGATGCTGCTAGAAATGATAGATAGAATTTCATTTTGTAAACGCTTAAAATTCTGGGGAACAAATAAGTACTCATACTCACTGGAACTGTAACTAAATTAAAGTTCTCTTAAGCTCTGAACTGCGTACCGCTAATCCAAAAGAAAGACAAGGAGAAACAAAGGGGTTCCAAGCAAAACTTCAATGAAATCACCTACTTCAAAAATAAGCCCCGCCAGAATGATCACTTAGCAATCCTATCACCAACCATTATCAATTATCCCAAACCCCAAAACGAAACTGGAATACACCGCCAGCCGCACCTAATCACTAACACTGAGCCCCTGATAAAAATGCTCACCAAGACCTCACGATACTATTCACAATACAACCATCCGTATCCACTTCAATATAAGCCCCATCATGTTTCTGATTCCGATACCGATAACAGATTGTCAGTCTTTTAAGCAGAGGCCAGAGAGAAGACTCGGTGTCAAGCAAGATTGTTTTAGTGAAGAAGCCAGATTCGCCCTGGTCCCATATTTCCATATGCCAGAAGGGCACCCATGGATCGAAAAAGGAGCGGTCCAAAGGTGTGACAAGCCTTTCAAAATCGATCTTGGGAAAACTCGTATCTTGATTAGTATTTATAAAGTCCGAGACTAATATCCTAAAAAGGGATATCTTGGATGATAGCTGCAAGTTGAATTGTGCAAGCCTTTTGAGAATATTCAAGATCAGCACCGAGATAAAGCCGTCCTTACCCATATCGTTTTCCTTTAGTGTAGATCCGTACATAGAACCTAGGGCAGTTGCTGACTTACTGTTCCAAGGTGACAGGCGACAGGTGTGAATAAGAGGGTGCTGACATGCTCTTTTCACACTCGGTAGGCCAATTACCCGGCTTCATCGATTGCTTCGCGAAGAATCATTTCTGCTTCTCGATAGCATTTTCGGGCTAACATCATGAAGGATATTGTTGCTTGTGCATTGATCCTCAGGAGTGGTATACTGCGCAGCGCAGCCAATGAAATTTCTAGAAAAATGCGATGTCGATGTATTACACAATCAAATTGCTTTTCAATCCAAAGCGAATAGATTGTTCCAAAATGGCCGCGGCAAGACACCCAGAAGTCATGGCGCTTGGGGAGATTAAAAATGACAGTGTCTGTCGAAGTTTCTACAGAAAGGCAAATAGCGCGGATATATTTCAATAGGGCTTCATCCAATTCACCCAAATCAGCAATGGCAAAATGGTTGATATTGTTTACCATTTTATTATCCGACATGTCAAGATAATAATGACCACGAAAGAGATGTAAGAATTGATAGATCTCTTTGGAAATATTAATCTCGCCCGAGGAATCCCGTGGATACATATTTGTCAAGGAAGTTGTTAAGTGAGTTGTTAGATCACGGCTGGGTTGACGGCTGCATTTCAAAAACATCAATCTGGTCTCCGATATATCCTGTTGCTCCTCTACCATTGGATTTTGGCTGGTGGGAGTTTGATCTTCAGGAACGTTTGACATCTCCTTATAGAAAGAATTTGTGGTGCTATTGCCACCTGGTCTGGAGGTAATACTGCCACGACTTATGAACACAGCGGTTTCCGCACCACCATTGCTTGCGTTTGTCAGGGAGATATCGACAGAAGGGGTATTGCTGACCACCAATCGTGTTGGGGAACCAATATTCTTCTCACGGCCCCCTGACTCTCTCCTTTTTTTGCGGGTATCATTGATTATGTCATTAATAACTATATCAAAAGACGTATCATCGCTAGCTTCAGGTGTCGATATACTTAAACCCGCAGGGGTTTCTGCCTCTACGTGTTAGCAAACACCTCGAATGCAAACTTGAGGGGAATTTGACTGACCTACACTAGGCGATATCGGCCTCAGTTCTTTCACATCCTTTCTATGCATGAAATTCTCGATCCTCTGATGCGTTATGAAAGATTTGCCATAGTGAAGAGCAGTTGCCTTGCCTTCTCTGGCACGTTTCTCTGCTTTAGCGATAGCAATTCGCACAGTTTGGATAGGCATGTTCTTGTCATATTTCCACTCTCTCAGCTTTGATTTCCATTTGCGTTCGCTAGGAAAAATGAGCTTAATGGCATATAACCTGAAAGAAAAGGCTTACGAAGCTTTGAAGTTATGCTTCTTCTCGATCTCCAACCTTGTTTTGGCAAGCGATTGGTCCTCTAATATGTAAAGCCGATCAATGTCCTCTTTTATCGACTGCTATTTTTGATCATTCCGAGCCAATACAGCACCCCTGGGAGGAAGATTGGGTCCTGAAGGTAGGGATGACTGTGCGTCTGGCAACGAGCTGAGGTTCGTCTATGGCTTGGCTTTGTCTACTCTCTTAAAAAGAGGGTGAAGATATGATTTGAAGAAAACAAAACAAGGTTGGAGCTACAGGCAGGTACTACCGAGAGGTGGCAGCCTCGTTAAGACGTGAAACCACACTGCAAAGTGCAAATGCACCAAACCCCAATCAGAGGACGTCATCGGATCTGTCAGGTGTAGCTTCCCGTAATGATCACTTGGTACATACAGTGCAATCGTGATTTGTGAAAATTCAGGAGGTACCAATGAACAAGCCCAAGATGATAGTCGATTTCGCAACTGGAGCTCACAGCGAAAGCCAAGTAATGCTTTACAAAGGCTTTAAAAGCTTAATAGCATGGGAATCGACACATGCCTATTTATATTGGTATTAAAACAATCCCCAATTGTATATCCATGCGCCTTGGTCCAGGAAAAGAGCGGTATAATATTCCATGCCGCTTGACACGGAATTTTAAAGCGCTGAATACCGAAATTGTTTAGTGGGGATCCAGATCGCATGGTAGATACCTAGCGCCGGTTTGCAACATAAATTAGACGTAGTCTCGGCATTAGAGACATGCATTCAATAGCGGACATCCCGCTAACCGTAAGAACGCTTTTTCTTACTTTTCTTGGCTTGCAATCAAATCAACCACACTTGTAGCATGGAAATGGAAATCGTTGCCTTGCAAAGAATAAACAACGAAATTATCGATTCCTATGGAGCACAGTGTGGGCTCATGTTATCAACATCGGGTATGCGTGTGTAGTGTTCTCTGAAGGCTTCAATTAGTAGAAATTCGGCTTCTCTAGATGGATCAAACCATTCGCAGGCTTTTCAAGCGTTAGTATGAGGACGAGTAACATGGATGGTGGGGTTGCATACAGGAGTAAATTGCCGCAGCCGAACACCGGCCTCTTTGAAAACAGACGAGGTCTCCGTGTCCATGCTATATGCTTGGCTGTAGACCACCTCCGCGATTCCTACCTGTGCAATTTTGATACTGCAAGTCAGGCAAGGGCATGTATCGCAGTACAATATTGCCCCCTCCCTGATACGCTCCCGACCCGCCTCCAAGAGAGCATTTTCTTCCGCGTGGAGGCATAAACATGTTCCCAGGCCAACACCAGATCCCTGCCCGTCATTGCATCTTGGACATCCGCCCTCTGCGCAGTTTTTCAATCCACGAGGCGTCCCATTGTATCCAGTGCTGATCACCCTCTTTTCCCTCACCAGCACGCATCCCACGCGTCGTTTCATGCAGTTGCTTCTTTGTGCTGCCAACGATGCCAACTGCATAAAGTATAGGTCCCAGCTAGGCCGCAGCCTGTCCTCGTTTGTCAAATCCAACTTTCCCAGTGTTGCATAGAGATGTGCTAGACTTGACGAGGTATTGAGTAGGCGGACTGTGGCTCTGGAGATGAGGGGCTGGAGGCCAAACTCCGGACTGTAGAGGTGTTCATCTGACTTAAGAACAAATTCTTCTAGGGAGATGCTTTCGGCAGAGGAGGGTTGGCTCTTCTGCAGTCGTGCTTGCGAGCGTTGCCAGCGGACGGAGACAGGTGCATCCACACTGACCAGAATAAAGAATGGACGGCGGAAGAGCTTGTCTAGTATAGCTTGATTGTGGATATCAGTTGTGACCCATCTTTGCTTCCATCGCCTGGTAACAAAGCTTAGCAGGTCGTCTGCGGTAGTGAAGAAGTACTCTTTGGCTGGCTTGGAGATGGTGCTATTAAATCTGGGAGCCGTCTGCTTTGGTAGCACACCGTTTTCCTGCTTGGAATCTGCCGCGCCATTGGTAGCAGGTGCCTTGTCGCCATTGACAGCCTCTTCTCGCAGGTAGAGATGTGTGAAGCCGTGGTGTTCAGCGAGGTAGTTGGCGACGGCGTGCTTGCCAGCACAAATTCCTGGAAAAACGATTTAGCGAACTTTAGCGCGTCCCTTTTGGGAATTTCTTACCTCCGCACAGTCCAATTAGCATTTTGACGCGTCTTCACAACCTCGTCGCAACAATTTGCAACCTAACAACTTCGCAACATGTCAACCGCATCACCATCAGTCCAGGACGACGCTTGCCAGGAGAAGTTGGACGCCCAGTGCTACTTAGCGAAATCATTGTTCGCTGTGTGGCCCGAGTGTCAGGAAGCTTATGCCAGAGTTCTCGTTAGTCCGGAATTTCTTCGGCTTACAAAGGTCATCGCTGCTCACGTGAGTCTTCTCAGCCCTTGACATATCTCATATCTTATCCTATCCTATCCCATCCCATCCCATCGATCTTTGGGACCCCATGACTCTATCTCAGACACGAGAGGCACCGGTTCACAAGGCACAAAGGCTGACATATATTCGAAGGTTCCTGGTGACTTGGAGCCTGGCATCACCCTTCCTGACGATTTCGATGAAGAGCGTTTGAGTGTTGCCATTCCAACCTACGACGACCTTGCTATTGCCATTCTGACCAGAGAGAGGCTCTCGCGCCCAGGAATTATCTCCGGCTTTCATACTGCCCCCAGAATGGCTTTAAAGTTCGCCCCCTTTGGCTCGGAGATCGAGCTCCCATTCTATACTGCTCTTTCTCAGTCTAAGATAGACTATGATAAGTTGGACGACTCGGCTCGACCAGTTTTGGGCCTCTATGAGCCCCGTGTCACCCACGCTCCAGATGAGAGCTGCAAGATGCAAATCCTCGGAAACGCCCTCTCTAGCGATGAGTGAGTGGGCTTCTTCTTGGGTAGTAGATCGAAGTGCTGACCTTCAAAGTGTTCCCAACGGTCACATCCGGGCCGAGGGCAAAATCAAGAACGTGAATACTATTGAGGATTTCAAGAATACGGACAAAACTGTGATGCTTCAAACTGCCGCTAAGCAGGTATGATCCAAGTCCGGCTACGAAGACCCAATATTGACCGGTTTTAGATCTGGGATGCTATCAACGATGGCACCATTTACTCCATCCCCTCTCTTCTGTCATCTTTCACCATCCTCTCCTTCGCAAATCTCAAAAAGTACACCTTTACGTACTGGTTCGCCTTTCCGGCTTTGCATTCCGAGCCTGCCTGGAAGCGTGTTGAAAACGTGGTGTTAGACCAGCTGACCGGCAAGGAGACTACCGCTCTTGTCGACGAGGTCGGAACCTGGCGATATGCAACTGACCCGAGAGAGCACGGCTTTTTCTTGGCTAAAAGGGTTAGGCCTGCATCTGGGTCTCATCCTTTAACTCCTGGCACGCCTGGCGGAGCTGATGATATTGGTTACAAATGGGTTGTGGCATCACTTCGTGAGTTCGAGCGTGACTTCTTCGCTGGTGTCCCCACAGACGATCAGTTTGTAGCCTTTGTTGACCCATCAACATATCCTGAGAACCCTGGCTGGATGCTTCGGAATTTGTTGGTGTTAATTAAGCGCCGATTCAAGTTAAGCCGAGTCCAAATTCTGTGTTATAGGGATGTTCAATCTAGACGCCATGAAGCACGGAGTCGAATTATCCTTTTAGAGACAGATGCAAATGCAGTCCAATCGGACGAAATGCCAAAAGCTACAGGCTGGGAGCGAAATAGTATCGGCAAACTTACGCCGAAAGTTACGAACCTGGCCCCTCTCATGGATCCCGCGCAATTAGCAAACCAGGCTGTCGACTTGAATCTAAAGCTCATGAAATGGAGGATTGCCCCTGAATTAAATCTTGACAAGATCAAGGAGACAAAATGTTTACTTCTTGGCGCAGGAACCCTCGGGTCATATGTTGGACGATTGCTAATGGGCTGGGGTGTCCGAAAGATAACCTTGGTTGACAATGCAACTGTCTCCTTCTCGAATCCAGTCCGGCAACCACTGTACAATTTCAAGGATTGCATTGGTGGTGAGGGCGGTGGCGGAGCGAAGAAGGCAGAGAGAGCCGCTGAGGCCCTGCAAGAAATATATCCTGGAGTTGATAGCATGGGTATTTCTATGTCCGTCCCTATGCTTGGTCATACTATTACAGACGAAAGAGACGCTAGACTTGATTTTGAAACTTTGGAGAAGCTTTTTGACGAGCACGATGCTATCTTCTTGTTGATGGATACAAGAGAGAGTCGCTGGCTGCCAACAGTAATGGGGAAAGCCAAGAATAAGCTCGTGTTGAACGCCGCGCTGGGTTTTGATACCTGGGTAGTCATGAGACATGGTATATCTGCTGAAGATGGAGGAGCAGCTTCCCTGGGGTGCTACTTCTGCAATGATGTTGTGGCCCCTGCTGATGTAAGTTATTTATTTCCAACCAGTTGAAACCAACCAACTAATTCGTTATACAGTCTGTCAAGAACAACACACTAGACCAACAATGCACCGTCACCCGCCCTGGTGTCGCTCCCACCGCCTCCGCCCAACTTGTTGAGCTCTTTGTCTCTACCCTCCAACACCCCCTCGGCGCCCGCGCCCCCGCTCCTGTCCTATCTCCCAACCAATCTGCCGGCCGAGTGGAGTATGAACGCGATCCTCCCGACCACGTTCTCGGTCTCGTTCCTCACCAGATCCGCGGTTTTGCAGCAACGTTCCAGAACTTTTTGATCAGTGGCCAGTCTTACGACTGTTGCTCAGCATGTTCCCCAAAGATTGTGGACGAGTATAAGCGGTCAGGGTGGGACTTTATCAGAAGGGCATTGACGGACAAGGACTATATTACGGAGTTGAGTGGGTTAGCAGAGGTGCAGCGACAGGCCGAGGCGGCAGCGGGAGATTTGGAGTGGGATAGTGAGGGTGGGAGTGAAAAGGATGAGGATGGAGACGGGGAACTTCTTTGACTGGCAATATGGCTTTACGATGATGATGTGCATGACTTTTCACGGACTGTTCAATGGCGTTCCGGGGAATAGGGAATCAAGGTCATGCAAAGGGATGGGAGTTGTGGTACACATGGAGGCAGCACTGCATGGATGGATATAGCCAGGTGGCATCTGGGTTACTTTGTTTCTAATTCAAACAGGTAGATTAAATACGAAACCAAGCCGTTCAGACGTGATAAGTTTCTTAGAATATTCTCGAAGTTGAAGCTACGGGATTCGCACTTTTGTACATCGATATTGTCCCAAAACAAACTGCAAAAGTACGAAGCCCTAAGAAGTCAAAAAATCACCGAAGATAATTATTGAATTAACTTCCCTTAAGTTATCCACGTCCTTCATGAGAAATGGTCTCTTTTAAGGCTCTTAGTTTAGGTCACCTATTCACTAAAAATTAGATCCGTAAAGGAGTAGTTTATGTTCATAGTAGAGAGTATTCTGAAACATAAGTATTCACTCATAAAACCTGCCAGAAATCCGCACAATGTTTCGAGATATAACTACCAACGAATTTGAGCACACTGTGGAGCCCCGCGTCACATGACTGCAGAGACCAAAGTGGACTAGACCTAAGCTCCCAAGCCCCACTGGAGCTCTCGCATCAAAAAGTATCTACAGTTCGCAACTCGACCAATTCGCCGACATGACATGGTTACGTACGTTTATATGCCTCTCCTCTAATTATGGCGAAGCCTCTACTTACACATCGATCTACAGATACTGTGTATGTAACTCCCAGACCTCGCAATGTCTTCCCACTTAACCCAGAGCGTCTTTCGCCAACTCCTCTCCAACAAACCCCTCAAATTCCGCTGTCCCAGACAATCAGCACTCCTCCGTCTCAATCGAAATACCCTCCTCCCAATTACTCGGCTCTCGCAACGGAGAACGCTGTTTGGCTTCTCCAAGGAACAGCCACGAGAGCCGCGCGATGCAGAACTAGATCCAGGTCTCGACAAAATGCTCGAGTTAACCCAAAGGGGTAGAATGCAGGCACGTCCTCCACCAGCAACAGAGCTAGTACAAGCTTGGAGGACCTTCTTTCGTTATAAAATAGAAATGAAGGCGGATGTCAAGAATATTCTCGCCAAGCATGTTCTGAGAACATTCAAACACTTACAGACACTCGCGGGATCCGGCGAAGAGGCATTAACCATCAAGGATCTACAGATGGCGAGGACTGTTTTGGCAATTATACCAGAAGATGGGCATGATGCACATCAAGAACTAGCGAGGCTGCTGTATGCGGAGTTTCTGAAAACGCCAGGCCTCCCTGAAGGAGAGAGGCGCGTCAACTTCACCTTCCTCGTTGATGTCTTAGCCCATACCGGGGCATCAGCAGAAGCAAGAGATTTATTACGACAATGGGTTGACAAGTTTCCATCTGAATTTCCTTTTCTCAATGCCAAATCCGGTAAAATCTCGCATTTGAAGCTCTGGGAGTGTATTCTTTCTGGGTTCGTAAGAGAGAACAATGAGGAGGAACTGCTAAAGTCCTTCGACATGTTTACTGGAGATGGTTTACCGTACACAAAAGAGGTGCACGAAATAATGTGCACATTTTTCGCTTCTAAAGATGATATTGTAAGAACCAAAGACTTTTATAGCAGGCCAATTATCAAAAAGTCTGGAAAGACGGCAATGCCTCGCAATGCAGAGGTGGTGGAGGCGATTTTGCAATTCTGCATTCGCAACAACGAATTAGAATGGTGTAAGACGGTTTTCAAGGACCTTGTGGACAACACTCCTGTGAAGCGAAATTGGGATGTAATTCTGCGATGGGCAGCCGGGGTTATGGGAAAGGGCGTTGAGGATGTCGGACGCATGATACAAGTTATGATCCAGAAGAATGTAGACGGCACTCTCTCTCAGCCACCTAATATCGAGACTATCAATGGACTAGTCGACCTAGCCATGTCTCAAAACAATCCTTACCTGGCTGAACGATATCTCGCTCTCGGCTTCAAATTTGGTATTCAACCCAATGCCAGGACGCTCATCCTCCAGATGGATTACCGAACTAGTGCCAATGATTTGCCTGGTGCCCAAGCTGCCTACGAGGCCTTGAGGTCGCAAGAGATTGTCGACAATGAGGATTTACCAGCTATAAATAAGTATATCCGGGCCCTGTGTCTGAATCATAAAGTCGAGTATAACAGGATCAAGTCAATCCTTGCAGATCTAGATGAGCGAGAAGCAAGATTAGACGCAGATACCGTTTCGTCCCTATCGACGGTGTATCTCGAACGGAACGAAACTGACAATGTAGTCGACCTCCTTCATATCAACAGTTTCCACTACACTATTGAGGAGCGACAAGGTATCGCGAATACGTTTCGGGATTTTTGTCTTGATCGGAAGAATACGACAGTAAGGGTCTGGCACGCTTATAACGTGATGCGCCAAGTGTTCGACGAAACGTCGACAAAAGTCCGTACGCAGATCATGAATGAATTTTTCTTCCGCAGGCGATGCGATATGGCGTGTCATGTCTTCGGCCACATGCGGCAGCACGACTTACCGGCTAAGAGACCGGTCCTAGAGACATATATCCAGTGCTTCGTCGGGATAGCTCAGTGTGCCGAGCGCGAGTACCTAGACACAGTGCACAACATGATGAAAATGGACCTCAATATTGAGCCGAACACGAAGCTGTACAATGCGCTCATGATGGCGTACACTGCATGCGATGACGCGCACCGGGCCCTCCAGTTCTGGGATGATATCACGAATAGTGATGAGGGACCGAGCCACCGGTCGTTAGAGATCGTGTTTTGGGTGTGTGGAAGCAGGCCATTTGGGGACAAGAGGGCAAGGGAGATTTGGGAGAAGATGAGGAGGCTGGAGGTTGAGGTTACGGGGGAAGTATGGGCAGCGTATGTGGGAGCGCTTGCGGGGCAGGGGAAGTTGGAGGAGGCGATGGAGTGGGTAGAGAAGGGGGAAGCCGAGCTGGGGTTAAAGCCAACTGTGCTTGTGTATGTATTCTCCTTCTGCATCCCTTCTTTTCTGGTTCTTTTGTTCGCCTTCCTTTTTTTCTATGACGATCTATTTTCCTTTCCTCGTTTTATAAGAATATTTGCTTTAGGTTGCTTAAACGTACTATAATGGGATAGGATAATGGCTAATATCGGGTAGATTGGGCACGTTTTACAATGCACTCCCTGGACAGAATCGGAAGGACGTAGTGGAGAAGTGGGCCAGAGAAAATTATCCAGCTTTGTGGGAGGAGTTGGAGAAGTTGGGCCAGACTGAGTACGAGGAGGGCTATGTGTTATTTAATATGATGAGGAATTGGAATCCTTAAATATGGGGTGGGTTGGTACAGTTGGTGAGTATGGAAAATAAGAGGGCTCAGAGGGTAGATAGAGAGAGTGGGTTAGAGAGGAGTTGTAATATATATACTATATCCAATGTAGATCAAACTTATATATACATAGACATTACGCCTTGGATGCTCAAAGAGTAAAGCTCATCTTACCTAGTACAGAGTCTTGTGTTAGAGTCCTATGTTATAAACTCTATCTTTGTAATTACTATAGCTGTAGTATAAGCGTACGATATAAGTACTTTGGTACTAACTGTAATGTGTTAATGTTATTATAAACGTTGAATTATTACCTTGGGGTAATAACGGAGGATATGATAACAATTAATACAAAAGATTATGTTGAACTAAATAATCAACTTAAAGAACATACGACTGGTCTTTTTAAAAAATACCTGCGCTAAGAGCAGTCTTTACTTCGTGAAGACCGAGCCGAGCCCTAATTTTACCCCGCACTAAGGTTTCTACTAGCGCAGGCCGCCTTTCACTCGTGGGCTAGGTCGATGAAGACTTGCTGAATAAATTGGCATACTGGGTAATGGACTCTAGGCTGGCATCTATTGACGTTGGAGATCTTGAAAAAGTTATAAAGCTGATGGGGTCATTATATAAGAGAGCGCCGAGAAAGAGTAACTATCTTCTTCAAGCCATGAAAATGCGCCAGCAATTCTCTGAGGTTAGTGGCTACACCCCTCCCTTTCGTGGCTTGCCGTATACTTCAAACTGGTATATTCCCCTTCCTTGAAAATAACATCATATACAGCCTATTGCTTCAAAAATCCAAGATCATGTAAACTAATTAGAGGTTCAACCCAGGATTTGATATATCTCGACGAAAACACCATATTAGATCTGAATTTGCAAAATGCGAGCAATTACAGACGGAGTCAAACCCCGTTTCCCCCACAAAATTGATATCCCAATTTCTTCGAATCTTGAAAACCTTGAAAAGTCCGCCATCTCAGAATATGCTTGGTTATGAGTGCTATTTTGTTCTTGATGATGACTCCAGCTGCCCTGAAATTTGCTATTCGAGAAAGGAGGCTGAGATACACTTCAAAGAACATTTATGGGGTCAGTCGGAAACGACTATAAGTATTCAAGAGCTTGGTACGGAAGAGCTAATGGCCAAAGAGATTGAGGAGTTCCCTCTTGGATTTTTTGTTGGCGGTATTAAGTATTGATATGATTTCGTGTAAACGTGGTGAGTTTGGCCTTAATAATTTTATCAATGAAATTCCTGGGACTAGAACAAACTATAGTCTCGAAGGGGGTCGATTAGACTTCTCGTTGGGGGCTTAGAAGAAGTTTGAAGCTTGAAGTGCGTTAATTGGTTTGTTGGAAAACTTTAGGAAATATAGATATTGGACTTGAAAAAGTGCTTAACGAAGCTTAGCTTACACATATATTTGGAGTTTTCTCACCCCCTCACCCCCCCCAGCCCAATCCGCTATGAGGCGTTTGAATATATAAGTCGTATCTCAAAGCCTCTTCTATCTGGTCTCTAAGTCACACAGATAGTTACATGTACTTTGTACTACAGCCATAACGCTAGCCAAAAAGTGAAAAGCATTGCAAACTTCTTCAAGGACGCCGGACAGCAAACACCTTAACAGCAAGCCACCTTGCAAACCTCACAGAATTCTCATCAAACAACCCCCACTGGACATCCGAAACCCAAAATAAAATCGGAACCAACGCCAACCATCCCAAACAAAACCCGACCTCCTTATTTCCACTCCACTCTACCAGCGACATCGTTATATTCCTCCCCACTGTCATCATCATCGGAATGTGGAGAATATATAAAGAGAATGAGATATCGCCGAGATATAGAATAAAGGTGCTGGCGAAGGGGAGTTGGAGAACGGGGAAGTTTTCAAGGCAAAGCAGAAGCTGAATGGCGGCGAGAGAGGACCAGAAGAGCATACGGCTGTAGTCACCTTGAAAGTTGGAGGGGGTGATTAGACTGAGGGTTTGATAGCCAGGGGAGGAAGCAGAACCGAAAATTGGGAATGACCCTAGAAAGAGAGCGATGAAGAAGTTGAAGATCCAGAAAAGATCTGCGAGCTTGATGTCAGTATCGGATCGCTCAGTGACTTAGAGATATTATCCCTCCAAGTATTTGTCCATCAAGCTAGATAGAGAAGGTTTGGGTTTGTTGGGCACTTACTAATAGCGTATCTTTTGAGCGTAGAAAGCTCAGGCTTCAGGGTAGATGTCTCCAGGTCAAGCGTCGCCTCGTTACGTATGAGTCGTAGCTCAGCCAAAATCATGCCAGCGATGAATAAAAACATCTCCCAGACACCATGATACATAGTATACCAACATAGGCATGCAAAAGTAATCATTCGTAGTACAGGTTTTGCTTGCGAAAGCCCTAACGCCAAGATAAAAACCGTTATGGAACCTCGAAACTCGACTGGAAGTGTATCTAGAAGGATCCTTTCGTTAGCAAAATAAAACATGCTGAGTTATAAAACATGAGGGGCTTGATCCTCTCTGGGTTGAGCTTGAAAAATGGCCACACTAAGCTAAGGATTATAGAGAGTACTTACAAAGAGGCGGTATCGTAGGCGGAAAGAATTGGGTAGCATCATAGAAATTTACAAGTCTTTCGAAATACCAGAACGCATCATTGAGATCGCCCCATATAGTAGGATGTCCTGCCACTACGATATCCTCCAATGGATGTTGATCCACGCCATATAATCCATAATGAACACAGAGTGCAGCGAATATCAAGGGTGGGATACATGGCATAAAGAGCCTTGCGCCTCTGCGAAACACTGACGAAGCGAGACTTTTGAGCAATGCTATACTGCTCGCGTCATCGTGGGAGCGGCAGTATTGCAAAGGCTTGTAAGAAAGAACGAAGCCTGAGAGAACAAAAAAGAGGCAGACCATGAAGCCTCCAGAGTATGTTAGCCGGATAAATGGTAGTTGTACCATCCAAACAGCTTCTGGTTTGGCATGGTATCCCCAGAGAAGTTCGCCGCCATAGTAGCAGGTCAAGTAGTGCTGGCAGAAGACGCAGAATGCTGCCACGCCACGAAGTCCGTTCAAGTAGGCTGTTGGGGGAATTCGTTTAGGATTGATATGATTTTTCTTCCAGATATTCGTGACGAAAGATGGTCGAAGGAAGATTAACCCATATTTTAGCCATGAAACAAGAAAAAGGAAGAGGTTTTTCGCTCGTCCTTGAGATGTGGATGATAAAAATGTAAAGTCGTCTCTGTATCTTAATTGAAAGGCCTAGTTCTCCATTAATCACGGCGAAAGGGGGAATATTCAATACCCTTACATTAAACGACTGAAGTCCCCGTCCGTACCAGGCATTGCTGATCTGCCCGCGTCCCTTCTCTCGATCCCAGTCTATGCTATTATCACCCTTCTCTAAGAAACCACCTTTGGACGATGAGTCGACGTGATGTTCAGAGTAGATTGGAATGCCGCTTGTAGACTTACCGGCATCTTCGTTAGAGACAGGGGGAAGGAGAGGTACGTCCATCTTTAGGATTTCATAGAAGCATCGAAAAAATAAACTGAGAAGAAGCTAACGAAAAACATTGGCAAATGTCAATGGAAAAAATAGAGCGTGAGACAGGATGTTACAACCCGAATGAGACCAGGAATGTCTATTTCAAGCAACTGGATGGAGTCAGCAGAGTGTGGCTAATGTGGCCCAGGCGTATAAGATATGTAAAATTTCAATTGAATTTACACATGGAAAAGCCCCTCAGGGCAATGAACACCGTTACAATCACACCTATTTTTATCATGCACCTTGCAAAACGTGCAGATGAAACTTCGACCTTGACTCCGGCCGATGATAGATGCTGAACATTACTTGCGCGCTCCGAATCCAGACGGTTACTGCCATGCTTTAACGCCTCGGCCATGAATCAATGTACTTGCCATTATCGTCAGCATCTGTGATGTCTTGTAATCCCAATAGATTCTTCAAGAGAGTACGCTTGTTTTGAGGATATTTTAGTATCTAGATTCGGGTAGAGTACCATAGAACTAAGTAAGGTACTGTACCTCGCTTCGGTCAACCTTCGGTGTAACTCGTTCTTTCCTCGCTCTCTAAAGTACGTACCACTGGGTTGATTTTTATTATTTAACTCTATCAGAATTTGTTTTATCCTTTGGCGTGGACAAGTGTTTTGCTAGGTGTTAATTGTTTGTGTTAATCAAATACTATAATTCCCTTAAGCTTAAATGCTTCTCAAATAGTTATACCACCCCTTTAAAGATCGACATAATATCTTCTACGTCTCTGCATAGATGCCTCCAATTGATGTCGACATCTTTAGGAACTGTATTTTATGACAAATAGTGATGCGATTCAAATTTTCAAACTAAATTGCGTAGAGACCGATTTCCAAAGAAGCACGTGAAATAGCATCAAAATCAGATTGTTATAACCCTGCATCTGGAGATTGGTCCTATTTTAGTCCTCAGACTCTATTTGGGACCCTTGCCCATTATTTCTTGTTCACGACTTGGGTTATAGATTTTTGGGCCAATCGTTTTGTTTAATTAGTCTCAGTGCCCTGCATCAGAACTCAAAACTGATAAAAACGAGCTTAAATAAATAAGGTTATACCCTTCTGTCTGTGCCATATCCACAGTCGCCGGCCCCGCAGCTCCCCATTCCTGGCGGCACAATCTTCCGGTTGCCCATTTAGAGTTTTTCAGCCATTTACCTTCCTTATTTGATATGATCAATATATAACTGCACTCTCAGATAGCAATTCTCTTCGTTGTTGTATGTTAGATTAAACCCCGGAGATGAAGGCCACTCCTTCGGGAGTATGTGGGGGCTTTGTCCTAATTGAGCGAGGGGGGAAAAGTTAAGATGGAAAAATGATTCGCTCAGCTAGTCTGACTTAAGATGAAAGGTTATTTTGCAGGCTGCTTTATGGAGTCCAACCCCTTTCCCATCTCGTCGTTATAAATTTGAGGACTTCGAACTACAGTCTCTGGCCGCCAAGATAGCCACCCTACGATTTTGTCGTTGAGTTGCTATAGATACAGGCCTAAAACTGGGGGATTGCACGCCTTTTTTTGTCCACTTTGGCAAAGATTTTAATCGAATTTTCCCTGTTTTAGACACTATATTGGCAGTTTATAGGGTTTCGCCTATATTCGGGTGGCCATCTTGGCGGCCAGAGACTGTACGCTGTATTCAGAGCGTTTCCCCCCGAAAGTATATTTCGCCTCTCGCATGATTCTAGATAATGACGACGAATAGTTCTGGCTTCGTAGGCTCGGGCTGGAAACTGAGCTAGATGATCACCAAGATTGATAGCACAAGGAAACCGCGTGAAAAGGGCGAGAATGTCTTTGAACCAAGACAACGAATTTGAAGCATAGAACCTTAAATAGTTGAGATCTAGGGGGATTCGCCCTTGACTGAGCCTTTTCTTCGAGTTGTGTTGGTGTCACCGAAGGAGCTCGATGGCGATCTAGTAGAAGCATATTCATTTAGGGTACTACCTGACGAGCCTATATACTATCTAGGCTAGTCCTAGCGCACCTGCCCATTAGTGACCCATGGTCACAGTTGGGTTATATGAAGTGCTCTTCAATGCCATTTGCAATTTGCAACCGTAAAGTGAGGTTAAAACAAGATGCTTGTGTCTATTCTGACCATGGAGCTAGTTGCTTTGCCCAAGCATTTGCAAGCTGCAGAAAGAACGTAATATGCGATGTCGACACCTTTTGGCCTTCCCACCCGCTCAATGTAAATGGATGGCTTTGCGATTACATACTCTTAGAAATTCTTTATAAGAATTAGAACAATCGACGTGAGTTAAATCTTTTAACCTACACACTTTCTATCGCAAATAAACTTTTAGTATTCTAACGGTATATGATACTTCACTCTATTAGTTATATTTTAAACTTCTAATAAGCTTAAAAAAGCTGAAGTTAACGTGTTAAAGTTAGAATTTATCAAGTTTATTCGTTTTATAAATAGTTCTTATTAAGTGTAACACCCTCACCTACAATTTACTATCTACGCTATTATACACACATTATAATTTCACTAAGCTCTTGCATAAAATCGTTAAAAAGTATTTAAAGTTTAATAAACTCTTATTATACGTATAGCTATTTTATTATATACGACGAAGGACAAAAACAGGCGACACGGCACACATAGACAGGTAAGAAAGGAGAGAAATATAAAGTTAAAATATACGAGGAGGTAGAAAGCAAATGAATGTTTATCCGTGTTATCTAGGCTTTATAAGCTCTTTAAAAAGGGAAATAGCCCCAAGGAGCTTATACCGGGCTTATAATGGATGAAGGCGGAAGGATATATAAAGTACATTTGAAAGAGCAGTACTAAATGGTAGTTGGGACGCTTTTTCGGGTGGTACCGAAAACATATAGAGCTTTCTCGCATAGGGCTTTGCTATGGATCAATGTATAAAATAAACGAACAAATTAATAGATGTTTTTTCTTTAAGAAGTCCGAAGAAACATGTAAGGGGTGGAAATAATTAATTGTATGAAGTAGTGTCGACTGGCTTAGTTTGAATAAAGTGGTGCTTTCTATCTGACTAGAACTAGATGATAAAGATAAAAAGTTTAAACCCTGCTAGTTCCCCCAATTAACCCTATTCCTCATTTGACAGTTTATAATTTTCATGAAATTAGATCAGACTCTCCCACAAAACTTCAAAGCAAGTACACTTTAGACTTCGACATTCTTCTCCTTTCCAGCAATCACAACCACCCCTTCCCGACTACTTCTACTATCAGTATCTCCATACGGTCTTTCTCCATGTATAGTCCCGCGTGTCCTATGCAATTCCATCTCAAACGGGCTTGAGCCTGTTTGTTTCTTAGCTGGAAAGATCATATGCAACCCCCAATGGATAATTCCCGAAACGAAGAATCCAAAGAAGTAGCTAAGATCGTAGCAGTGATCCCAGCCATTACCAGTTGCCGTGCCTTGAACTCTACGGATAAACCCAGCTGTAAAACTGTCAGTCTCATCTCAAAGGAAAGAAAGGAAGGGGCTTCACGCAAAAGCGGCCAAACACCCATCGCCCAAGCAAATACCGCCCTAAAGTTAACGCCCCAGGTATACCAATACGCACTTTCCCTTCCTGATTTATACATATCCCCTGTATGCAACTGCCTCTTTCTCACCAAAAAGTAATCAAAGATCAAAATTCCCGTCATCCCACTCAAGAATATACTCCACCCGGAAAGGACGGTAATGAAAGTCGTAACCTGATTTACAAAATTCCAAGGGCAAATGGCGATTCCAATAGCGGTAAGTACGAAGCACCCCCGACGGATATTCACCCAGCGGGGACAGAGAGCCGCCATATCCATACCGGTCGACATGCAGTTAAGCACGATACAGAGCGCCATTTGAGAAGAGAGGAAACAAAGACCGGAAAAGAAAGTGCCAGCTCGAGCTGCGGGCGACATGGACTCTTTTTGAATATGCAGGAGGAGTTCAAAGGGGTTCCAGAAATATTCACCGTAGATTTTGTAGGATGCCGAAGTGACAATAAGACCACAAAGTGCAGTGATGATGATTGTGAGTGGACAGGTGACACCTTGGCCGAAGAGAGATGCGTTTGGGGTTTTAGCATAACGAGTCCAATCTATTTATTATATCAGCCTCCAGATGTCTCGGTGGAGCTAAGGACTCACCTGATTGCCCGACAATTCCTCCAGACCAGAGACCTAAGATTGCTTGAAACCCATACAGGATATTCCAGCTCAGAACACTTCCAGATTCGGTCGCTGGGGCGTTGATGAGAGGTCCAGGGCCATGAGCTGTTCGGACTGCCCAAATAAGTAGCCCGAAGATATTGCAAGTGATCATTGCGAAAGCAATCTGAATTTTTAGTTAGCGCAGCACTAACTTTGATGAAGATGAGGTCTTACCTTGAGTGGCATTTGCATCTTCTCGGGTGGAATCAAGAGCATAGGGCAGAAGATCGCCAAGAATATGAAGAAGCTAACCAAGCTGCAGGTATCAACGTTGGCGGAAAGAGGCAGGGTATTGGTCATAAAAGCATACTTTGGGCCAATTACGGCACCGAGTATTATTTTAACAGCTTGGCCTCCCCAGTATGTCTGGATTCCCATCCTGGATTCTTATCAATGCTAGTCCTGTCGGTCGGGATTTAAACTACTTACCAAATGCAAGCAGTAATTATTCTGTTCAAAACTGGCCAGAACCCCCCAAGCATTCCCCAAGAACTGCTTCTCATTAGCATATGCGTCTCCAGACCACGATTTAAAGAACAGACGCTCTGGACATAACAGTAAAGCCCAAATAATCGTGCGATCCCATCCACCCAGCTACAACAGCAATCATGGAAATTATCAATGAAGATCCTACAATAACACCCATGGACTGTCCAACACTAAGGCCCAGTGCCAGAAGAGTTGAACCGGCTGTCCAGGCCGAGTTGTTGGCACCGGTGATAATCCAATACCCGGCATAACCTTGCCAGTCCCATGGTCTTCGGTCTTCCGGGATAGGTATCAAGTCGCGGTTGCACCACTGCCCACACCATTAGAACGACTATTGAATATTTGGGAATGTGTATATACTCACATAAGTGTTCTCATAATTCGCATCATCATCAACAGGGCACTCCAACTTCGTCGCCCAATAGGCAACTTTCTGTTTGGTAGTTTTGGATACCATCTTGTGCATAATTGATGAAAGTAACGCGAAAGAAAGAAAAACGCAAGGCCATCGCTCTGCTCTTGTACTCATAATCTCATAGATAACGCTTTAAACTTCAGATTCAACGACAACCAGTCCCCAGGTCCAAAGATAACAAGTTGTCTAGATAAGACAAAAGGCCCTCTATGCTTTGAAGGTGCCAAGTAATCAAGACGCATCCGCCAAAGGAATGGCTTTCCCCGCGATTGACGGAATTCTCGCCGGATACAAGTCTCCCTGTCAAATCCGTATTATTAAACTCTATAGGAGCGAGCGGTAGCACGTCGACTACTCGTCTGTTGTTAACAACATAAGAATGTTAACCTGGCTACAACTGGATTGAACAGTGCCAATTATGCTCCACCATTGATAAGCTGTGGAGCATTTCAGTATATCGATGGTAAAGTGGGATGGATAGGAATTGCACTTAGCACACGCAGAACGAGTCAGTCAAATGTGAATGCCGATCGGGTAATCTCCCCCACCTTCAAGCCATCTAGCCGATCTTATCAGTTAGTCTGGTGCAACCTTTGCTATCAAATTCACCTCGACGTTAGTTCATATGTATTTTAAACATGGTGACTCTTTTGTAGCCGACAGCTACAAGAAGTCCTGAGACCTCCTTACCTACCTGAGTCCCGTCGAACAAAACAAGGTACTATACTCACGTCCACAAATCCTTATTCATCCTCATATCAGACTCTTGCCCGCTATTCCTTCACCAAAACGTCTTTATATCAAATTGGAGTTAGAAGAAGATGGACCCCCTCACCCCCTCCTCAAAAACCCTCCCCCCAAACATTCCAATAATTGACTTCGCAAACTGGACCTCCCCCTCCTCCACTGCCGCACAACGCCTCGCCGTCGGCGAGGCACTCGCTCAAGCCTGCCACACCGCAGGCTTCGTCTTCATAATTAACCACTCAGTTCCGCCATCCCTCCTCAATGAAGCCTTTTCCTGGTCTAAGCTTCTCTTCGACCTCCCCACAGAGTCAAAAATGCTCGCTCCACATCCTAATGGCTACGCCGTGCACCGTGGCTACTCTTGGCCCGGCCTGGAAAAAGTCAGCCAAGTTGTGTCTGAAGACCTTGCGGTTGGAGAAAAGCTTAGAGAGGTGGTCGATTGCAAGGTACATATAACTCACATCTCTTCCCTTCCTTCTTTACCCTTCTTTTCATTCAACCTAGACACACGGCCCCGCAGAAGAACCACGTCCTAAAAGAGAAATTCCAAAATATAGGAAAGTTTTGAACTAGGCTCCGAACTCAATGAAGAACAACCCAACGTCTGGTTCCCCGAAGACACTCTCCCCGGCTTCCGGGCATTTATGACTACTTTTTATGCTACCTGCTCCGCAACGTCCCTTGAAATCCTGTCCGCCCTTGGTCTCGGCATGGGCCTTTCCGATCCAGACTTCATGGTTAAACACCACAATGGTCAAAATAACCAACTCCGTCTCTTGCACTACCCACCCATCCCCGCCGCCCAGCTGGAGACCGAAAAAAATGCCAGAATGCCAGCGCACACTGACTGGGGCAGCATCACCATGCTGTTCCAAGATGACTGTGGGGGTTTAGAGGTAGAGAATCCGTATAAGGAGGGCGAGTTTTTGAAAGTGCCCAGTGTGAAAGATGCCATTATCATGAATATCGGTGACTTATTGATGAGATGGAGTAATGGTAAATACCATATTTCTCCCACCCTTCTCCTCTTCCCTTCGATATTTAAATTAGCCCAGATTGTTACCTTTTGAAAATCTTACTAAAATTGCTGATAATATAGACTACTTAAAGTCAACACTTCATCGAGTCACTCTTCCTCCGGCGGATGACCGCTATACTGGTGCCGAACGCATGACCCGGGCCCGTTACTCAATCCCTTATTTTGTGAGTCCTGATATAGAAGCCATGATTGAATGCATGAAGGAGATGGCGGACGAGAAAAATCCAGCAAAGTATGAGCCGGTTGTGCAAAGGGAGTATAGGCTTATGCGAGCGAAATTGCAGTACCCTGATAGAGAACAGGCTGTCGTCTCGGCCTCAGCATGAAATTGGATTTGGGTTTTCTATTTATTTCTTATAATGGGGTTTGATTGTATAAGCGAGAGGTGGACGGTGACAAGCCGCTTCTATTTTTGACCAGCCAATCTTGTTCATTCAACATTATAGTAGAAGTATTTAGTGTGAAAATTTGAGCGTCTAAATACTCCAATCGTACTTCAACCTGGTACAGATACTAGCTTCGCGAAACAGTCATGATAGTTAAAGGCGCGTCGTAAGTCTTCGCACAGAAGAACGCCTGAATGGGGGAGTTACTGAAAATAAGATAGGTCTAGCAATCCGGTAAAATGTTAGCACAGAGCTAAAGTGGGAGACACTATAATACTTATGACGAGGCTAGCAGATATGTAAGCCACGAAGGTCCACGGAGCTTGTTTGTTTTAAGCAAGCTTTACCGTAGAGATTTAGTTTTGCTTCGGAAGTTGTTTTTGTTATCAAAATTTTCAGGGTCAAGGATTTGACAACGAAGGAAAGTAGATGAAAATAACCCGTTAGTATGTTTAGTGGGCGAGAGATAACAGGATTGAGAGAACCACGCCGACTGTTCATATTTACACCTTCAACTTGCTCATAGCCAGAAAGTATGATTACGAAGCTATCGTCAATCAAATTACAAGCTATCTTTCAACACGTCGTCTAATATCTTCGCCAACTTCACGAAAATTGACATAATCAAAGCTCTTAACATCTCCACACAACAGCGTTCTTCCTACTTATCCAACTTGTTCGTCATAAAACCCCTTTCGATTTCTCCCTCCTGAGCGCAAATTTCAGAGGCAAATGATGCCGAACACCAACCATCTTTTCCACTTTTATGTCTAGGTTTTCACCGAATCAGATAAGACATCTGTTATCTGAAATTTTGCATCTTAACAGCGCAACACAGAACTGACTATGGAACGTGGGTCATTTGACGTTACCAGTTGGCCGACCAGACAGAATGTGGAACCAGAGTATATCTAGGCCGCCTTGGCTCAGGTGGATCAAGGTAAGATACCTCGAGAAACCAGTAGTTGCTAGAGAAGCTTTCACTTGAACGTTGGAATGGCAGAGAGATGCTCCATCAAATCATAAGGAGTGCCTATCAATTACTAATTAGAGATGTTTAAGGAAAGTAAAGTAGATAGATGAGCATGATTCAACTGCTAATCCGAAAAGGAAGAGGGCAGAATTCTTATTATCATAGCGAAAGCTACAATATCTCAATCAACTGAACAACTTGTAAGAGAAACAGGAATTGCCACCACAGCGAGGGCTGAGGCTTCAAAGGTTACAAAATCCTGACTTACTATCACTAATGTTTCAAAGAAATCCAGTTAGGAATAACTAGCTACTATAGAGTACTATCAGGAACTACTTTCTCAGAGAGAGAGCTTCACTTTAATGTTCTCATCTCCAGCATTGAGCAGAGTAACCCCACTGGCCTTGCCAACATCCAGACTTTGCCCTGGTTGTATGGAACGCATACGGCTTAAGCTGTATCTGTCTCAGTGCCCAAGTCCTCGGGTTGAACATAAGATAGCATAACCCAGCTGCTACATCCATGATTTCTGATAGCCAAAATGCCTAGGCAGGATGGAAATTAAAAATCTCTGAGAATGGGCGGAGCTGAACGACACGTAGATTTGATTGTTGAGCCGTGCCTCCTAAGTACCTTTTTATTTTTCTAAGTCTGTCCTATGTTCTATATAAAAAATAAGAAAGCCATCGATTGTTTCACTCTCTCTGTCTTTGCGTTGTCCTTGTTGATCTGCCATGTTGTCCTATTCCCTAAGCTTCGCCAATGACTCCTTGATATCCTCTTTTGGGGCGCAAGCTGTCTTCTTAGAAGGCTAGTCAAGCTTGATAGCACCCGGATAGCCCCGAACATCCTAAAAATATTCTCAAAGGCGTCTTTAGTCAGATGTGTATCGCAATGCATCCACAACAGTATTCATCGTCGTTCCCGATGCCACAATGGAGATGCATAGCCTAAACAACGGGAGTCGGCATGGATGAAGTGTCAAGAAAGAATAGGTCCTGTATGCATTGCTCCTCACGTTGATAAGGCATCGCTAGCTAGTGAATCGCAAGAATCTCGTGCTGTATCTCTTGAGATCAGGGAACGCGTCGAGTATGAAGATGGATGGATTGTGGCGATTCGAGGAGATACTGGGGATCTAAGGGCTCCTGAAAACCGGGGGTGAAAAGGAACAACAGACTTAGATTCGAGCCCTGAGCAATTAAGATGTGAGATGAGGAGGTGCGGTCATTTAAGGGGAGAAAAGAAGTGGTGTGAGAGACGGACGCTATGACAGTGACAGTAGTCGTGAAGCCCCTGTATTTGGCAACTTTGTAACAAACTCCATTCCCTCTGCAACTCAAAATATCTCTCGCTAGCAATACATCGCGAGAAATGCTTCATTTTCCATCGGATTCTTACGAAAAACTCGACAGTTGGGCTTAAGCGCGACCGCCTTGCACTTATACCCTAACAAACACTTTGAAATAAAAATACTTAATTATCCCTAACTCTAAGGCCTAATGAGGCGACAATAATCATTTTATAGGACTGCAAAGCCAAATTTTAAAACTAGAAGTTTTCATTCTCGCTCCCATCCTATTCCATGCCTTTTGTCCCGAGTCCTCCTGTAATACTTTCTACATTTATACCCCTTTGATTTGCTCCCCCTTTGCTCCCTCCTAAAGACAAGCATAAAAGAAAGCATCCTTTCTTCTCGTCTAAAATACATCTCATCTGAAATACAGCACGCAGACGTCTGCCTTAAACTCTAGAAAATGTTGGTATCAAGAAAGAGATAAATGAAACAACGCTAATTACGCCAATACAAAATGTGTCAGGTCGTACCTCCATATATCGTATAAACACGAAAAGACTTCTCTTCTCATCTCTCCATTCTATCTATCGGTCGACCAAAAGTCAGTCACTGCTGAGCTTGCACCGCTTGTCGATTTCGTTTGTTTTGATTCATGCCCTCAAAAGCAACGGCATGGAGCATAATCTCCTCGTTAGTTGTATCCTTCGTCTGCTTCTCAACCGTAAATGGAATCTGGCTCTGCTCCCCCATCCTATTAATTTCCTCTTCGACATCCCTTAGTAATGCTGAGATATCAGAGTCCGCATAAATCTTGATGCTGTGAACATCTCCCCTCCTGCTCCTCGCCTCGGGGCTCGCAACCTTAACCTCCTCGACCACCCTTTCAAGTCGTTCTGGAGATGGCGAGTGCATTTTGGTCGGCGACCTTGGCGGCGTATGTAAATATTGCACTCTGTCCATCCTCGTAATATGCTGCTTCATTTCTATTTTCTTTTCTTCGACTTGGGGCGTAAGAATCAAAGCTGCCGCAACATGCTCCAGCAACTTCTGCCTAACCCTCGTCCTCCTGTTCTCAGCTTGCTCTAGCTTAAACACCCAATCATCGATACTGTTATCCAACTCACTCAACGCCTCTTCCTGCTTCAACATGCTATCATGGCTAAATGTAGCAATCCTTGGGCTACGGAGATAGGAACACATTCTCTCGTGGAGGTTCCTTCGACCGCTTCGCAAACTCCGGTGGGTTTTTCGGAGATACTCGCAACGTTCGTCCAGGGCTCGTAGTTCTCGAGACAGGGCCGAGACGTCGGTTTGTGTTAGGACTTGGAAGCGAGAGGCTTGGCCCATGGCCTGGGTGCGTAAAGACAATACTTCAGAGGAAGGAAGGAGGGAGGAGGCGGAAGATGGGATGTGGCCTGTAGGGAGGTACTCAAAAGCTTCCTTTTCTTCTGGAGTTGCAGGCGTGCGCTTACTGGCGCTTCGTTTAATGGAGGAATTCATGTCGGTTGGGCGTTTCTTGGGACGGCCGCGATCCATGACCGAGGTTTCAGAACCAGTACGTTGGTGGCATTTGGTGGGAGCGAGTGGAAGGGAGCGAGAGGAACCATTTGCAGATTCGACTTCTGGTTGGTTCCCCGTGTGGGGTTTTGGAGAGGAGCGGCCTTGGTCTTCGAGAAAGGTGTATAAGTTTGCAGATTTGGGGGTGTTACTTGCAGTCGTGGGTGCACTGGTGGCAGAAAGGAGACCGGTTGGTGTATTAGACAAGGGTGTATAGGGAGAGAGGCTAGCTTTTGGGTGTGGAGAGACGTCCATTTTTCCAGGCTTGGGAGGAACCTCTGGAGGCGTGCTTTCAGATCGTATACGACCCGATGATACGGCCTTGCGGACAATTCTGTGAGGTTGCGAGGAAGAAGGTATTACAAGAGGGGTCAACTTCTTTGGTGATATATGATGTTTCGGGGATGTGGATCGGGAGCTGCTTCTGGATATTTGGCTAATAGAAGGTAAGTCGAGTTGATCCGGTTTGCTTATCAGAACAGCCATTTCAGCATTCTCGTCCGGTGCTGGTCCGGATATGCAAGAGAGCATGCTCTCGCCAAACATATGCTGCCGCCAGTTATTCCCTGGTGCACTTATTGATCGCTCGTGCAATGGTGGGCGGCCCGGGATTGTTGCTAGGAAAGGGTTATTAGTTTAAGCTCAGATATGATATTTAAAGAAGATATACTCACGAGAATCCATAGCTACCTCTTGCACTGTCGTCATTGGACCAAGATCTGAAATGCTGGCCTTTCTTCGCCTGGTGAGATTTGGCTCCTTGGACATTGATCGAAGTGCACCAGTAGATCCTGATCTATTCCTGTCTAATATGTGTGTTGCTTTCCAAGGTGCTGCTTCTGTATTTGCCATCTTGTTTGCTGTTGTCGAAGTACTATCCGGTGGTGGAAAGAGCTGGTATTTGTGTGACTCGGAAGGTTGATTCATCCTCCACACGTACTTATCGTTGTTCTCTGCCAACGGGGTTTCCAATGTCTATATAATGGTAAGTAACAAGAAACCCAGGAAGAGCGAGACACTCACTACATCACTAGGTGGTTTTGAAATTGGGGATGGCCCTCGTGCAACAAAATCGTTCATCCCCACACTACCCTGGGATTCAACCATAAGCTCCGCGATGTGGGCCATATTTATCTCAAATAAGATTCAAGCTTACTCGTCTTGAAATTGTCCGATGTTGGCTGCAAAGTCTAAACTGCAAGAAACTCTAAACAAAGAAAAGATAGCTAGCAGCAATGGATAACTACTCTTGCAGGAAACAGAGAGGTGGCTGGCAAGAAGAGACAAGGCACACTTATTATAGGTGCAGAAGCTCAACGTTTTGGCTGATCCGCACCCTGCGGATGGGATCTGAAGTCATAACACAGATCCCTTGGATTCACCTAGGTACAAGCATCATAAAGGTGGAAGTGACCCGAGCAACGGTACCAGTTGCAGGTACCCTGGAAGAACGTGAACGCTGTGGCGTCTGAGACGAGACACAACAACGCTCCGTCCGCAGAACATACGGAGCAAACTAACAACGAGAGGAAAACGTTGTGTTAGACAGAGCTGCACGGCTGCAGGACGAACCCAGAATGAAACCGCTTGAACCCTTGAGAGGAAATCCCTCCGAGATTAGCCGGGGTCGATGTGAAGCGAGGATCTTTGGGGAATAATATTCGGCCTGTCTACAGTATGGATACATGCAGCAGTGCAGTACCTCTGCCCCACAAGAATTCAGTTATGGTTAGCTGAGGGGGGGTCAAGCGAACAATTGAAGAGAAAACCCCCATTTGAGTAATAAAGCCGGGTAACTTATTGGTTGCTCAGACTCCCTCCTCTTTTGCACAGACGCTGATCTTGGGTTGAAAGCAGCAGGTAAAACTAGTGGGGCAAAGAGCTTCATCGGCTAGAGCACATCCAGCAGGCGTCCTGCATCCGGTCTCCACGATTTCATACTCCGTATCCTTTCTATCGTTTGAGAAAGCAGAGGAGAGTGGCTCATATGTGGATAAAAGGAGGAAAGGGTTAAGTAGATAAGAGGATCTCAAAACTTCTATAGAAATAAAGCAAGTCCGATATCGAATTGAACATTCCTCTTGTTTCTCTAATGGTGGCCACTAACGGGAGATCCAAAGCTTAGCTCTTTCTAAGATCTCATTAGGATCGCATGAGAAGCTGCTTTCCCTCAGGCCTTTTAAGGTTATCAAAGATACGCCGCCAAAATCGGCTCACTACTGCAGCGGTGAACTCCCAAAGTCCCAGCAGGAACAAGCCATTCAGAAGCTCATTGCAAGGTTACTACGCAGGACGTCATACATGGCACTCAGTCCGCCCTAGTTACCCCTCCGTTCTCACAAATATACCTCATAAACATGCCACTTGTTACCCAAAAAATAGTCCCCCTCGAGGTTAAAGCCCTGATCCGTAGTCTCCTTTCCTCATAATCACTTCATTTGACAACGCTATCCCATGAAGCGCAGATATAGATCTTCTCCCCTCGTGGCCCGGAGAATTGGAGAAACAAGTCCATTGTCGAAGCCAATGATTACGGCGTTCCATCCTCATGTAACAAGTTTCCGGGGCCTTATTTCCGTGCTCGTCTGTGCGATGGGTTTTGCGGTTATCATCCTTGCCAACCATCTTCAAACAGTAAGTATCAAATCTGAACCCACAGTACTCACCAGCACGGTGGCGGAACACCTGAGAACACTCATGGGGAGCTTCATCTATCCCTAACCCTATCTAGACTCATCCCGACCCGGACTTCCGCCAAACACCCTTCTCCATGTCGCTCATCCGGCTTCGACCCTAACGATCCTCTGACAGCTGGGATGCGATTCTCAGCGTAGGGGGGAAATCCAAAACAAATCAGTCGGAAGAGAGCTTATTCATGAATTAGCATGCTCGCAGCTGTAGAGCTGTCTCCCTCAGTCGGATCTGGTAAGTATATCTTCTTCTTTCCGATCTTGAAGGTGACTAAGGAACAAATTAAGTTGGTACAGAAAAAGGAAAGCCACAAGAGCTCGGGTAGAAAAGAGTTCGGAGTAGAAAAGAAAAGGGTTCGTTCAGGGAGAGCGCGGAAGCCAAGATAGTGCTAAGAACACTTCCAAAGCTTAATCACAAACTAGAGCCCAAGCACCTTTTTAAGTCATCATTACCCTAATCAAAACCTCCCTAAACAGTAGGTTAGAAGGCCCGCCCCGCTATGGGTCCCCGCCCCTTGTAAATACGAACTGAGAGTAAGTCGGCGCTGGTTTCACGGCACCGAGTAAACTTGTTGCTCCTTTTAATAAAGAAGTGCCGGTCCGGAGCCACACTTGTACCAGTAGTAACTTTTACCAAGCGTTAAGCGGAGCGCAGCTTCTTTCGCTGTTTGCGATAATGTCAAAGCTTTTAAAATATCGGGTTTCTTCCGGGGGAAGTGTCTGGAATGGTCGGCGGTGGGGTATCGATAGAGGGGCACGTATGAAATGAGGGGCAACTCCTTTGAACTGTGGCAATGTATCTGAGGGTACGGCAGTAGGTTGAGAATCATTTCCACAGTTACCAAACGCTCAAGCAAACCTCATCAGAACAAAGAATCAGTGACCCTATCAGTGCAGTGTTACTGACGAGGCCATAAGAAGTAAACCAATTGCATAATGCAGTACACCAACCAACTTTTCGCTTGTTTACAATTGCTTTTTTTTCTCCTTGGACAGAGAATCAGAGAATAATGGCTTGCATAAGTCCCCGAGTCACTACCTACGAATTTCCTATCCATCCCGCATAGAGCAAACAATGTATTCTCCTAGCTAGATCCTTCCTCCCTTATCCTGCAGTCACTCTATGCATGTAGATCCAGTTCGTTACATTAACGGCATGGCCGGCTGGCATACCTCTTTATGGATAGGAATTTCACTTCATGCAAATAACGCTGCTTCTCCGCACATTTCCAACGCTTTGGGCTCTTTCACGTTGCTAATCCTTACCTCGCACGCCTCTCACGTCTCTAAACGGCATTTTCTTGTTCGAGAAATCGACATGTTTATCCAGAGGACTCGGTGAGGGCAGAGCAAAGACACATGCATGTCACGGAAATCCATCCCCTTTATTGCAACCCGAGGCAGGTGAGCACATCTTGCGTCGCACTGCAGCACTCATACATATTTTCTTCTCGCCACTATCATTGATCTTGCTTTTTGTAACCCAAAATGAAATCTCACGAGTGAAAGTTTCCCTTTTCCTACATTAAAACGCACAAAAACCATAAAAGCAATGTCCGAAGAGACTAAGAATAAGTAAAAGGTGGCAGGGTACAACATATCCCAGCCCTATAGTGTGTGGAGTTATTATTCCCACTACGGAGGTATTGCGAAGCCTGGGTTACCTATCGATCACTGGGGTCAAGCTATCGGCCCCATGGGTTTCTATTGGCTAGGCAGAACGCTTAAAACCGAATGTGAGAGGATGTTTTGTGCATTTTGAATAGCAATGGCAAGTGATACGGAGTACAATTTTGAATTTGGGACAGGAGGGTGTGGGTACGGGATTGCAAATAGGAAGAATGCGGGCGGAAATTTAATTTGACAATAATGGCGTTGCTCAAGTGCTATGGTGGATTTTCGAGGCTAGGTGTCTTTGATGCTGCAGAGTATTCCAGGCCTTCTTGGTTCGGAAAAAGGCAGGAGAACAAAAGGAGAGACGGAGGCAAAGCTACCTTTAGATTCGATGTGTCAGGCTCAGGAAGAGTTCTATTTCTACATTTACTACAGTATGATTCAATAACAGAAGAAATATCCGAACTCAAACATTAATGAAAGACATATAGATTTAAACAAAGCCCCAAACAAATAGGTAGTGTACGATTACCAAGAACATCCTCGTACAATTGTAACCCGTTCTCTCCACAAACACTCCCTCTAGCGTTGGAAACCTCAAACCCCAAACCCATCTTCACGAACCTCACATGAGGTCAAAACATTACTCTAATCTCCCGTCTCACTACCAAAAATAAGTGTTCCACCTGACAGCCACGAGAAGACCCAAACATCAAACTGCAACCCTATAATCTTCCGTAAATCTTTGCGTTCATCCCATCTCCATCACCTCGAACAGAGATCTCCTAAAACACTCAAAAGGTACACTTCGCCGAGATTTTCATCACACACTCGGACGTTTTAGTCCCTCCTTCCTACCGTCAGCGACATCTTGGCGGCCAACCAGATCAAGATCCCAGATTCCGAAAGGCACACACAAAGGAGTACATATTTCCCAGCCTCTTCATCCCCGGCTTGAGGACTGAGAGCTGCCTGTTCGAATTGTGCTACAGCACTTATACACTTCTGTTGAAAACCAGAAGATGCGAAGTAAAAAAGGGGTTGCACAGGTCTACTCGCCTAGTATCATAGCTAGGGTGAGAAAAGGTAAGAAAAACGTGCACGGGAAGCAAACAGCCCCAAAGGTGGGTGCACAGCTCGGATGTGGGTGGAAGCCAATCCTTACTCCTATGCTAGAGTAAGCCCAACAAGCCAGCCTTCCTCTTTGGTAGCTAGTAAGGTTCTTAATCTTTGTGGGTAGGAATCAAAATCTCGCCATTATGATGAATTGTTTGATCTAAATTCAGTCTTATCGACTCGACGATGCCTTGCCATAACCACGGCTCCGCAAACCCTTAGATGCGCATTCAACGACATAATCGGGTAAGAACGCTGACTGCCGGCTTTAGGGGTCTAGAAACCAACGTTCACAACTAAAGATCATCTTCGAGAAGTTTGAAATAAAGTAAAAAGACCAACTACAATGCAAGGGAAGAATCAAAACCTTGAAAAAAAAACATGCTGAAGCGGAACAGCAGCAGAGACGGAACTGAGCGTGGGGCAGCCGGCGTGGGGCAATCGGATCAGCTCTCATGTTTCAAGAGCTTCTAGAGCTCCGGTCCGGCTCAAAAGACCCTCAAAGGCGTTGAACTGATCCCGAACTGTCCGCGCGTTTTCATCTCAAAAAGCTGGAGGTGCAACAGTCAGCCCCAGCCTCCACAATGTTAGGCGGCGTAAACTGCAACAACTTAGCAGGCATATTTGCGTTGGAGTTGTCTGTAGCTTTCAGGAAGGTGAATGGAAGAGGGCATTTGCGGTGGTAGAATTGGGAAGGGATCATATCCGATGAAACAGGAGAAGTGAGCCATAGCCATGCAGGGGGAATCTCATAAACGAGTATCAGCACGTGACGTGAATTCAAGTCGAAATTACGAGTTTCGAATAATGTGGCCGTTTGAGAAGGCACTAGAAACCATGATGCAAATGAATAAGATAATGAACATCTCTATTCTTCCTTCCATATAGACACTTAGAGATACAAAAAGCATAGCCTAAATTTCAAATTAAGACAAGGGGATTTGAACTAAGACCCTCCATAACCTAGAGGTTCAGTACAGCCAAACTCTTCAAAGATTTAAAACAATTTCATACCGAACCGCATAAACCTCTGATGTGAGGCTTACTTCGGTTAATTGTAAAATTCTCCCACGAGTAACTTTACCGTCCACAATGTATATGTGTATATTGTCCACTTCTCTAGTTTGCTTTTGGAGTTCTCCGACTCTCTCTCTCTCTCTCCACAAAGTTGAGCTATAATATCCTAGCGTAGGTAACTATGTTACTAAACATTAAACTAGTCTCCCCTCGAGGAAGAAAATCTGGCATTTAACCAATGGTTAAGAATAAAGTGGCATTCCCCCCTTACAAGGCTTGAGATGAAGTTATACTTAGAAGGCAGGATATTTCTTCACAGTGCATACCTATAAGAGCTAGCTACTAGCTTAAAGCGAGTTCTAAGTTTGACGTTTTAAACCTTCAGTAACGAGACTTTAAATGGTCACAAACGTATATATTCACTTTTCTTTTTAGAGAGGAAAGTTCTCTGGATTTAGGCTTCTACGCTTGCACCCTTGAATGATGAAACCTTTCTATATCAGTTCTTGGTTTAAACTAAGCCCTGCAGAAAATACTTCGTAGTATATAGCACACTCTTGGATGCATCTCCCTATACTCGCTTTCAAGCTAAGCGAGCCATACCTTAAGGTTTTAGTATATAAATACTCCAACGAGGAGCATATTAAAAGCCACCAACAGAAAAGAAATAAAGTGCGATAAAGACAATGCCAGGGATATAACTAGGCGTAATACTTTTCCCACTGTGTACCACCATGATAGCCAATAGCGAAGTAAAGAGCCAAAGTTAATACAACCCAAGTCGTCGTTCGATCTTCATTAAGCTGACAACAAAGGTGGAAAACAACACTACCGAAAGACGTGACAAAATTAACCCCTTCCCCCATTTTCCCTCTTAATATCCTAAACTTGAAGTTTTACACTTCAAATTTGAAAACCACCAACAAAACCCAACCTCAAAAGGCCCACACACCTCAAACCCTACAACCTTACAAAGACCAATCTCAGTATATTAAATACGGTAGCCTTAAAACCTCTGATCTGGTTTTCTAACATGGCACTTAAGTTTAGCTCTACCTCGTGAACAATTCTCCAACATTATAAACCCCCGCCTGGCATCTGAATCTGTAGGACTCACTATTGAACTTCAGGATTACCGAAAAAGACAATACTCATCTACTAATACCCCTTCAAGTAGTTGTACACTTTAGCCCCCTCGACGAATGAGAACGTCAAATCCAATTGCTAATAGGAAGTTTTTGAAATTAAGATTCCTCCACCGATAAAAATGCCAGATCCACTTATCTATGAAATATTTCCCCCAATCTAGTCTAAATAATAAATTCTATATCCGAGGGAGAGAAAACCTCAAAGTTTAAATCCCAAAATGCCCTGACACTCCCAAAACTAGAGTTCATAGACCTAGATCTTTTGACTTTTAACCCGATCTCCCTTTTTATTTCTTTACCTCGCCCTCTATCCTAACGCAAGTACCAAATGAGATTCAAACATTGATGCCATTTTAGCCCCAGAAAGTATGCTGCTACTATGAACGGTAAGTTGTCGCTCCCGAGAATGAGAGGTCGCCCCACCTGGGGATGGAAAACCTTTTCTCCTCAGACTTCGCTCTTCGATTTTTGGGAATAGACGAAGTGCGAATGTCAGCTTTCTGTGTCCAATGCGGCACCAAGTCGACCCAACTCTCTCCACTCCCCATTCTCCGCAAATCCCTTGCCTCCTATTCACTTCACTCCTCGCCTCTCCTTTTTTCTAATTCTGTATCCATCTTTCCACTTAGCCCCCTAGCTGCCCCCCGGCTCTCACCCTTCCCGCTCTCTCCTCCATCGGCAGCTCGTTCCTATTCCTCCTCATCCCCACCGGATCAACCTGCTGCCTTGGGCCTCTTAGGAAATTCAAATAGAGCGGGAACAGGAGCCCAAATGCAAATAGTGCTACGATAACGCAGTACGAATACCTAACCCCCTTTCCATCTACCTGCATCACCGCAAACATCACGAAAGGGAATATTGCCCCTCCGCTAGCTGCCGCCGCGATGCAGCCCGCCGCCATCTTCGTCTTCTTGCCTAGTCCCCTAAGCCCAAGTGCAAATATCAGCGGGAAAACCGGTCCCTCAAAGAAGAAAAACGGGAGCGCTATGCCTGCGATACTGTTCGCATCGATGACAAGTGCCATCATTAGCACACTGAGCAAAGCCAAGCCAATAAATATGAACAAGAGAATTATACGCGGCGGGATATACAAGCACAAAGGCGCCGTTAGGAACCGTCCGATGGCAAACATCGTGTAGCTCATTAAGGTATAATTGCTCGCTGTCAGAGTCAACACCTCTTCTCCATCCCAACTTACACTCATCAGCAACGTTCCAAACCAAACGCTCATGCTCTCCTGTGCCGCCACATACGTCCACTGGGCAAACACGGCTAGCGCCAGAGTCGTATATATAAGTGGTATGTTCACCACTGACGAAACTTTCTGATCTGGGAAGATGCCTAAATCCTCCGCCTGCTGCTGCAACTCGGAATCTGTGACTTCAGGCAGGGGCATGTAGTAAAAGAATAATGCCAAAAATACAGTAAAGAGCGCAACAGCGAGATACGTCCACTGCACATCAATCAAGCTGACGACCTTCGCTAGCAGGACCTTTTCGGCTAGCAACCGGGACAGTACGCTCGCCGATGCTTGAACTCCATGCGCAAGCAAAAGTCTGAATTCCGCTCGATCTGGTGGACCGCAAAGTGCCAGGAACGGATAAGCTGCCGTTTGGAGAATAGAAAGGCCGAAACCGACGACAAAGTTGGAGATAATGAAGCCGGGGAAGGAGACGAGTACAGCGCATGGCCAGAATATTAAAGTTCCAGTGCCATAGATACAAAGCCCTATTATGAACGTAGCTTTAAATCCAGCTTTTCGTAGAGTCCACTGCCCAACTGTGAGGGCACCAAAGAAGAAAGCCGCGAAATATGTACTGTTTAACCCGAGGTTTTGACTAGTTGAGTGCTTAGCAACTTTGGAAATTTTTTTGTTCAAGGAGTTGAGAAGCCCATATGAGAATCCCAAGAGGAAGAAGAGCGTTGTTACTAAAGCGCAGTATTTGAAAGATTCCATGCCTTTCGTCTTCAGCATGCTTTTGGGCCTCTTCATGTTGACAAATCCAAAATATATAGTATTTGCTGTGACTTCTGAATCGTCGCTCACAATACGTTTCACACTCGGAACAGTGCTTGTGTTAACAGTGCTTGTGTTATTGAAGAAGTTTGTGTCTAAATTTTGACCTTCCGATGAAGACCGAAGGCCAGATACGCGTGTCCTAAGGCTTTCTGGGGCGGTAAGGAAGTCTATATCCATATGATGCTCTGGACTTATGCGGGTACGGAGCTGATCCATGGTTCCTGTTCCATCCGTGGTGGTTAAAAAATCCATAATATCAATCTCACGCTCCATCTCATGTCTGGTGTTAGTGCCTCTAAGTGATTCCGCGACCCGCTCTTGTCGATGTAATGGTGTATTACTCCTTGGAGCTTGAGATGAAGATGAGGTGGACTTTCCAGGTGCAGCTGTACTCACTCCTGTAGTATGATCCGTGATCATAGATGGTAAAAGATACTTGATCAACGGCTTCAGGGTAGGAATGCAAGCGCAGATTATGCCCACGTTCACCTCTACCGCCGACCACATAAACGCTGCGCTAGCATTCCAAGCAAAGTCGGGGCCTTCCCCTAACTGGCTAAATACTCCAATCTGGAAATCCACAGCTTGTTGAAGATAGTATATCCGTACTACATCAATGATCGTAACAAATATTCCCAATGTAAATGTTCCAACCAAGACCGCTTTTTGCTTTGGTGGAAGTCGCATGCCAGTCAAAACTGGAATAGGAAGAACTAAGATAGCAAGATCGGTAATAATGTTGACTGGTGCCGAACAAAGGAATATAGTAACGATAGAAAAACATTTTCCATCAGATTTCGGGTCGTACGCAGCACTGACAGGGCGGCATTGGAACGCATTCAAAAGTGTGAGGGCAATGCCAGCAAGGGTAACGATGGTGAGGGTAACGCAAGAAGCGATTCGAAGTACGCTTTGAGTATCCTTTGACATGCGGAGGTAGAATATGAGGATTGAAGTTTTAGTTGCCATCAAAGCGGGATTCTGTTTACATCAGTCTTTGCATGTTCTCCCTTCCAGTTAGACATACGTAAAGTATCGTAAAGGCATATTCGCTCTGTCGCAAGGCTGGCTGCCATGCATCAGGTATATCTGCATCATGCCTTCCAAGCCCTTTCGAAGTCCCGAATAGAATGGAGAATGATAACCCAAACGCAAGCAGCTACGCACCGTTCAGCACTGGCACCAAACACTTAAGGCAAGATAACTTACCCAAGCAGCTATCATGCACCAATCATCCGCAGCCCTTTTCTTCAACACCACGAACCGGCTTGTAATCCTCAAGGCAACAAATATAGTTGCAGTGACAAACGTCGCAGTCGTCACAGCAAAGACAGCTTTCCCGCGGGAATCATGCCCATTGATATCTGCCATCTTTCTTGTCAACTATGTAATTAGTGCATGCTCACGAGTATCTCCCTTTCGCATCCATCCCTTGCTGTCTCAATAGCCTCCGCTCTGAAACCGCATAGCCGTGGAATAGCCTTAACTCGTCCACTATCTCGCCTCGTGTTTTGGTATGTTGTCTGCTCAATCGGTTTCGGGTTGAGGAATGTAGACACGCCTCCTCTTATCACTGTGTCCGTGGTCGCGTTGCTCCCTCAAAACGAAAACTAGAGATGGGAAATGAATTTGGCTTGACATCTCAATATTGGAGGGCATCATCTTTTAACTTGTCCGATGCGATGGTGTAGCTTTTGGTGCTGGTGTGGCGAGGAGATAGTTCGCATAACAGAGTTTTATCGGGACCAGTCGCGTTGCAAGCTTCGCTCTAAGCGTTGAGTTAAATGACGTCGACGAGGCTCTTTGGCGCATTCATTGCCATTACTGCTATTGCCTCGGATGAGTTAAAGTTCAAACTTAAGTTGTACTAAAAGTAGGTATGTGAAGAGTGCTCTATGGAGCATGTGAAATTCCAAGGAAACCTTTGTCTTGTTTGATTAAAAGAGCGGTAAGACGCATTTTAGAGAACTTGAGAATTCCTTTTACTACCACGATCTCAGGGGTTTCTTAAGAAGAATGTGTGTATTTGTTGAGTGAATATCAACTTCCCCGCGCTTTTACCCCACAAATCAACGATGGGCTTGGCCCAAGTGTTTAAAGGCACGTGTATAACTATATTTCTGTTTTTTAAGCAAACCTTGCCCAGCTATATTATTCTCCTGCGTGGCTCAAATATCCCTACAGTACCAGAGCCACCTTTATTATCTTTATTAAGAGTTTGAATGCCTCTGTTCTAGTGTTTAGTTGGAGGCGAACCAGGCTCACTGCTTCTATATTTATCCTCCCCTTCGTACCAACTACACTTGAGTTAACCAATACTTCCCGAACATTGGACTATATTACATCAACACGAGTTCTCTTTATTGAACTCAAGTGTTATAAGATCACATGCTATAGCCAGACTAAGCAGATTTCTACCCCTATAATTCAGTTGTGAGCAACATGTCACTTTCTCCCCTAGTGCAGACAAAATCGAGGGGCGAGTTTGTAGATAGTTCTAGGCGTGAACGCCATTTAAGCAGCAGCAATATATCACCCCACACCCCACACATACAGTGGGCCGGGTTGTTAGATGCATTAGCGTGGGGTGCCGTCGGAAAACATTGACCCAGGCCAATACCCCTACGGAGCAGGGATAAGTTCCTACATCAACCTTGAAATTGATTCGTGGAAAATTATTCTTCTTCTGCCGGCAGCGTGGGGGTTGAACAAAGCTACAGTACTGGAGCGACCCCACGACAAGTAGGTACCGACCCGACCCCAAGTATTGGTAATACCACTAGCATGGGGCAAAGGAAAAGGATTTTTCAAACTTGTTAGCTATTAAGATTGCTCGGGTTAGTTACCTTTGAGACTGACACTATTATGTTGGATTAGTGTCAAGCCGCTATTGACCCAAATGGCCTCTTGCGAAAAATTCAAATGGAATTTTGGGACCCTAATACTTGTTGGTTGTAGCTCTGTGAAGGGCATCTAGTTTTATAAATGCAATAATAATTATCCTCTGCTTAACCTCCAGCAGAAAAACAGGAGATCGGACTTTTTTTCGCAACTTCTGTACTCTTAACTGGCCCTCTTTCAGCTGATCTTTGAGGGCGACTTGGTGATTCGTATAGAATAGGCATAAGTGCATTCATATAGTATTTTGTTATATTTGAAAGCTTGCTTAGACTTAACCACAATAGTTTTTGAGAACAAGAAGTAAAATAATGGCAAGGCATAACACTTAAATTCTAGTGTCTGTAGAGTTTACCCTAGAACAAGAAGCTATTAACGTCACCCATATACCTATTGTGAATTGTTAGTACGGGAGAAAATGAGCTCCCTCCCTAGAGGCGACGTCTTTCTATATCCTCAAGTAAAAAGTTGTAAAGACATCCATGTATATGTCATGGGATTCGCAGATGGCGGTACGGTGTCTCTCTTCGGCCAAGCCACTCGTTTTGAAGTGTGCGTGCTCATCACTTCAAAAAAATTCTGCACGCCATTGTTAGAATCGCGCCCATTTTGGCTTGTGAGGGAGGCCCACTACTAAAAGTGCTCGATAAAAAATGCAATTGGTCTTAGCCATTTAGGGTTGTAAGAACTAATTGCTAAAAAGTCATGCTATATCGCGTTAACGGGTTCGAGATGCGAGAGATCGACCGCCACCCGAGAGAACGGGATTTCATCCTCCGACGCGAAGAAAAATGAGGGGTTGGAGTGCGTCTCCCGCCTCGCGTTTTTCTGATCTGCCCGATGACACTTGGGAACAGTTAAGAGAGTACATCACCTGTCAGAGTCAATCCTTCAGGGCATTTTTTGCCACATTGTATCATACTGGAGCATTGGATGATTATAGGGTATCACAGCCTCATGTAGAGGGTGCTTAGGAGACTACAGTTTCCTCAAGAATTGTTTATAATTACATGACTAAGGCCATTCAACAGACACGTTCGATCTTTATGTGAAACTTTAAGCTTTGAGTGGCTTTTAAGCTTCCTGCATTAAGAAGGCGGGGGGAAGAAGACCTAACCGAGGTTAATAGTAAAGCTATCCCTGAATAGATGCAAGCACTGTTCTTGCCTCTGAAACAAGTTTAAATCCTCGTCAAGAAAGCGTTTTCTTGTGGACAAAAATGCGGCATATTTGGCATGAGGACAGCTACATTGAAGTTGACCTACAAGATATCAGATGGCGCTCAGATAGGTAGACCCGAGCTGCATGTTGGATGTAAAGATTTCTCGAGGTTTAGCAGAGGATTTCCCTTCAAGGGGCAGGGGAAGGGGCTTTGCTTTCTCTCTCTTCCACTTACATGTAGTACTCATATTGCTATGTAGTAACTTTATAGTTCCCGACCTTGCTTTGAAATTTCACATGGCGGATGCTGTGTAATACGAGGCTGATTATCCTTCCAAAACCCGGAATTCATACAAAAAGGTTCATATCTCGGCAAAACAGTTCACTCATCGGCTCTTAATTCCCGATTACCTCAAAGTTGGTACACAACACACTGTGTTCTCCTCTGAGCACACGTTAGCTCAAAAATATGAAACCAAGTATTCGTCACAAGCAAGAGCTACCTTTTACTCCTCTTTTCTTCCTTGAATCTAATATCTGTTGAGAGGGGAATTAGTAGAAACCTTGCGGAGAGCACTCAACACGCAAGCTTGGCATGTTTGAGCCTTATCTTCCAAATTACAACCTACAGTCCTTCAAGCAGAGAATAGTATTAGCTCGTGTTAATCGTTCTCATTGTCGGTTTAAGTTCAAAGAACAAGTAAGAAGGAAGAATTGTACACATCCCAATGGTAACCCTTGACGGACTCCCAGATTAAGCTAACTAGACTGGAGTGATATCAGGACAGAGAAAGAAAGAAACCACAACTCTACAACTCTGCAAGCAGGTAATCAACCTTAAAGGAATTCCTTCCCGAGTTCCCTTCCCCAGTACCAAGGCGGGTCAAAAGGCTTAAGCTCTATCCATCCCATCGCATCATATACTACCTTTCCCATGTGATCACTATCCCTATTTATATTGCAACTGCAGTGCCGAGGAAACGCAGCGCTTACTGTCCGTACCACCAGGTACAAGCAGCACCCCACCGGAGCCTCTCTCTCGCCACCACAAAGCAATCAATGCACGATATAGTGCTCATCGACACAAACCAGGTAAAAGTTCCATCCGGCATCCGGTACCAACCAATGTAAATCAGGGGGCGGCCCGTGAAATGGGGCACAGTCCGGCGGGGGTTCATGAGCGAAAAATTAACGTCTGGGGATTTCGAGCTCCCCGCAGAGTATCATGGGGAAGCTGGAAAATGTTCCTGAGACCCTGATGAACAAGTGGACAAGTAGTGCCTCATATCCCCGTCGGTCCTTCGGGCACTATTGGAAGGTCGGCCCTTTGGCTCCAGGAATGTCTCGGCGTGTGTGTCGTGTTTGTGTGCCACCCGATCCTCGGATCTGAGCTTCTTGGTTCCAACTCCCACCGTCCCCGAGACAGACCAGTTTTCTCTCGGTATGAGGTATGAGTGGCACCCAAAGCGGCGAAGGAATCATCATTTCTATAAAGAAAACCGTAGTGAAGCATGAATGGCTCTGGAAATAAAAAACAGGACAATTGCTAACACATGCAATTGGGGGAATCTGCAGTATAAATTATCTCTCGTTATCAATAAAACTCCAGTCCACCGCTCCCCCCCAAAAGACCTGCCTGCCTTTCTTTTGTACAAGGTATCAACTCTTTTCCGTCTCTCATTGCTCGAGTCCAAGCGAAAATCCTAGACTCCAAAGCTCGTAGCAATCCAACCATCCCATAAATCCCAATGCAAACGATGATTTCATCCCTTTGCTCCAGAACTCCAGACAATCGACCCCCTACCCACCCTCCTTTCCTCCCATCCGTCTACCATCCGTCTTCCCAATTACCATCCCACCCCAAAAGCTATTTTACTATTGTGTAAGCCTGCTCAAAAATTCTCAAGCTTAATATAGTCCGTGACATAGTCATCTCCATCTCCATCCCCATCATCATCATCTGCACAGATACCTACGTGATATCAGTATATCAGTACTGGTCAACCCCAAGCTATCCACTACTAGCACCACCCAAAAAGAAATCCAGCTCACTCGGTCCGCCCCGCACACCCTCATTCTCGGCTAACTGTTCTAACAAGCTCAAAAACGGGTCCTTCTCCGCCTCTCCTTCGCTTTCTCCAGATGGAGTCAGCCCATCATACATACTCCCGTTAGCCGTTCCATTCATTCCAAACATTGGATCGTACCCATGTGCAACCCCGTCACTCGAAAAGCCCACATATGGCGGCGAAAAGGATGGTTGGGTTAGATGTGGCATGAACGAGTTCTTCTCCATCCCACCTGCATTGTCCAGAAGCTGGTGCCCGGACTGCGAAGACAAAGTCTGATCTATAAGATGTGGTGTATCCGGTGTTATTAACGCGTTTTCCGGATGGCTATTCTGCCTCTGTAGTTTTAAATCTAGGTGCTTCTTTCTCGTTGTGGATCCCTTTCTTTTCGAGAACGCGGGCGATGGATCGTGGTTTACGCCATTAATTGTCAACGACTGATTGACTGTCCTGCCCGCGTATATATCATGCCCAGTATAATTATCGCTCGTCGGGTCTAGTAGTATATCCGCAAACGAGATATGCGCGCTGTCAAAGTACGTCCCTAGCTCAGCATATCGGTCGAAGAAATCTTCCAAGTGGAAAATAGGGGAGTAGCGCATGGGGTTGTTGGATAAGTTTTTGACTACCTCGGCGTGGCATGCGTAGATCGTTTGGAGAGTTTCACGTTGATGCTGGACGCTGGACCATACATAGCGTAGTTCGGAAAGTTGCTGCATTTCTTGGGAGAGGTAGTTGGCTGAGGCGGAGAAGACTTCATTGTCGTGGGTGATTTTATAGTGTGCGCCGTGTACGTGGACAGTGCCGGCGGTGCAGATACAGTAGCCGACGAAAGCAGGCCATTCAATTGAGGGGGATTGTTTGCCTTCGGGGGTTAGCATTATATCATATGCATTACGAAGTTGCAGCTGAGAATGAGAGGAATCATGTGTACCAAGTTCTACAAGCTCCGTAATAGCGTTGGCGTGGAGGAAGCAAAAGTTTGTGGCTTCGATTTGCCAGGATTGATGTTGGCCGGTTCCCGCAAGTTCTGTAAGGTCGATAGGAATAAATGGGCGGTATATCAAGACGTGGATGAGGTGGTAGATAAGCTTGCTAAGCACGAGTGTGGAGCTGTCGCTTTGGCCAAAAAGTGTATCAGCGGATGAGAAAGCAACTTTCGTTCCTGATGCCCAGACATCCAAGTCTTGTCTGATCTTGGAAAGATTCGACAATGAATGCCATGGGAAGTGGCTATCTCCCTTTACTCCTCCGGCAGCAAGATACTTATTCGTGATTCCAAGGATTCTAATGATATCGATGAGCATTCCGCTGCTTCCCTGACATTTCTTCCCAGTCCCAGCGTGGTATTGTAGATTTGATCCGTTTTGAAAGAATTCGCCTTCGATTGGTAGTGCACTTGGACTTGGAGACCAAGATGGGAGTTTGAGGAATATCGACTGATCTGAGATCAAGGAGGGTCGTTTCGATCCGCATGCCATGAGCCTATCCATGAGATAACAACTCCAAAATAGCCTCCTCCTCATTTCCCTCTCAACTGCAGTCACCCGAGCCTTGAGGTCAAATTCCCGATGCAGCTCAAGGGCCATAACCATCCCAATTGCATTTGCTAATTACTATCAGCCAGGAATCTTTTTTTTTACAATTGTAGCGACTTACAGAGCATCATGTAGGCTTTCTTGCCTTTCCCCGCAGCGGTGAATGCCACTGTGAGTAATAACAAGGCCTGTAAACATTCAAGTGATGGATCGTCGATATCAAGTTCTTGCCTCGAGCGCACAGCGTAATCCTCACTAAGTCTTACTGCAGCGTGATAACCATTGGGATGAGGTGCGTACCTGCAGAATATCAGTAATGACCCACATTCATACATTCGCTACACCTACCTCGCAGCCCCGGCATAGATCGCATGAAGGAGATATAGCGGGATTTGATTAAGTTGAATTCTTTGTCGAGTGGTAGTTTCGTCAAGGATATAATACACTTTACCGTGACACCGTGAAAAGTAAGTGTCGAGGAGAACGTCTGTGTGCACTGATGGAGGGGACTGGCCACTAAATCAAGTTAATGACATTTCCCTTTTCAAAGAAATGGTGAATCTCACCTCGTGGGAGTTGGTGAGTACACCGCGGACTCGGATGTCACATTGATGGTATCTACTTGCGGTCGCTGCGATTCTGCTTCTCCTGGGCTTTCCTTCTCCGCGACTCCCTCCCCTCGTGGCGAGCTCGACTTCTTCTCATCCTTCAATCTTTTCTCTAGCCCGTCTACTCTCTTCAATAATGCTTCCAAGACATCTGTCTTCGGCCCCCTTTTCTTTGGGACAGCATCTGTTTGTTTGTTAGTGCAATTGGGGTGTTGGCTCTTGGGGAGAAGTACCATAGATACACGGGCATTGGAAGACCTGGCATGCTTCGCAAGTCGGCCGCAACCGATTGCATTTTATCTGGAAAAACTTTTAGTCGACGGGAAAAACTCCAGCGACGTCTTGACCAACCTTCCGCTTCCTACACGATTTGCAATTCATTGATTCTCGGGGCTCGTTGCTCATGCGACGTGCAGGTAATCGTTCAATGCCCACCTGAGGCCGAGTTGACATGATGCTGAGAGAACAAAAAGGGCGAGGGGGTATGGTGGACAAGATAATATCGTTACATCATAAAACGGACCAATGCGCAGGGGAGCATGGCAATTGGACCACTCTGCTGGATTCGATACGAAGGGCCTGCGCTGCTTGTATATCAAGATTGGGTTATGGAAGAGGCGAATGAAGTCGAAGGTGCCAAAGGTGAGGCTAGCAGGCTAATGATATGGGGGCAGGCAGGGGGGAACTGGTCTGCTAGACACGAGAACTTACCAAATGCTGTTCGGATCGTCTCACACCGAACCAACTGCCCCAGCTTTTTGCGGCGGGTCTCCACAGATCAGTTGATGGGGAAGATGGAGCAGGTGTTGTGATGGTCTAGGCTCCAGAAGGAGGCCTCTTTTCTGGGGAAGTCTATGGGTGGCGTGGAGATAGTGCCGTGGAATGGGGGCGAGATAGAATCGAAAAGGCTGGGAGAACTCATGAGGAACGGCCAGGCTCTCGTAAAATAAATGGCGAACAGGTAGTACTTATGAGCAAGATACTCTTCGAATCCGAAACTGCGGGGAGGGGATTCAATTAATTTTGAATAGGTGGATCGCAACATCTGATGTTCTCACCGTCCTATGAGGATGAGTTGGCAGGATAGATGGAAGCCTTCATCAGCTTCGCTGCACAACCCTAGCACGGCATACTGTACAGTACAGCAGCATCCCCAGCTTGCCATCGACCATGGTTCGGGGACAGGCCCTTCAAACGGTTAACAACCCTTAGGAGCCAAACTCACCATCGACCCAGGTCCCCCCTTCAATCTGATATTCGGACGTCCTTCCCACTTAACTGTGGAAGTATCGAGTAAGCTTCGGACTGTCAGGTTCTCAGTGGGATCAGGTGGGTTGGACCATTAATCCTTGGTTCCTTAATAGTCAACGTTTACAAGCTTATTCCCGGGGTGTTTCTTTAGGGCCCTAATGCAAATTACTATCCTCCCTTAGATAATCATCAAATGTATACCTATTGACTCTGAATGTTCAGAAGTCTTGTCTATAGAGCCGTATTGAGCAACTCCTGATCTGTGTCTTTACTCAAGCTTTCAGTAGCATTAGTAACTTTGAAGTTCTAGAGACATTGTCGATTCCCTTGTAAACACAACAATTCTTAGGGGGAGGGATGGTAGCCGAAGATCTACCACCTCAAGTCACTCCACCCTAGAACACTGGTTCCGCGTGGACACCATGTGCTAACTAGAGAAGAAGGGGACTCCAATAACCCTCTGCTACTCCTGCGAGTCAAGCGCATTATAAATCCCACCCGCCCTGTCAGCCGCTGAATCGTCTCCCCACCTCATGTATCCAACGGAGAGTGCCGACGAAGTAACGCCAGGTGTAGAGTGGTAGGAGCGAGAACGAGAGTGGGAATCTTTAGTTTCATGCTGCTGATAATAAACTCCACCAAACTTCTGGTGAGCAGAGGGGGCTAGTTTATGAATAGGTAAGCAATTACCCAATACGCTGTCATAGAGTGAGTCAATAGTTAGAAATTATATACCTGCAAAGTTCAAGCAGTCAAAAGCCCTGTCTGTGTCTAGCCTGTGTCTCCATTTCAGGGCCATCCGCCCCAGCTTGAAGTTCTCAAGGACTCACCATTTTAACGTTTATTCCCGGTCAGAAAGCCTGAAGCTCTGGGCCAGTCGGAGTCGCCTCGGATGACTACTCCCCCCTACAGTAAATTCCCAAGTCCCTGCATGTGGGGTGAAGGGCGTTTGCAGCAAGAGACGGTTGTGACTGCTTTATAGTAGATATACAGTATTATACAAAAATGTGATCTACAAAGCAGCCGCAAAAATATACTTCATGTTTATTAAACCCCCTATATTAATACCTGCAGATGTACTTCGTACTGTAGGCATTGTCCAGGGGATAGTAGGGGAGCACCGGTGGGGAAGATTCCCCGACTCTCCTCTCCTTCCCTTCTACGGTTAACTCCACTATTTCACACAAAGCTTTACCACTTTTATCCTAGTTCAGCAGGCAAACCTTCCAAAATTATCTTGATCTTCTAGAAAACGGTCCAAGCCCCAACTTCGTTTTCACAGCCCCCACTAGCCATCATAACGTTTGAACTTCTTGCAAGAATCCCATTAAGTATGAAATTATAGAATAGATCTTACTCGATTCGAAATCCCAAAAACACAGCCAATTAATGCAAGGAAAAGAATAACCACTTGCTTTAACATTTCTCTTTAGCTATAGCTCCCTCCCATCCCACCGGAACATGGATGTCTATATTTTATTCATCAATCTGATTTTTAAACCCAAACCAAACTGCACCAAAAGTGTTTCCCCGCAACTACCGCTGTGATCTGTTTTGCCATCCCCACCAGCCAATCCCACCCATGCATCTGGAGTGCCTCGGCCTACCCAATCCTTATCTTAGGCTATATGGAGTAGTCAAAGTCAGAAGGTTACGAGTGATCATTATCATAAAGTGATAGAGTGAGAGCATTTACAACTGGCTCAACGAGTCAACGAGATTCTGCTCCCCGTTCTATGTGGGGAACACAGACCTATGATCAGACGATCTTCTGGAAGACTCCGGCCGCGTATGCCTCCGCACTCCATCTAGCATCTGCCCCGAGAAGGAAGCTAAATCCGATATTTAGAGTAAAGCCCGAAATCTTTGTTTTGCGAGAAGCGAAATCACCTCTCGAGTTGAAAGAGAAAGACAATCTTTGAGAACTTGAAAGGGGCGATTCAAAATCTCAGTATACTATAAATTAAATGAGATGGCGGTAATGAGACTACATTTATCACCCGTGCTGACGAGTCTAGTAATCTATTTAACACCGATATTGGTCTCCATCTCAGGCCTTGAATATCAAATCTGACGAGCCATTTACTTTATATAATGTATTCTTTTCAAGATTATAATACTATTAGGCTCTTTGCTAGTCTAGCTTTCTAGTGAAGTGGGGTATATCTCCACTCATGTAAATAACCTAATTCCCCATCTCTCTTTCCCTTAGATTCAACTACGCGCAAGAACCAAAATCCCCTGAAATCTGAATTTATTAATTAAATTATCCATTTTGCAGCATTGCTCTCCTTCAGTGTCTACACACCAATGGGACTCTACACCGTCCCAAACAAAATACTATTCTGCTCCTTCCGTACCGCTAACCAAGTGTGAGAGAAGATCAGTCCAGTTTCTATAATGAAAGTCTTCACAAAAGAGGCAATTTAGCTTATTAAAAGGAGAACCTTTATCCACAGTTCCATAGCAGAAGAGGCATCCTTATCATCAGACGATGAGAAGAGAACTTAGCTAGCAAAAGAAATTCGAAGGCCTAGTACAGAAGATTTCGTAACTACAGTAATCTGAAAACAAAATTATTCCTGAATATAAATACCACCTGCTTAAAAAAACTCAAGATACTTTATAATTAAATATGACACTAAGCAAAAAAAACTTTTCAGACTTGAAGAAGTATGTATGGCGTAGTTATGAAATAGCTTCGTGATTGTTATTAAGTTAAAGCCTTTTTGCGTAACTGAACAACGGCACTGAAACTCCCTTGACTTGCGGAGCCCCAAAAAGAGCTGAAACCGAGAAGCCTATCGGATGTAGACAGCATGATACACACTTATTGGATCATCACTGCCTAATTACAGCATACTGGAAACTATGTAGGAGGTTGCTCCCAAGCACTTGGGTGGTAGCAACCAGTGCTGTGCCTGAGCCGTTTGCAGGCTAGGGGACTGACGCTACTTACTTGTGGTAGTGAAGGCCTCTACTATGCTCCTGCAGCCAGATGACAGTCCGCTAGGGCGATGTTCTAAAGTTTCAAGGGTGCAAGCCCCAACTATGATCTAAACATGTCGGTTTTTGGAAAGTCTACATCGCTTTGGGAACAACTGCCTGCATTTAAGCTTTTTAGCATAGTCTTCTTGTGACAGGCGGCTGCAATGAAAGTACACATTACAGCTACAGCATCGCTATCTGTGCAGCGAATCGTATCATTTGCTCACGTAAAGGTCATCGTATATTGATTTTGGTGGAAAGTTAGTTCATGGACCAACCACAACCACCTAACCCCCCTCCTGAAATGGTCAATGTCCTCCGCTCTGGGTAGTCTTAGTTTCAGCAAAAACAGACCTTTCAAATTTTGGAAGTAGTAGATGTTCGCATAGCTATTACCAAGGTGGAGAGTATCAATAATTTCAAGGTGGAGTACTAACCACCTGCCCTATGAACAGAAAAGCTTCATAGGCTTTTTAACGTCCTTAAGCAACTTCTAGAAGTAAAATGCAGAATAAAGATTAGAGACATTACCACGAAGAGTTTCGAACTGTTCAGTGGTTCAATCTTTGGGTATTCACTTCCACGTGACTATGCTAGCGTAGTTGTCGCTGACTCAACAAGGCTGAGGCTCTAAGAACAAGTTTGGACGCCAACTCGGCTTCGTAGACAAACTACTTCGAAGCACTACGCTCGTCCTTAGACACCGAAAGTTTCTTAACACCAAAACCATACCTCCAATACCCTTGTCGCCGTTATGTCTTTCGTCCTTCCTCATCTCAATACAGGCTGGCACGTCGATCAGGCTATTATGAGCGAGGAGGAAAGACTAGTGATCATCCGCTTCGGCCGTGACTGGGACCCTGATTGTATGAAACAAGATGAAGTCCTATACCGTAAGACTCCCTCCTTCTGCTTATATTACGCTTATTAACCTCGCATCTTTATAGGTATCGCCGATCGAGTCAAGAACTTTGCTGTCATTTATGTGTGCGATCTCGACCAAGTCCCTGACTTCAAGCAGATGTATGGTGAGTATTGCCTCCGCCTTTTTCTCGAGAATCACGCTGACGTTTCTTCAATAGAATTGTACGACCCGACAACAATCATGTTCTTCTTTCGAAACAAGCATATGATGTGCGATTTTGGAACCGGAAACAATAACAAGTTGAACTGGGTGCTTGAGGATAAGCAAGAACTTATCGATATTATCGAGACTATTTACCGTGGTGCCAAAAAGGGGCGTGGATTAGTGGTCAGTCCTAAAGATTATTCTACACGATATCGGTATTGAGCTGTCGAAAACCCCCCAAGTTCTCTCTCACTTCAGCCTACTATTGTTCTACAGTCTCAGTGCTTTGGAGCCTCTGCCACTTTGCTATTCGAGCAATCAATCCATTTGGAACCTCTCACTCATCCCGTACCTGTCTTCATCAAATTCCACGAATTATAGAAAATCGATCATGACGTAGCGAAACATGACATTGGGGAACGCTCAGGGGAGTTCAGGTCTAGGTTAAGGGGCCCAAGGCAAGTGGATGCGTGGGCTAGCAGACCGAAGGAAACGCAAATCAAGGAAGAAGAGGTTGCATTATGGTGAAACTTGGTTTTCCCAATCTTTCTAATGCAAAATATTTGGCATTAGAAGAGCATATTGTGATCATGAGGACTGTATAGTGAAAGTGTACCCGTTCTATAACACCAATTCCTTCAAAAGAATGGATGTATTTGGGTAAGTATTTATCTAAGACGCTATATGAGGAATCTTCTAGCATTGCAAACGAATAGGCAATTTCGACCAACCACTCTATTCCAAAATATATTTGGGGTTAGAGAACGAATTCTAGCTAGGGAGAAGTAAGAATGAGCAAAATATAGTAGCAAAGTTGATCAGTTTTATTATTACATACAGCACCTTGATAGCGAAGGATATACGATATTCAGCATATATAAGTACTTCTAATGTTGGGCAGTATAAAAACGAGGATGATCCAGCGTTTCTCTTGAGTAGGATGACGGACATTACCTATTGTGGAAGGCCTAGAAGGCCTACTAGCCAGAGGTCCAATGCTAAACAATCTCCTTGTGCAATTTACTCACAGTAAGAGTCAGTTGTATTCAAAGTTTACTTTTCTTTTAGTAGCCAGCAAAGCTAGCTTCAACTAAACAATACTCTGCGGTTATCAAAAAACTCCTACCAGAGGGTTTTAGAACCGCTTTCACATTTGCATAGAGGAAAAGAGGTGACAGATCAACGCATTGCTGCATTCTCGTTAGCTATGGCCCATAAGCTAGCTTCTATGATCATAAAGGTAGGTATGCAGAATGTAGAACCTCCGTTCCGTTCCATTTTTCCTAGTCATGATAAACACCGCCACCCCGCAGTCATCTAAGGTCAAAACCACCGACTGCATATCATCCCGTGTAATCCGTGCATCCCATAAGCCAAGCAAGGTATTGTGAAACCACCCAAAGGCACGCTGTAATCAATCGTCAAAATCACCGTCCGCCGACAGTCTGTTCATATCTATTTCTTCTTCGATGCAAATCGGGGCTCCCCGATTCCTGCACCCCGTAACTTGACGCCGAGAACTCGCTCCATGGCACTAAGAATCTTCTGGTCAGGTGTAGCGCTCCCACGCTCGAAATCTGCAACGATGGAAGCAGTGGTGTTACACTTTGTGGCGAGATCCTTCTGTGTCATTTTCGGGACCATTTTTTGACGGGTGTTGGAGATGGCGATGCCGACTTCTTTTCCTATGGTATTTGGCTTGACGATATCATCGGAGCGGTCGACTTTTGTCAGACGTTGACCTTCTACGGCGGGTTTAGATGCCTAGAATTGAGACCGTTAGCAGGCGGCTAATGAGGTTCTATGAGGCATTTTTAGGGACGATGAGTGAGAATGGCATAGCAGCACGTACAGAGTTTCCAGCGCCGAATTTCTTCTCAGTACCGATGACGGCTCCGCTGCGTTGAGCAGCGTTCAGTGCACTTTTTCCTCGCAAAACGGTCTCCTTTGGTGCTCCACCTCCACGGGTCTTACTTCCGATCTTGGTAACAGTGTCCCAGTCATCCATCTTGAACAGCTTGAGTGTATGGTCTGTGATGTCTTTGTTTATATGCGGATATCGAGATTAAGCAGGGAGAATGCGCGATGTTGTTGTTGTGTTGTTGTAAATGAGGCAAAGAAGGCCGTTGAAATTTGTATGGAATGACAGAGAAGAAGGCGGAGTCGGCGAGGCTGTGAATAGTGGCACAGGGAATTGCTGACTTTGCACTTGACTTGCCGAATGAATCACAGGCTAAGCCAGATCCAGATCGGCACTAAGTCCTGCAAGGTACTGACTTGGTTCTATTATGTTTATGCTAAAGTGAGAACCCTAACCATTTTTCATTCAACTTCTAATCATCGTGATATGGAGTCGTGTGGTTGGCTTTTATAATGGTTTTGGTTGGTTTTCTTTTCTTTTAGTTTACAGTTCTTGCCTTGACTGTTGAAAGGCCGACTTCTCACTCTGTAGCACTAGCAAAGAGCTAAGCTGAATTGGTGAATGATCCTGATGCAGCTCTGGCATCCACTTGAAACTGGAGTGGCAGAGAGAATGCCGTGTATGCTTTCTTTTTTTTTAATGATTCAATTCGAGTTTCTCTCCTATTTAACATGGTGGTCATGAATACCAGCATATAAGAAATAGGTGGTGCTTTTGCTAATAAGCAATTTGTTTCTGTAACTTTCGCCACCCTCAATCCAGACTATATGCTGAAAGACCGATTCATCTTCTATTCATATCGCTCTTGCAGGTAGCAATGGCTTTCATGAGCCTAAACGAGATCATTCTCGTTTCTTGCTTTGTTCTTTACAAGAAGTGGGAGCTCGTCCAAGAGTTCCTTGCCTCAAATATCAACCCCGCTGTCGTCATCAGTACCGTCAAGGTCTCAGCATGTCTCTTTACCCTTTTTCAAGTCGTTCGCTATGTATGGAATCTCCAGCAAGAGTCAACGTCGTCGGACCAGTTTCCAGTTAGACCTCTGTTCTTCCCTTGCCAGACAAGTCATGTTCGGATGTTCCCAAAGAAACATGGGTTCGCATACTCGTATCTCTGGGTAGGTATCCCTATCGGATGGAGAGGCTCTGTAGGAGGGATGCTTCGTGAGCAGATGGGCAAGGACTTCGCTCCATGGTGGAAGCGGTGGTTCTCCCTGGCTCGAGAAGAGGCATGGTACTCCGTGAATGGGGATGATTATTTGAATCGAGGTCACGTGGAGGGGGGTTGCAAGGCAAGTTAGAGGAGTATCTTGAGAGCCGAGTAAGTTACTCTATTCTCCAGGTTTGGCTTCGATAGTTGGCTAAGATTTAAAAGGGCGTTGATCACACAAAATATGCTTATGCATACCTTCTCACAGCCGCTAGATTATTTGGCTATGCCTCTAATCCGGTTTCCGTCTGGCACCTCTACTCTCCCACCAAGGAACTCAAGGCTCTCGTCTTAGAAGTCAACAACACTTTCGACGAGAGACGCATGTACTTTCTTGAGCCTAGTCAAAGTGGTCGAATCATGGAACAAGATGAAGTCCCCAAATCAACACGATACACTGAAACCTGGCCTAAAGACTTCTACGTGAGCACCTTTAACTCTCGATCAGGGGCTTACTCAATAGCTACGTATGACCCTCTGTCTCCTTCCATGTCACGAACCGGGCCTGTCAACATAACCATCACACTCTCAGTAGAGGATCATGCTATGCTCATAGCTAGAATCTACTCCTCCGCTCTAGCAATCGATCCGGAAAACATGACCACTTGGGGCAAGACTCGGTTTCTAACTTCATGGTGGTGGGTTGGTCTCGTAACCTTTCCACGAACTATACACCAAGCGCTCACTCTCCTCTTGAAAAAGAAGATGGCATGGGTATTTAGACCCGAACCCCGACAAACCACCATGCCACGCCACGCTAGTGACGCTGAATTGTTTTTTGAAGCAAAATTCCGGCAGTGGCTCCGAAGTATAGTCGAGAGCGCAGGGCACAAATTAACAGTTCGATACTTGTCAGCCGGGCTAGCTCCTCCTTTTGATAGAGAAGAAATAATGACGTCAAAACTTACGAAGGAATCACAGCTCGATACGCCCGCGCTTGAAATTCGAGTCTTAACACCACTATTCTACACTCGCTTGGTCCAGTACCCAAACCTCCTCGCCGCATTAATCAATGAACATACTTTAAATGGCACACTCGCTCTCTCGGCCCCAGAAGCTCTCCCAAACTTTAAACACTCAACTCTCTTGAGAGAGTTTTACTTACCTTTCCGAGACAAGATTAATATCAGTTTAATCAAGAAACTGAGACGAGACCCAGGGCTGATTGCAAAGCTTTCGGGTGAAGGTCTGATTGTGGTAAATGATGTGATGCCGAGAAGGGCGTCCGATGAAATGGTGTCACTCACCGAGCTTGACAAATTTGTGATTAGCAATGCATCTCCAAGCACAAGGCAAGAGTACCTATCGCGAATCGCAAAACTGTTGTTAGCGGAACATGTGGCATATGGATCGATGGAGGCATTAAACTTAGGCATATTTTTGGCAAAGGCAGGTGCGTTTTGGGTTTTGATGCATAGGATCTTCTAAAGCTTTGACTGGGAGGGTTATGAGAAATGATGGTTATGAAGGTAGGTAGGGGAAATTTCGGGGAGTTATGAAAGTTGAGAAGCAATGGTTTTATGGTATGCATGCTATATGGACGTCTAATTATATCGAGGTAGAATTTTTAATGGTTCTCGCCTTTTAGGCCCTGTGTCATTGTCTAATGTACTGCCTGTATGGTGAGTATATAGTGTTAGACGTAGGATGGTAGTGTTGGTTATAAAATGACAACGGGATTATTCGATTCTATGGACAGGCGCTGAGCGTGATAAGAACTTTCACGCTCATTTGGAATTTCCGCGTTTATTTTCACACCACCAGTTAAGAAGAGCTCTGGTTTGTATTTTTTATCTTCTTAGGATGAAGGCTTATTGAAGACTTCTCGAGCCGGGAGATGAGAGACCGGTGAGCCGGAATGAGAGTGGCCTTTCTACAATTCTATCATAGGTGTCGTCTCATGAGAGTTTTTTTTTCTAAACAGTGGCAGTGACAATTAAAGCAACGGCAAAATAAAAACTGCTATCCGAGAGCTAGTCATAACACAAGATAATGAATGATTCCTTAATAGTAATAAAGAATGACAATAGCCAAAAATACAAAAACGCATTCGAGATTTAGCAAGAAAAATGATGCGGGATTTAGGATTGCTACGAAAGAGAAACTCTGATTCCTCTGGAAAGTGTGAATGCCCGAAATTTCGCTGGTATAGAGATAAAAGAGTACCATCAATCGTCTTTGAAATTGAAAGTTTTGACTTGGAAGCGCAGTAGGAAAGGAGCTTACTATTTATATAAATTCCTGAAAATTCTGCTTTCTTAAACCGAGAAACAAGCTGGAGAAAGGACTAAGACTTCACGGCCTCTAAACCAAGCTCAACCAATACCCCTTAAAAGCTAGGACAATTGTGAACATATGACTTAGCGCAAGATTTTGGCTGAAAATAGGAATTGACATCGACGGAGTAGTTACACAATTTCCAGTTTTCAGGGTTGCCTAACCTCGTAAAGAAGCCCTGTGTTGGTACCTTCACGAGCTCCGAACAATTGGGCGTGAATGTTGGTGAATGAGGGAAGCTGCGAATACGGAAGACGCCGGTCACTTTGTCCATCAACTGTAAACCTGATTCGGAGAGCTTTCCTCTAGGCAGCGGGTAGATTACTTACAATATGTCTACTGGTATAAATCCACTTCTTTTCAAAAGATCTCAGACGTGTGGATACCTTGCTAAAGCGGAATCGAACAACATCCGAAACATCATCAGGGTCCTTTCTCGCTTAGCCTCAATTTAGAAGGCTGGACCGTGATCTGCTTGGACTTCTTATTCACCTTCCTCACATGTCCGTCATAATTTTGCCTGCTATGATCTACAGGTCCGACCGCCGGGGTTTCAACCTTGTCACAGTGTCTCAAAATCGTTCGTAGGCTAGATGCTCATTCTTTTGCCTTCTCAACTTTTGCTTTTCACAGCAATCGTTGATATGGTCTCGAAAAAAGTTTTGTTTCCACCGGATGACAGTACTTTACTCTTCTTGACATAAATTTGAAGGCCTGGATTGAAGAAATATACGTTCGATATGGCAACATGGGGTTCGTACTTCTTTCGAAAGAAGGAGGAGACCTCAGGTCCGGTGAACGAGACCATACCATCGAGACCAACACGACCGACGGTCAATACGAAGAATTTGGAATTAGCAGATTCCTTTCCGACGCCCGATTCCACTCCAGAGGTGTTGAAGAAGAAACTCTACGAAAGTTCAGTGCAACCTAGAGTAGGAGTGATAGAGCAGATTCAGACCCAGAGGTCGAATTCAAATGCGAATAGAATAGCAAAGTTATTTGCTTCTCCTTCTCAAACACCGACGACTGGGCCGGCGAGTACAGAGGCCAGTACACTACCAAATGTAGCAACAACTATGAGCCCGACGATGTTGGCTATGTCTGCTACTCCAAAGCCGTTAAGATTTGGGGGTAGGGAGTCGTTAAGCGCGGTTGAGAATATTCCCAGCCTATCGAACACACCTTCCGCGACACCCAGTTCTGCGACTCGGCCATTCGCTACGAGGGGTTTGAGTTACAATCTATCCAGCAAGACACAATCTCCAGCCGTAGAAACTATCCCAGAGATACAGGAGATAGCAACGCCTGATTCCGCTATTGGCTATTTGATGACGGGGAAGGATCCAGTTGTAGTGGCATCCAATTTAGACGAGTCAATAGAAAGTATGAAAATGCTAGGAGAGGAAGTGAAACCACCAGTTGCACCGAGAGCTCCAGAGCCACCTGCGACAGCAGAAGGAGCCAGCTCACAGCTGGACGACTTGATAGCATCCCTCGAAGCAATTCCAGCACCAACCCCTGCTCCAGTCAAAAACAAACCTGGTTTCACAGCTAAGACTAGAAGAAAGCCATCAGTTGCTATTGTGTCGAGTTTGGACGATTTGATGGCAAGTTTGGCTGCGGTATCCGTTCAAGGACCCGCTCTATCCCAATCAGCGAACGATAGAGATCAACCAATGCCTATAGCAACCGCCCCTTCCCCGCCAAAAGATGAAGCTCCAAAACCGGTGCAACTTGTAACCGCCCCAGTTCAGTCAAAGTTAGTGACACAAGCGCAACTTCAAACCGCTCAAGTCCCTGAGCCAGTTGCTCTATCGACAAAAGCCAGCTTCCCTGGCTTATTCAAATCTGCCTCAAACCCATTGGGCATACCAGAGCCCGCCCCCGAGAAGGTCTTTCCTACAAAGGTATATCCTGCGTTTTCTTGCTCATATATCCATTTCCTCTAGAACCTCCCACCCGTAGCGGTGAATGCAAAAAGAGAAATGTTAATGCTAACAGAAAAACAGGGACACTCTCGCTTTTACTCGTCTATGTCCACACGTTCAAGCTCATCCGACTCCTCCTTCTCCCGCCACCCCAGCTACCACAGCCGCTTCTCTTCTATCTCCACCACATCATCTAATACTAGTATGTCTAGCACCTCTAGCGCCTCCTCTGTTGATATGATCCGCATCCTAAACCAAAACGCCGCCCGTGCCGAAGAAGAACGCCGGCGTCAACATCTCCAAAAAATGGCAGAGTACTCGCGGCAGGCGCAAAGGATCATGATGGAAAAGGAGCGCATGGAGCACGAGAGAGCAAAAATCGAGGAAGAAGTGAGACGGTTTGAGGAAGAAGAGAAGAGGATAAATGAAGAGATGGAGGCAATGGAAGGGTTTATGGAGGGTCTGGAAAAGGAGAGGGAGAGAGATGCTAGGAATGAGGATAGGAAACGTAAGGAACTAGCGGAGCAGAAACATAGAGAAGAGGTAGCGAGGAGAAGAGAAGAAGAAGAAAAGATTCGGTTAGAGGAAAGCAAGAGAAGGGCGGAGGAGGAAGATAGGATTAGGAGGGAAGAGGTACAAAGACGTATGGAGGAAGAAGATGAGAGAAGGAGGGCGGAGGAACGGGAGAGGATGTTACGGTATGAGGAAGAGGAACGACTGAGGAATGAAGAATACGAGAGGAAGGTTGAAGAGGAACTGAGGAAGAAACGGATGACATCGGAGGACGATCGAGCGGCTAGAGAGGAAATGGCGCGTATGAATGCGGAGATAATGGGGCCAGCCGCCCTCCCGCTTTCTAACCCTTCGACAAAGATAGAGACGGCAAAGAACGGGTTTGAAGATGTGGTAGTAACACCTGAGTTCTCGGATTCGGAATATGAAGATGATTACTTGAGCGATGAGGACGAAGCACAAGCTCAAGTTCAACGGCTGAGAGACGAAGCGCTTACTAGAAAAAGTGGGAATGCTGCGAAAGTGGATAATGCTCAAGATAAATGGGAATACGACAAACGAGCTATGGAAGAGGAAGAAGGGACATTACGAGCCGAAGAAAAAGCCGAATATGAGAGGTTACAGAAGGAAGACGAGGAACGGATAAGGTTTGCAGAGGAGGAAGCTCGCTTACGTGAAAAAGAAGAGCAACGGAGACAAGAAGAGGAGGGAAGGAGACAAGAGGAAGAACGACGTCGGCTTGCAGAAGAGGAAGCCGAATTCGAACGATTTGAACAAGAAAGAAGGAGGAGAAATGCTCAGAAGGCAGCGGCGGAGGAAAAACGAATAGTAGAGATAGCTGAGCAGATGCGACTACAAGATGAAGCAGACCAGGCCCTGGAGGCAAGACTTGAAAAAGAGGCCGAGATCGCGAAAGCGGAAGAGAAGATACGTAAAGCGTTTGCGGGATTAGCACAAGAAAGAGGCGATCCTAGGCCATCGCTGCAGAGAGCGAACACAATGGCGCAGGGCCGGTCGCCGAGAAATAACGGTAGAGGAACAGGTGGGTATGGGGGATTTCAAAATGCCATGCCAACGCCTAGAAGGCCAGATCGAGTTGAAGAGACGAGAGGGATTAGTGGTGTAAGTAGGTACAATACCGTAGGATCGCGACCTGCTGTTAGAGCTGGGCCTGGAACTGGACCAAGACCTGGAGTTGGCTTACCGGGAGGTCCGAAGGGAGGTTTGGGACCGAGGGGATTACCAGGTGGACCAAGAGCTGGGCTACCTGGGGGACCGAGGCCGATGAGATCGTGAGGATGAAAATGGAATGATACCAAGGAGTCACTGATAATAGAGTTTTGAAATGTTATATACCAATGCTTGAATTTGAACTGAGTAACCTTTTGAACAACATCATGCATATAATGATATTCTAAGTGTTGAGCCTTTTGATATTTGCTTCTCTAGACTTCAAGCTCTTTCAGAAAAACGGGATTTTCGTTGCCCTCAACCACTGCTGCGATGGGTATGAGACTTGCTTCCAGCTGCGGCGATTCGCCTTGAAGTTCTTGCGCATAGGACTGAGCAACTTTGATCCACAGCGCTTTCTCTTGCCGACTTGCTCTCAAACCTCGCCAGACCCAGATAGACTTGCTTGTATCATACACAAATACGTCGCTGCTGTCGAGATCAGATCTTCGGATGGGTTGCCCCTCTTTAACAAGATCAAAGGATAGATTGCCAGATGCATCACTAAGGCGGAATAGTCTCTGAGGGCGGGGTCTAGTCTCTGGTGAAGAGATAGGCCGGACAGCTCGAAACTCGCTCTGCTCGATACCTTTCCCTCCTAACAAATCAACCACTAGCCTTGCCCTTGCTTCCGTCTGTGACAGCACTTCTACGTCGATATGCTTTGCCAGTGTCAAATCCCCCACGACTTGTGCAGCCTTAGCCTTCTCCATCGGACTGCACTTCTTGCCCTGCCACACCCAAATTTTATCACCTTTATCAAGAATAAAGACATCTTCCTCGTCGAGACTTTTCCAAGTGGGCTGTACTTCATGCGCCACGACCGAATCGTGACGTCCAGCGGAGGGTATCTTAAAGACCCGAAGGAGGGTCGTAATCTCCTTAGGCTGAGCATCGGCATCCACATGCACGAATCCAGACCGAATCCCACCAGATAAGATTCGCAGACGTGGGAACAGAGCCATGAATTCACCAGAAGGTTGCTCCTGGATCTCTCGATGCTGAGTTGCGGTACCAAGAAGGAACTCGTCCAGTTCCACAGTTTTATACGCCGCGATTCCAGCCTCGTCTTGTGTGGTTTTACTCCCCAACCAAAAGAACACATCATGCACAAGTTTCTCTTTCCCTTCTTTTTCTCCAACTTTGTAAGAATGCAATATGATATAGCTGTCTCCATCATAGAATTGGCCCACTTTCTCCTGCGGCCAGCTTATAACCTGAAAGTCTTCGATACGCCAGATGTAGAGGCCGGCCTGCTGCCCAATCCTACCATTGTTCCAGGCTGGCTCGGTCTTTGCTGAATTGTATTTGACTTTGTGATCGATTTCGGTGCCAATGAGCTCAACGTTAGAGTCCTTGACGTTGTATTCTTTGAGGTGGGTTAGTCCTTCGTGTGGAGGCATTATGGGCGGTGGTTATGTGGGTTCGAGATAAATGGATTTGCAATAGAGAAGAGGGAGAACACGGTATGGAGTGGGAGAAAAGAATCGAGACATCTTTCTATCGTTTAGTGAGACGCGCGGGGTGAGGCTTGGGATGGGAGTTGAAACATGCTAAGTTTAGAGAGGGAGGCTGGGAGTGCTTGACGTTTGAGGGCGCAGCTTTCAGCACACCTAGCGTAGGACTCATACTGCCAATTCATATGACTATTCTCGATATTCTTAAGCATAAAGTTGTCGAAAGTCTACTGTGGTTCCTAGCATGGGCTATGGCGCGTTCAAAGTATGACCCAAACGACACCATTCCCTATGCTGCGTTTATTATCAAACTATCACACTAGTCTCATGCACTAGCTAAATGGTCTATCCACTTCAAAGTATTGCTTCGGTTGATCAAGGTAAAACAGTAAAACAGACCGGCTTAATCAGATGATAAGTACTTTGCAATTCTACTTTCATCAAAGCGAAAGCAAGGCCATTTGTTGGCGGCACGCTCAAGGGTAAAGCTGCTGAGAGAGGCAATCACATCGAAGTGGACAATGAACTGCCCTAATGTGTATGAGGCAGCCAATAGCGGTGTTTTTGCTGTGCTTCTTTCGTGCTTCTTTGTTTGCATCTTGGAAGTTTCCCTGCCTTTGGGTCAACCGGTGTGCTCTTCCACCTCCTTGCACGGTCTTCAATCGTACCTACTACTTAGTTGAGAGAAAGAGAAATTATGCCCATGATGGTGCTAGGCTGTTAGACCAATGAAAGACTCGAAACAGTATACAATCGTAAAATCTCACCAGATGCAAATAAAACAATAGCTAGAAAGAGAAACATCGATCAAACTTTGATAACATCATAAGCATTTAGTGTCTTCTAATTTGAGTAGAATACTCGTCGAGTTGGGGAACAACATAATTGAAACCGAGGAATAGCCACTAAAGCAAAAGCGAAAATAATAACAGCTACATTGCAAAATAAATATTACGCTGGAAACCGGAAACTTTGCCTTCTCTACAACACTTACAGAATTGTAAATCTTGAGCGACATTTTCGGAAATGGTGCGGAAATGGCGAAACAATGTTCCGACACGGGACTAAGAGCCAACCATCAAGCGGATCTTCCCCCACCAAAACTTCTACCCCGCCAAAACAAAACACACAATGGAATCCCTCGAAGAGCTCCACCTCCGCCATCGCAAAGAGCAAAAAGATCTCCAATCACGAATAACCCAAAAGAAGAAGTCAGCTACGAAAAAGACTCGAAAGGGCGTAAATTCCGAATGCGAAGAGCTTGAACGCCAGGTGAAGGAAAGGCAGGAGCAAGAACGAGCTGCATTAGAAGGCGAATCTTTACCAGAGAACGAAACGGGCCCCAAAGCCGAAGAAATTTCTCCCGAAGAATCTACAGAGGCTTCGACAAATGGTGTGAACAGTGTCGCAGAAGCTTTGTCGAGGACCACAATTTCCACCCCAGAACCCCCTGCCTCAGAAAATGGCCAGCCGCGGAAACGAAATCGAGCGAAGGAGCGGCTAGCCAGAAGAGCTGCGGAGCAAGAGGCAGCTGTTGAAGAAGCCAAAAAGGAGGCTGCGAATCAACCGGATCGAAAAGCTATAGAGAAGGAAAAAATGCAGGAGGAGTTTATGGCTCGAGGGTTGGTGGAGAAACTAATCCGGCCTGATGGGCATTGTTTATTTTCTGCTGTTGCGGATCAATTGACGCAGGCTGGTATACCTTTGGGAGCTGATATCGAGGAATTGAAGGAAGGAGAGGGATACAAGACAGTCAGAAAGGCAGCCGCTAGCTATATCGAGGGGCATCCCAGTGATTTTGCAGGATTTTTGGACGAGCCACTGCAGCAATATGCGGAGAAAATCAGGAACACAGCAGAGTGGGGAGGCCACCTGGAGTTATTGGCTCTAGCAAAGACATATAACATTGAGATTTGCGTTATCCGGGACGGCTCTTCGCATGATATTAATCCTGGGCTAGAGACGCACTCGGAGCCCAAGAAGATTTGGCTGGCATACTACGAACATGGTTTTGGGCTAGGAGAACATTATAACTCACTTCGAAAGGCATTTTGAGTTATGGATCACAAGGCAAACAAAAATCTTACCACAGATTCGGATATATAGGTAGAATGGGCCTATACTCTATTGTAGTCGGTAGCCCTGCCTTCACTTTCATCCCGGCTGCGTGCGTCCTCTTAGGATGGACATGAGCAGTTTGCCACAGAATACCCTTACTTCTATCGCTAATTTGCGCTTCGAGAAGTTGTCTATTCTCATTACTTGGTATCTCTCCTCCTAGCCGTGGCAGATGAGCACCATAAATCTTCGGCAACAAAGCCCCCAGAGAGCAACTTAAAGATGGCTCCTTAAATGTTGGATATTTAAAACATAAAAGTCGTCCCTCGGAAGAACAACTCATTCTACCTCTTCGACTATCTTAGTCTCATTACTGGTAGTATTGCACATAGGAATTAGAACACAACAATATAGAGCCCAAGAAGATTTCAGATCATCTACCATATAATCATAAAATAAATCAAAATTCTCCCTTCCCTCCTATACACACTTCAAAAATTCATCTTGAAAAATATCTCCAGCCAACTAAATCATCTCTCCCTCTCGGCCCTTTTCCTTATAAATTTCTTACCCGCAAACGCCTTTTCAATTTTCCTTGCCTCTTTTAAAGCCTTGATTGAAATATCAGGTTGTGATTCAACCTAACCATCTCGCCGAGAAAATGTAACTTCTAAGACGTATTGCTCATATCTTTGACACCGTTTAGTCCTTAATTTCGCTGCCTCCCAACTCCTAAATAGGAGAGGCACTCATTGGCTCTGGCAGTTATGCTTTGTCTGTTGGTGCAGACAGAAGGTACTGAACTGGAGGACCGCTCTCATCAGTTTCGTCGTATCACGAAGGTTGGATCAAAAGTGGTCTGGTCATGCTGAGGAGCAGGAAGGTGTTGACGAATACAAGTCGAAATATTTCAATCAGATCTTACAGTTCAAGTCTACAATGTCCTCGAGTATTCCAGACTGAGTCGCCTATAGTTGTGACCCATGCTGAAATGGGATTCACAACATGATACTAGACTACGATCTGCCGTATGATTTGAAGGCCATCATTGATTTGGAGTTTGCCTACTGTTATCTTTCTCAACAGAGCCTTGATGCTCTTCTAGCTATATAGATCGAATACATTCTATGTATTTCTAAATGTGATTTATGGATTCTGTAATTCTTCATTTAACAATATAATATAGATACAAGATGGGGAGCGTGGTATTTCTAAGAGTGTTACAACGCCAGTCAGTGACTTGTCTTACTAACCTAGTCTATATTTATCATTTCCAAACTCCCCCGGCCCAATGTCATTGCCAGCTAAATCAGTCTCAAAAATAAGAACCCTCATTCCATTTCCCAAACTCCTCCATATCGTTCATCTCGAAATCCGTACCCATCCCTATCCCCATCCCCATGTCATCCGTATCCAACGTATCCTGCAAGAAACCATACTCCCCACCAGCAGCTACTAACCCGTTATCCTCTCCATTCCCTCTTTCCTCATTCGAAGCAGCAGCCTCAGCCTTTCCCTTCAGAATTTCCAAACATTCCCTAACGCTCCCCACCGCTGCCTCCGCTATGGCCCTCTAAACGCCCTCTTCGCTCTCCCCCCTCTCCATAGCCTCGATCTGCGCCAGCACCGCCGCAACAAAAAAAGGCCCCTTGGCGCTCATCTCGTCACTTTGGAACCGCAATCGCTGGAACTCTACTGAGCGTCTCAAGCTCGCGATGAGCGGCGCCCTTAGGAGCTTTGCTTGTGTGCTTGACCGCCCTCTGGGGGATTCCTGTTCTAACTGCCAGGTTAATTCAAGAGTGATATACAGGATTGGGAGCCAGGTGCGGCCTTGGTCTGGGGTATCGATGAGGAGGTGTTGCCACTGAAATGAGAAGCACTTAGTTAGCTTCTAGAACTTATGGGATTTGAAAGGAAATGGGAGGGGGTTTTATACGTCGTCATCGGGTAAGTAACTCGTGTGGTGCGAGTGAGTTTTCGATCATTACTTTACGGGAGAAGTAATATTGTGGGTCTGTCTTTGCTTTGATGACCCAGGGGCGGTGCAGCGCAAATAATGGGCGACGGAGGAGGAGGTCGAGGTGGTTGAGGTGGAAGGGCGGTGGTTGGGGAGTGAAAGATGGGAAGAGACATGAGGATGTGATCTCTTCAGATAGTTTTAGAACATGTTCGTACGGTGGGTCACTCCGGAAGGTGGAGGTTAAGCGGACGGCTTCCAGACGAGAGTGGAATGAACGGTGGAGATGCAGCTGGAGGGTTGTTTGTGTATAAGCACTTGGGGGATGTGGGACAGGCGGAGTTTCAGTGCTCCTATCGATTTGATCGTCGTTTATATTGAGTGGTGGTTCCGTATCAAAGTCATCCAGAGATATCAGTGGTACCATTGCAGATTGAAAGGCGGCCTGTACGCTCATCTCCATAATCGTGGACTAGAGTCGTCGTCGCATTTTAGCGTGGAGAGGGGACATGCCCTGAAAGATTTGGGGATCTCGATGGTAGCCGAGCTGCATTGCGGAACGCATGAGGGTACCAACTGAGGTCCAAATGAGGTCGGTGCCAATACCAATGGTTTCTCTGGCTAAGATGAGAAGACACTGTATTTGCACGCCCCGTATGTTCATGCGGGACTTTTCAAGAGGGGCCGAGAGCCACTGTTGAGCAGCATAGACCCATTGGCGTGTAGTAAAACGAAGAGATGCAGCCTTTACAGAGTCTGGTAGAAATACCGTGCCGATGGCCAAGACGAGAATCAACATCGGCCAAAAATTGTTGTCGTCGGGCTTGACCCAGTAATCGACATAGGAAGCGTAGAACGACGGAATATGAATAATTCTATAGACAGACTCGAAGCTTCGGAAGTAATTTGCTACGAGTTCATCGCAGACTTCTTTAGCGGGGATGGTGCTTTTGTAGTCTGGGACTGCGAGCGTATTACGAGGGCGTTGGGATTTGATTGTCCGTGCGAGTGCTTTACACTGTTGGAAAAGTAGGCAGAGCTCTGATGGATTGTCTGATGCCCCAGTCCGTTCACTGTCGTACAGGTAGGTGAATATTCTTTCAAACTTAGGATCTCTTAGTATCTAAGATATTCATATATAAATGAACAGGTCTTACTTGTGCAAAGTGAGACATCCAATGGTTCTCTCCAAATAGCGATGTCTTTGATGAAGTCTTCGATGGGCATTGTCGAGGACTAAGACTCGGTATACCCTCGAGGCCTATGGCATGTGCTTCTATATCTGGAGTTAAACCAGAAGTTGATCTTCTCTGTTTATGTAAAAATCATCAATGACAAGGGTCTCGATGGCAGGATATTTTGAAATGATTGCATGGGCGTCTAAAAGATCGGACTCTGTAAAGCGAGGAGTAGTTGCAGGTGGAGGGCTATAGACAGTTGAAGATTCCCGAGCATGAGGTTGGAATATAGACTCCAAATTATGGCGTGCGCCAGCTAGTTGCTCGTTATCATGCCGGGAGGAGTTATATGTACAGATTGTGTTCTTAGACCGTTGACACTGGTTGCATGGCTTATTTTGGTCGCACTTGATCTTTCTTCTCCTACACTGAGCACATGCTAATGTAGGTCTCCTTCGCCTATGAGGAGGGGCCGCAATAGCCGCCGAATGCTCGGAGTACATATTTGAGACCGAGAGACACGACAATTGTTAAAGAGACGGCAATTAACAATGGAAAAGATGAGAGGGGGTTGAGCTTAACCTTAGCCGACCTCTTCGGAGAATAAAATAGTAGCCGCAAATCTGGTCTGTGCACCTACACCAAAATCTACGTAAATAAGCTTTTATAGAGAATTCAACTCTACAGCTCTAAAAATGCCCAAAATAAGAAACACTCGGTCTTAGGGGCTATTCCATGCTTCTGCAATAAGATTGTTGAAGAATTCAACGAAAATTACGAAGTATTAGAATAGAAATATTTTAATGTTAGGCAAATTTCAGCAGTAAGTTCAAATGCGGGCAAGCTTCGGCCGAAGATTCCAAGTAACGGAGATACTGGTTTATATATATGAGTGCTTGCAAAGTCGGTGCTGTACATTCCCTTCATATTTCAGTGTCATTAACAACCGTTTTTCAAAAGAGCTAGACCGTGTCTAAAGCCAGGGAGATAAATTTTATCAACTTGACAATGCAACATGTCAACAACATCCCAAGCCTCTAGAGCCGACAAAGCCTTCACTAGTCTACCGATAAGCGAGCTTGCGCACGTGCGAGAGCCTGCACGTGAAAACTTATACAACAACAACAACAATAATACCGATACAACCACACCCATTTTTGGGAACAATGATCCAAATTCTCCCTTGAACCCACGCAGTGACAACTTCAATGCACTCGCTTGGGCCAAAAATCTCACCAAAGTCCTTGATAGAGGCGGCCAAAGCTTCCGTCAAGTTGGACTGTGTTTTCAGAATCTCCACGTCTTTGGTTATGGCACACCGACCGATTTCCAAAAGGATGTAGGCAACATTTGGCTGGCATTGCCAGCTATGGCTCGCCGCCTCTTCTCCAGGACAGCAGGCCAAACTCGAACCGACATTCTACGTCACTTTGACGGGCTCATCCGCCCCGGCGAGATGTGTGTTGTCTTGGGTCCGCCTGGTTCTGGGTGCTCAACCTTCCTCAAGACTATATCGGGAGAAACGGATGGCATTTATGTCAACAAGTCCTCGTACTTCAATTATCAAGGCATATCGGCCAAGGAGATGCACAATGCCCATCGAGGCGATATCATCTACACTGCCGAGACCGATGTTCATTTTCCTCAATTGACAGTTGGCGAGACACTAACTTTTGCATCACATGCACGCTGCCAAAAGGAATTGCCTCAAGGCATCACTCGCAACCAGTAAGTAGCATTAGGTTACTCCCTTTTCCCTCCCAGCTGGTTCTAAGAGGCACTAACATCGCTCTTAAAAGGTACTGCGAGCACCTTCGAGACGTTGTCATGGCCATGTATGGCATTGGTCATACTATTCATACACAAGTAGGAGACGAGTACACACAAGGAGTCTCGGGAGGAGAACGTAAACGTGTCAGCATTGCTGAGGCAACGCTGGCAAACGCCCCGTTTCAGTGTTGGGACAAGTGAGTTAGATGTCCTGTCTAGCGGCTCTTCTGCGGCACACACTAACTTCTGCCTCAAGCTCGACCCGTGGCCTAGACTCCGCCAACGCAATTGAATTCTGCAAGACGCTGAGGCTCCAGTCCGACTATTTTAAACAGACATGCGCTGTGTCGATGTACCAAGCCCCCCAGAGCGCCTATGACCTGTTTGACAAGGTTCTACTTCTTTATGAAGGACATCAGATTTACTTTGGACTTACTTCCAAAGCCAAGGAGTACTTTATCAACCTTGGATTCGAGTGTCCGAGTTGTCAGACAACGCCTGACTTCCTCACATCCATGACCTTTCCGGCAGAGAGAATTCCCCGCCCCGGTTATAACTCTCCATGGACGCCCGTTGAGTTTGTAGCTTCCTGGAAGAATAGCCTTGATTATAAGGCTTTGCAAGTTGAAATTGACCAATATAAGAAACAGCATCCAGTCGACGGCCCCGATGTTGAGACCTTCCGGCAGCTCAAAAAGTCACACCAGGCCAAGGGACAGCGCGTCAAGTCCCCGTACACTCTTACCTACGCTCAGCAAGTCCGGCTTTGTATTTGGCGTGGGTATAAAAGACTAAGATCAGATCCCTCACAGACTATCTTGGGCGCGGTCGCGAATATGATCATGGCTCTTATTATATCGTCTTTGTTCTACAACTTGGGCACCACTACAGGCTCATTTTACGGCCGCTCTGTAGTTCTTTTTGTGGCCATCATATTCAACGCTTTCTCTTCTATGCTCGAGATTCTGGGTAAGTGAACATTTTCTCAGACTTGATGCCTCTTGTCCCTTTCTTCTCTTTTGTAGTTTAAAAAATACTAACTGCGAGATTCCGTGTATTATAGCATTATATTCGCAACGCCCCATCGTGGAAAAGCAGTATCGTTATGCCTTTTACCATCCTTCGGCCGAATCAACTGCTTCTGTCCTGGTTGATCTACCCTTGAAAATCCTTAACACCGTTTCTTTCAATTTGGTGTTTTACTTCATGACTAATCTTAACCGTGAACCTGGTGCTTTCTTTTTTTACCTCCTCGTGGTGTTCCTCATTGTTATGGCGATGTCTGGAATCTTTAGATTTGCGTAAGTCATTGCCTAAACAACAAAAGACTGGCGAAGGAAACACTGACATATTCGTAGCGCCTCGATATCACGGACAGAGCAGCAAGCCATGGTTCCTGCTTCACTCATGATGCTTGCGCTACTTATATTTACGGGGTTCGTTGTTCCAGTCAACTACATGCTGGGCTGGTGTCGGTGGATCAATTATATCAACCCGGTGGCCTATGGCTACGAATCACTCATCGTTAATGAGTTTCATGGCCATATATTCCCGATTACGAGAATGCTAGTGCGGATAATATAGCTTGTGATGTTGTTGGAGCTTTCCCAGGTCGGCCCTTTGTGAATGGGACGACTACATCAATTCGGCATACAGCTACTACTTCAGCCATAAATGGCGTAATGTCGGCGTTATCATCGCTATGGCAGTTTTACTTCACCTCGTATATTTTATTGGTAGTGAATACATCAGAGGCAGGAAATCTAAGGGTGAAGTTCTCGTCTTCCGTCGAGGCTTTGTTCCCTCATCTTTCGCCAAGGGTGGCAATGATGTAGAGAAATCACTCTCCGGCCCTGTATCAGTTATCGGGAGATCAGATAATGGGTACATGTCTAGTAACGAGGGGGCTTTTGAGGGCTTCAAGAGCATCTTCCACTGGAGCAATGTATGTTACGACATCAAGATTAAAGGCAAACCCCGGCGCATCCTAGATCACGTCGATGGCTGGGCTAAGCCAGGTACTCTAATGGCTTTGATGGGTGTTTCGGGTGCTGGTAAGACTACCCTCCTGGATTGTTTGGCTGATCGTCGTGTGGGCGTCATCACTAGTGAGATGTTAGTCAATGGGAAGATGCGTGACGAGAGTTTTCAACGCAATACAGGTTATGCTCAGCAGCAAGATCTGCATCTTGAGACTACTACTGTCCGAGAGGTGAGATTTTCCTTTGTTCCACTGGCCTATTCCTAAATTAAATATATTTACCCTTTTCTATAGGATCCTCCCTTAAAAAATATATGGCTAACTTTGCATCATAGGCTTTGAAATTCTCAGCTCTCCTTCGACAACCGGCCCGCACTCCAAAGGAGGAGAAGCTAGCCTACGTAGATGAAGTCATCAAGCTGCTAGATATGGAAGAGTATGCCGATGCCGTTGTTGGTGTACTGGGAGAAGGTCTCAACGTTGAGCAGCGCAAGCGCTTGACAATAGGTGTAGAATTGGCCGCCAAACCACCGCTAATACTCTTTGTTGATGAGCCAACGTCAGGTCTTGTCTCTCAAACTAGCTGGGCTATTCTAAACTTGCTGGAAAAGCTCTGCCAGGCAGGTCAATCTATTCTGTGCACCATTCATCAACCCTCCGCAATGCTATTCCAACGATTCGACCGCCTGCTCTTACTTGCCGAGGGAGGTCGTACAGTCTACTTTGGTTAGTATTTGCCTATGTTAAATTACCCATACACCTTCGTAATTGTTATCCCTCAAAAGAGCATTACTAATCCTTGACAATTGGTTATACAGGCGAAATTGGCAACGACTCCAAGACCCTCGTCGATTACTTCGAACACAACGGTGCTTCCCCTTGCCCACCCGGTGCCAACCCGGCCGAGTGGATGCTTGGGGTCATTGGCGCTGCTCCTGGCAGTTTCTCCGATGTTGAATGGCACCAAGCATGGCTCTCCAGCCTAGAGTACCAGACCGTTCAGGACGAATTAGCACGTCTCAGAGCTCTGGGTTCAGGTCAGCCGTCTATGAACGAGAAAAATGACCCTGCCTCGTACTATGAGTTTGCTGCACCGCTCTGGCAGCAATTTTTAGTTGTTACACAACGTGTATTCCAGCAGTCCTGGCGGAACACCTCTTATATCTACTCTAAGCTCGGTCTATGTATCGTCAGCAGTTTATTTATCGGCCTGGTTTTCCTCGATGCAGAGAAAAGCATTCAAGGACTTCAAAATCAAATGTTCGCTATCTTCGAGCTGAGTAGTATTTTCGGACAATTGGCAGACCAACAAATGCCACATTTCGTTACGCAGCGAGCCCTTTACGAGGTTCGCGAGCGACCTGCCAAAACTTACTCCTGGATCATCTTCATGCTTAGCCAAATCATCGTTGAGATCCCCTGGAGTACCCTGGCCTCAGTCTTCATGTGGGCCTTGGTTTATTATCCTGTCGGTTTCTATAAAAATGCAGCAGCAGCTGGACAAGGTGTGGAACGAGACGGGTTGATGTGGCTTCTATTTTGGCAATTTCTGCTTTTTAATTCTACTTTTACGCATATGTGCATTTCCTTTGCCGACACAGTCGACGGGGGCGGCACGATCGCCAACTTCCTCTTCGTCTTCACTTTCTTCTTCTGTGGTGTTTTGGCTACCCCAGACGCAATGCCCCGTTTCTGGATTTTCCTATACCGGGTGTCGCCGTTGTCGTATTGGGTATCGGCTATCTTATCAACAGGCCTAGCCAACGTTGAGGTGACCTGTGCGAGCAACGAATTGACTACGGTCAGCTCGCCCGACAACCAGACATGCGGCAACTATATGGCGGACTACATTTCGAGAGTGGGTGGCTACCTGCTAGACCCCGAGGCAACGAGCAACTGCAGTTACTGCAAGGTCAAGGATACGAACGTATTCTTGTCGCACATTAGTTCGGAATACAGTACTAGGTGGCGCAACTTTGGGATCATGTGGGCGTTTATTGTATTTAACATCGCAGCGGCGTTGGCCCTATATTGGCTAGTGAGGATGCCAAAGGGAAAGAAGAAGGTATGAGTGGGCTACGACCCATCTGGTAGTGGTAGACTTGGTTGAATTAGTCACTAATACGACCTGAGCGTCGTATAATTGTATTTATATTCTCATTCTCGGCATCTCTTTTCTATGTATACATGTATTCTACTCCTAGCATTAATGATTTTGGTGTATTTTTATCAGAACTATATCTTATTCTGTAGTGCATCCTCTCTATTCAGTTGTAGTAGTATCAGGTCATCGTCATCTTCCGATGAAAACGGCGAATTCTTGATGGCTTCGGTCACTCCAACTCACCCAAACCTATGAATATCGACATCCCAACACTTACCTTCTCATAAATAATTCTCATGTAGGTAATTGAAGTCTTTTCGGCTACTACAATTCACTAGAATTGGCAAACGGATTTTGAGAATGACATCCACGATAAATCTCATCTAGCAGGTTAATAGACCTTCAAAGGATGTGGAGCGCATTACCTTGAGCAAAGAAGACCTCTCTTTTTATAAGTTCTCTCTTTTTTGGCGGCTGCAGATGAGTTCGGTTGTACTTGATGTTTCTTTTAGAAAATTGGAAGTTGAATTGGAACTATTGCGAATGGGAGTCGGGCTGAATGATATTGAGCTTTATGTGTGGAGGCTATTCGTTGCTAGTAGTTAGTTTAAATGCTAATTGGCTCTCTTCGTGTATAAATGTAGAAAATACTATAGAGTTATGAAGTGAAAGAAGACGTTACAAGTGGGGAATACTTACCTCAGAATGAAAAGAGGGGAGTAAAGAAAGAAACCTAGAGGGATTGTAAACTTACCAGTCATCTATCTAAAACCAACTCGAGTACAAGGGCTTTTGCCACTTGTTACCATCCTCATTGATATCTTTCCCGAACTCCATTTCTATATGCGGATATAAATACCCCGCTATTTCGTGCCTCGGCTCGGCAAATAACAAGGAACAGCCCCCTGCGATAACCCGGACACTCAGTCAACTACACTTCCTCAAACCCTCGATTTTAGACACGATTAATTTACATTTACCCCTTCAATTCTACTCTTAGTGCACAATGGATTCTGAAAGCTTGTTCAATGTGAAGGTATATGCCTATCTTTGAAGAATTGGCATAGCAAGGGACTAAAGTTAACCATTACCAGGACAAAGTCGTTCTAGTGACTGGAGGAGCGAAGGGAATCGGACGCATGATATCAGAGGGTTTCGTCGCAAATGGAGCAAAGGTTTACATCTCCTCTCGAGATGCCAAAGCGTGCGAGCAAGCTTGCAAGGAGCTGAACGCTCTAGGTATCTCCCCCTCTTCCACTTTATCTCAATCTAGTATCCTAACATCCTCTTCCCTAGGCAAAGGTAGCGCTCACTACATCCCCGCCGACTTCTACAAACTCGAAGACTGCAAGAAAATGGTCGACGAACTTAAGAAACGAGAATCGAAGCTCCACATCCTCGTCAACAACTCGGGCTCCAACTGGGGCGCCCCCTTCGAGCAATTCCCAGAATCAGCTTGGACCCGCGTCCTCACCCTCAACCTCACCCGCGTCTTCACTATCACGCAAGCCTGCACACCACTCCTCGAGGCCGCCGCGACGCCGGACGACCCGGCGCGGATTATCAATATTGGAAGTGTAGACGGGATCCGCGTTCCCTCGCTGGAGACGTTTTCATATAGCGCGAGCAAGGCGGGGCTGCATCAGCTGAGTCGGGTGTTGGCGAATCATCTTGGGAGGAGGAATATTACGAGTAATGTGTTGGCGTGCGGACCGTTTGAGAGCAAGATGATGGCGGCGACGTTGAAGAATTTCGGGGATGCGATTGTTGGTGGGATTCCTTTGGGGAGAATAGGGAGCCCGAAGGATATTGCCGGGGCGTGTCTGTTTTTGGCAAGTAGGGCTGGTGCGTTTGTTAATGGGGCGACAATTGCGTTGGATGGAGGGAGTCTAGTAGGTTCGAAATTATAAGGTGTATGATTTGATGCCCTATATATGTACGCGGTTGGTTGAATCTACATATCATGTATAAATTGACGTCCTTGGGTAATATTAAAAGAACTTGGAAATTCGAAGACTTGAAGAGGATTGTTGGACTTGAACTTGGACTTGAACCTGGATTTCGTTTCATGGGGTAATCGTATATTGAAATGTGGATCATGAAGGCTGTGGCATGTAAGCATAACTTTGAGGTTATATTCACTTTAGTAGTATTGCGGCTGATACTTTAACAGCCACTCAAAACCAACAAAGGAGTACAAAGCAATTGCAAATGGGACTTGAACCCTTAGTGTTGAAAGCAGCCAGCCAGCTCTACATGGTTCTTGCCAACAGCAAGAAAATCGCCTCCTGGACTAGTTGCGAGATTATTTAGTAATTCAACTAGCCACCCCAACTATCTTTCACGGCCTCTAATTCTCGGTCCACAATAAGACAAGGAGTCAATGATCAATATCAGTGCTAAGTTGTGCGAGGGACAGGCTGTCTACAACTTAATATGTTATCTTGCATTAATACTCCTTTAGCTGAGTCATATGACTTGGTCCAAAATACAGGCTCAGAAGTGAAAATAGATTTTCAAGGCCAATTCTCGAGTGTATCAAGTAGTATTCCATTCCACCTCATTTTATCTACCGGCCCTTAAGGCCAAACCCGCGCAAGCTATGCTTTTCCCTCCATAGACCATACCTCGCCATCATCATGCCCATCATCATGCCCATACTCGTGTCGATGTCTATGACTAAGCCACTTCATGTCATGCCTTTGTCTCATCACTCATCAAAAACACTATCCCCAAGATCCACCTTTCCTACACTCCAGATCTCCCGTTCGTCATCGACCTCATCATTCGACAATCCCAATCCACCCTGTCCGCCTTCGGCTTCCTTTCTCTCCCTAGCCGTGTTCCCCAATCTCAGTGCCACCCGTTTGAAGTAATCCTGCATGCTTCTCTTTTGATTTGCTGCCAAGTCTTGAGACGCAATGTACTTATCAAAGATCCTGCTCTCCTCGTCCTCTACATCGAATAATGCCATGAATGCTGCCTCCGCAGCCAATTTCACTGGAATCACGGGGTCACGAACACTAGCAAAGACCGGTAGAGCTAATAGTGGCAGATGAGGTCGAACAATCTCCATGTAATGGCGGCACGTAGTTCGGACGACGACTAGAGCTAGGCGACGAGTATCTACTGGGTTTCCAGGAGCGATGAGAGTAGCGAGCGACTCGAATAGTGGTTTTAACGTTTCAAAATCGCTGCTGCGGGTTTCTAACATAAGATATTTGCCTGTTGCCAGCACACAATTATCTGAAATGAAGTTCTGCATATTGTTAGTACGTCTCCTGCTAATATTTTTATTTAGACTTACGTTTTTGTTAGCCATTCCTTGGCAGATGACATCTGGTATGTCATCTGCAAAGGCACTATCAGTCAAGGATAATGGCGATTCCACGAGGACTGCATTTAGTGCAAGTACTGAAGACGGGCTGAAATGTGTTGTCATGACTCGGTTCTTGATAAGCCCAGCTGCATTATCTTTGGAGACATTCTTGATCAAAGCTCCGAGCAATTTGGCATTGGTAATCGCCATAGAAACATCGTTATCTTCTGGGTCAGCATCGATTAGACCAAGGACAGCAGTCCTTGATGCCTCGCTCATGTTAGCCCCTGCTTTGCTAATGACTTCGTACAAAGCTTTGAGCATAGCATTACGAACACCAGTGTCAGGCGTTCTTGAGCCAGCCACCAATTCAGCAATTAAGGGATCAATACGAGGCGTCAATGTAATGAGGGTTCCAAGTGCTTTCGCCGCCCGAGATCTCAGAACATCACTCGAAGTATCAGCCAAAGATTTGGCAAATGTTCGTTGAAGTTGGGGGAGGAAAGGCTTTAAGAATGTAGGAATCTTCTCTAATAAGTTATTCAAGGTCAACAAAATAGCTGCTCTAACATCGACTGAACGTTCAGAGACCACACGGATAAGTGGTCCAGTGATCTGAGTTACAAATGGCTTCAGAGCCTCTGGGCTTGTGCGGTCAACAATATCGGATATGGCAAGAGCAGATTGCGTTCTCTGCTCTGCCGTACCGTTCATCAAACCTTGTAGGAAGATTGGGAGAATAGCATTGATGCCTTTTGGTAACACGAATCCTGGGAGGTTAGATCCTGGAACACCAACATTGTGCAGGACCTGTCGTGTGGAGAAGACCAGCGCTTCCATTTCTTCTTTCTTTAGATGTTTTGTAAACCCAGACAGAGCCGTCCAACAGGCCTTGACAACTTCAGGCTCTCGATCCTCGAATCCCATGAGTAGAGTTCGAATAATATCTTGATTATATCTAGAATAATCAACAGTGGTAGAGTCAAAGAATTTAGCGAGATGATAGGCAGTTGCGGCTCTACGTCTTTGGTCATCGTGTTTGACCAAACCAAGTAGAACACTCATAGTCGTGTTGAGACCATCGTATTCGTCAATAGATAAAATAACTGTATCGAAAGAGGAATCAAGCTCATCTTTGAGCTCCTTATCCTTGCAGACAACTATGTTATCCATGAGTGAGTTCAATATACTAGGAAGCCTACGTGTCATAGCAGAGCCTGCCACGGTTGATAGCGATGCCAGGGCTTTGGCATTGAAAGAAGATATTGGAGAAGTTGTCAAGGTAGGGATGAGGTTCGGAAGAATAATATTTGATCTTGTGGTTTCGGTAAGAAGGGTTAGGAGAGCGGACAATGCATTGTGAGCTTGATCCTCAATGCGCAATAAGCTCAACAAGTGAGGCAACACTTGATCAACTGCTCTCTTGCCAAGAATCTGCTGTAAGGAGTCGAAAGCTTCGGCGGCAGCTTCTCGGACATCTTCATCCGAGTCGATAAGCGCAGTGCGAACCACAGAGATCAGAGTCTTTTCATGGTCCTCTAAAGCGTCCGGAGATGCTGAGGAAATCAATTCTTTAAGTGCTATGCAGATACCCTGTTTGGCATCGGTGTCTGTAGACGTCTGAAGACCCTCCTCCAGAGTTGGTAATAGACTTGAAAGGACTCCATCACCGGCCTTTCGAATCAGTTCCCCAAGTGCGTTACCAGCGATAACCTTCTGCTCCATGTTAGAACTTCCAAGTCGGCGAATGATGAGTTGGGTAAGGGTAGGTATTAATTCCTTGAGGGTCCTTGGAGTGGCAACAAGAGCCTTCCAAACGTTAACCGCGGCAGTGCGAACAAGACCAGATGTATCGCAGCGGCAAATATACAAGGATGACAAAACCTTATTCCGCTTTTCTTCTCCGAGCACCTCAAGCAAGGAAGCGCCGGCTTCTTGGGCTCCTTCTTCGACTTCTTCTTGTTCTGTGTTTGCATTGATACCGGTGAGGTTAAACAAAAGATCGCCTACTAGCTCCACTGAGCTCAGACGGATTCTATAGCTATCGTCGGCTAGACCTCTCTCAAGCTCGGGAAGCAGTAGGTCTATCGATCTGGTCGCGAAATTCTTAACAAGAAGACGTCCAGCTCGAAGGGCAGTATCACGAATGGACTCCAGATCATCCGCAAGTCCAGATAGGATAGGCGGAATGATTTTGCTAAGATAATTGGCAAAAGCGTTACCAAAGCAAACTGGCAAGAAAATAAACAACGACATGAAACCCTCCCGTACAGCAGCTTTATTGGAGGCAGCATTTTGAAGTATTGTTGGCAGTATTTCTTCCAGACGACTAGTTCCCAGACCTGCAAGAACTTCACTGAGAGCTTGAGCAGATCCGAGTCTGTCTCCAGCACCTGTATCTGATTTCAAAGTTTGCATCAAATTTGGTATAAGATCTGGTAACGCATCTTCGCCTAGCTTCTCGATTAATGAGCCTAGGGCCTTCGATGCTGTCGCACGAGTGGTTGGAACAGGGTCAACAACTGCGATTTTGAGACCAGCAACCAATATTGGTAGATGCGAAATGAGGTCTTTTCGCTCCGTCAAATGCGCCAAACTCCCAATGACTTGAGAGGACTTTCGTTTGGTTGCAGATCGATCGCCTAATCCACGCTGTAGAATACGAACAACAAGCGCAAGAGAGGGAGAATCGAGATAATGAACGAACGAAACTTTGATCAAAGCATCCAAGGCGTCATCTGTATATTTTGTCGGGTCACTAAGAGCTTTGAGCAGAACATCAACTAGACTCTTGATTTCAGGATTGCTGATAACTTCTCCAAATCGTTTCAAACTACGATTTGCAGCGAGCCGAACCTCCTTATGGCTGTCGTTAAGAACGCCGGTTAAAGGCGGAATTATTTCGGGCAAGCTTTGGGCTAGTTGTTGAGGGTCAAGATATGCCATAGCACCTAGGAGATCACAAGCTCCCTTCTTACTTCGCCATTGAGGATCGTCTAGTCCATCTAGAAGGGTAGGTAGTATTCGCTTGACACCGTATGAACTTAAGCTTGCAAAGCACGCTTTTGCAGCCGCCAAGGTGCCCTCCCTTACATCGGCACTTGCATCGCCAAAGCTAGAGAGAAGTTGAGGCACGATCTGAATTACATAGGGCTCAAACATGCGTCCTAGGATTGTTGACAGAAGCTCATAGGCGAGCAGAGCACCTTCTCGTTGGTTAACGTCCTTTTTGTTCTCGATGGCAGCATGCAAAGTAGACATAATACGATATTCCCGAAGTGCAGATATTCCCGTGCCATGAACTATGCCAGCGAGACCATAAGCAGCACCTCGTCGACCTGCATATTTTTTGGAATTAAACAGACGAGCCAGAACCTTTTGAACATACTCTTGACTTTTATCGCTTGAGGTACGGACGAGAGGGGGTAAACATTCAGCAACAGCGTACTGAACAGCCTCCGAAGGGGTACTTAGAGTTTCTAGTAGTCTATCGACGACCTTTGGAATGCGAGGATCTCCTGTTTTGAGATGACGCGCGAGAGCACCGTACATAATAATAACGGCTTCGTTAACACGATCTGCGAACTCAGAACCTTTGTCTGGGGCTTCAAGGGTATGTTCAAATGTCTTCATTAGGTCCTCAACATTGTCCTTGCCATGAAGTGCGATAATGGTGGTAGCTGCTTCGATCATTTCCTCTCTAACGTTGGGATTTCTGTCACCAAGTGGCCCCCGCTCAATGAAGAATTGTAAAAAGGGGTCTAATGATTTGTCATCAAAAACAGACGCCAGCTCCTTGAATGCGAGAGCCAGTCCATTTCTTGCCTCCCAAGGGTCAGAAAGGTCCATCTTCTTAGGCATGCCATACTCATCAAGTTGCTGAAGGCGTGGCTTAGCCAGTTCTTGATATGAAGACTCAAGACGTGCTAGAACATCTTGGAAAGTTGATGGCTGGAGCTTGACAGATGCAGCCAAAGCTCTAGAGGCAGCTCTTCGTAGCTGCTTATCGGCGGTTTCAAGGTAAGAAAGTATCCTAAATGGTGACTCGGTCGATACCTCAAATCCACTTTCCTCCCAGATATCCCGTCCAATTTCCTTGTTCTCGTCAACATCATCATGACAAGCTAACCAGACCTCCTCTGCGAAATCGAGGTCACTCAAATCAATTTCTGCGCTAATAGACTGCAAGACTGCAGTACGAACGGGTATCTGCGGGACGACAGCGCCCTTTAGAAGGACGGCAATCTCCGAATCAGTGATATTTGGAGCGATGCACCTAGACAGGTCTGCCAAGCAATCCTTGATTATCTTATAATGCTGGTTGTAAGTCTGCATTGCAAATATCAAGACAGACAAGAGCTCTTCACGGGGCACAACAGGATCCGAGGAAGCGTCGCAATGGAAAGAGAGAAATTCCAAAGCAAGGACCAATTGAGCTTCAGCATCATCAGTTTCTCCAAAACCTCCTTTTCGGAGGATAAGGAAGACCAATGGGAAGATGTAGGTCAATGAGACAGTATCAAATGGTCGCTGCTCGCCAGAGAATCGCAGGCGATATAAGACTCTTGTCACAAGGGCACCTAAAGACTCCTGCACTAAATTATCTGCAAGTTGGGAGATGTCAAGCGCTCGAAGGGTTGCAACACCGATGAACGGACGCATAGATCCAATACGGACTGGGAGTCGCTTTGCACATAGGATATAGGCATCTGACGCAGCGTTTCCGGTTATTAGGCCTGCTCCAGCGCTCATGGCGCCCATCAATGCTTTCACTGCGGGCCCCATCCACAAACCGGCTTCTGTTGGTGGACCAGTAGCAAGACTTTTGATGATGCCAATCCCTCGCAAAATCCTGGCTTGGAGGTATCGAATCTGCTGTCGAATGTCTGATTCCTTTTTCAACTGGGCCTTCACTTTTGCGGATTCTTCTGGTGTAAGTTTCTTTTGCTGTCCTTTCTTCTGAGCGATTTGAGATCTGATGTCCTCTTCCCACTTTAGTGTCTCATAATCTTTCGTGTTTTTGTTGGGAGTATAACTTTGAGATTTTGTAGCAAGAACATCGATAAACGCGGTTCCTTCCTCCGTGCGGAATATCGCAGCTTCCGTTGGACCAATATTGGCTAAATGGCTCGGGTTTAGATCTTCTTCAAAAAGTTTCACAACGCGGGATGTCATGACGTCGGGGGCTACAAAGGCAAGCTCGGCTGCCGCATTAAAAGCAGCTGTTTTCACGGAATCAGAAGGTTGGAGAGATGCCTGCAATACGGTTAGTGATTGAAATAAGCATCTTGCTAGGTGGCATACATTTTTATCGAAGCTTGTATGATCGATTATCTGTTCCATCAATGCGTTCGCGGAGGTTCGTGCAAGGTCGCCTGGGTCAACTTCAACCCGAAGGCATAAGTCGATCCAACTGACTCTAGGGAGTAGTTCTGGCCGGGCAAGAACCAATAGGTCAATCATCTGGTCTCTGCGCACTATTTCTGGGACATTTCCACCAAGCCGAGAAACTTCTCCTGAGTGCAGGCAAATAGCTCCTGCAATCTTGTGGATGTGATCATTCTCACTTTTGGTTGTAACAGATGCGCTATCCTTCTCTCCAGACTCAATTGAGTACCTCCACCGCCAAAGACCGGCTATAATTAACTTTGAGATGGAGATAGGACTATGTGCATAGAGTCGAGACAGGGTACTAAGAGCTTCTTGCCGAAGATTAGGTTTAATAGCAGAGGAACAAACACAATGTATGATGGCCTGTGACCAGCCAATAGCGACTGCCGAGTCCGGTTGAACATCTGCAAGATCCTGCGGCACAGCTGCTAGAGCTCTAGTAAACCAGCTAAATTCATCATCGCTGGTGAGCTTGCCATAAATGCGTGGGTTTAACAAAAATGAAGGTTTTGGCTCCATTGTTAATGCTTGCTGCGAAATTTGAGCCTTTTTAAGCGCCGAGTCTACGCTGGCGCTTGAGATAACAGCAAGCTTGACCCGGGCAAGGGATGTGATGATATAAGCGCTCGTAACAAGCCCAGACTGTACAGATAGAATTGGATTTGCAATGATCTCTTGCCAGATATCCATCAGAGCTGGCATAGATAGTTCAACCAGGCTTGATAGCCTAGATTTCAGAACTTGAGTGTCATTTATAGCCCATAGCAGCTCTCCGAAACGAATACTCCACATCTTCTTGAAGGGCACTTTCTTGTCAGATAGCCCTTTGACGAAAGTTTCCACGACTTTTTTATCCAGGTCGACACCGTTTAACACTGACCAGGATATATAATGAAGCAGAGCGGTAGTCTCTAAGTTTAATGCTGCCTCGGCAGATTCTTTACTTGCGACAAGAGCAATCGCGGAACTGACCATTGCTGCGGTGATATTCGAGACGGGGAGGAGTGCCAACATTTCGGCATGATGTCCTCGTTGGTCAGCTGAGAGCAGCTTTCCATTTTTCAAGGGAGCAAGAATCTCTTCTGTAATCTTAGCAATGACTTCCACGTCATGACATTTGACGACTGCAGCTTCGAAAGCCAAAAGTGCTCCTCGGCGGATTGTAACATTCGAAGATTTAATATTGGCGAGTAGGGGTTTCAGTAAATTCTTGTGCAGAATATCGGACAGATCTATCTGTTCTGGGAGGGAGTGGAAGAGTGGTGTAACCAAATCGTCGAGCACTATTTCAGGTACTCGTAGAAGGGACTTTTCGAGAGCTGGGATAATCTCCTTCTCGATATCCTCCTTAGGAGCAAAAGCAACAAAGAAATCCCCCAACGCACAGGCGATATATGGAGGGACTGGAGTCCGCGAACCAATTATTTCCCGGTTGTAGAAAGAATAGTACTCGGATGTCTTACTCGCTAGAATCTCTCTAGCCCCCGACTTTCTTGCGCAGACTCCAGCAATAACCCCTAGCATAATAGCATTGCGTAGAGTTGGATGGGAAGCTTTTGAGGATAACTTATGAACTGCTCCTTCAATTGCGTTTTGTCTGGTGTCACTTTCTGAGAAGACCTTCCTCAGGCCACGCCTAGTAACAACTAGTGCTGAATGCTTCAAATTTGGCTTCGAGGATCCGCTGAGGCATAAATCCAGTGCGTGGGCGTTTGCTTCGATGGTTTCCAGGCCCCATTTCTCCCAATTTTCTGTGCCACTCAACTCTTGGAGCAATATGCTACACCACTCGACTAAAACAAAGGCAGTTCCAGGGGCCAGACCTGGCTTCAATGTCTCTGCGTGAACGCTTTTAACAAAACCTGTTAGAGCCGCTGGAGTCACTCCTGATCCAAAAATTGTCCGTAGGCATCGTTGTACAGCTCGCCGCGAATTTCGGTCGGTATAATAGGAACATGTTCGGAACAGGGTTTGAAGGACATGGGGAAAGAGCCTTGGATTAATATCTGCCACATGTCAGTACACGGGCTCGCATGCGAACTGGACTTAGATATAATTTGGTTACCTCCTGTGGAGAGACTTGCTTCGAGAGCGTGCAAATGTTCCACACGATGACGAGTTGAAGAGGAAGACAATGCTGCCAAATCCCCTTCTATCGTATCATTAGCCTCCACCTCAGTCATATTGAAAGTGCGGATTTGTTGTCATGACCTGGGATGCTCCAGATTCTGGCTGCAATTTCACGTCATCGTCGTGATTTTTTCGGTCGCGCCTACTTTGCCACGTGATCATTAAAATGCTAAATTCGCTTGCCTTCCTCCACTCCTTTAACAGCCTCTCGAATTTCACAACGTTAAAGTCTATGATAACGCCCTTTTCTCTCTTTCCTTCGTGTCGTTGTTAAGCACTTTAGAGCAACGCTGCTAAGTAATACTTCTATGCTCTACTTCGTACGGAGTGAGAGTGTCCCTGCACGGACACTCTCACTAGGTAATATATCCAACATTATCCCTAAATCCTCCCATGTCCATAACATACATTTACTAGTATCTTTCAAAGAAATATTCTCGGTTTGAGATAGGCTTAGCGGACAGATGGATTTACTCCTCCTACTGGTGATCTAGTTTCTTCGTGAATGATACGTCTTCTTCACAACTGCACGTGCACTACAACAGCTTTGTCACCATCCTACACCAGCTACTTTAACTAATCCGAGGTTCTATGCTACGGTCTCTTGTCCCTATTTGTGAATTGATGCCAGGATGAAGCAATATGCAGTTCATTCCATTGCACAGAAAATAATTGAGATAATAACTGAGCCGGCAGCTATTACTCTACACAAAGAAGCTACGAGGCTTTTTTGTAGTTATTATCTAATAGACAATCCATGCTATTTACTTTACAGTACAAGCTGCCAACTTGTAACGCTTATACTTAGTCTGGTTGGTCCATCAACTCGTCGTTTCAGCACTAGTATTATATGTCTACCAAAGAAATAAATTTTATGGTACTAATGTCTATCTCACAGAAAGCAGTCTACACAGGCTACGCTTTGAATGGCTTAAATCCCCGTCACCCACTGTATATATCTACTCCAGCTTGCTTGTGCAGTGTTCGCAGGAGGCCAAGCCAAGGGCTTGCAAAGGTCCGAAGAAGAGACATGATGTACTTGAAAAGTAAATGAAGACTCGTTATGCGGGAACTTACAGATTGCCCCGTAGAGCTTCATTTGATGAGACGTGACGTGACAGCAAATTTGACCTGGACCTTTCTACGGTTAACAAGCCCTAAGAAGTCGGATCCGGAATAAATCTTGCCGAATGCCCGAGTTACGTCGTGTGGCTTAAAGGTGTGGCTCACAACTTAGAAAACTACCCCTCATAAATCTCCATCAAAGCAAGTCACCCAAGTCTACACTAAGACCTGAGCGCCCTACATCCAAAAATGCCTTCAAAGAAAAAGAAGAAGCTAGCTTCAAATCCCGCCCGAGGATTCGCAACTACATCAATCGCGTCCAAAGCAAAGTTAGACGCTCCAGAGCCAGAAGTTGAGGAGATACCTGCAAAGGAGCTGCAAGAAACTGAAGGCATCCGGCCAGAGCAATTAGCAGCCACAACCGCAGAAACGGGCTCCGCAGGCCTCGATCATGAAAAATTGACTCCAGAAGAGTTTGAGAAGCATCTTGAAGAATCCGAGCTCCAAGGGCTAGTCGAAAAGCATGCCCAGAAATCCAAAAGAGATGCCCTTCGGCAGAAGACAAGGCTGGAGACGGATCGGCGGGTCCTTAGGGGCCAGGCAGAAAATCTTAACACCAGGAAATGGCTGCCCGTGGAGCTTATGGACGAGATATTAGACCTAGTCAAGACAGAGGGACGTTTTACGCCACAATCCAGCGAATCTGCGAATTTGAAGCAAGCATCGGAGGAAGATCTAATTATACGCTTGTGGACTCTACAACGAGCACTTGTGGGTGCGGGATTCCTGGAAGAAAAAGTACATCAGGCTCTACGCCATGTTCTAGATATATCGGACAAGATTGGCGTGGGTAATAAGGAAATGATCTGGGGAATGGAAGATTCTCTAGACTGGCTTTCGCGAGAATGCAACAGAAATGAACTTCCTGACTATGAAAATTGGCAGCATAGGACGGGCGGCGTGCCAAAGTCTCAGACTGGTATGAATAACCCTGGTAAATACCCTACGTTCCTACTAAATCTTAACGTTAGATACACCAACTGATAGTCCTTGGGCATCTGGTACATCCACACCTCGGTTTGAGTCGGACTCAAGACATGCTGGGATGCCATTATCAAACCGTTCAATGCCTCCGGTCAAGAAGATCGCAATTGTAGATGATGATAGTGATCTTGATCCTGACGATCTATTGTCAGTTTATCTTGAGTGCAAGACAAAGCTATTTCATAAGCAAATCCCAATAGGGAGGAAGTCGGCCTCAAGAAGAAAACAAAAACCCATTTCTTCCGATTCAGATAATGGGCCTACCGATCTCGAGTCTGCAAAGTTGTTGAGAAAAATTAAAAAGATCGAGGATGATGTTCTTTTTGATCAATATTTAGCCGACCAGCAATGGCAGGTAAAGCGCATCCAGCTTGAGAAAGAGGCAGCCGCAAGCCGAAATACTGTCAAAGCTTCTCAAGACACAAGTGATTCACCAGAGCTAGAGGCTTCTAATTCTGACGATGAGGTGAGCAAGGAAGCTGCCAAGATTGGGGCCGAATTGCTTGCCGAAGGTGGTGATAGCAGTGATGATGATACAGCGCTTGCCGATTTATTTGCCAGCCTACCTGTCAATGAAATCGACCCCCTCACAGGGAAGAGTAGCACAGTCGTGAACGGGAAGGATGGTGTAAAAGTTACTATCCGAGATTTTGGCAAGTGGGCAGGGGTGAATCCTACTAGAGTCCTAGAAGAGGCATGTCGAGCAAGGTAGAGTACACCATAAAACATTTTCGTATATGTCCTCTTTTGGTCACTAATACTGACTGCGATTTGTAGAGATTCTTCAGTAAGATTAACCTTCTTGCTAGTCTCGGATTCAAGCTACTCCAATCGACACTCTCTGCGAATTGTTTGGTCGAAAACACAGGATCTTCCTGAGTGCACTCCCCCACCAGAGATCGAGTATTCAACTACACAAAAGTCGCAGACATTTACCATGATATCAGTTTCAAGTCCTGACACGAAACAATCAGAGGCTTTCATCGCTACAGTTGCATTGTTTCTTCTTTTTAGTTCATCAGCCCGAGAAGATAAGGTGTTCCTTCGCTTACCTGCCACTTGGAGAGATTTATGGACCGAGCTTGCCGCGTCAAAAAAGGAAAAGGCAGATGAGACAGATCGCGGTTCAATACGAGTATTTAGGGACATGGTTCGGGAGAAAAGAGATAGGGAGCTTGAGGACGGTGTTCTGATCAAAGGCGCTTTCAGAAATCGAAACGGAAACCGGGCTAATGACAATGGAGATGAGTCCACCATGGACAAATCTTCGAGGATACCCCTTGGATCTGAGGTCTATCAACAAATTTGGGCAGAAAAGTCTAGAACGCCAAGTTATCAAAGGATGCTGGTTAGTTTCCCCATTCAGATTGTTTGAGTTTTAACTGATGTGAATTTAGCAATCACGCATGCAACTTCCCATGTGGGGATTCCGTCAACAAGTTCTGGAGGCGATCGATCGTCATCAGATTGTTATTATTTGTGGGGAGACTGGCTGGTAAATTCCTTGCTCTTGGAAGTCTTTTAGATTAAGGATTGCTATTAACATGTCTCCAGTGGCAAGAGCACTCAGGTTCCATCATTTATCTTAGAGCATCAGCTTTCAAAGGGCCAGCCTTGTAAGATATATTGCACAGAACCACGGCGAATTTCTGCCATTTCTTTGGCTCGCCGAGTCAGCGAAGAGCTCGGGGAGCGTAAAAATGACCTAGGAACGTCTCGATCACTCGTTGGTTTTGCCATCCGACTCGAATCGAATACATCTAGGGAAACACGCCTCGTGTATGCTACCACAGGTATCGTTATGCGAATGCTGGAAAATTCAAATGACCTCAGAGACATCACACATATTGTACTCGATGAAGTGCATGAACGTACAATTGACAGTGATTTTCTATTGATTGTTTTGAAGAAACTGATGGTAAAGCGACCTGACCTTAAAGTTGTATTGATGTCTGCCACGGTCGACTCCGATCGCTTTTCGAAGTATTTGGAGGGTGCGCCAGTCTTAAATGTTCCTGGCCGCACATTCCCTGTCCAGGTGAAATACCTGGAGGACGCGGTGGAATTGACTGGTTATTCATTGGACAATACCTACCAGGAAAAATTCACGGACCTCGATGACGACGTTGAAGTCGACGAGACGGCTGGAGGCGATAAGGCAAAAGCTGAAATTTTGAAAGCAATCCGGGGGTATAGTGGCAAGACGAGAAGCACAATGGCTCTATTGGATGAATATCGAATTGATTTTGATTTGGTTGCACAGCTTCTCGTCAAGATTGCTACTGATGATCGTTTGGAGATGTTCAGCAAAGCAATTCTGGTTTTTCTTCCAGGTATCGGAGAAATTCGCCAACTCAATGACATGCTTCTTGGACACCCGACGTTCTCCTCCAATTGGTATATCTATCCTTTGCATTCGACAATTGCTAGCGAAGACCAAGAAGCAGCTTTCCTTGTACCTCCTCCAGGAGCCAGAAAAATTGTTCTTGCGACCAATATAGCTGAAACAGGTATCACTATTCCCGATGTCACTTGTGTTGTTGACACTGGAAAGCACCGTGAAATGAGGTAACCTTCTCCAGACCATCTTTCAGTTTTCACTCACTAACAATACACTAGATTTGATGAAAGAAGGCAGCTTTCTAGACTTTTAGAGACGTTCATAAGTAAAGCCAACGCCAAACAGCGGAGAGGAAGAGCTGGCAGAGTACAAGAGGGCTTATGTTTTCATCTCTTTTCCAAATTTAGACATGACCAGCTCGTAAGCATTCTAACCTACCTCTAATTAATAGAAAACTAATGCTATGATCTAGATGGCCGATCAGCAAACTCCTGAGATGCTTCGCTTGTCACTACAAGATCTTGCTATTCGCGTGAAGATCTGCAGGCTTGGAGGTATCGAGGAAACTTTGAGTTTAGCACTGGATCCACCTTCGGCAAAGAACATTCGTCGGGCTGTTGACGCTCTGATAGATGTTAGAGCGCTGACCCCGGGTGAGGATCTCACACCTTTGGGGATGCAATTAGCCAAACTCCCTCTGGACGTATTTTTAGGAAAGCTTATCCTTTTCGGTTGCATATTCAAATGCCTCGATGCGGTTATTACTATTGCTGCCATTCTCTCCTCAAAATCGCCCTTCTCTGCACCATTTGGGTCACGATCTCAAGCCGATACAGTCCGTTTGGCCTTCCGCCGAGGTTAGTTCACTCCTCAAGATTAAACTTCCTACAGTATTATCCCTTCGGCAATTTTACTGACATCAGCTTAGGCGACTCGGATCTTTTGACAGTTTATAATGCTTATTTAGCTTGGAAACGTGTTTGTATCACAGGTGGCTCTGAATATCAATTTTGCAAGAAGAATTTTCTAAGCCAACAAACCTTGGGAAACATTGAAGACTTGAAGGGACAGCTTTTTGTTTGCTTAGTAGATTCTGGGTTCCTTCCCCTCACTGAAGTAGAGCGTATATCTTTGAACCGGTCTGTAATCCTATCACTCTCGACATCTATCAGCTAATCATTTCAGTACTCGATATTCAAGTCGACGTCGTCAGTTTTTTGATGTCCCTCAACGATCGGACGCGAACAGCGATAACGATGTGATCACTTCATCTGTTATTGCTTGGAGCTTCTATCCTAAACTCTTAGTACGAGATGGAAAGGGGTTTCGCAATTGCGCCAACAATCAATCGATTAGCTTACATCCAACCTCAGTTAACAAAGGGCGCCATGAGCTCAAATGGCTATCGTACTACCATATCATGCAAGCTAAACAGTAAGCACTTCGTCTCCTCTCTGCTGTTGGACGCTAACATCTTAGATTTTACAATGCACATGAGACTACTGCAGTCGAAGAATTTGCTATCTCTTTACTTTGTGGGGATGTTCGTTGCGATGTAAGTCAAATTCCCTGATCTCATGTAGGATGAAACTGACAAACGACAGATGTATGCCGGGGTTTTCATTCTCGATGGAAACCGAGCCCGCTTCGCTGTCTCGGATTGGAAAACTATGCTCGTAGTCAAGACGCTCCGTACCAAGTTACGAGATATTTTGACTAAATCGTTCAAGAATCCTGGGAAGCCTCTCACTGCACAACAGCAAAAATGGATGGATGTTTGGCAAAAGATCTTTTCGCAGGAGTTCAAGGACAGATAAAAAGCTAGGGGTTGAATGAATCACGAAGAGCAAGCTAATAGAGCACATAGGTGGGAACCATAGACGGAATATAGGGGCGGGAGTGCGATAGTGTTGCGGAAAGATATAGACATTATGAAAATAATAGATCCTGCCCTTCCTACAGTAGACTTCTAGTATCGTGCCTAATGAAGTCAAAAAGTGTCCCAACTTATTTCCATCAACGTCCTTTATGAATTGAGCGCTTTCAACCTAAAATTACATCCTGATTATCGGCCTCTAACCGGACTAAAGCGACACTGCTGCTCCACTACATTTGAAAGTTAATGAAATTCAGTTCTTCATAATATCGCTCTCTATCTCTCACTCGAGCCCGGGAATGTGCTCATTCGGCTGCTTCTCGGCGGCCCATTTTTATACATTAATCTAGGCCTTTATCTCAATCAAGACGCTCAAAGCAATATAAATGATATTGTCAAATCTGGCCATCGGCTATCCGAGGAAGCAACCTGAATATCCCTATACTTTCAAGATTGGTAGTCTTATAGAATAAGAGTTGAAGAACGGGGAAGATAGGATTTAATAGACTTTAGTCGACTTTAAAAACGCTGAGTTCACCCCTTGCTAGAGTTTTGAACCTTCATTTAGAATACAACAAAGACTTCAAAACGTAATAAATCTATATCCAAGCCACTCATGAACTTCATTTATGCATTATTCGTGACTGATCGTATAGCTATAAATAGCTGATTCTCTAAGGTAATTGCTTTATGTACATGTAAAATTTGGATATTCGCTTAAAATTTCCTCCGACCTGAAAAGAAAGACCAGAAAACGGGAAACAAGATATCGATTTAAACGGGCTATATGGTGTTGGCAGAGGAAGCATCAAAGCTGGAGTGATGAAGTAGTAATGTCGATCTAGACTCCTTGTGCACTGGTCAACAGAATAACTCTGAATATCTCATCTGAAAGAGCTCTGACTTCGAACTGATGGCTCATAGCTGAAATTGACTTGGGGTTGAAGGTTAATATAGTGTGTGCTTCGTTGGAGTTGCCGGTCTGCTTCGACAGTTCCACCAGAATGGGCCACCATTCCATCGATTGAGGTTGTAGGACAGGAACCGCCTGCCGACGGACTGCTATCACCTTTAGGCGCAGAACCAGCGGTCTTCGCCCAGTACCTTCACGCATTCGTTCCTAAACTTAGGACACTGAATATGCCGTGGGGTATACCACTCCATCTCGGAGGTATCTCTTTTGATTATGTAAGTGAAAGAAACACCATGACCCCATGCTGTCTTGGTTAGTATTGTCAAATATAACTGCATCACTTTTGGAAAGATATCCTTATTAGTAAGTCCTGAAATTAAGATCCGATTTGGGTCAGAGGAGGAGATTAAAATTCTTTCAATAAAACCCAAACCCTCCGAGACAGCTATGTTCTTGAGGCATCGTTCAGTGACCCTACACAGGTCGGAGTCCACGAATACCAGCTCCATAGATTGGCAGAATTCTTTGCTCCCAAAGCTACACTCGTCGTCCAGGATCCGGAAATCAGGCTCGGGAACTAAATCCAAAAAAATTGTACTTTTTGGGCGTTCGGTATGTATACGCTGGTTATGGTCGTCGAGATGCTGGCTTGGCGCAAGGGTCTCGATAGCAGGTTGAGCTGGAATTGAGGGGATTTGAGGCATAGCGACTGTTGCTTGGGCATGTTCTGTAGCGGCTTGGAAGTGAGGAATATCCTGGGCTTGAATTCTTTGGTCTGGGACTATAGGCTGTTGTTGTCCAGTGGCATCTAGAGGCGGATTCACCACACTTTCATTCGGATAGTAAGAACCTGAAAAAGGAGGTTCTGGATGCCAAGTGTCATTTGAAGACGGATCCGCCATACTTTCATTCGGATAGTAATAACCTGAAAAAGGAGGACCGCCGAAATTCTGCTGCGATGAAGAGGTGGTTGAAGGGCCGTAGCCCATCATACTAGGCTCCATCATTCCTTGGGCTGCTTGTTTGGGAGCCAGCATCAAAGACGATGAGGCATTCACAGCATATTTTGGTGGGCGGCCTCTGCGCTTCTTCACAACGTTATTGGTACTCTCTGTCGTCCTTGGCACGGGCTCATATCCGTTGATCTTCGGCCTTTTTACGGGTGGCCCATTTGACTCTTCCAAAAATATCTGGCTATTGCTAGATCCTCCGTTTGAATTCGAATTGTTGCATGGAGGGGGGTACTGGGGCATGACTGGTGCCTGGGAAACTCCCTGCGGTGGGAATATTGAGAAGTCGTGAGGGTGGACGGCGGGCTGTCCAGTGTTTTTCTGGGAGTAGGAAGTCTCAACATTGGAGACTTGGGACGGATATGCGAACTGGGAGTTATTCATCTTGATTAGGAGGCGGATATTGGAAAATGTAGGGGAATGAGTCTGGAAAGTGGTTGCTTGAGTAGTTTTCGATGTTGCTGAACCGTAGTAGAAAATTGTTAAGGAGGAGGGCCAGGTGTGAATATATAGGAGGGTATTCACGCTAGGATATAGGACAAACTAGTATTGGCCCTAGTTGCATTGTCTCCAATTATTTCTGTTTTTATTTGAACTGCGAAACTGAGGGAGTTAGGTTCGGCTCGATCGCCCTTAGCCGTTTTGGTAGCCGAAGCGAGCAGGATCGACGAGGGGCATGACTTCGGAACCTTCGAGATACAACCCCCTCATTAACTAAGCGGTTGCTAGCAGTATTCCAAGCTCGAGAGGCTTTGTTTGGCGTAACGAGCTATAATCCTAAGATTTCAAAGCTCTTCTATATTAGGTTTTAATGGTGGTAAGGTGTTATTTCCTGGTCTTCGCAACCGTTCCCAAATTTTGCGCTGAAGGCATATTATTATTAAGCAGTGGTGGAGAAGTGCTCCAGGAGGCCTTTTTGAAAATACGTTAAATATTAGCACCCTCATTCTTCCCTTTTCTAAGTTACACGTACTAAGTGATCTTCTCCCTAGGTCGCCAGACCAGCGCTCACAGTCCCGCGACATTCACCGGGGTCTCTAACCAACCCTCCCAATACCATTGCTGTTATCTTGACGCATGTTCTCCAGAACTATAGCGTCAGGTTTCTCTGTTTAGCAGGAAGTCAACCAATAGCTGGGAATCCATGAAGCTACCAAGGGATTGACGAGGGGGGAGGCGAAGGCCTTCTTTCCAGCCCGGCTCGAGTAACCTTCACCGGACTAGTTAGATGTGTACCACCCCCAAGATTCGACCCAAGTAATTTGCGTAGAAACATATTGCGGCAGTAAGTCTCAATTTCTAACCTGCAGCCATCATCAACTCACAATAAAATTCCCGTTCCGCAGATGGCCGCCCAAAATCTCGCTCAACGACAACCTCCTAATCGAAATCAAGGATCTTATTGAAATATACTCAATTCATGAATCCGTAGAGTTCCTATCAGTATCTACGCTAACCTCACAAAAGGGAATTCCAGCCTCGGCCTAGTATGCCAGACAGTGACAGACATCAAGTTTCTGCGCTAGCACCCCAAGGAGGGCAATTCTGCGACTCCTGCCCAAATGGAGCCAATTCAATGTGACCCGATTTCATTACAATTACTCAAGGTATTAACCATGAACCCAGGCACTCATGGTATACACCTAGAGTAAGGTCGAGTGCGTATATTGGTGCATTTAGCAAGCCTGGGATAAGCTCTCCATTCAACAGTGAAAGGAAGTCAAAGATTCAGGTATAAATACACTAGAGAATAGTTCTCTGCTAGAAACCAATCAATTCATTATTTAACTGAAATAGAAACTCTTAAATAATAGCACGATGAAAGAAGAAGACTAGAATAATAAGCTACGGTCCTTTAAACACCTCTTCATTACAGCAGAATTTTCAAGAACCTCCTTTTTAAATCTCTATTGAATCCTCCTTACGCAACAGCCGCCACGCCTCAGATCAGCCAGATTCCAGCTCAGACTTCCCTCCCAGGCCAACAGATATCCACAGCCTTTCGCGGGATTACCGAAGCTAAAGGATTAAATGTGAAATAGTTCCTAGGGCACATGGACATTGAAAATAATGAAAAAGCAGATAACTAGGTAAAGTTAGAGTTATATCAGAAGACTTGTGCGAGTTCTCAGGGCCTGCGGTGGTTTCCGGGGCCCTGTGCAACCAAGTCCTGAGAGATGTCGTTGAGTTTGCAGGGATATGTAATCTCGTGACCATTCTGCGCCGGGTGGACTTCTCGTTATTATTTAGCTCCTACTGGGCAATTCGCAAGATTATGCTTGGTTTACGGCACCGACTTGGGTTTTCAGAGATATAATCTAGCTCCAGAGATGGCCCTCATGGAACTCCTTTCGCGAAGTCATGCAAGAGCCGGTCCCCAGCTGAGCTGGACCGGCCCGGTAACCGAACGTCTTTAAGCCACGATGCCATCCAAATCGCCGATAGAGCCTACTCACAGATCTCTACCTTCTCAGGCCCGGCAAAACAAAAAGGGATTATCGCTTCCAGGCGTTTACAGTCAAGCTTTAAAAAGGATGATAAGTTTTAGTGGGGACAGAATTCAGTGAACTTGTCATTTCTTTCTAGTAGTGGAAGAAGCGAAGCGCTTGTTAAAAAAAGGTTTGGCTAGGCCGGAAGCGACAAGACCAAAAAAAAAAAATTTCGAACTGAGTTAGAATAAAAAAAAAAGCAAAAACTCTTCAGACAACTGATCGAAGGTGTCTGAGTACAAAACCCCGGTGGGTTATTCACGTCGCCCAATTGTCCTTTCAACCAACACAGTTTGACCAGACCACTACACCATGGCGCCTTCTGTTTTGGCGAAAGCATTTTGGATTATTTGATGCTATATAGGCTCGAATTTTTAGGACCGTGCGCGTGGCTTAGGTAGTCACGACAAGAGCTTATCGCCTGAAGTCATAGAAAGGAAGGACTTTAGTAAAGAAATAATAGAGAATCAATGACTCTATTCTGACAGCCAATTTGTCAAAACTTGCAACACAGTGACATCATTTGATTTCATAATAGCAAGAGCTAGCAAAAATTGTCAATGAAGGCTAGCGCAAATGAAGGTGAAAATGAAGGGAAGGGAAAACGAGAGAAGAGCAAACGAATCGGACTTAGACTCCAGATGGAAGGGTTCAACGTCTACTACAACCGACAAATTTCAAAGGAAAGGAGCGGGCAATAGGTCTTTCAGTAACTATCAAAATCGAGCAGCGGAACTATCTTTCTAATTACATTTCGAGTCAAATATCGAAGGAAACCCTGATAAATTATTAAGTGCTAGCTTGCCTTCTGGTCCTCATTAACAATATCCCCGGGCCCGCTACGGTCGAGACGCCTCCAAAGCCAAGCTTTGTGAGGTTCGCCGAGGATGGCCGTAGCTGGGCTTGAATAGGTATCACAGCAGTTACTTTTTCGCTCCTGTCTGTCGGCCTGGTGAGTATCTTTGGAGACATCGTTGGCATCAATGACGTCGGTTTCGATTTAGGTTTCGATTTTATATATGGGGCTTAGTTCTGGCCAGTCTAACTGGCACAGCATCCTCAAGAGAATGATGCTGGCCACTAAGCCACCTTTTGCAAAGCAGTATTACCCAAATAGGATAGGAAGAACTACTGTAATCCCAAGTCTACAGTAATAGTCGGCCCAACAACTTTACCACGGGTTCCAGCCGGTCCCGCATTGGAAGTAGACCCGAGAGATAGAGATGTTTGCACCGGGCATAGCCGTGGGTATGAGAGGGTCAAGATTCAAGTATAGCGCAGTGGGTCATGATGAGAGGATATGCAGAGAGCTGGCTCATTTCCGAGTTAGAGTATGGATGGAGAAAGAGAGTAGAGTTGAAGCTAGTCAAGAAAAGAGCCACCGTTGATGTTCTAGCCAAGTAGGATGCCGACTAGCCAAGGTCTGAACGACGAGAATGAGGCTCTTGAGACGGAAAAATCCTGCTTGGGATCGACGGAGGTTTCGACCATGAGAGGCGCCAGTCCTTCTTTGGACGCACTAAGCTGCCATTGGCTCGTATTGTGGAATGATGGGGGTTGCTAGAGCGAAAAGAGGCGCGATGTAGTAAGCTCCCGAGGAGTTACCAACAGTTACCGGACTTGGTGAGCTTCAACTCCCGGCTTTATGGCCGACGGGCGACTTTCTCCTGCTTGTAGATAAAACCCATGGAGATTCTCACTCGTGAAGGCATTCAGACGGACTTCGACAACTCTTCTTTGAATCGAGAAGTGGCTCGCTGCATATTCTCCATCTCCGCCTGGTGTTTACGGGTGATCACGTGCAATATGCTCGGGCTATATTCCACCACTGCTCTGATATGCACACCCTGCGATAAGTCAATCCGCCCTCGTCGCGATATGGCTACGACGAATACCATCGGACTTCACTTCTCGGCCTGGAACAGATCCCTCTACCCTTCTGCTGGAAATCCATTCGGTGAAAGAACTGTCGATCCCAGGAGATTGGCAGTGATGACTTCACCACGCCCAAATTCAAGTTCACGGCAGAGTCCTCACTCTGCAACTCTCGTCGCAGCAATGGGGATGTCGGAAAATGTCGACAACCCTCAAGCCAGCAATTCCAGGGCCGGCCCAGACGCCCAACCCCCGAACAACTACGATATACTCGCCAACGGCCAAGGCCTCGAGAGCTCGGGACAGCCTGCTCCTCAGCTCGAGGGCGCCGGAACCAGCGATCGCCTAGGGCAGCCCTCTCGAGACATATTTGCGCATCCATCTTTCGCAGAGCATTTCGCCGCCGAGGAGTTGCAGGCACGTCTACACGGGGAGGAAGGCCTGCGGCAGAGTTTGGGGCCTTCTCCCTTTGAGGAAGATGCCGCTATACCCCAAGTCCCCGAGCAAAATCCATCCGCAGATCTGAGCAGGTTTGACTTCATGCCGAACACATCCCAGGACGTAATGGCACAGTTGCCTCTGTTTGGCTCTGCGATAGATCACAACATTGATTTTGGCGCGTCGTCTTTCATGGGCACCATGGGAAACCTCCAGGACGTGGCAGAATATCAAGATGGTGAGCAGCAGTCAAGGTTTTACCAAGACATTGACGAATCGACGATATCAGCATACGCCAAGCTTTCTTTCGATGATGGAGTCTACTTCATGAATACTTTCTCAGTAATACTAGGCAGAGACCAAGTGGCATACAGCGCTGCATTACGGCGTGCTAAATATTTGGAGAGGTCTGGACAAGCCGACGGGCCAGGTCGCTCCAAGAGCCCTCCTCGACGTTACAAAGCCTCCATTATTAGCGAAAAGTCCGGGTTTATGCGGAATGGCGAGGATGAGAGTCCCGAGGAGAGAGAGGCCAGACGCGCTCGTAAAGCTAGTAAGAAATCAAAGTCAACAGGGTCTTCAGCAAGAAGTCAACACGAAGGCCGGCTGAACCGCCCCTCAAAGTCTAAATCTGGAGTTACTCGTCGATGTTCAGCAATGGATGCACGAGAGCAAGCCGCACCAGTCGACCCATCAGGTCTTCACCCGGATCCTTATGAATGCCCACTTATTCCAATTCATCCAGGCGCCAATGCCACCTCTGCAGTATACAAGAAGATCTCAAAGAAACATTTGAAAATAGCTTTCAATCACAACAAGCTTATCTGGGAGGCTTTAGTGCTTGGGAGAAATGGTGCGTTTGTAGATGGGGAGTTTCGTGAAGTTGGCGACATCATACCTTTAGCAAGCAACACCCTTCTCCAGATCGGACCTGTTCCTCTCACCTTTATCTTACCTGATAATTATCCTGAGGGCTCAGCGGAACCCGAGGAAGGACCACTGGAACCCGTTGTGGATCGTTATTATGAGGGTGGAAAGGAGATGAGTTTCACCTTTGAAGATACCCCTAGAGAAGGTGTATTCCAAGATACCAGCGAAGAAGAGTCAGATGGGGAATTCGATGAGAATCAACAGCAGGCAACTCCGGAGAGTGCTCGGCAGGTTAGTCGTGACGGCAGCCTAGATAATAGCCAACAAGGTAGTCCGGAGAGTGGCAGTCAGCAAGAGGCATCGTCTCCGTTATCAGCAGCAAGGCTGAAAAAGGAAGATGATGGCTGGGACAATACTGTCTTGGAGTCTCGAGAGAGGTCCTCCTCTGCGAAAGGCGACGGAAAAGTCCCGAATACGGATAAAAAGAAAGGACAGCAAATAGGGAAGACTAACTTGAAAACCGAAAAGAAACGCGGGCCAGGCCGCCCTCCCAAGAATGGTATAATGTCCAAGCGCGAGGAGCAACTCGCGAAAAGAGAGGCCTTAGCCCAGGCACAGCAGGAAGCAGAAATTCAAGCTGGTTCATCTGCCCCAAAGCTGGACGCTTCTGGAGCGCCAATCCCCGGCAAGAACAAAGTCGGTCGGCCAAGGAAGCATCCTCTTCCTGATACACCCCCCGTTCAAAGAGAAAAAAGGAAGTACACCAAGAGAAAGCCAAAGGAGCCGAAAGATGGAGAAGTGAAAGCAGAAGGCGACAGGGAGAAATCGGACGAAGGGAAGAAAGAGAAGAAACCACCTCCCAGACCACGCTCGCCTACACCACCATGGAGTGTTGAAAATACCACTCCCGAGCAGAGGGCAAGGCCACCGAAGAATTATATTATGATGATATGGGAAGCGATTGAGCGCTCGCCAAAGCGTCAAATCGATCTGGGCGGTATATACCATTATATAAGAAAGACGTATCCTTTTTATGCTATTGGAACATCAACATCCGGCTGGCAGAGTAGTGTTCGGCATAATCTTGGACAGAGCAACGTCTTCGAAAGAGTTCTCGGCATGAAACAGGGCAAAGGTACCTTGTGGACCATAACCGACGGCGCTAGTATCGAGAAAGAGAGAAAGAAGAAGGCAATGGAAAAGGTGCAAACTCAACCTCCATTAACATATCACCAGCCAATTCAGCAAGCGGGATATCCTCCTGGATATCCTCCCGGCTACCCTCCTCCTCCTTCGGGTTATCCTCAAATGATGCCGCATCAGCCTGATAATATGGGTCCCCCACCGGGCTACGCTCCCAGTCTTCAATTCGATCCAAACTACCAGCAACCTCAACGTATGACTCCATACCCTCCCCAGAACGGACAAACACCTCCTGGCACATATGTATCGCAAACGTACCCTCCCTCAGGCCTCAGTCTTGCTCCTTCATTAGTTGCATCCCTTACATCTAGTAATCCAGCTCAATATAGCTCACCTTATGCAAAGCCCCCGACACAAGATCAGCCTCAACCTGCTGAGAACTCTGCAACACCTCAGCCGCAGGATCATACTCAGTCTAATAATCTCTCTGCACCACCTCAGTCGCAAAATTTGGTTCAACCCATTGGACAATTTGAAGCCTCTCAACCAGAGAATATGGCCCCGCCTTATTTGCAATTTAGTAATCCCCAGCAACCACAGGCAATGCAAGGGCCCCCACCTAACTGGCAGCCCATGGTACCTCAGCAACAGCAACAACAAATGACAGAAAGGTCCCTACAAAATGGGCATCCTCCAGTACCTCAACAGCTCCCGGTACAAGCTCCACCTCAACCAGCTGCCACTCGCCCACCTTCTTCGGCACAGGAAGCCCAGCTATCTCAGAAGCCCCAGAACCTCTACCAAGCCCAACCTTCTCAAATAGCACCATCCTTTCAACAACAGCCATCGCCTGTCTCCTCTCAGTCCCCGGATAAGCCACTGCAGCAGGATCAGTCTGCAAACCTAGATCCTCCTCGGGCTTCACAGCCAGCAGTTACTCAAGTCAATGAGCAGCCAGACGACAAAGTCATACTCGCCTGCCAGGTATTCAGGACAGCCATATTAAGAACCATGAATGAGGATCGGATCGAGGACCTGGTAGATTACATAATCAATGAGGTCTTGGATCGCCCAAACAAAAGCTTATCTATATTCTCTCCGCAGCAAATACAGAGGATACCGCATCTCAAAAATGGGTTATATGATATGTTCAACACACTCAAGGTAGAACCCCACGCAATGCCTCCTAAACGGTCAAATGAGGGGCGAGTTGTACCTCCACCCTATGCGACCCAAGCGAGTGGGAGTCGATCAGCCGCTTCCCAGCCAGCCATCAGCTCGAATGGCATAGCTAGAGTGCCGCCTACATTTGCGCGTCCAACCTTCGCAGCGCAAGGACAAAGTCCTGCAGTCCCAAGGCCACCAATGAGGAGAAATGCTAGCGTTGGCAATGCATCTGGGCAGTCGAGTGTTCAGTCTCCGTCGCCTGCGCCTGCACCTACACCCGCTTCGGGCGTGTCGACTGGAGCCAGCGCATCAAAACTCCAAGAGGTTTTCTCAAACGGTTCTGTTGCAGCTCAATCTACATCGAGGGATGTTAATGCGAATATTATGGGGGTTTCGTCTCCTTCATCAGCAACAATCAATAGAAAAGGCGCCCCTGCAAACGAGACAGCTCAATTGGTAGGACAAGAACCACCGAAAGAGGAAGATGAGGCGGACGATATGAAGGGGATGTCTACTGGTGTTTCTCTTGGTGGTCAGCGGACGGAAGCACGACTGTCTTCTGGGTATCAACCAGCTACGGCGCCACCGACATCAACTGCTATGGTGGAATCTTTACGGATGGATGCTCCGGTAGCCAAGATGATAACCTCACTAGCTCCAAGTGCTACCGCAGTCAACTCGACAAGCATATCTAGCATACCGATTAAGGAGAGTGGCAGCGTTCAGATTTCAGGGCAGAAGAGACCTCATGATGATGAGGAGGATGGAGAAGATATGAGAGAATATAAGCGGATGTCGACTTCGAGTGGGAGTCAGCCTGTCAAGGCATAATTTTCACAATCTCATGAATAATGACCAAATGGAGTACGGGCAGGTCCGGGTCAGCAAAACACAGCAGTTGCTGGCTGCAGAAAAGTCAAGCGGCGTTTATGCTGGGTGATATGGAGTACAGTGGTTTACCGTTGGAGTTTTATGGGCGGGAATTGTTATTGTCGGGAATCGAATTGCATAGCGGGCAGGTATATACACATGCATTTGCATTATTTCACTCTGCCCACTCACAGCTTTTTTATCTACAAGCTTTATAGGGTGGGATTGGCTCGGGTGGCGTTTATTGGATGGGTTATCATACTCGTAGTGGTTACGTTACTGTGGTGGTTTGTTGCATACGGATACCAATGATTCCCTCCTGCGCGTCTGGGGCTGACTGCGAATATACCAGGACACGACGATGGATCAGTGAAGGGTTATATAGTATTTTTTTTGGTTGTGTATAACGTTACGGAGCCTGCTCGGATCAGTCAATCAGACAAAGAGCGCCTCTCGAGAAGAGGAGACTGTTGCATGCATCTCATGCTTAGCTATTATACATAATTAGGAAAAAAGTTCTTTAGCGATACATTTACCTACATTAACTGACTTTGTCTGGACGATTGATACTTTGTGATGGAGCCAAATTAGGAGAGGAAGTATCTCCTATTTTATTCAAAGGCGGAAGATCTTTAAAGCCCAATAGCTAAATTACACAGCTTCGATATATGTATGTGAACCCCAAGCGAGCTGGATGCTTATCATGCCCTCCCCTCCATACAGGCTTCGCCATATCAATTCCAAGAATGTACTCTATTCATCTCAACCCAAACATGTAAAGTATACATATGAACTAATAGTCCTCACTTTCCCAAGAAGTCTCAAGTCATGTAGATCAAACTCAGAGCCATGCCTCAGCTGCCTATTCACTTTCAAGGCTGTCTCGTGGTGATTTAAATCCAGGCTCTGTGCAGAATTGACAGAAAAGAGGGAGGGCTTTGGTGGTAAACTTTGGGACTACTTGCATAACGTTAGGGCATTCTTGTCGACGAATTGTGAGACCACTTCGAGAACTGAGGAGGTCTCAAGAGTTGCAGTTTGATTGTTTAGTAGGCAAGAGATTAGCAATACCAATGAATTGGGGCGGGGGAGGAGAAAGGCACTTGGCTTAGGTCCCGATTCTCCACCTCCTGTCACATATCGAAGCCTCGAAAGCATACTCAATCACCCCGTCCTACCCACAAAATATGCATTCCAAACCTAACTCTCCTCTTCCAACCATGAGACCCATTCATTTCATTCATGCTCTCCAGCTACATGTCCAAATGGGAAGTGTCGGGTCATTATCCGGAAAGGTACAAATTCGCCAAGGTCAAATCCCCGGCCACGCGAGAGATGCGATTGAGCTGACGTGAGGGAGGCCCTTCTTCTGAAAGCCCCGTAGGATTTTGTATGATTCCCAATTTCCACCTACTACCAAGCTCGCAAGAGGAGGGCGAAGACCACATTTCCAAGACAATCGAAACCCTCCTTTAGGATTTCTATGCTAGATGTTACTCCCGAAGCTGCAAGAATGTCTCGGTCATCGGGCCCGAATCAGAAAAGAAGGGAGTTTCGGATTTTAGATAGTTGATGGCTACGAAATTTACAGTTTGCCCTGCTAAGGCGATAGTCAACAGGTTTTTGATCGGAGTCGGGTTGTGGTAAGACTGCACGTCATGATAAGGGGTTTGGAATACCTCCGGCTCTTCCGCTGCAGAATTTCGTACATTTATTTGTGCTCTCGGAGCCTCACTATCATTCGAGTTGGTTTCTGGGGGCCCAAGCTTGAATATTGAGGCTCGGTGAAACAGTTCCTGTCGAAGCCCTGAGCATGTCTCTCGGGGACCGGGGGGACTAGCTAGGTGTGGTCCGGTCAGGTATTGCGATTATGGTAGTGCAAAATGGTAAGGTGACAAAGTGCCTCGTGCACTCCACCTCTGTTTGTGCCTAAGACCGAGTCGCCCAGCCGTAGTTTAATACTTACATGGTTTTATTCTTGAATAATGCTATTCCCTAAATAATCGTTAAACTGTGGGTTTTACCAGGGCGTTGACAAGGAGATGGGACAAATAAAAATCTCTTGAACTTCGGAGCTGCCAGAGCAGAAAGATCCTTGGATAGAGACACAGACAGAATGTGCTCGATGCGGCCCCAGGGCGAAAGCTTTTGGCCACTTAGAATCAACAGTTATGAATTTGGCAGTAATTTAGAGGGGTATAAAACCGACGCCGAGTAGGTATTAGACATCTGAAATTGACATCCCTTTCTTTCAGTCTTCCAGAATACCTCAAAAGGTCCGGTCAGGTGAGATAAAACATTCAATGGAAGATTTCCCAACGAAAGGATTAAGAGCTTATGGTTGGCCTCGATGCCATAAAATTCCTCGGCGTAATCGGTGTAATACTTGTTCTTCCTCCTTGACCAATACCTCGCGGGGAAGATGTGAATTCTGCAAACCCATGAGCAGTGAGTTGGCTTGCGTTTCGAAACTTCCTAATTAAAACGGCTCCCTATGACAGCCACCTTCCGGAGTGAGTTTTTGTGTGGGGAAACCTAGGAATCAAGGCTTTGCTACAGACCAAGCATCCTCCAATCCTTTGAGGCATAAAATTGTTTGGCGGACATCGTGCAGTCGGATCTCAGGCGTGCTGGACACTTGGATGCCATTAGGGCGTGCCAGGAAACAACTCTTATACATCAATAGACGCCTAAAAGCTGTGTTCGAGCGATTTAGGCATTCTTTGCAGCAATAAGAATAGAGGCGGTGTGTCGAAACCGAAAATAGCTGCATAACGCCCACGGTTAAACGTTCCGAAAAGATGCACTGAATGTGCACATAGATGAGGAAGCAAGCACTGTGGACTGAAGATCAGACAACGAAGTTTCTGTTGATTGGAAGTGAGTAGCAAAAGGTCTGCGAACGTCAGTTCGTCGTGGCCATTTCCCTGAGGAACTATGAAGGCGAGATGGAATATTGATGTTGTGGAGACAAATTTGCCGTGATCAGCGAGAACTCTCCATTTCCAGCTTAGGAGGCAGAGTTCAAACCCGAGTGAAGCAAGAAATTGAACAGAATGAGGGGTGAAGAAGTTGGTAGACTGACGCGGATCGACAAGTGAGAGATTGAAGATCGCGGGGTCGAGGCGCCAGTACGGTACTAAACCAAGAAAGGGCAATAGAGATTCTTTAGCAAGAACCTGCTCCACAGTCTCATTACTCTCACATATGATTGAGCGGTGTATAATCTGTCGTTTTTCCTTCCGTGAAATGGTACATTTGCAGAGCTCCCATGACACGAATGTGCTGCAGTGAAATACTTTTTGCATTCTCTTCCACTTAGCTTGTACCACGAGAACAGTATGCAGTATGGTCAAGATTAAAATCCGATGCGATCAACTCTGGTAATCTATCGTAGGGATGGTGACCAATTCCGAAAACGACGGTGTTCTATCAACCAATCACCTTCGCTAATTGGCGAGTTTTCGTCCGCCTCGTCAAGGCTGCGTCGCTGCTCACGGCTCCTATTATCTCAAGAGATGGGCCAGAACCAGCCGTAGCGTCGAATTTTGGCACACGCTACTTTTCTGCAATGCGAGGTTTTCAGGCTATCTTTGAGGCAATGGCAATCCGAGGTTGTTGAGCTTCCTCAGCTGATTACGTTTTCGCCACCTATTACCTTCCCGGTCTATGGGAAAGACTCGAGGCTCAATAGTATATAACAATCGTAGCCTCCACACTCACCAAGTGACAGAGCCGTTCCAAACCGAAGCACCTCTTGCTGATGACAACCCCATTCGTCGGTAAGACTTGAAATTTTGAAATTCTATATCATGTCTTCGGATGCCAAGAACCGGTACTGGATACCAAATTGGGATATCAACAAAAAGGTCATCACACAAGACATTCAGTATTATCTTGGGCCGGATGCAACTGTGCGACCCTACACACGTGAAGTGGGTGACTGAAAATTCCATGCTGTCAGACCGGCCATACTGATTTCATCCTAGGGTGAAGATGGGTTCTTAATCACAACTCCGGGAGAGTGCTTAACCGATGTGAGCACCCCGCATCTAGATACCGGGCACAGGGCCATGACATTAACGGTACATAGGAACAGATTGATGATATATGTCGGAGGTCCAGGGAGGTTTGGGAGAAACAAGCCGCTGCTCGGTCTCAGAAGGAATCATATAAACAACTTAAACGGCCACTTCACCAACCCATTGTGATGTCAAGAGGTTCGAAACCACCAGAACCAAGGAACCGACGCCATTCAGATGAGCGAAGAGGGAGCTCATCGCGGCGACGATCAGAAGAGTACAAGTACCAGAGCAGTTCCAAGTGGTAATGGAAGGGAAGAGGGCTCGATCGTCAGACACAAATTGCAGGTCTTCTGGAGTCCGAGAAGGTTATGTATGCTATTCACCAGCACATTACCTATAGAACAGAGAGGAGTTTCGATGGCGAAATCGAGAGAGTCGATTAAGCGCGTCTTTTCCGAGCGAAGCTATTGGACGCTAGGATGCACAGCGTGGCTGCACTTGGATACTTCTTTCTGGTTCCTAAATTTCGAACAGCATTTGGTTCCCTAATCCAACGTTACCGATAGTCACATTCGACATTGTCCATTGACGATAGCTCCAATGTCAATCCTTTAAGACATTTCCATCGTGGCCATGATTCGAAACCATTGTGAACTAGCCGCTCAAGACCATATTCTTAGGCAGAATAAGATAGTGCTGGTTGTCAAGTAGGAATAGACACTCGAATGCACGAAAAAGACAACTCATGTCAGCATGGAAATCGTGTTGTTTACGACATGTGGCCATACGTCAGATAAGAATTGGAAATCAAAATGCGTATCCAGTGTTATCATTTCAATCAATAATGACCTCGGTTTTGAGGCATGCCAATCCGTTGGAATTTAAGAGTTTTCGAAAAATGGGCAGTCCAGCATGGCGATTTCACAGGGTGGAGGGGACTGGTAACCCGGTTCATATTAGACGTCATAGGTTCAATCCAAACCCTCTTTTTCGTCATTATTTCAATGAGAGTATTCGACTTCCAAATTGTAATTAAAACCCAGAGGAGTTCGCATTGAGAGAGCTTCAGTTAGAAACTGTTGAGGGCGGTGACCACCTTCATAACCATGAGTGAAAAAATCGCGAATGCTGTCTTTGTACATTTATATTCTAGCCTCACAATAGGGAAAAAATTACTGTTTTTTGAAAAACAGATATTTCAAGGGAAGCTAGATGAAAGTGGGCCAACTTTCAAGCTGAACGGCGTCAGATAAGCGTTGTGCTGTTAACTGGCACCCATGAAAAGATAGATTCAAGGGGTGGTAAGGCATGCTGGAGATATCGATAGACCGAGGCCTTGCAGTCATAGAAACAGAAGGCTGTACTATACTTTGGCTCAAACACATGAAGATTGTTATAAAACCAGAATTACAGATAGCTTGATATAACTATGCTCTCGTGGGGCTTGGTGTCTTAGCCAAATGCTTTTATCGTTGGGGCAACCGCAAAGGCTTTTGGGAATTCTAGTGCATCTGTAACCGAGACAGTCAAGGACTATGATAGCCAATGCAACCGGTAGATCGGCTTGCATAGAAAATTTCCTCGTAAGGGCGGATGATATCGATTGTTTAGCAAGGATATAGCTTGCCACAATTTCCAATAAGCGTATGCATGATTGGCATGCTTTCGTACATAGATCTGGTGCTTTAACAAGGAAGCTCATGCGATGAGCGAATATCATCCGTGTCCCTTTCTAGTAGCTATTACTGTTATTCCTAGTGTCTAATAGTGGGACAGGGCACTTACTTTCAAGCACATGGACTAAATGATAGGGATGATTAGTGCACCTAGATCTTGGCATGGGACTCCATGATAACATTCCAAATTCGCGCGTAGTAGGACTCTAACCACATTTCGATAGTAAGTACCAAATCTCCAACAATGCGAGATGCAGACTGAGTTCTGTAAGATATGCAAGGCTTCTTGCCTCTAGTAACACCCTTCCGCGTCACCTCTCGTGTTAAAAAACTTCTTGCAAGAAACAAAAGGGAGGCGGTGCTCGTATTATCGAATTAAGGCCATCTTCATGTAGATAAGCATGCCAATTTCATTGCTTGGATAGTCGATTCTAGGATCCCTTCTGGGCCAGGCTTTGCTCGTAGCCTTGAAGGTTGAAAGGGCCGGTCGACCAAAGCGTAATTGCTTGAACATTAACATCCCGACTGGTTGCAATAGAAGTTGGAGGTGATATTTTTTGAATATAGCCCATAACATTCACCCATTCTCCAATATGAGTTTCATGGGACTTTATGGTAGTCACTAAGAGCTTGATATCAACAAGAGCTTTAGTTGAACTTCCAGGAGGAAAGTTATGTTCCAAGGTCAAAGTTGCAGTTTTAGTGGAATATTTTGTAATGCTGTAATTGAACTCAGCCGATGCACTAGACGCTCTTAAAACTAGAGGAAATGTAATTGATTTAGGTACACAATTGTAGAGCAGCCAAACAATTCTTATTGTTGAGAATGTGTAGCGAAGCGAACTTTCATCGACTGGTTGGCCTTGCTAAATGTAAGAAAGGTGGATAGCAAAGCAGAATAGATACTAAAGCAAACACTAGATTCGAGGCATAACGCAGGAACAAAAAGTAACGTACCATCCAAGAAAGCGGACTTTGCAGCCTTGAGATATCTCTGGGAGATCGCTGAGCAGCATTAACTTCGTTGGAATGGGTCCACTCTGATTCATGTTGTGGATGAAGCTTCAAAAGCAACAACATTCAGGATAAAACGAAGATGGAGTCAAGGATGAAGTTCGAGATGGGAGTTCATCGTTCCGAAGAAGCGCCACCTGCCACGTGATCTAGGAGAGAAAGGCGCTAGTCTTGGATTGGGATGGCACGGCGTCATCTAGAATCAAACACAACAAGTCCGACATTCACAACTACAGGCAACCACGAAGATTCCTCAAGGCCACAGGATTACTGTCATCCCATTCCCACAAATACCGAATCTAGAGATAAACTTACCTCGAAAAACTGCACCCTGCCCTTTGTTCACCGATCACCCAAAGCGCCCCACCACCAGGCTACTGATAACGACTCCAAACCCGAGGATTGATCTGTATAGCCTGGATTGCTCTAGCTCTTTTGTGGAGATCAGCGAGGTCTTCTGGGGCTCTGCGGTCCGTATTTGAGTGAGCTATCGGGCCAGCAGGCAAATAATACAAGATGTGGGGTTGGTTTGGCGGAAATGCCGCTCAGAAGGGCAAAGACACTCCTAAAAATGCCATCCTTGGTTTAAGGTCGCAGCTTGAGATGCTGCAGAAGAGGGAGCGACATTTACAAAACCAGATGGATGAGCAAGATGCTATAGCCAGGAAGAATGTCAGCTCAAACAAGAATGGTATGTACCTGCGGGGTTCTAGAAGATATCTTCCTAATTTCCGCGACAAAGACTGGCACAAGATACAGTTTTCATCCAAACAAACATGCTTCTAGAACACTGCTAATACGTCTCAAAGCTGCGAGAGCCGCTCTCCGAAGGAAGAAGCAACACGAGCATACCCTCGAGCAGACGACTGCACAAATATCCACACTAGAGCAACAAATATACTCGATTGAGGCTGCAAATATCAACAGAGAAACTCTGGCGGCAATGGAGCGTGCTGGAAAGGCCATGCAAACTATCCATGGCAAACTTAATATTGATAAAGTTGATGAAACAATGTATGTAGTTGCTCTTGTTCTCAGAGAATATGGATGCAATGTGCTGATAACGCTGGAATAGGGAAAAACTTCGAGAACAACATGCATTAGGCGAAGAAATTGCCCAGGCTATTACCAGTGCACCTATCGGAGAACCTATCGATGAGACCGAACTCGATGACGAGCTAGCCGAACTCGAGCAAGAGCAACTAGACAATAAGATGTTGAAGACTGGCACTGTCCCTGTGTCGGATGAGATACACAGGTTACCAGCAGTCGGTAACAGTGAGAGTAAGTCACTGGAACTATTTTGTGTAAAGTCTTAACTAATCGCCAAAATAGTAGCACCAGTGCATGCGGAAGAAGATGAAGAAGAAGAACTTCGGAAGCTGCAAGCCGAGATGGCCATGTAATTGTGATATGTTGTGTTCACCGCTTTATAAAGCGCATCAATTTCCCGAAACCAGTCGGTGTTCAGGGCTTGCATCTTGACAGAGGGATTGGGATTGGTACTGCTTTGGGTTCATTGCTGCGTTTAAGACTCATGATTCACGGTCGGCGTTTAGGATCTGTTGTAAATCTCTCAAATACCGAATACATTTAAATCTACCTTGACAACGCCAAGTTGTTTTGCATCCTAGAACTCCGTACCACGTGGGACACGCTGGGATAAAGAACAGGAAAGTGAAGGTTCAGCCTCACAGAAGAAGGATCTACAGCATGCAGATTATGATTCATGACAACGTTCTGTCATGTCTCAGTTTAGCTGAGGTAGTAAGACTGTTCAGATACGATATACTTATTCTCCAATAGATGGTGGAAACTTCAAGTATTCTTGTCCTGCAAACTTGGATGGGAAAGACCATTTACCAATAGTCCTCGATGACTCTTCATGATGTGACAACTCTCGCCAAAAATCTATACCCCTTAATCTCATCCAATTCCCCAATCCCACTACTTTGTGTTGTTGCATCCGGGACGTCATAATATGTTGCTAAGTTAAGAATGAGTCGGGCACAATAGCATGGATTCACTCTAGGCGAGTTCCCAAACAGCACAGCATGCAGGGACGCTTTTACCAATTCGAGATGTGGCTTGCCCGGAGGAGAGATATTGTAGTTTTGGTTAATGCCTAGTATTAAAGTGGACAGCAAATTAAACTCTTATTTTAGAAGGTTCTCGAGGCCTAAGACTTCGTTGAATTGATGTTAGTTGAATAGAGAAAACCGCATCACGGGCTCGCTAACTGAGATCCCCATAGCAGACCAATTGGCGCCAATTGATACCTCTTCGCCGACAACACAACTCTGTGCCACCACCTCCGTTACCCACCCTCGACGCTTACATTAGAGCATTATTTTTGTGATACTACCCACGTCCCACATGGCAACCGGCGATTGCATCTGATCCGTACTGGAGGGTACCAGGATATTAGGACCGGGCATTGCAAGGCGAACACGTTGCACCAGACATGATAACCAATGCACGCTCGCACGAAAACAGCGGAAATCGGGATCGGATGGGAGTGTTCTATCCTCAAATCCAGACCACGAGTCGGAGCTTTGTCAAGTATATCCAGCCAACTAATCGCCTAGCAGCATGCAAGAGCGAGACTCCCATACAAATTGCGCATGTTGGCCAGCGAGGCTCGACAATTACGCTGCAGCCATTTAGCCCGTTGCGTAGAGATGCAGCTTGGGCAGCATCTTTCACGAGCGATATCGCGGACATACGATTCCTAAACCTTCGAATCGGCTGCGACGTGGCGCCAGTATCTCCTCTTGATCCAATTGATATCTATCACGATATTGATCATTCGCTCGTCAGGTAGGTCGATCGTGGGATATCCTCCAGTGAGGGGGGGGGCAAAAGGGGCAAAGGAAGCAGTAATATGGCCTCTACCAACCACTCAGCAGTCTTGCTTGTGTCGTCTTCTCTTGCCAATAAGAAGGTTCTACCTCCAATCGTCATTTCGGAATTGTTCTATGAACAGATATTTTATCAAACAATCTCTTCTCATCTCATTTTGCCCCTTAACTGGCATCGACCACGTTGGCCTTTTTTTCTTGTTTTGATTGATTGTGCTGCTGTGTCTACCACACGTTCGTAACCCATCCCTCGAGAATTGGTCTTTTGGGTACCCGCATGTTGCATATTGCCGAGATCTTAGTTGCTGTCACTCTGATGATCATGGGCAGAAAGAATAAGAATTCATAACACCCTTGCCGTCACGTTCGATTTTCCTCCTTCCGTGCTTTCAGACGAAAGGCTTTCTCCAGTATGGACTCAAACATCTCATTCTGTCCATATCGGATTCAAATTAACAATGATTGGTCTTTCGTGCAGACCACGACCCTCACGGACCCCGTGATGTACAACGGACCGGTGATACAACAAAAATTCGACTTTGAGAATATAGAGAATGACCTCGAATATCAAGTCGATGGTATGTCCAAATGATTCTTCGAGTTGTAATGATACTATCTGCTTCGCTTGTACCAATTGACCCTGTTACTGGCTGGCGTGATATCTCACATCCTTTGGGCTATTCTTCTTTTGAAGTATCAATTGAAATGAGCCATGTTGTCATAACGTTGATCATGATCACTCTAATGTTACTGGGTCTAAATAAGAAGACGTTGTGTTGTATTAATGATCAATTGAGCTTGATGGTAACGCGGCTGCCCAACTTACCGGGCAATGCCGGGTTTGTCTTCAATTTGTTATTATACTAACTCAATTAATATGTATTGGTATACGTTCAACCACAAAGAATTTCTCCGCAATCTTTCATCTTAAAAACATATAGCCCTTAAATCAAAATTCTAACATGAGCCAAGCAGGTTCGGATAATGAATCAATAAAGGACAAAGACAGCAACGAAATCAACGATCAAGATAACGATACAAGTGCCGTAGATGGCACCGAAAACACATCTCCACCCCCAGAAAGCAGTACAGAGGCAGAGACAGAATACAATAGCACTTTGATCCAAGACGCAACTTTGCCAAATGAATTCCCACCAGCGCCCGATCCTCCAAGCAGCCAGGACCTAGATCCACCCACTACATACTCCGCAGGAGAAGACGAGTTCCCACAAATTTTACCGAAAAGCGACAATAAAAAGAAGAAACAGACGAAGGTGCAAGAGAAAGCTGCACAATTCGAGAGGCTCGAACAACAAAAGGCAGGGAGGGGAAAACTGGCAAAGGCTCGGAAGGATACAAAAATTAAGAATAAAAAGGGCAAAGGGAAGGGAAAAGACAAAAGCGGAAAAGCGAAATCGGTACACTCGGCGCCTAATGTTACGGAGAGTCTCAAGGAAGATAATTCACCAAGTGAGATCAATGACTTGTTAAGTACACCAGAAGCTGAACCGTCGGGATCATCAGATCAGCTATCCCAGGACTCGGAAAGTCCACAAGCTATTGACTTGGCTGTGTATTCAACCGAAAATGGACCGAGTCCACCTACTACTTTGGAAAATAATGCATTCGCAACAACGGAAACGAGCCAACCTGTTGGGGAGTCTCCTTCGGCTTCGGATTCAATACAAAGCAAGTCAAGTCCGCAAGCTATAGACGAAAGTGCTCCGACGACTTCGGGAAGCGAGCCCAGCATAGCAGGCGAGAGTCGCAAACCTTTGGTTGATGACATATCAAGTGTGAATCAACAGAGTAAGCCTGTCGAGGAAAGAAACCCACTTCCAGCCCAGGAAAGCCCCTTACCAGTAGCCGGCGAGGCACAAGAAGAAGAATTGCCCATTGTTTCAAATGAAAGTCCACCAAATCAAAGCGAGCTCGGCGGGCCGCCTGGAGGGGCTGCGCCGGCACCCACCATTAAAAGCACAGAAACCCAACCCAGTGACTGCACAACTGATGCGGTAGTAAAGGATGAAACTCAAGCAGGGGATTCCACTCCAGTTCCTAGCCAACCCGATTCTCGACCCTCGGAGCCAGTATCGGAAAGTCTGGAGACCAGTGAGCCTTTAGTGACAATTGACTCAATACCTTGTATTCCTGATGCAAGCCAAGAGGAGGCGAGGCAAGAGGAGACAACTAATCCAGGGTCAGGTCTGGAATCAGCGCTCGTGGATCCTGTTAAAGACATCAGCCAGGAAGAAGGCAAAAGTGAGGAAGTGATCTCAGAACAGCCCCCTTCGGAACCTGGGATTGAGAGCTCCGAGGACAATTCAACACAGCCAATCCCAGAGGATGGGAAGGCGAAAATCGAGGAGCCTACTTCGGAAAGACCAGTTGAAAGTCCAAGCACTGAGAGCGCTGAGCGAAGTGAAAACGTTTCTAGTAGTGAACTTCAGCCAGATGCCGATGCTCCATTGGCAGAGCAAGACACTCCGGAGCAAGAGGCAGTAAATACTGAGGGTACACGATCAGAAGAACTAATCTCACAACCTGAGGAAAGTCAGCAAGATACAGCAACTCGTGAATCAACATCTGGGAGCATAGACACGCTTAATTCGGGGACGGAGAATGAACCAGCATCACCACAAGAGCTCGACTCTGCTCAAATCGTTGAAGCCGAAGTCCAGGCCGAAAGTTCGAAGGTTTCTGAGTCGGGTGCTATAACAACCGATGCTGCGATAGCCGATGACAATCCGGTACCCGATGCCGATACCGAGGCGGTCATGACACAAAGTGATAGTCCGGACGAAGGCAGTTCTTCGCCCAAGGCCGAGGGCATCCATGAAGAGACGCCAAGAGCTGAAACCACACCTGTGGAGACTGTTGAAGAGGCCGCTGTTGTCGCAGACGAGCCACAGCCGTCCTTAAATACCATGGTTGTCGGATCGAATGACTTGCATACCCCGGAGAGTAAAGCTCTTGAACAGGAACCAATCGCGGAAGTATCCGAGTCTGAGTCAAAGGAGAGCGAGGAACCGGTTCATACGACTATCCCTGACGAGGTGGCTAATCTTGTTGCCCTTGAAGATGTCAGTTCCGGTACGGAGGATTCTCCAATATCAAATCAGCAAATACCGCTGGAAGAGGAAACGTCTGCAATCAAGGAATCGGTCGCTGGACCAGATGAAACCTTGGAATCCGAGGATACTTCCCACGAACTTCCTCCACGCGATGGAGACTCCCAATCTGAAGAGTCCCTAGCAGCTAGGGACGTCGCTCAAGAACCCTCTCTAAGCGATGGCGAATCTAAATGTGAAGAGTTGCAAATATCTAACGAAACTAAAGGGTTGGAAGGAGAGGCCATAGCGCCGGTGGTAAAAGATGGCCCCTCGGAGGTAAGTCTCAACGTGAACATCCCTCCTCCTCCCCCAGCCCAAGCCAGTCTTCTGAGTAGAGTATTACAATGGCCAAAAGTAAAAATGATTTGGCAAGCCCGAGTATGCTTTTTGAAAAGCAAGCTACGCTACGAAACTGTTATGCTAATTGGTGAAAGGTCCCTGAGTTGCAAGAGGCTGAGGCTGAAACTCCTTCCCAAGAGCAGGGTGTCTTGGTTGAGAGTAAGGTTGACGATAAGGCGATACAGGCATCTGAGGAGAAGGGGGTTGATAGTCCTATTGATGAGAGAGCTGAGCCTAAGGAGGACGAGGCCGAAGCTGCGTAAGTGTTCTTATTTAGATCGTTGCTGTTTCTGTCATGTCATTTGCATAGCTATTGTATTCCCACCCCTTTTTCCTCTTTCCCCCTAATATTTTGATTTCAATGCTTTCCCCAAGAAATGGTGCTTGATATGAGGCATTTTGTCTCTTTTATACTTCGCAACGTCTGGGCTATCTAGCCTCTATCCTGAATATCCCTGGCACACAGGCTAACTCTTTACTAGAAATTTGGAAGAATTGTCAGCTGTGCAAGAGCCGGTTTCTGAAAACGCAGTTTTCGAGGAGCACGCTGTCGAAGAGCCAGCTGTAGAGGCTGGAGCCGAGTTGTAAGTTTTTCTTCTTTATCTGGCCCGCGTCTTGCCCTGCCATTCAAAAAGCTCTTGTATTGTGGTATTTCTTATATATACACCCGAATCTCTTCCAACTAATAATACTCGAGCCATGATAATGCGTGTTTCTTTTTGCGGTGCCTGTCGTCTTTAGGTGTTCTGCAAGACAAATTTTAAAGCCAAAGCTAACTTTTTTCTAGGCCAACAGAAGAAGCACCAGCTGTACAAGAATCAATTATAGAGGGGTCAGTCGTAGAAGAACATACTGAAGGCGCGGAGGCCAAGGCTTCGTAAGCATTCTTTCTTATCCTTTTATTTCATCAACACCTCTTTCGTTATATTTATATTCATAATACATTTTTTTCATCTCGATCCACTTCGCGGCAGCCACGAGTATTTGTCCGATATAGCGGAGTTCAAGAATGATAGTGAACTCTTATTATCTTTTTCGATCTCGGTTATGTTTAGCTTCTGCTTATTATATTTGACGAGCCAAAGAGCCAGCTAATACTTTGCTAGGACAGAAATAGAGTCAGAAGCTGAACTAGCTATACAAGAGCCAACCATTGATGCTATAACTCCCGAAGTTGCATGTATCGAGGAATTTTCCGCAACCCAGCCTTCTTCTGAGCCAACGACACTTGAGACAACCCCTGAGACTATACCTGTCGATGAGGAGAAGAGTGTGAACTCCGAACCGGAGGTTATCACACAGGGAAAAAGTCCTACGCCGGATGCTGAATTGGCCCCGGGGGAGGAAATCGAGAGTGGTAGCCGAGAAAAAGATGCTGACTCTATTCCAAGTGCAGAGCTAATTACAGATAAGCCGGTTACTGTTGAATCAGAGAGTGACGAAAGTAAGAAAACTATCGGAGAACTAATCAACGAGGAAGCAGCTTCAGATGGTACAAATGCATCAACGGAAACCCAAGGTTCGTTATGTTTTCTTTCATGTCACTTACATTTTAAGATAGCATGGATTCAAGATACTCCTGGACAGTTATGGGGATTGTAGGCCAGCGGTCATATTCTCAGCTGCGCCGGCGTTCTTAAGACTCTCGCTCTTGATTATTTTTCGAAAATCGAAATTGTTTGCTAATAGATATGCTTTCAGAAGTCGAGAATGCCGAAGCACCTAGCCCGCCTGTCGAGGAGATCCCACGAACTGATAATACAGCTGACCCAGCCGAAGGAACTGAGGCCCAAGTCGAGAATTCTCTTGCTAGCGATAAAGAAGTCTTAATTAAGCCTGCCCAGCAAGAGAGTTTGCCAATTGATAACCCTGAAAGCCAAGACTCTGTTTCACAAACTTTGGAACAAGAAGAATCGGTCGAGCCTCCGAGTGTAGAATCTAATGATCAGAAAGAGAACCCTTGCCAAACAACCTCTTCGGAAGAATCTATCTTAGAGAGTTCGTCACCAACGCCAGCATTAGAGAGTACGGATCACAGTGAGGACGCCCAAGGAAGCGAAGCGTTACCGTCTGAACCCGTAGCAAGCGAAAGTGGGCCGGAGGAGCTTGTCGAAACTTCTAAGGGTCCTTTAGAGGTCCAGGGAGAGGGTAAAAGCACCGCACAAGCAGATGTCGAGGATTCCGTCATTCCAGTGGAAGATCATATAGAAGAAGCCGGACCAAGCGGAGATCTCACGACTTCCAAAGCAGTGGATGATCCCATTGAACAAAGCCCACCACAGGACGAATCACAGGATTCTGAGCTTGAAGTTGTTGCTGAGAGTACCCAAGAGCCCCAGCAACCGCAAGAAGAAGCTCTGGTCGAGCCCGTGGAGAGTAAAGTAGAAGAGGTCACTGACGCAAGTCAACATACAAAGTCGACACTACAAGAGGGAGGCGACAGTGAACCCGCTGCTGAAGCTCCTGAATCTCCTGAGCCTAGGCAACCCCAAGAAGAAACTCTGGCTGATCCGGGAGAGAGCAAGGTAGAAGAAGTCACTGACGCAAGTCAAGATGCAGAATTGGTACCGCAAGAGGGAGGTAGCGGTGAGCTTGCTACTGAGGATCACGAGCCTGCCATTCAAATAAAAAATGTGCTCGTACAAGAGATCGCCGTGAACCCCGAGGTCGTTCAACCCCCCAACGCAAGTGACCCGAGTCAAGAATCGGAATCGACGCCGCAAGAGGGAGACTGCGAGCATATTACTGAATCTCCTGAGCTACCACAAGAAGAAGCTCCGACAGAGTCTGTGGAGGCAAAAGCGGAGGAGGCCACTGACTTTAGTCAAGACGCGGAATCGACAGCGCAAATAGGTGGTGACAATGAGCAGAATTCTGCATCTACGGAGCCAGCTATTGAGGAAGTTAAAAAGGAGGAGCCACTACAACAAGAGAGCGGTGGGGCCGATTCTGAGGTCGCCCAACCTGCCAGCAAAAGTGTCGCCTGTGTCGAACAGTCAACAACAGAGGAGCCAGTCTCGCAGGAGAGCGTTGACGTTCTGGTGGAAAGCGCACCTACGGTTGATGAAGCTGTTGTCGAGGAACTTGCTGCAGAGGAGCGTGCCAAGGATCTTGCAGCTGAAACTCAAGAGCCTCAAAGCGAACCGCTAGTTGAACCGGATCCTGAACCTGCTGCCTCTGTCATCGAGGAAATCTCGAACCCAGCGCCCGCGGTTGAGCAGAAAGAGCAGGAGAGCCAACCAATCGAAAGCGAATCCCCTCAGGAAAGTCTTCCAGAGCCCGAGCCTGCTGCCGTAGTCGAAGGAATTCCAAGCCAGGAGCCTCTGATCATACATGAAGAACCAGCAAGCCAATCCGTAGAAAGCAAGCCATCTCAAGATAGTCCACCGGAGCCTGAAGGTGCTATAATCGTTGAAGAAGCTGCAAACCAAGAGCCATTGAGTGAATATAATGAACCAGAAAGCCAGCCCGTCGAAAGCTTGCCAGCTCAAGACGGCGCTCCAGATGAGCAGCCCAAAGAATCGGGATCAAGCGGGGAGAGTGGCACCCCTCAGGATGGTTCAAAAGACGCCGAGTCTCCACCTTTAGATGACAACCCCCCTCCAACTGAAGACCATAGCCCAGGAGCTGGATCCCCTAGAGATGAAAAACCACCTCACGACGATAACACCAGGAAAGATGATGATTCGAAGTCCGCTCATGAAGAAGCCGCCGACTCGGAACAAAACCAGGAGAGTGCAGTGGGAGGAAAAGAGCTAGAATCTCAGCCTACTGGAGAAAGTGCTGACACCCCAGCGGAGCAACCAAAGGAAGCCGAACCTGAACAGATTATTGATAGCAGTCCTGCAGACGAAATTTCGAACCCTGCTGAAGGTGAGCCAAAGGCAGAGGAAGCACAGGATGCAAGCCAACCGGGCGAGCCTTCGGCACCTGTCGAAGCAGTCATAGCCAAACCGATCGTTGATAGTGTGGTGCCGACTGATGGCGAATCCAAGGTAGTCGAAGATGCTTCTATCACACCAGAACAAGTTCAACAAGCAGGACCAGTGATGGGTGAAAGCCCCGAAACCGAAGCGCCACAAGTAAGTGTTTTCTGGAAAGGTTATCACATCATAATTTTAATACTTTCTCTAGGCTGAAGAAGAGAAAGTCGAGCCTCCAAAACCCAATGAGCTCTCTACAGACCAACCTCTACCTGTCGAAGAGATTGCAGTAGGTGTAGCAGCTGGCGTAGTAGCTGGCGGAGTAGCTGGCGTCCCAGAATCCACCATTGCAGAAACTGTCACCGAAAAGACTCTCGTCGAAGAGCCAGACCAACTCCCCGGAGTCCAAGAGGATGATGGTGAAGGCGGAGACTCGCCTACGGCTCTAAAAGCCTTACGGGATGAGAGAAAGCGTCGCCGTCGCCGACATTCCTCACAACCTTTAAGTTCTCCTAAGGCCCATGATGAACGCCCTATTTCTGCACGCAGAAGAACAGGAAGTGAGGCTACTATCAAGGCCCTCTTTACACCAGATCCACCCAAGTCTCCAACTAAGCCCACTCGCCGTGACAGTGGTGTTGAGGCAGGAAGTACCAGTTCTGGGCACAGAAAGCATCGCAGCAAGAGTGATCGCACACCGGAGGAACAAGCTGATCATGAGAGGCGCAAACAAGAACGCCGAGCTTCAAAGGCTAAAATGTTCGATTTCGAGAATGCAATTGTGGATGATATACCCACAACTGAAATTCTCCCTTCTGCTGTCCCGAAACGGACGTTGTCTTCAAGGAGACACACCAGTACATATGGTGGTTCTTCTCATGCTGACGATAAAGAGCATCCAATTGGGAAGCTATTGGACTTGAAAGGCGAAAGTATCGTCAAGAGCCCGTTTCTAATGGGTAAGAGCCCTCAGACCAAAGAGGTAGAAAAGAAACCGCCACAATCAAGAAAGCCGATTATGGAGAGAGCAAGATTTTCTCTTGATGGTGAGAAACCGAGGTTCATGGAAGAAAATAATGAGAGGGAGAGAGAGAGAGAACATAAACATCGCCATCGTACAAGAGAGGAGAGGGAGAGGGAGAGGGAGAGAGAGCGGGAGTGGGGTGAGAGTCCGAAGGATAGGAAAATCAGGAGAGAAAGCGCGGCAAAAATGGAGATTGTTAGGAGGGAGGAAGCAGAGGCCGCAAGGAGGGATCAAGAAAGGGACGAAGAGAATAGAAGGATCAAGAGGGAAGAGAGGAGGAGGAGGAGAGAAGAACGAGAGGCGGCTGAGAGGGGTGATTTACCGGCTCCGACGACGACTGGACCGGAGTCTCCTGTGTTGAGTCCTAGGGAGGGGGAAGGCAGGAGAGAGAGGGAACACCGCCATCACCATCGACGGGTAAAGGAGAGGTTCGAAGAAGAGAGGATGAAGGAAAAGAAGAAGAACCCGATGGTTAATTTGTGGACGAATGTGAAGAAAGTCTTCGACAAGAATCAGTGATGATACGATATAATTGGATGGTTCAAGGAGTGGGGTACAAGCTACGGGTCTCAATGACATTGTTATGATTTATGAAATACGGGATGAAGGTATGGGAACATGTTTGGATGGCAATGTTATACGATGTTATGATGATATGTTTGGATATGTATTCTCGTATATATGGAGGTCTGAAATTTGGGTCTACTTTTTACTGTATTCTCTAGGTATTCGTTTTTCAGACTTGTTCTAATTAGTTACTGTTGAATTTAAAATTATTATCTCGCTTCTTACAATATGTAATGTCAGTAGCACATTGCCATCATAGTGTTGGGCGTTTGCCTCATTTCACCATAAACTACACATGTACTGTACATATATGACAGATATGAAGTTCACCATTTAACTCCTGTGAGTTCCATCTAAGTAGCCCTTCTATTCTCTAGCATTTCCTAAAAGAGCTCTTAGCTGTTCTAGTATGTTCAGTTCTAAAACCTGCCGACCGGAGGGATGGAAAATCCAATAGAAAAATGATAGAATAGAGCCTCTCTATCCAGTTAAGGAAGCCGTCTGTCTTGAAAAAATTGACTGGTGAGCCTGATGCCAGTTGCTACTAGCATAGTATTCAAGCCTCTCTATATTGTTTAGGTAGAGACGATCAAGAGCACGACGCGAGTGTTGTAGATAGTAGGCCCTGTCGCTTCACTAAGCTTTCGAGAAATTCTTGGTGCGAATTTCTTGCCTATCTGATGATGGCATTGAGTAGATAGGTCTCATGCGGCTTGCTTCATCTCATTCGGTGGGAACTGTGATGGGCTGACTGCTGCCCCATCATGCCCGCCCCTTATCTCTCCACTCAGTTTCTCCAAGATTTTGACCTTGGCTTGTGCTCTCCTTGTTCTATCTTCGAAGTCCGAAACGGCTTCTTCGGTGTTTTCTTTCGGCAGACTTTCGAGCTCCGACACAGCATGCAAAACTTTGAGATGCTTAAAGAAGCGCGGGTTTTCTGGTACGAAAGGGAGATGAACGCGAGAAGAAGACGTAGCAGAGGGAAGTGTGCGCAATGGGGTAGCCTTTGAGGTTTGACCAATGATGTTGTTGCTTAATCGATTCTCCCAGACTAGGGCTCTGCCATGATATCTGCCAGCCTCCGTGTATCTCTCAAATCCCTTCTCGAGTCCAAAGGTACGACCTTCGGTACGACCGGCCTTAATGCCATCAGATAATCCTTGCTGGAATCCGCCATCGTAGAATTGTTCTTCCAGACTGAGGATATCGTCGAATGTCTGGGGTCCCATTGTTTTGGGAGGCTTGGGAATAGATTCTCGTGTGAGGGGTAGGTGTCGAGAATGATGTTGTGTGTATCAGATGCGATTAGAATCCAGGAGAATAACAGGTGGCCAATTTCCTTGGTTCCCTTACGTATCCGAGGAATAGCTCGAGAGCTAGCAGATAGAAATATCACAATAAAGTTAGTGATGCTAGTGCAAATCAAAGTACTACCGTACAAATGTGGAATTTCAATGGGTCATGTGACTAAGCGCAGTACATGTGAATGGTCACCACCTTACGGAGTAAGTCGCAAATCTAACACTGTAGGCGTGTAAATGAATTAATTCTGTTCAGTCGGGTTTAACGGAGACATATTGTACGGGCTTTATGTAAAGCCACCTCTCGGGCGCTTTGTCGATGTATCAATAGATAAAGGTTTCAGGCTAATGACCTCGATTACGAAAGAAAGGTATGGTCCGATTTCCGAGTCTAAGTATGAAATTTGTACTATTCAGGTGTGATAAGTAGATATCTCCTCGTTGGACTCCATCTATATATAATATTGAATCTCATATTGACATTCGCATCCCCCCGTTAGCACAGACAACTTGGCCAGTACACCATAAACTATCAGGAGTGCAGAGCATTCCAACCACTCCCGCTATCTCGGATGGATATGCCGGTCTCCCACCCGCATTGTCAGCATCGACTACCAGATCTTGGTCATCGATGTCTGGTCTTATAGCACTCCCGGGCGTCTTTTGGAACCATGGCTTTAATGAATGCTTAAACTCTGGTGTAGTCTCTGCCCACATCTCCGTCTTAACCGGCCCAGGGTTTACCGAATTGACAGTTGCTCTCTCGGCTAACTCTCTTGCCCACGTTCGTGTCATAGCATCTAAAGCCGCCTTGGTTCCTCCATACACACTTTGCGCGGTGAAGCCTTCGGAACTGGAGACGGAACTCAGGTTGACGATCCGGCCGCTTCGATCATGGGGGAGGTAAGGGAGAGCGGCTTGCATAAGGAGGAGTGGGCCGAGGACGTTGATTCTATATTGCCATTCCCAGTCGTCAATTGTACAGTCTTGTATAAGGTTATTCTTAGAGACCCCAGCATTGTTGATAAGGATGTCGAGTTGGAACTTTCCGGTCTTGGGATGAGAGAAATGGTTCTTCGAGGTGGCGATAAGGTGTTCTGGCCCTTTTGGGCTTCCCATGTCAGCCTGAACAACCAGACAGGTACTCCCGTATTGTTCTGTCAAGGTTGCTGAGAGGTCGTGGCAGGGTTTAGCCGAGGAATCGGAGGTGTAGTTGAGGATGAGGTTGGCGCCTTTAGAAGCGAGGTTGTAGGCTATTGATACGCCAATGCCTAGATAGATATAGTTGTTAGCGAAATTGAGGGTTTGGGAGGAATTGGAGATCTAGAAACCTCGAGATGCGCCTGTAATGAGGGCGAGTCTTCCATCGAGGGGAAGATAACCCCTTGCCCCGCCAAGATTGGTTGATACGGTTCTGATATGGCTTGGACGTTCCATGGTAAAAATGATTGACTCTCTTTCGGAACTCTCGAAATGCAGGAAGATTGAGGCAGGTTATGTACTTGAGTTTTCTGCTTTGTAATAGTGAAAATCTATTTCAAATGACAAGGGTACAACGGAGAAGAAGAAAGTGGAATACTGGGGCACAGAAGATAGCAAATGGAAGCCAACAAACCCCGCTACACATCGTCATGATGGATTCGGGGGTCTTTTGACCGAGGTTTAACCCAAACTAAGCTAGTTCCAGATATGGCCTAGCTCCCTGGCACCCCTGCCGTCGATTTTCAATGTCACTCAAGGTCTGCGGCTCACCACTTCAGCCTTCTCGTCAATCACCTACCACTGTCCCTAAGATGGATATTAGACTGCTTCACCCCTCCGATATTCCGCATGTTCAACATGCCAATATCACCAACTTGCCAGAAAAGTAATTCCTCGTTTTACGCTTCTCCTCCATATATGCCCACAGACTAACGAGATGATAGTTATTTTATGAAATACTACCTTTATCACGCACTCTCATGGCCCCAATTATCATACGTTGCGGTCGACGTGTCGAGACCGAAGAAGACTCCGTATGATTATCCCAGAATCGTAGGGTATGTGCTCGCGAAGATGGAGGAAGATCCACCGGACGGGGTGCAGCATGGGCATATCACTAGTTTAAGTGTTATGAGGACACACAGGCGGTTGGGGATTGCGGAGAAGTTGATGAGGCAGGCTCGTATGTCCTTCCTCCTATAATGTTTACCTGTTTCGGGTTCAAGCTCGACAGCAATGATTTCGGGTCATTACCGCGGGGAAGAAGCAGTGAGTGGGCTGACCAAATGCAGAACGTGCAATGGTCGAAACTTTCGGGGCTCAATACGTCTCCCTCCACGTTCGTATTTCCAATAATGCGGCGCTTCGTCTCTACCGCGATACTCTAGGCTTTAAAAACGAGAAGATAGAAGCAAAATACTATGCCGATGGCGAGGATGCATTCAGCATGAAGCTAGACCTCGGGTTTATTAGAGAGCAGATCCTGGATGAGAGGGAAGATGAGTTAGATGAGGGGGAGCCAGTAGGAGAGATTGGGAGCAAGGATGAAAAGGAAACCGAGGGGAAGGGCGCGGCTGCTAGTCAAGAGAAGAAGAGGAAGGTTAGGGTTGGGAGGGGGCTTGGGGTGGGAGATTTGGTGGAGAAGAACGAGAGTCAAAAGGCATAGGGAATAGATCTGATACATGTCTGGAGTTCAATAGGATTTCATGACATGATATGGAATAGATTCTAACATCTGAATTGACTATAGAATGATGGATGCAAATTCCAATCCCTATACATCACTCACTTGGGCCAAAAGAAAAAAGTTTTTGTCCGAGTTCTCATTATGTTCACGCATCATTATATTATGCAATGCCTGGAATAGTCCTGTATAATACGTTTTCGTCTCAATTCACTGCATTGTCAAGCCATGCATATGAATATTTACAAGCAATAGTTTTTCAATTTTATTAGTGGGGGCATGCATGGTAAACGAACCTCGAATTTGTGATTTTACTATTAACCGAGTATAACTTGGATTTTTACCGAAACGCCCCTGCATGGAACCTCTGGTTGTTATAGTGTTATCTCTAATCGGCGAATGCTAAAGAGGGTAGGAGCTTCGTGAAAAGTGTTTAGGCGAGGAAAATTAATCATTTACTGTCAAGCTGCTGTTTATTGTCGACTTATAAACGTTACTCCTTTCGTCCCACCTCTACCAGCCCAATACAGTAGTAGTACTTGACAAGTCTTGATGTCAAGTATCTTCTCCAGTGATTTTGCGATCCTCTGGGTAGTATAAGTAACAGCCATCAAAGTACTGACTACATCATTCGCTTATGGCTCCTTTACTTCTTTCTTGATATCTTTCTTACCAATATCTATCATATTTCTCCTCTTTGCGTTGTTCTCCATACTTACATCTCCTAGCTACACAAGTTATGCGGGGATTTTATCTTTCTGCCAACGAATTAGGATAGGATTAGGAATATAAATATAGCCTTAACTAATGGTAGAGAAAAGGCAGAAACAATAAAATTTAAAGCCGTCAGAGCCAACAGATAATCTTCAGTTGTTACTTGGAATTTGTACCTGGTTATAAGAAATCAAAGGAATCTAATTACTATTGAAAGGCATTTCTCTAAACATCACCGGAGAGACAAAATTTCAAGCTGTGGGAGCAGGGAAGGTATTCAGTTGGATGGATTTTGAAAGACTTTGTAAGACTATACATTCTTTAAATACTAACGTCGCACATCATCCTCAACCACTCTTCTTGAAGCGACAACATGGAGTTGAGAAATTTACAGGCTACATATATATATATATAGTATACTAATTCAAATTAGAATAGACAGAACGGGAGGCCATACACTCGAGTGGAGATTCAGGCGTGTGTAAGTAGAAGCACAAACTCGAAGAACAGCTTAGACAAGTTTTAGTAGCGACGGGTACCTCAGCTTGTCAGATGAGTGTGTGCCTCGCGTCGCTTTACAACGCTGGCTGATGGTAAAATGGGAGTATATCAAGGTGAAAACTTGAGGGTAGCCATGAGGGTTTTGCTTTCCAGTCAAAGAAGCGTTGATCGGCAGTAATCATACCAACCGACGTTTTGAACATTCACACAAGAATAGAAAATCCATTAGAAAAAGAGGGAATGCTCAAGAAAGAAGTCGTTTTCATTGATAAGTCAGCAGCAAACGACTTAAGATGCCACTACGACCTTGCTGAAGAGCTGATGTACAAAATATCCCCATCCCCCTGACCGTTTCCCGTTTCCCGTTCCTATTATACTAGATTATAACACCTAAGTATCTACTCAAAGGGGTTGGTTCTTGTGCCCCAGTACGTAAGGAAGAGAGAAAGACCGACTGTCTCAAAGACGCGGGCGAGAGCACCAACCGCAACAGTGTCGAGAGGTCGCTTTTCAGTGAATACTTGGGCGATAAACTGAGATACTATTAGCAGTTGCTTTTGTAATTGATTCTGGACAAAGAGAGGATGGCTGCGGAAGAAGAGGGAGTAAAAGGCATACCGAAGGAGCAGAGCTAGCCATGAAGATCAAACTTCCCAAGTATGCAGCACCCTTGTACGAGAGAGTTCCAGTAGCATTGATCAAGGCACCGACACCATATGATTGAATAGCACTACCAACGAGGGAAGTTCCCCATGCTGCTGCTGCAGAAGCTGCCTCCTTCGACCTGACGAACTCCTCCTTCGAGTTTGCAGCTTGGGCACGGTGATAGGTATCGCCAAAGACCGGACCGAGAACAGCAAGGGATGCAGCGTGGTTGAAGATGGTGCCGAGGGCGATGGCCGAAGGCTTTACTGATGGAAGATCTGGAGAAAGATGGATATAAGCATATGACAATTGGACTGCAGGTTGACTCGAGGAAATTATAGCCAGCGAGGTGGTCTTCGAAGACGGTATTCCCCTTGATTGATGGGTTGTTACATGAGCTTCAATAGCGTCATCTACCCCTCACGACCAGCTGGGAGCAAGAGAAAATTGGTACATACAGTGAAGAGACATGACTGGAGAGATGTGAGGTTCTTGACAGAGATAGATCGAAGGTTTGTTGAGTTCTTTGACTGAATTGACTCTGGTTTGTGTCTTTGGAAGAAGAGGTCGAAGCGCAGGAGTTCGCTTTTATGGTTGAGAGAGGTTGACTCAACCAACCAAGACTGGGTTGGTATGAAGGCTTGAGAGAATGACGTAACTACATCACCTGCAACCAGGGATGCAAACAATAACAAGAAGGCAGATCTACTCCCGGAAAGTATACTGTACCACCGTATACGTCGTACGCATGTCCATGAAATCGGTGTCATGCAAACAGGAGAAAATACTAACTTTAAAACTTCTCTTATACCATAATATACTCGATTTTATCTTCAGCTTAATTAAGAGGTTAAGAGCTCTTGATCACTCCAAGACTACTTGGGCAAATATCATGGGGAAAGGAGAGGAGGCCGATCCAGACCGAGCTTTCTCGATTTACCTTTGCGGGGAGGTAACATGACATCACTGTGGCTAAAAGCTGAGACCGAACCCGGATTCGGTTTAGCCTATCCGGTCACGTTATTCAATGCACGTGATAATCATCTTCCCTCTTTCCAAGACTTGACTTGACGTAGATTGATGGCACTTGGTCCAAAGGATACTCTCTAATAGGTGAATTAATAACTTGGGTTTTCCTTCTCCTGGTTTCTAAACGCTCTTGCCATGTGGTCTTCGGACCATCTGACCTTAGCCTAGATCCCGGTCAGGCCAATACTGTAACGGACAACATTACGACTTTGAAACAACAGGGCGAGCCCTACAAACTTCCATCTCTATCTCAACGTTATGGCATTCCACATTCGGTGAACTTATGGCATGCACATTAGCACGAAGTTGGTTTGAAGAGCCTGCCTATCAACCTTTAGGTTGGCGTGGGCCGAGGACTTTATGCCGGGTAAATCTATTAGTGTGGGTCTTGTTACATCCGCAAATCCTCAGCCTCTCACTGCAGAGTTGAAAGCTCACTGACGCTATTCAGCCCTATCTTTCTTGTCGTTACAGTCTTTGCAACAATTACAATCCTGATGGGTGAAGCTCCTTCCCTTGCGGAGCAGTACTTCAAGTACACCACGGTCACGGGGTATTTCAAACAAGATGACCCCGATACTGACCCTAAAGGCTTTGACTATGTAAGCTATACACTTAGTTCCTCGCATTCCCGTGATCTCGTGCTAAGAAGTGTAGACTACTACAAACTTTGGCTTGATTGAGAGAGTGTACGACACAGATGCAGAATTTGACCCCGAGGATGCGAAGACCCAATGGCAAAGATTCGAGTACTATGTCTCTAAAATAAATGAAAAGAGTCCTCCAGATGTCCAATACAAAGTCCTCTATAGTAGGTCCATAATCCAAATTCACTCCTTTATTATCAGTAAGCTGACTCCGGGACTAGTGGGCCGACATGGCGAAGGCTTTCACAACGTTGCCGAAGCATACTATGGAAGTGAAGCATGGGATGTTCGTCCTCTGACCTCTAATCTATTACTTGAATGCTAAGAAAATAAAAAGTGCTACTATTCCCTCCAAGACGGAGACGAACTCCTCAAATGGTCTGATGCACTCCTTACCCAAATCGGCATCACCCAAGCCCAAAAGGCCGCCAAATTCTGGTCGTCCCAACTCCTCGTTGAAAAGACCCCTCCTCCAGAATCCTACTATGCATCGCCCCTTCTCCGCTGTCTCGAGACAGCCAATGTGACATTCTCCACCCTCAACGTGCCTGAAGACCGCCCCTTTATTCCCATGATAAAGGAGTTGTTTAGGGAGGTGATAGGCGTGCATACGTGCGATAGGAGGAGTAAGATGAGCGAGATTGTTCAAAGGTTTCCCGATTGGAGGTTTGAGAAGGATTTCACGGAGGACGATGAGCTTTGGAGTAGTACGCTGAGGGAGACGGCGAGAGCGCAAGATCAGAGGATGAAGATTGCACTAGATGATGTCTTTTGGAATGACAGAAGGACGTGGATTAGTATTTCCAGTCATTCGGGCGCTATTGGCTCGGTTTTGAGAGGTATGTGAAATCCTGCATAGTGATGTTGTGTGATCATGAACAAGACTAATACAATGATAGTGCTGGGACATAGGGAATTCTCGCTAGGTACGGGGCAAGTGATTCCGGTGTTAGTGAAAGCAGAGAAGGTTGTTGGGAAGTCACCGGAGGTAAAGAAGGAGCCCTGGGAAGCAGTAAAGACCTGCTCCGCTGCTCCTTATCCGATTCCCAACAGTTGAGCGCAGAACCCCTTTTGATAGTACATGAAGTTTGACTTCTGTTCAAGCCTGAAATGAGGATAGCAGGAAGTGAAGTTAATTCATTGCCCACACTTGACTAAATTCACAAAGACGCTACGCTGCTAAACAAACCCTACCCCTGAAGCTTTTTTTCTGGAAGCCTTCTTAAATTTGCTATTAGGTGTAGGATACATCAAGCAGATATAGATTATACCAAATAGCCAATATAAATGAGACTTTTTTAAATTGACTGAGTTTTGAAATCGATAGCCGTGTGTCTTCGACATTTAAGAATATACCCAAGAGTCACACGGACATTCATGTGCTCAACTAGACCCAACCTTTTCGCCTTTATTGTCCCCTTGGGTTCCCTCGACCTCGGATTGACATTTGTTCTTCTATTCAGCCACTTCCACGTCGGTGTATGCACGAGCTTCTTATACAATATGCTATAAATTAAGTATACATATCAATTCACTTTTCTCCTTAGGTTATAAGCAGCTTTGCATGCTTTAGGTCACAACAACATCAATGTTCTCTACATAGAGAAGGTATCAAAAATTCAAACATATATCTTTACCTCTTCTTCCAGCCGAGACTATCTTTACATATGTGAAGCTAAGATCTAATGTTCAAGCTGAGTGAATCTTACCAACATCAAGATATATGACAATAGCAAAGTAGATGACAACAATTCCTTCTCTTCTCCTTGGACTTTTCTCGAATGAAATAAAGTTGCTCGGAGAACTGTAATAGGCATATGATAATTAATCTATCTTTCACAAAAGATTCGTCTCCGGTTGCGTTTCGTGACGTTAGCAGGAAATGATCGCGGCTTGAATCTAGAGCAGAATTTTCAGTCAAGTGTTTCTAACTGAGCGCTTGATAAGGTTATTCTCTTTATTTGATGTAGTCGTAGCTTTTATATCTCAAGAGAAGTACACTTCCTCTCTGTTCCTGAAGAGTATAACATACAGTCACGGTTCACTGACGGGTGTATTTAGAGGGGATTATACGCTGTGCCCATCTAGATAAGGAGTGCTGTATTTTGTATGCCTTATTTTAGAGAGCCGGGTATAAAAGGGTTGGGAATGTTGACGTGAGATCATGAACCCATCTAATAAAGAAAAGTCTCATATGCCTAGCCTCAGATAATATCTATGGCCATTGTTTTCTAGCTCATTAAGAGTCGGGCTATTGATATAATTGTCCTTGAAAGGGGGTGGATAATCGAGTTCGCAGGGAGTTATACAGTGAATAGCTGCTGCCATGAATGGATTTTCATCTTAAATTTAAAACGACGACAATAAAAGTTGGCGGCGAGCGAAGTTATTTGCAATTCAATCTAGAATTTCAGGTCGTGGTAAGCTTCTTCGTTTGCCTAAGCTCCAATGCGGAAGAATGCTGTTGCCGCTTTGACATTGTTTCATTCTAAAATAAGCAGAGACTTCAACCGAACCGGCGCAAAGAACGCAGCAGCAAGGCCCATAGAAAAGCACAAAAATGCCGTTATGATCAAATATCTTATCGGCACGGTCTTCGCGCTTGTGGATCGCACATTAGTGAGCAAACCAGCGTATGGCCCAACCATCTTTTTCATTGGCTTGACATTTTCTCTCTTGGCCGTTTCAACAGCTCGTCGCATTGCGGGCAGGCCATCCATACTTTGAGCGCTCTTAGCAGCCCAATATCTATGCAGTTAAAGGTTAGCAAAACCAAAAGGCTAATGTATGCGGTATAAAGCATAGAGTAAAGCATAAGAAGAAAGATCGGAGTAGAACGACGAAGACAAATTATTGACCTGGTAATAATAAACGAGCTTACCTCTCAATCCCGTCCTTTTTGTTACCACTCTCTTCACTTGCCACCCTCTTCTCGAAGAATTCGTTTAACGTTGGTCGAAACTCCTTGAAGTCGTAGCGAGGCATACTGAATCCGCAAGAAGACCCAACCTGGTGTATATGCACCACAATCACTGATCTTGTACCTGCAATGGTATTGATGGAATGAGTCTTAACGAAAGAATTGAATCCAGGTGTTCCATACTCGAGTACTTCCCCTTTCCCCCAAAGTCGCACAATTTGAGGAGGTCCATCAAAAGCATTGAATTGCACTGTGATCCTCCCATTCCCGGGCTCTTGCAGATGAGCAAGGGTTTCAACACCAGAACCAGTGAGGTCGATATACCAAAATGTTTGAGGATTGAGAATGCCAAAGTACATCCCACCTTTAGGTGAGATATTAATGTGACCAAGAGGAGAAAGAGGGGCTGTAGCTACCCAGAAGACCTTCTGATCGAGAGTCCATTTGATAAGACTTGCGGGAATAGTTTCGTAGAATGCACCCATTGTGATTTAGGCTCGAGCTTTGGCCGTGGAGATTGAGGAGTAGAAGATTTTCGAATGAAATGAGAGCTAGAATAGAAGGTAAGAAGGATAGCAGCAATCTATATTAACAGGAGTAATGAGAGGCCGAGGTCGGAGGATATTGAGTTAGCTAGTTGGGTGAAGGTGGGCAACTATGCTATCTAGTCCTGATGATTCATATGCGTATGAACCTAATTCCATTAATTGTATATGAGATATCTAAGTTTGATTAGAGGAAAGTGCTCGGAAATTTTGGAAGGTTGAAGTGAAGCCTAATAGGAAGAGTGGGGAGGCTTGGGTGACTAATGCCGAGCTATATGGCTTAATAGCCGAGGTCTCTTCCACTGCACAAGTACGAAATAAGTGTAACCAGAAAGCAAGTGTCACTGGAAAGGAACAAGGCCGCAAACAAAACGCAGTGGAAGGGGAGCCGGCTATTACAAAGGTAGCTATAAAAAATGATCACGGATCATCTTTCCCCCGACTCCATCCAATCATGAGAAATGAGCATGGCATAGCCAGCATTACCCAAAGAAGGACATCACCATGTACGAAATCAAGACTGCTGGGGTAAAGGGGCTTGGGGTCTTTGCAACACAACTCATTCCTCGAGGGACCCGAATATTCTCAGAACGTCCCCTTCTGGCGATCAAAGCAGGCCAGGATGCCGGCCATCTTTATCCGGCCTCACGACTGCTCAATCTGGAGGACCAGAGACGTTTCATGAACCTCTCTTTCTATGTCAACAAGGAGCTGTCGATCATCAGATGGAGTCATGCACTTTGGTATACAATAAGGCAACTTACAAGCCGGAAAGCTCAAAATGGGACACTTGCTTCACCAAGCCGGTATTCTATATTTGATCATGTGGCCGTCCTCAACATCTTCCGCAGCAATGCCTTCAGTCTCGGAGGTAGTCCAACTCTACAACAAGCTGTATTCGGAAAGATATCCCGTATCAATCACTCTTGTGTACCGAATGCTCAGGGAAATTTCAACGAAGCCCAAGGGCGCTTTAATGTCCACGCCACGCGTGACATAAAAGCGGACGAGGAGGTCTCGCTCAACTACTTGCTGGAAAACGGGTCGGCGAGAGCGTCTCGTCAGGAGCACCTACTGGCTGGATACGGGTTCACGTGTGGTTGCCCTGCTTGCGATATGAATTTGCCAAGTGCCCGTGAAGGGGAAGCCAAGCGGATGAAGTTCCACGATGAGCTAGCGAGAATAAACGCCGGACTTAATGAGGTAGTCCAGATGAGCAGCGAGTCGGAGTTGCTTGCAACTATGTCGTTTATCGAGCTCTTGAAAGGAGAAGGAATAACAGGCCGAGAGGTGTCCTCATTGTAATATTCCAACATCGGCCTCTACCAAACCTGGAACACTGGTCTACCGTTGCACCCGCTAATCAGGAGATATTTAGGTATATGGCAACTTCCAGGCTTAACACCAAACTTGGGAAACATGGAGACGCCTTGAGATGTGCCGAAAAGGCTTTGGAAATTGAAAAGGACTGCATTGGGACAGACCATGAGCATTATCAGAGGACTTTGAAGGCCGTTCAAATGCTGACGGACTCTAGTCTAGCTTCTATCGTGAGGTAAGTACTGTCGATTAACTCTGTGTCATATCTCGTGTGTCATGATTATTTGAGCTTTCAAATGATATAGCCATTCTCAAGTCCAGCTCTGAAATGGCGAATCCCGAAGGTTGTCATCCAACTTTTCCGCTTTGTATTAGCCCTTCTCAAGATGAACGCAGGTGGCATTCTGTCATCATTTTCCATTCATGTTATTTCCAAGGGCTGAAACATAAATGAGGCGATATTTGGAATGTTTAATTTACAAACGAAGTCTTTCCTGCTCCCTAGTTTATAAGAATAGGCCCCATAGAGCCTTGATAGATTTTAAAGGCAAACATCAATTTGGACATCTCGAATCTTCTTTCAACCTATGATACTTCCTCACAAACTCGAGATTCTCTTACTCTCAAAAAACATGGACCTCAGGCAGTGAGTTATACTGCCTTGTGCTACTGAGACTGGCCGAGGAGTTGGGGAGTGATTAGAGGCGGTAGCACGAAATTCCAAAACTGGTACAAGTCCACAATGAATATGATATGGTCCTCAGCAGGCACTCAAATAATAATGCCTAGAGAAATGATGGAAGTAGAAAGCGTAATCCCTTTGTTCACTTCATAAAAATCCCAAGACCCAGCCCCAATCCACCACCTTAATCATTCAATCATCAAATATGAACCATCCGTCCATGATCCATAACCACTACGCCATCCAAATTTATCTCCAAAGTCGATCTTTACTTCCAGCCAAACCAAGATGAAACACCACTCTTCGCCTCTGCTGCCTTGGTTTCGATTTTCTTGTCTGCCTGGTCGATTTTCTTGTTGATGTCCTTACTCAAGTCTTTCCCATATTGCTCGGCTTTGGCCAACTCTGCACGACCCTTGTCGACCTGGACAGAAATAATATTAGCCCATGTGGTTCGACAGAATGAGTGTACGAGACGCAATAGTATCACTAGCTTCAAAGTTCCAAGGAAAACACTAGCAAAGGAGCAAAGGGCATGCGGAAGGGGCTACTCACAGCAGCGTCTATCTTTGCACCAGCCTCGGCGGCATATTTTTCCCCTTCCTTCTGTGCCTGTTTACCCCGACCTGGCAGTTCGGACTGGACCTTTGCTGAAGCACGAGAGAAATCGCCTGGCAGTACAACATTAGTGACCGCATTCCCACAAATAATGGTTGCCACTTACTCTCGAATTGCTTCTCGGCCACCTTTGGGTTACCTCCTGCAGAGTACAGATAGTAGCCAACCCCTCCTGCGGCGGCTAAACCAATGTACAAGGGAGCTCTAGACCTGGGTTGAGCCATTGTTGATGGTGTTAATAAACAAGAACTTTGATTGAGTTAGAGCGTAGGATGTATTTTCGAGAGGATTGAAAAGAAGTCGGGATGAGGTTTGATGGTTCAGGACAGTCGAAGATAAATGAGGAGATCTCACGGGTTGGAAGCGTGTATGGGCAGATGTCGTCATGATTGGTTGGCAAAGGAGCTCTTATAGCAACAAGGGCATTTCTCCACACGAAACCGGAAAGCGCGACACTGGGACTGACTGGGACGGACTGGTCTAAGACCTTCACGTCATAGGCGATGAGAAGGGAAGGAGCGCTGGGAGATCTGTGCATATCACATGACCTGTTTAGCCTTTGCCTCTGGATCTCCCGCGCGTCATCAACAGGCACGATCGAGGTTTCCTTCTGAGACTTCGTCTGAAGCTGGAGAGAGTCGTCAACCATGGAACTAAATCGCTGTACGACTCGAGAGGCGTATTCGGAATCTATATTTGAATACACCCTATCCTTAGCTAACATAACCTCTCCTAGCTAACCCAATCTATTCGAGCTCACGCAATCCGTCCCAGCTGAATATTCCAAGGTTCCTGGAGGATTGAACTGCCTCGATCCAACAACCCCCCCCCTTTATACCTCGCGACCTCCACAAGCTTCGTCTGAAATGAGTCTTCCATACTAGGAAATGTCTCCTATTTTGCCCTCCTCGACCCGCAGACCGCTCCCGCTCAAAGACATCGACTATGACCACGAAATTAATCTCGTCGACCACACGCGCCGTAAGTCGGGGCAAGGCTCTCGAAGCCAATCTGCCAACCTGCGGCCGCCTTCTGTGGGCGTTGCTTCAGACTCTTCCTCGAGAATACATAGCGATACATCATTGCGCAAACATCGGTTACGAAAAGAGTTAGTACGCCAAAAATACCGCAAATACCAGGATCAAACCTTCGGCAATGGGGGCGACGCAGCGGGCCCGGAAGTAGTTCCACCTGATGATAGTCTCGAAGCATCGGTCGAGGAGAGGGGGCGGTCCAGGGAAGTACGTAAACGGAAAAGATCTCTGAGCCACAAGGAGCCTGAGTCTGCAATTGATGTGCTGTACGAGAACCAGAGGGGTGGGTTCCTCTGTGGAATGCCTTTGTTTTCCTCGCGAGCCTTGGGCTTCCTCGATCCCGCCCCATGGACGAACGTAGCCAACAAGACATCAGCAACCGATATTACAAACGCTCAAGTGCCGGACCCATCATGGGAATGGGCATGGGGGGAGTGGACTATCAACCATGATGATGGAGCAGATGAATACGGCTGGGAATACTCATTTGCCTTCCAGAAGCAGTTCTCTTGGCATAAAGCAGCTTGGTGGAACTCGTGCGTACGAAGAAGAGCGTGGATCCGAAAAAGGGTGAAAAAGCAGACGGGATACCAGGCAAACCAAGCACATATTCCTAACTCGGACTATTTCTCTATTCATCCTGCCCAGGACCAGGAGCGAAGCAAAAGCCGGGTCTCTACGAGGAATGATAGCGCAAAGAAGAGCTTCAGCGTATCGTCACTAGCCAGACGAGAGATTGTGGATTCTACCGTGGAGGATATTGAAGACATTGGGGCTCTCATGAACGCGTTGCGCTTCGCCCGCATTGACCGGGAGAAGACTGAAGCTGTAGAGAATTTTATCGAGAATGGCGGCGAAGACCTCTACTACCTTAAGGATAATATGCGTGAGATAATGGAGATGTTCATCTTTCAAGCGTCGCGGCGTTCGCTCCTGACGTATCTGCTTGAGGTCTTCAACAAGATGTCGGAGGAAATGAAGGAAAAAACCCGGCTTCCAATGGCATTTGAGTACCAAAGACCAGAAGCTTTAGAGGTGGCTAAACGCAGAACAGCCAATTTGGAGGCGGCCGTGAAAACGGCTGATGAAGAGGTTAAGAAGCTGGAATTTTGGAGTGATGTCAAGGATATGGCGGAGAAGGGACAGACGTTCGGTGCTGTAGGTAATTCTCAAGGTTGGGGTGAATCATGGGCAGGAATTGATGCCAGTGGTCCTAAGGATGTTATTTCGGATAAAAAGAATTCCAAAGGACATGGTTGTGAAAAAGGCGAAGGGAATGGTGTAGTTAGGTCTGATGGAAAAAGCAAAGGAAAGGGAAGGGCATAGCATTGGGTGGCGTTTGTTAGATACCTAGGCGTAAGTGCACAGCGTGGGCATGGATATATTGTATAGTCCGGAAGCAATGTTATTTGAGAGCATTGACTGAGTAATTTGACTCATTAGCCAAATAAGATTGACTCGATAACCATATACTCTGTCGAGACTGCTCTGTTCTTGCTTATTGTTATTCTTTTTCACCTCTCTCATCAAGCGCTCAGTCCAGACAAAGCCAGTCCTTCAAATTAAAAGCTGAGACTCCTTTAAACTTTTGGGAATTCCACTTTAACATGGCCCGTTCCCTCGACAGGCGAAAAACCCCCAAACTCTCCTATCATCAATCATTAGCACTCTATCTCCTTCTCACCCCACTCTCACTCATCCACTTACTCGGCTGAATAAACATCGGCTCTGTCGCCTCAAGATACGACTTGTAGTAATCTTTCTTCATTTGAACCTATTTCTCATCATTAGTGCCGACTTTCCACCAACCACTGCTTCTGTTCATAAGATGTATGAACATAAGAGAGTAAAAACAAGGGTAAAGTGTAAGATTCAAATGTAATTACACTCATAAACCACGCCGCGTCCTTCTTCCAACCCTCAGTCCAGCGAAAGACACCGGGTTCTTGCATGTTCTCCCCAACGATAAAGTATGCGCACTCGGGCTCAGCAACAACGACATCGTAGACGGGCTTGAAGTGTTGGAGGAAGGTGGCACGGTTAGCGGGATCAATGGTGATTTTAACTTGGAGGATGAAGGCGACGGGCTCGGTGGGAATAGTAGAGGACATTCTTGCAAGAGTGGGAGTAGGTAGTAGGTAGAGGGAGGGTTTGAAGAGAGGAGTTTTGAAGAGAAAGGTTTGAAAGGGAGCGTTATATCATAGTCTATATGTACAATATATATGTTACATCGACCCAAGTAAGATCTTACTTCTTGAGGAGTTGCCTCGGAGAGCCAAGAGATAGTTGTTCGCAACCGGTTAGCTCGCTACTAACTCCAGTAATTAGCTTGACTTTAAAGCCGATGGCCCTGAAACGGCTAAGCCGACCCGCTTCCGACCCGACTCCCTGTACGAGAGTTGCACTAAATTTTTTCGATTCGACAAAACAAGACCGCAACAGAAACCGCAACAGCCCAACATGCCAACTACATAACCTATGTCCCTGGGAAGTCGTCTTGCAAGCCGGGCTAGGACCGCAATTGTCACCAATCTTGCTTCGTCTCCCAGGGAGCCTTTACTCTTCCTCTATCCTCAATGGATCAGGAAATCCTCGTTCTCGACGCATTCTCCCACCTCAAGCTCTGGCCGAGGTGGAAGCCCTGCTACGAAGACTGCCTCTCAACCTTCAACAAGCCCGTCTATTCCACTGCCTCGTCCAATCACCCCCTTACTAGATCATGCTACTAGTCTCCAGTCGCGTTTCAACGACACCCCTCTCGATTACCCCGATACAACACCCCCGAGCCTTGAGCATCTACAGTCCCTGCAAGAGAAACTCGGGCATGATATGGTGCAGTCTACAGGGGGAGAAGAACATCTTTCCGCTACGATACCCGCAAGCCGCCAAGCTTGGAAGCTGTTGAAGGAGATGTATTGGAAAGATAAGAGAAAAAGGAGAAATCGAGATACTCGGAAGGCATACCAAAAATTGAGGAGAGATGCCTTTGGGTTTCAAGAAACGGATTGGCGAGATATCTTGAAGGATATGAACGAAAATACAGCTACCCTCGGGAAATGGCTTGAAAATGCAATCCGCATCGAACTCCCCCCAAGCTCTCTCGAGATACTCCTGTGGAGCATTGACGACTATATTCTTGACATTGGAAAGAGGTACCACTGTACGGTTTCTCCCGGAAAGATAAGTATAGCTTCAGGGTTCTTACAAACATTTCTCCTGTCTGGATCAGCAGTTGCTATTAGCAAAACCGTTGCCGATATTCTTTACGTCGCTCCAGAGACGAGAGTGACGATTGTAGGAAAAGACCCTTCTCGTCCTACTCCACTGGTCTCGACCGAAATTCGTGTGGTTAATTACCACGAGTATAAGCGTGAAGGACCCTTCCGTCTATCTATCACAAGAGATCGATCAATTCGGGAGAATATGAAAAAATACCCAGTGGAAGTCATTGAAAAGCCGAAATTATGGACACCTAACTCCTTTCTTTACTATGTCGAGAAAATCACCTATTCAGACTCGCCTTCCCATCTCAGGAGAGTACTCGGAATCGGGGAACAGCATGCAACCAAGGTCGGCAGCGATAGTCTTCTAGAGGTGTTTTTAGATCCAGCTTGTGAACATGCCATAACGAGGGCGGCGTGCCACGAAGCGATGGAATACTTCTACAGGAACGGCACTATTGAGCATGCGAAGCGTATTTTTGTTCTTATGGAAATGTACCACATTCGGCTAGTCGCTAAAACTTTTAACATCATGTTGCAAGGTGCAGCTAAATCGGAAGATCTTTACGTTTTCCAATTTATTCTACATCTGATGCTGAAACGAGGCATTTCTCCAAATGGAGAAACCTGGATAGCATTTATGCGGTGTAAACCCGATTTCGAATACAAGCTACAAATTTATAACGCCATGAACAACAAAGGGCTTCTCTCTGAGGTGCACATTCTACGGAATGTTGTCGCAGAACTCCTCCCGTTCGAGATGCAGGCTTTGTTTCAAGCTGGCCCGGATCTAAACGCCTTCATGTTGCATATGGATTCCCGGTACGGCTCAACTTGGCTCAATGATTCGAATGGAAACGTCATCTTCGATGCCCTTGGGGCCCGAGGGCTGGTATCTTGTTGCTGGCAGTTTCTCAATATTATGGATTCGCGCTCTGTAATACCCAACCAGATTAGCGTTCTTACAATTTTGGGTGCCTGCTACAAAGCTAGAAACATCCACGGAGCCATCGAGATCTTGAGAAGCCTTCCCCTGGACGTGCACTATAAGCACAACTCCAAGACCTATTCTATCTTGTTTGACTTGGCATGGAAAACACAGTCTTTCAATCTTGCGAGGGTAGTTTGGAGATACGCGTGCCTGGACGGGAGCACCTCTTATGTAATGAGGGCACGTGTTGCAAGAAGCCTGTATACCTTGTTTGCTCCAGATTCGGAAGGTTTTGTCAGTAGACGCTGGCGCAAATTTGCTGGCGCAGTAATTCTCGGTGACCTTCCGCTTGGGGAAGAAAAAGATCACGATAACATCATCCGCAATTACTTGGATGCCACTGTTCGACCCCTGGAGGCACCCACGGGATCGTCATCAACTTCAAATCTCAGTAGCACATCGGAATACAAGCCAGTGGCCGAGGAAATCCCTTCTTTGTCTCGATCTACAGTAGACTCACTAATGGAGAAAAGCAAAGATGCCAACAGGAAAGCTGAGGACACCAATAAGGCAACCAATGAAGCAAGTAAAAAATCTGAGCACCCTCGCCCGTACAAACGGAATCCAGAGCAACGTGATAGCAATAAGCTCGAATTTCAGAACAAGGTTCAACCCCGAGCTGAGCTAGAATATGAGCTTTTTCTAAGGTACAAGCCTTTGATACCATTTGAGGATATGTTGACCGTTGCTGCAAAGCTTGACTGCGAGTGGAGGGCTTCTGACGCCTATCATCAGGAGGATTTGGCGTGGATGTTGAAGAATGCAGTCCATGTTGGGGTAAGAAAGAAATTAGCGGCGGTGACTGACGCGGAGAAGTCGGGTGTCATCGACAGATTGAACACCATCTGGAAGTGACAAGCACAAGCCTGTATATTACGGCTTGTATGTATAGAACCTGCTGAATATTCTCAACTTATAACGAGAAAGATGTATGAACAGATGATAAAAGAGATGTATAAATGGTAGAATATAATATTGTAACATTGCACAGATTCGTTTGCATTGATAGAGACAAAATACCTCTCTTCGAAGAAGTAGCAACAATTAAAGAGCAAAGCTGTAGGCTTGTTCCCATCCCAACCTAAGCCAGTGTGTACACAAACATACGCCGCTATCAGATATAACAACCTGAACTCCCGACCAAGTATTCCCATATTTTCGTATCCCATCTTATTATCAAAGACTTAATCAGCCACCCGGTAACTGACCAGGGTATCAACCTTATGATTACTCGTGCTGAAACTCCTCAGCTGCACCTTCTCGCCGTTCTTAATCTCCTTGGCATCGCTGTCTCCCCACTCCATAGGTACCTCGCTGTCGGCATCCGCATACACCAACACGTTGAAGGTACAATTACCCTCGAGTTGGGGAAGGAAGGTGACGGAGGCGGTGATCTGGCGGAAGATAGATTGGATCTCGGCTTGTATTTCCGCCTCGGTTTTCTCAGGGGGGGGGAGCCGGTGTTGATGCGGCCGAGGAATTCTCCTTGTCAGTTGGCTTAGTGCGGGAGGACTTTTTGCTGGAAGGTTTGGAGAAGATTTGGACCTGTGGGAGTGGGGTTAGCTTGGGTTGAGTTAGTAGGGAGGAGAGAGTATAAACACACGTCAAATTGCCATCGTTCGACATGCTCGCCGGTGTCTTTGCTTGTGATTACAACGACGAGCTTAGAGATCTTGCCGCCGATCATCCATTCGTTGAGTTGGGACATGATTTTTTTTATGTAGGCCTTGACTTGGTCGTCAGAGGAGACGAGCATTGTAAGGCCATATTTCTTAACACTGTGATGCGTGAGAGAGCGCCTACGGTATCGAATTTGGGGAGGGGTGGGGGGTGTCATACGCTGTGAAGTCTTCGGCGGGGTAGACACCTCGTTGGAAACTAGGCTGTGTTAGCAGCTGCTGCAGTGCAGGTAGAGCAAAAACAAAGCGTACAGAATTGTATTTATAGAGTATTGAAACTGGAGTTGTCAGTACCGTCTCTCCTGATAGATAGCTGCTACTCACAAATTCCGCAACAAGTTTAGCAGATCCTAAAGAGCTATCAGTTTTGCGCAATAGGCCTCAGAGGAAGCTTACCCTTCAGCGAAAGCTTGTGGACTTTTGATTTATCTTTCACACGATCTGCAGACATCTTGAAGGTTTTGTTCTTGCGATAGCCGTGGTTTCAATCAATGCCTTTGCGCTTCCTCTGAGCGACAATCCAGTAGTATCAAATAAGGTTTAGGTTGCTACAGAAACAAAACGGGAAGTCCCGTCTATCCAAGATGATGGGGAATTTTCAAGTCCCGATTCCAATAGAGGTTCGAATCCCACAACCTTCCAATGCAGCGATGCCCATTGCAGTTACTACGGCTTCCTAGCTCTATCCGAACTCAATATGCCTCCCAATTCCTCAAACAAACTCGCCCCTTTACCTCCTCCATAACGCGATATGCCCAACCCGCCAAACCCCTCACCGAGCTTGAGCGTCGAATACAAGCAATCCCAATTGAAAGATTTAGGAACTTCTGCATAGTAGCGCATGTGGACCATGGGAAGAGTACGCTTAGTGACCGCCTGTTGGAGTTAACAGGGACCATTGAACCAGGTGGCAACAAGCAAATTTTGGACAAGCTGGATGTGGAACGGGAGAGGGGTATTACAGTAAAAGCACAGACATGCAGTATGGTTTATAATTATGAAGGGGAGGATTACCTGCTGCACTTGGTGGATACTCCTGGACATGTGGACTTCCGAGCTGAGGTCTCGAGAAGTTATGCTAGCTGTGGAGGGGCGCTGTTGCTAGTTGATGCTAGTCAAGGCGTCCAGGCGCAGACTGTTGCCAATTTTTACTTGGCATTCTCTCAGGGTCTGGTATTGGTACCGGTCATCAATAAGGTAGATTTACCATCTGCGGATGCGCCTAGGGCTTTGGAGCAGATGCATACGGCTTTTGAATTAGAACCAGAAAATGCTGTGTTGGTGTCTGCAAAAACGGGTCTCAATGTCGAGAAAATCCTTCCGAATGTGATCAAGCAGATCCCGGCGCCTATTGGAGATCATACGAAACCTTTGAGGCTTTTGCTGGTGGATTCCTGGTATGATAATTACAAAGGTGTCATACTGCTTGTGAGGATATTTGATGGGCAGGTCAAGGCTGGCGACCAAGTTGTCTCTTTCGCTACGGGTATCAAGTACTTTGTTGGCGAAGTTGGGATGATGTATCCTGGCCAGACGCCCCAGAACTCCATTCGGGCTGGTCAGGTTGGTTATATTTACTTCAACCCAGGTATGAAGAAGAGCCAGGAGGCATTGAGTGGAGACACTTTCACTACCGTTGGATCTGAGCATCTTGTTAAACCCTATCCGGGGTTTGAAGAGCCAAAATCTATGGTTTTTGTGTCAGCATTCCCGGTTGACCAGGGTGATCATGGTCATCTGGAAGATTCTATCAACCAGATTGTGCTAAACGATCGAAGCGTTACTTTGCAAAAAGAGTCATCAGAGGCCTTGGGTGCTGGCTGGAGATTGGGATTCTTAGGTACACTCCACTGTTCCGTTTTCGAAGATCGTCTTCGACAAGAGCACGGAGCTAGTATCATCATCACTCCTCCAACTGTCCCCTTTAAAGTCATCTGGACTGATGGCCGAGAAGAAATCATTAAGAATCCAGCCGCGTTTCCCGACACGGATGTACAGAAAACCAAAATCGCCGAGCTACAAGAACCCTACGTCTCGGCGACCATTACACTTCCTGAAGAATATCTAGGAAAGGTAATTGAACTCTGTGAAATTAATCGAGGGGAGCAGAAAGAACTCAACTTCTTCACTGCCACACAAGTCATCCTCAAATATGATCTCCCGCTTGCACAGCTTGTTGATGATTTCTTTGGAAAATTGAAGGGTGCTACGAAGGGTTATGCAAGTCTCGATTATGAAGATGCCGGATTTCGGCGCAGTAACATTGTCAAGATGCAACTCCTCGTAAACAAGGAGCCTGTCGACGCCGTTGCGCGAGTCGTCCACCAATCTCAAGCTGAGAGGTTTGGTCGCGCATGGGTTACCAAGTTTAAAGAGCATGTTGATAGACAAATGTTTGAAGTTATTATTCAAGCTACAGCCGGAAGGAGAATAGTGGCACGAGAGACGATCAAGCCGTTTCGGAAGGATGTGTTACAGAAACTGCATGCGGCCGATATAGGACGGAAGCGGAAGTTGCTCGACAAGCAAAAGGAAGGGAGGAAGAAGTTGAAGGCTGTGGGAAATATTACGATTGAGCATAAGGCTTTCCAAAAGTTTTTAGCTAAGTAGCACCTAGCTAGATTAGCAAGATGTGTAGTATAGACTGTCCGAGTAGACATAAAGTGTACACTATAATTTGACACTTATCTTTGAACCTTCTCTATGAAGAGCTCTTCACCGGCTTCTCAGGAATATGGAGGTCCCGATTAAGCTTCAATAAGAACTATAATGCGGCTCTGCTCCAGCTCGAGTATTGGTCGCAACTATTAATTGTCTTCAAAAAACCAGCCGTACAAAGCAAGTTTATCATCTAAAACTACCTCATCTTAATGTTAACCTCACAGAGTATATATGCTATTGGGCGAAATGTACCTTCTTCTTGAGCACGATATGTCCCAAAGAGGGTTTCAGGCAAAGAAAGACGATTGGGTGACAAATATAGAAGGCGGTGGGACTAGGCAGAATATTCTTATGTCATCGAGCTTGTTTTGTCTCTTGTTTACATGTTCTCGTTCACAATCATAATTTTGCGGTCATAAGAGTTTAAAGCAGAAACAAATCATAAAATCATTAAGTCGTTAAGTTACTATATATCCTGAAGACTGATTTGTTGTTCTCGTGGTCAGGCCCGCCTCCATTTCCCAAAAAATGGCATCCTCCACCTATTTCCTACTTTCCACGGTCCTCACGTTTGCGGAATATTGATTAAGTATATCCTCAATATACGTTACCTTCATCGAAATATCGGCTAGCGCTTATTGAACTGTTTGCAAGACCATTCCATCTACCACCATAAGGGAAGTCGAAACGCCAGTTAGCTCAACATTCCAGAAGAATTTAAGACACGATTGGAAATTAGCAGTCAGAAATGGCCAAGTTCAACTTTGAACATTAACATTCAAAAGTATAGCGCCAGATCAAGTCGTCCCAGGTTGATTCTGATTCTGGACGAAGACGACCAATACGGCCGAAAACCTGCGTTAAATGTCAGCATTCACATTTCATGGACGACTCATCACGTTTGAGGGGTACTCACGCCGCTGTAGCAGTAAAGACCTCTACTTTCGATGCTCCACCCGTCAGGAACATTACGCCAATTGCAAATAGAAAGGTGAAGACGGCGATGAGTCCTATCATTTCTGGCTGTTTGTGAAGCTTGGATAGAACAGCAATCCCCACTATAGGGAGCAGGCATGCCATCAAGGTCGCTACAAAGGAGGTAAATAGTAGTATACTGCTTTCTGAATACTCGTTGAGTGTGAGCCGGCTTTTGCCGGTATTCTCGGGACCTTCCCCAAAGCTTTCTTTCTTCTCTTTCTTCTGCTTTTGTTTTGTATATGAAGATGGGCTGGCTTTCGACGTTCTTTGCTTCGATTGAATTGGTTGCTGTTTTTCTTCCTGCGCATTTGGAGCCTCCTCGTCAGATTTTTCGCTCTTCACTCTGGGGGCTTTGACCTTTTCCCAAAATGGTACGAGGTCGTCTGCAACCCATTTTGCAAGCCTATCATATTTGTGGCCCGCACGAGGTACAACAAGGTCCAAATCACTCTCCTTCGGCTTCCCAGGCCAGAAAAGGGCCCACAGAATAAGAAAGAATTGTTTGATGAGAGATGGAATGGAGTGCGTTTCTCTCTCGTGAAAGCCTAGATGTCCCCAAGACTTGGACCCAGACCCTCCTATATTGCGGTTTCCAAACCTTGAATCCTCGAGCCATGTTCGAAGACTATTGACATTGAAGCCATCCGCCTTAGGTAACGCCATAGTCTGCGAGTATTGCAATAGCGCACCGTCTGTGGAAGTTGACTTAGTCAACAGGTGTATTGTCTAATTGTTGCAGGAACGATCGACCTACTGTAGTCTTTCAGCACTGTCCGTAGTTTAGTCACCAGTTCCATCTGTTTCCGTGCATCTGGTTCTTTCTCCCTTGCTCCGCATATCAATAGTTGGTCCACGCTCCTGCATATTACTTCTGCCCCTTTGAAATCACTGTTTCGATGATCTTCCCATTCAAGTTCATGTAATTTTTCCTTCAGCGCGACCAGTTCTGCCTGGTAATATAATAAGCTCTTGAGCTGGAGATCCTTGAAAGTTGGAAATGCTTCAAATCCAGGATACTTTGCCATTAACTTGGCTACCTCCGGCCAGCCATGCAATGGCCGCTCAAGATCTTTTGCCGGGTCGTTATTGTCATCGTATGGTGTCTTAGTGTACCCGCGACAATCATCGCAATGTTTCCCATGCGGAATTTCCGGAACCCTTTGAGACGCTGGGGAGTCAGGAACCACAGTTACACTTAGTCTCGAGCCAGAGGTTGCTGTGGGGCTCGGCGTGCCGGTCCCCTGAAAGTCAAGCCTTTGTGGATTTTGTTCATGGACTGTCATTGTAGTTATGGAAGTTGAATCGATTATGGATACTCTCGGAAGACAACAACACTACGTGGAAAGAGCTTTTTTCCCCGCTGACTGTTTTATCCTTTTGTACTTTGTAGAGACAGAGTCGGTTTAATTGGGCATATGCATTCAATGCCTGATTCCTGCAAGACAATAATGATAGTCTTTGCCCTAATGCTACCGCTATCCTATTTCTTCGGAAATGCAATGCACTAATGACCTATCATGAGATATAATCTTACAATTTGTCTGGATACTCAATTACGGCCCAATTGTAACAGAGACCACATCCTATTCAAGAGTGGTCTGACAACTTCTTAGAGGTTATCACTTGTCGCATCTGCATGCAACTGTAAGCATTACTCGAGAGTTGTGTATCATTCATTGCACATCGGCACAGCCTCTTGAACCCCATCCCGTCACCCTTGTTATATATACATATATATATTTGGATCCAGGAAAGCCAGCACCTAAAGCGCACATTGGCTTAATAACTACTCCGCAGCATAGGAAGTGTAAGAAGGACACGAGTCATACTAGAGCTTGCAAGTGTCTCAGATGGGAATATTCAATTCCAGCCTTGTTGAAGATTTTTCTTGAAACCTGCTTGCCTTGCTGCCTCTCTCAGCTCCTTATGTAGTGTAACAAAGTGGCTATGCTGACACTCCTAAGCCACGAATGAAAACACGCATCTGATGCACTTGGCAACTTTCAGACACCGAACAGCCTTCTTCCTTATACTGCGTGTTTTATTGCAGAAATTTATTCCGAAACGGTAGTGGTGTGGAGAATGTAGCAAATAGCAGAGGGTTCAAGGAACAGCCGCAACACAGATTGCTTGCATATGAAGTCCTATGATATGCGCCTTGAAATGCGCCAAGGCAGACCATGGGAATGGATACTGATGTGCTGGCACCTTAGGCGATTTTTCCAATCGCACTATGTACATCCTATCTGCACCAATAGAGCAATGCGTGCATTGCTATGCAATTAGAATCGACTTGAGGCTCCTTAGTAGTCAAGAACAAATGCTTACAGATAGATGGGATGGTTGCCTTGTTATGTGCATTTTGGTATATATGAAATTGCATGCATTCCATAAAGACTCTGAGTATGTTAAACAAAACTTCTCTCGAACTAAGGAAAAGTTTCTTAACAACATCCTTGAGAATCTCAACAACTACCTTAAGACGAAAGTTAATTCCTTATTCCTATACTTATGGATGCCATCGAGTTCGCCACTTTTACCTTTACCCGTAATCAGAGTTTGTTGTATCACGAATCTCGATAGCAGTCATGGGAGTTATGATTTGGGTGATGGCTTACTGCAGCTCCTCTTTCTTGAGCCATCTTTCCATGAGAGCAACACACCGTGTTATCAAACCCTCGGAAAGAAAGAAAGAAAGCGCTTATCATCTCCAGAAGGTTTCATAAAGGTTGGTACACCTCCCTCAGCATTCATCAAGACTTCCACATTTTGTTGCACACTTCGGTCTCAGACGAGGAACGGATGCTGAGATTTGGTTGGGTGTTAAGCGCCGACCGACAAGGGATTTTCCACACCGCAAATCTGCCCAAAGGGCCGAAGGGGCAATGGCATCGGCGTTGCCACGCCGCAGGGGTTTGCCTTACGAACTACTTGAAGAAAAAGCAAAATATGGGAAGCGACATTGCCCAGTTAGGGCAGTAGGCGGAGAGCATGACCAAAGAATATTGGCCACGCCGTTGGGGGTAAATAGATTCTTGTGTGGTGCCACCCTGGAAATAGCACATATGGACCCCAAATCCAGCTCCTCTTAGGAAGGTGGTGTTGGGAAGCAGGTAGCCTCAGCCTCTGCAAGCAGCAAAGTCTGAGCGAGGCTCCCTTCTGGCGAACCAGTTTGGATTTGTTGGGTTGAGCCTATAAGATTGAGTATGTGCTCTCTGGGGACGCCCAACTTCTCGTTGAAAGTTTTAGGGCGAATTGTCTACGCTTTGAGCCAACGAAAGCTATCCGCCTGAGCCAATCTCATACTGCAACATGGCAGCGAGTTCAAAGTCAAGGAGTATTTTGCCTCCACGGTGCTGCACCAAAGTCTATTTGCTGATAATATAAAGTCCAGAACGGTTTCCTTTCCGTAGAGCCTCCAGAATACTTTACGGGCATCTCCTCCTCCGTACATCGCCGCTCAAATTCTGTAGCACGATCGGAGAAATCAAGTCGATCTCGCATAACCCTTGTCGAGGACGATCCAGAGACAGTTAGTTATCAAGACCCAACTATCCAGAACAACTTCGAAACTGTGCACCATGAACTTCCGAAATATTCTTGGTTTGACCATCTGCTGGGTGTAATGTGCATCAATATCTCAAAGCGGAAGCAACCCATCATGTGCGATACTTGCAGGCCTGTAGCGCCCATGCCCCTTGCAGTAAGTCAAAACATTATTTTTACTTTTGTGCGATACTAACAACGTGGGGAATAGGATGGCGAAGACTACTCACCATGGGTCCTTCCGGTATCCGTTTTATCCACACGAAGAGATACAAGTAAACACCAGATCCCGAAGGTAGCAAAATGCACACTCGACACTGGTAACTGGCAGGGAAACATTGTGTCTCGAAAATTTGCCATAGAGGTCCTCGAGTATCAAGAGGCGAACATCGGCAAATTAACCGAAGATGAAAAGAAGGGAGGAGTTGGTATAACTGGTGATAGGCTCATTCCAGAGGGAGCTATTTACTTGACATGGTATCATCAAAAGAGTACTCGCGTCTTTCGCAACATGCGATTTCTCATCTCACCCAATCCGCACTACGACCTTATCATAGGTGCTCGTTCCATCATGAAAGACAAGCTTTTGGATGTTCCAAATTTGATGGCCGAGCCTGCTGCCGGCGTTGGAAAGATAACTATACCGCGGGCTGATGGTGGTAAGTGAACTACTTCCCATCTGATCTCATATAGCACCTAACGGGAATAAGGCGTAGACAAAGAATTGGAGCAACTAAGGCACTATAAGACGGATCTTAAGGATGAGATCGATAGCAAGAATATCAAGATGGAAGAAAACGAAGGAGATAGTAAAAAGGTCAAGAAAATTGAAGCAGAGATATCACAACTCACAGCAAGACTAGAAGAAGCCGAAGAGAAGTATGAATTTCGCGAACTTGAATTAAAGGGCAACAAAATGACCGATATGGAAGTTCAGCGTTACGAGGAGCTGAACGCGAAATACAAGTCCAAGGAAACTTATATTGGAAATGCTTCTTCGGCTGGTCCTTCCGGCAGTGATGCAGGGGCAGGTCATGCCCATCGGAGGAAGAACTAAGCCCGCAAATTTCAGTCAACTGGAATCCATGGAAATCTTTTCTTTACACATTTTTCAACCTGGTTTAAATTTTTCTTTTGGGTTTATCTATCGCAGAGGAGCGCATTGAAGGAGGTGGAACGGTCTTTTATCGGCGCTGGTGGAAGTTATCCTGGGTAGACTTTATCGAGCAATCGATGGAGATCTGTGGATCTGACTATTTTGTTTTTCTTTTGTTAATAGTGCTGCTCTCTAGAGACCGAATGCAATGCAATGAGGTTACAACTGACTATCACACCTTCTTTATATTAACCCTTAGACCTCGGCCGCCAAATAGTTGGTCGCTCAACAGTGACGATTAAAACCCTAATGAAATGTCTCTATTCGTTGTGAGACTTGAACTCACTTCTTACATATAAAGTTGTTCCCGAGCACTGGTTCGTAATGTTACTATCTTTTATAACTGGCCTAAGGAAGAGTGTCACAATTACAACGAGGATAGCACCGCACCTATATCTAGAAATAACTTATCCAAAGGTCAGACTTAAGAATGCTATGTCACTTAAGATGCAATTCTATCATTACAAATATGCCACATTGTCTACCCTAACTAAAAGATATAAGAGAGATATTTTGAAAATATTGTCAGTCTTAACACTTTATCCGAAGCCTTATTCATAACGGCAGCTTACTCGCTAATTACAGTAACAATTCCATTACGGTACAGTCGACCCAAACAAGATCTCACACTCGTACCACGAGTAGCATATCCTCAAATTCAACATATATGATTCGACTCGGTTAACTTGTTCTCACTTAGACATGAGTAGAATTATTTTTATCTTGTATCTCTATTATAAAGCCCTGCTTACACATATTTTTAAACCATTAATACTCCCCTTTCTTTCTCATCAGCAACATTTGCAGTTTTTTCATGGTGCCTCCTCTCCACCAGGCACATCGTCCTTCCAAGCATCGTCTTCCCTACTATAAACAACCTCATCTATCCTCCCTTTGTTCTCCACAATTTCCCTCCCATTCACCAAATCATTCTCCCTCACCCTCTTCCACGCCTCCTCCTCACTCCCCGCTATTCCCGCCTTCACATGCCGAGTCACTAATCTCCTTCCCGCAACCTCGAAATCCACTTCTACGAACCAGTGCTCGTCGAAGAGGGCGGCGACCTCGGACCAAGGTGGGGTGGAGAGGGAGAGGTAGATGCCTTCGAAAATGAGGATCCGTGAGGAGGGCGGAATCGGGATGTCGGATGGGATGGGGTCTTTGAGGGCGTGGGAGAAGGAAGGGGCGGAGATGATGGCGGTAGTGGGGGTTAAGGGGGCGCGAAGGGCAGTGACGAGGATGAGAAGGGATGGGGCGTCAAATGTAAAGGCTGCACCACGGCGGGCGTGTGCGTACACTGGATCGGGCATTGAGGAGAGGTAGGCACGGGAGTAGTGGTACCCGTCCATGGGGACACAGGTTGCTATTGGAACGGTTGATTTGTTTGCACTGGACGATAGAGCGTTAAGGCGTGAGGTTATAGTGCGAGCGAGGGTAGTTTTCCCTGGTTTCGTAAGTTTAGCCTTCGGAAGGGATATGAGGGAAGAACGAAGTACCTGAACCAGGAATCCCAGAGATGGCTATTAGGAGACGGGAAGTGAATGAAACGGTTTGGAATTTTGCTGGATTTGAGAGTCAGCTATTATCATATAGAGAGGGGGTTGAGAGGTAATACTCCAGGTTTTTGAGACGAGAAGATCGACTTGGTCCTCCATTGTGAAGGCTATATTCAACGTGTTCAAAAATATGGAATAATTATCAGAATTGATCAAGAAGAAAGATTATTTGATTTGATTTGAAAGCTTCAAGTGGTGTTGTCACTAGATGTTGCTCTAAGGTGGAGAACCATGCGTGTCGAATAATCCTCTACACTTAAGGATATCGGAGCACAGCTGGATCTAGGTGAATAATCAAGTTAAAATTATATTACTTTATTGGTGTTCATCAATGTTTTTACCAGTCTCTACTTCTCGATTTCCACCAATTGTGGGGTAGAAGGTGGGGTCTTCTATGATCTTATCGCTTGAGAGGGAAAACGAATATATTTTTCATTCCTCCTCGACTGAATACGATAAAAGATTTACTAGCGAATGGAACTTTCTCTAGTCTAGAGGAAAGAAGAAATCAACAACAAATATGAAAAGGGCCTCTTTAACATTGAATTCCTCCCAGGACGAATTAACTAAGACTAAAAGATCACCCCGAAAAAAATTCCCAGAAACTCCTCTAGACAGTGAGAAGGGGATGGAAGCCTGAGACTAAGAGGGGGGATGGAAGCCTAAGACTAAGAGGGGGGAGGTAAGTTATCATCTTGTGCTTAATATGATTGCACACTCCGAGAGTATTTGTCAACCATAAAAGACGCTTAAGCTTATCGTCGACAATCGCTCTTCAACTAGAAAGGAAGGTATTCTTTATACTATCAAGGAATTATTTTCCTTTCTGATATTTGAAGAGCTTAGAATTGTACCTAAAGAGGGGTGTTGAGGGAGAATTGGTCAACGAATTGGGGGAGACGACAGACGATTATAAGAGAAAGCGTGAAGCTAAAATAACCGGGAAGGATCAAAGTTGGCATTTATCAATACTTAATCCCATTTCACAGCTTTCGTTCATACTATGCTAGCCTGAGCAATACCCTCGCTGTCTTTTTCAGAATAGAGATATTAGCGAGAGGGAGGGAGATAGACAAACATATCGTGTTCACTTTGCAAGCCTTCACGTTCTTCGATATATTTGAATGCATCGTATTCATAGTTCCGCTATGCCACTTGTTCTTCTGGCCAAAGGTTAATATGGTCGGCAGTATATATCGAAGAGGATGATAATTTGATCGGATAAGCAGATCTTGCTTCAAGGCTCAAATGGCTGGGTGTGTGGCTGGTCTGCGGAGGTGTCCCTCCGTAATTCTCTTGTGTAAGGTTACTCGTCCAAGCCAAGTAGCCAATCGAAGTGGCCGAAATGATAGCTGCAGTGAAACGCTGGGAACATTCCGGCATAGAGAGGAGCACATCGCAGTACTGTTTCCTCTTGAATCATTGTGAAATCCATGCCCACGAATTCTCAGGGGTCAAAGGCACTGTTATCTTAGGTTCTCTCGGCACTAGAAGCTTTGAAGTTTTGCCTCGTTGACTTGTCGACTCTCTTGGTGAAGTCCACAGTTCAACACTTACTTAAGTAGGGTAGTACACCATATTCCTATCCGGGCGCTTAACAACAGACCAAGACCCATTTTTTCGGTATCTATTTTGTAGTCCGGCCACACCGTCCTGCCACAAGCTGAAAGCATCCACTCGTCCGAGAAGACAAGAACCAAGAAAGCATGGTTCAAGGGGCTGTCTCGAAGGAGCAAAAGGGGAGGGAGAAAGCATGCCTTTGGACGGCAAACCCTCGGGCGCGTTCAGCGCTACTAGTATAAGTCTGTAAGTAGTGACAAATCGGGGGTTTCTTTTGCGGCATAGCACCTCTTAAAAGCCCTGTACGCTGCCGCGGGCTTTACGCCTCTTTCGAAGATGGTCATCGGCCTCGAAGGATGTTCAAACCTGAGAGGTATTTCGGAACTCGACGAGAGTGGATAGCCCGTTAGATATCCCCCTTCTAGCTTAGGCCCGAGCCGGATATTCAGATACCTTCACCGCAACGGCAATTGATATCGGTGGTTAAAACAAACACCAAAACCACCCATCCAGATCATATGAACCGCATCGCTTCGAAGGCCGTCGATAATCGAACCTATCATCTCGCGATGGGGGATCGAGCCTGTTGACGAGCGCAAGATCGATAGAGTACCAAATACGCCGCCTCTCAGCCTCCAACTCCTGGAATGAACCACTGGCAATCATATCTCAACATGGGCGGGCCAGTCTGCGATCTTGCCATCCCTACATCTTCCCCAGCTTTGCTGGCTCCTCGCTTGGAAGAGTGTTTCGGACACGAATCTGATATTCGTGCGTGTAGAGAGGCTTCTCATTTGCTGTTACTTTTAGAACGAGGACTTGCTTGCATGGGCGCCGCGGATCATACAATCGCGACAGCGCTGTGCGCCAACATTCCCTGGCCCGGCGTAGCTCTGAGTATGAGGACAGGAGATTGCTCAGCTTATAATCAACGTCCCTCCTTCCCTCTGCTTCCTTTTGCTTCGTTTCTCTCTTCTTCTTCCTCTTGAATACGCCCTTTGCGTTGCCTTCCACTTGTTCCTTTTGCCCGTCGCATCGCACAACTCCCTCCCCCAACCCCACCCCCTCTGAAATCCAGCTTGCCAGCTCACCTCTGCTTTCTACCCAATCATCGCGCCCAATCCGTGTGAACGGTTCCTCGGTCGCAGTGAGCATCACGAACGTCCACGATGCCTCCCGAGTTGAGAAAGCGCAAGGCGCCCGCTGTTGAGCCTGCTGCAGCTCCTCCGACCAAAAAGAAGGGTCCGGTCGCAAAGGTTGCAAAGGCCGTTGCAAAGGTCAAAGAAGCTGTTACCCCAAAAGCCGCCAAAGCCGCCAAGGTCAATGGCGCATCGAGCGCATCCAAAGTCGCTGTGGGGGACTCGATTACTTTGGAGGGATTTGGAGGCGAAATTGAAACGAATGATGGCAAGAAGACAACTCTTAAGCAGCTGGTAGATGAAAGCAAGGCCGGCGTTGTCCTCTTCACCTACCCGAAGGCTTCTACACCTGGCTGTAAGTATCCTGCAACTCCATGTTTTCCTTCATTTGCCAACTTTTTCCAGGTACCAATCAAGTATGCATGTTCCGCGATCAGTATGCTCCGCTCACGGCTACGGGCTTCTCCATCTACGGCCTTTCCAAAGATTCCCCCCAAAGAAACACCACCTTTAGGGTGAATCAAAAGCTCCAATATCCACTTCTTTGCGACCAGAGTGGAACTCTCATAGGTGCTATCGGTCTCAGGAAACCCCCAAACGGCACTACGAGGGGTGTGTTTGTGGTGGACAAGTCTGGAAAGGTGTTGGCACTCCAGCCTGGTTCTCCAGCCGGCACGGTTGAAGTAGTCAAGAAGCTTGTTGAAAAGGGTGGAGCTGCGGATATTGCGCCTGCTGCTGAGCATAAGGCCGAGGCAGCTAATGGCGTTAATGGGACTAATGGTGCTACCAGAGAAGATATCGCCCATGCGGAAGTAGCTGCTCAAGTCGCTGATACCGCTGAGAAATTGGACAGCAATGAGATTAAGCCAGTTACTGCTTGAGCGGTCTACACAACAATATTCTATATGATACCTGGATATACTTGGGATATCGCACTGGGGCACGAGGGAGTGGGAAAGCGGTGGGCATTGAGTTGGGCATAACCTAGGAATGCTTTTATACGAGCTGGTGGGATGTATGAATAGTTTATCGGGGAGTCTTTGTTTGCGATGAATCATTATGAAAAGTAGAAATTTAGCCAATCTTTTTTGATGTTTTGCGCGCTCATCATAGCTTTTATGAATACCTCAAGATCTGATCATCGGCGTTCACACGCGCCTACCAAGAAACATTTATGGAGTAGAGATGATATGTCAAGTTGAAAACAATCAGATTATTATAAGCTTAGCTAGGGAGAAGCTGTTCTTAATAATTCCGATTATGGGAATAGTCCAATATCATTGTGACCATTCTCTTAGCGCCGGGTCAACACCGGCAATCAGCGGAATTGCTCTCCAAGCCCAACGACACACCCCCAAGTATTAGGAGCTTCTCAACACTTAGTAAACTCCACCAAGTCAATTGACCTCTCGCTGCGCAAGAGGAGCTCAAGATGTCTTCACAAACGGCTGTCAAGGCGGTAAAAACCGGGAGCAGAGCAATTGGCATTCACCAAGTAAGCTCATGCCATCACGAACCCACTTCCGACCTTCCTCTATCAACCCCTCACATTTGCTCACACCTTCCCAAGAACCCCCCAATGCATCTTATAACTGACAAATATCTCAGAAATATACTGTCAAATCTACGGGAATTTGGGAACGCATCCGCCGCATCCTCGTTCTCGATCCCTCTCGTTCCAATGGCGTTCCATTGAACCCTCAATTCCGCAACCCACCCCCAGGATCGAATGAACCCTTCTCCTTCAAAGACCCTGTCACTCTTCCCGCTGGCGATATTGCCGGAAACCCATACTGGCAACGTGACGCGCGTCGTTCGTATCCGCAGCTCTCGACGGTCACTCAGGGCGATGTTGTCGGATTATTGAGTATAGGAAGTTTGAGCAGTCCGAAGAGGGAATTAATCGGGGAGGCGGGAACACAGGCTTTGGTTGAGGTTAAGAAGGAGGGGGAGACGGGGCTGGCGGCTTACTTCACAAAGACGGGGAAGGAAGGGGCGTTGGCGGCGTTGGGGCAGGATGGATTACCTCCTTTGCCGAGTGGGCAGAGCTTGAAGGTTGGAGCGGGGACTTATCATTTGACGGAGGAGAATTCGTATCCTGAGAAGTGAGTGGTTTCTACCATATTGGATTGGAATGTGCTAACAGTGGTCCAGATACCCATGTCGGACCTTTGAATGAGGGGCATAGATTGCAACTGCATTGTAGATAAGCGTTTCATACATTTTCAAGACAGAAACAATGAGAAGTAGCTATCAAAAAAAGCGTATGATAAGTGGTGACATGAACCTGGATTCTAGGAGTCTGATTACTAAATATGTCAAAACAATGTAGAGAGAAGCTGGTAGTATTTCCCTGAAGAATATCCAGTTCAATCTCAAGGCATCCGCAATATATTACTACCAGAGCTTCGGATAAACATCACAGCGTCAAAATTATGATTTCCCAGCGAGAAAACATGCTCCCCGATCTTGGGGGCATCCGAGCTGTCGAATTTATAGTCTCTCGTTTATGTTGTCTTAACAGAGCACTCTTTAGGCGCCCTTTTATGTGCTACCAGGTAGATGGATAGGAGTGAATAAATAGGTAGATAAACCCCAAAGGGTTTTACAAATCGCACAGTAGACTCTAGTAGCCGCTAGCCACAATAACAACCTCTATTGACGATCTCATCCTATATGTCCTTACATGGAATAATGGTTATTGAAAATCTTATTCTAGTGTGTCCTTTCACTATCTTCTTGAGACTCGGAATATCATAGGTGGGGTTTCAGATAAGGCAGCAGGCATTACTGCGATACTATTGTTCACGCGCTTTATATATAGGTGTCCAGTAGTTGAGATATTGCTGCCTGCTCACTCTCCTAGCCGTTAACGAAGGATAAAAAACAACTTTCCCTCGTATCTAGCGTCTGTTGTTTACTTTCTATCATTCTGTTACCTACTCTTCACGAACATAATGTCGAATCGACAGGAGAAGCTGAACCTCTCCGCTCTTTGCGACATCGCTAAAGCAATAAATTCCCGGCGAGCCCCTGGTCTCTGGACCACCATAACCTCTCACCTCACCCAAGACCCCAAACCCTCCGAAAAACAGATCCTCATACTCGGCCTCGACGGCAACGGCAAGACAACTTACCTCTCCTCCCTCGGCCTCGGCCCTCCCAAAGCTATTCTCTCCACTATCGGTTCCGAGGTTGAAACTCTCCGCTACGAGAACCTCGAGCTCTATAGCTGGGACACCGGTGGCTGCCGGAACGATTACCGCATTTGGAATCACTACTTCCAGGATCTGTGCGCCGTTATTTACGTGCTCGATGCGTCGGATCCAACCAAACTCTTCTACGAGGAGATCGGTGAGCTGAGGGAGCTCTATCGACCGCTGATAACGCGTACCGTCCAAACTACAGGATTCTCGACGCGCCGTCTTGGGGACGAAGACAGAACGAAGTTGAGAAGTGTTCCGTGGCTCTTTGTAGCTAACAAGGCGGATATACCTACCGCCATAGGGGAGGAGGACCTGATTAAGAAGTTGGAGCTTGGGAGTGAAAAACTGATTGAGGAGTGGCATGTGCAGCCGACGTCCGTGGTGACAGGAGAAGGTGTGGTGGAGGGTCTACAGTGGCTTGCCTCTGTGTTGGATAAAGGCCTGATGAAAAAGCTGGGAAAACACTTTCAGAAAGCGTGAAATCGAATCCCGTTACCTATTGCACCGTCAAATGTCGAAGTTCTATACCCAGAATAAGACTACACACTAGTCTACGTTGATTTGCAAGATTCTTGTGATGCTTCTTATCAAGTTAGGTAGTAGAGCTTTACCGCTGGGCCTCTTCCTTTCAACGAGAAACTTGAGATGAATTAAAAATGTGCAGAGGTAAATGCAAGCATCACCATGAAGAGGTACTTTAAGAAGTCGTGAGCTTCCCTGCCGCTTGCCAGCTCAACTCGGTAGCGTATATTAGGCCTTTTCCGTTGGTGCCAACCACATGTATAGTTTTCTAAAGCTAAGGAGTATTCTTGAGTAGGCGCTTAATCTACTATAATCTGCAATGATCTAAGCTCTATTATAAGATTAGAGCTGTGCGCTTCCTATCTTCGGGTAACTAGTACAGCGGAGAGCCATTTCTCTTGGTCGATGGAAGCGTTGGTTGGAATCGGAGGGAAATCAGGCTGGTAAGCGTTTTGTTGTCGTTGGTGTGAAGCTCTTTAAGTTCATCTCACCCTGTCGGCAGTACCCCTGACTTTTATTGCGCTAATGCGAGTGTTGTGGCTGGTAACGACGCTAGCAAGACTAAGATCTTCCTTCGCGCGCCGCCTGACAGTTGAACCTAAATCAACAATTCTCGTCGGCGCGATATCAGATTCATCAGACTTTTGATCCGGACCCTCTTCAATCTCGTCGCAACATCCCCAATACCGACTCTTGCAACTCTTTACATACACGAAACTTCCCCAATTGTCACAAGATGGGTTTGCCGTAACGCCCCCAGTACCCCCCTTCGCATTTACACCGCGCTGATTAGATTGTAGTTTATTCGTCATTCCTGTCGAGCCTGAGGTCCCAGCCAAGGCGGCAGATAAAGTTGCAGCAGGCCCTCGATCTTCGATCCGACGACATCGAGGGATTCGATCGCCACATGCACGCCTGTCGGCTGAGCATCGCAGACGGCGACTGCGAGAAGTGGTGGCCACAGATGACATGACTGGCTCGCAATGGGATGCTTTAGAGAACCAACAAAGTGGTGCCTCGAGGGATATCGAACGGTCGTCAACTACGTCTTTTCACACGCGCGCCTTGCGCAGCTTTGAGGACCGAATGAGGCTGCGGGACACCCTTAGCTTCGAACCCCAGAGCGTGCCAACTTCCGATCCTGATGGACTTTTACCTCCAGTACCGGAGTCGAGAGACTATTCGAGAGCCGAGGAAATCCAAAGAGAAATACATCACTTATCACAAGTGCGACTGGAGATTCGACACAATCTTCGACGGATGGCTCGAAGGATACAACCAGCACCGACACCTCCATATACCGAAGGAGAGGTTATGTTTATGGCTCGTGCTGAAACAAACCTCCGTCCCCCACGAAATTTCTCCTCGTTTACCCCCGATCTCTCCCTCTCCCCGTTAGAGCAACGTCCGACTAGCGATGTAGAAACTTCTACGGGACCAGATTCCGAGTTCAGTTTCACAGCACGGGGACCGCCGTACAGATCTGAAGTACGTAACAAATCTCTCCCCAGTTTCATAGCGTCCTAGAGTATCTTTTATCTTGCTAGCATGGTCAAAGAATAGAAACATTTCATAGAGTTTTGTTGCTATACTCTATTTTTGGTCATGAAACATGCATTCTCAAGTTGTGTCCATAGGACTTGCCTATGTCGACTACTCTTAGCATAGCTAACATTTCCTCCAATAGTCATTAAGAACAGCTCTGTCAGAGCGAGTTCAGGCATTGAACCGAGCATCAAGCCATCTGGAGAGGTCTCAAAGACTTCTTCGTAATAGTGCATTTGATGGTCTTGGCGATCGAGAGCGAAGCATTAGTCCTGATGGGCCTGCTGCTTGGGAAACCCTTCTCACCAGCATTACACCAGATCCCCAGCCGCCGAGCATCGGCTCTTCGTTTGCGTCAGATTCTGCTTCTGCAGCCGCCGCCGCTTCCTCAAATTCAGGCCCAGCTTCCGCGTCCACGTCTATGACCAGTTTGGATAGACCAGCAGAGACTCCGGTTCTCAACGATTGCGATATCTCTGATTTGGGATCCAACGCCGAAGATGAAGAGGAGGAGGACCTCTATGAATTGCAAGACTTTGGCCATCGGAATCGAGGCAACCATTTCTGGAGATCTTACGCCGATGTGGTGATCTCGCGAGGGGACCGGGACCGCACGGCACAAAATGGGTTCTCCACTGACCCAAATGACCCCGAGCATCTGGAGAGCATGCACCGAATTATCTCCCGACTCGCGGACGTAGATGAAATTCCCGAGGAATGGTGGGCTTCAGCAGGCCTGAGCCGAAACCTTCCTCGGGAGCCTGCAACATGAAATATATCGTGTTGATTTGCCATGCACAGAGTTTTCACGACGATCTGGGGAAATTTGACGCTTGTTTTGTGATACCACCCTGTACGATAGCGATAGGGATAGCGAATCCTGGTTGGTCCCTTCTGGTCCCTTGGGAATTCCAACCCTTTTGTTGCTTGGATGGTACGGTATGGAGGGAGTTTGGAGTTATGGTTTAGCGGGCTGGTCATTAATGAAGCTCGAAACGCCAGGCCATTGAATAATACTATGAGCTATGAACTATGAACTATGTCGAAAGCGGGATTAGCAGTGGTTTTAAGCGTGAGAATGTCCCAAACTCTTCCCGGCGAAGAGGCCGATGCCAATGCAATGCTCCATATGCTCTTCCTCGTTGCATTACTTCGTCTTTTGAATTCTGTGTATGCTTTATAGCTCCCGTAGGTGCTCCGTCGAGAGATCATATCATGCAAGCCCATGGGCCCATTGTAACGCTGACAGGTCCCACTCTCTGGCGCTCGGGAATCAATACCAAAACTCCGATTCTAAGTAAGGATATCGACGTCTGGAACCGCTCTTCGTGATTGGGCATGACTGTACATTGTACGATGCTCCCATGAAGGATCGTGAAACATAAATTTCCGAGTCACGGGCAATCCAATCGAAGTGCCTGTTTTGATATCGCGCTCCATCCAGGCCGATCCAGCTTCAGCCTTACATGCAGGTCACGAATCCCCGTCCACCCTTGTTTGTCTTTTGTCATTGCCAATTTAATTTTACAAACGTCGGAGCTCCAACATCCATAGGTTGGCAGACAATGGGCTTTTGGGGCCAGCAGGAATAACCCCCACTCGCGACGACAGAGTGAATTCGCCCCAGCCTACTACGACTCGCGTGCCTGCGGCTTGACCAAGCATCCCCAATATACACAACCTTGGCCATAGTCCTCTTAGCCCCGCGATACCGCGATTTGAAACCATCACCTGCTTCCACCGCCTCAGCATCGATATCGTTGGGATGAGATCCTCCAGCTGCCAGAGCATCCGACCTCCTCTCTCCATTCTCTGAACCCCTTCCTGGGCCCGATATATCGGCCATGGGCTCTCACCCCCCTCCTTTGTCGGACCGACAGACGAACAGCAGGTCAGGGGCCAGCGGTGGGCGTAGCAGAGCAGAGAGGACTCCAGGCACACCAAGGAAGGAAGTGGTACCTGCGAGGGACAAGGCGGTTCAGGACCCTGGGCTGAAGGACTATGTAGGTCTTGAGCAGCATTCTGAGGAAGCATGGTGGCTTATACATGGAACAGCGTCTAGGAGAATGTTTAGGCAAAGGAGCTTTCGGGTCCGTCTACAAGGCTTTCAATTGGGGCACAGGTGAAGCCGTGGCGGTCAAGCAGATCAAGCTTGGGGACCTGCCGAAAAGCGAGCTACGGATGATCGAGGTACCAAAGAATACACACCGGTTGGGTTGGAATAGAGACTGACTTGCAATGCCTAGGCCGAAATTGATCTGTTGAAGAACCTTAATGTAAGTGAAGGAATAGGTATCAATTTTATTCATGATTACTAAGATGCATTAGCATGAGAACATCGTTAAATATCTTGGTTTTGTTAAGTCTGCAGACTGCTTGAATATTATCTTGGAGTAGGTTGATATGCCCGGAGAGTAATCTTGATATCCTGACAGCCATCTAGATATTGCGAGAACGGCTCACTGCATTCCATATGCAAAAGTTATGGCAAATTCCCCGAGAACCTAGTTGGAGTCTACATGGGTCAAATCCTCCTAGGGCTCCAATATCTCCATGACCAGGGCGTTATTCATCGAGATATCAAGGGTGCAAATATTCTCACCACGAAAGATGGAAAGGTCAAACTTGCAGATTTTGGAGTGTCGACAAGCACATTGGCTGGAGCAGACAAGGAGGCACAAGTTGTAGGAACACCATATTGGATGGCTCCGGAGATCATACAGCTTTCCGGAGCCACACCTGCATCTGATATATGGAGTTTAGGCTGCACGGTTATCGAATTACTTGAAGGAAAACCGCCGTATCACAAACTGGCACCCATGCCAGCGCTCTTTGCCATTGTAAACGACGATCATCCTCCATTGCCAGAAGGAGTCTCCCCGGCAAGTAGAAACATCTGCGAAACGCTTATCGTGCAATTGCTAACTCTTAGTAGGCTGCTCGCGACTTTCTCATGCAGTGTTTTCAAAAAGATCCTAACTTGAGAGTTTCGGCTCGTAAATTACTCAAGCATGCTTGGATTGTGGGGTCACGGCGAACTGATGCACCTGTTACAAAGCTCCCTGCAAATTTCAGCGAAGCAGTAGAAGAGGTCAAGCAATGGAACGAGGCCTTGAAGTCCCCAAATGCTGCTGGCTCGTTGCGGGCCTCTACAAGGTCAAACGCCGCTAGTCCTCTCCCTCCAAGACGAGATCCTCCATTAAGAAGTATTCACAACGATCAGCCGGTTGGCGCTTTGATCACACCTGCTAAAGGCCTCCTTTCTTTAGCGAAGCCAAAGCACGCCGCAGAAGCTTTTAGATCCCCAGAAAGCACTGGTATGTGGAAATTATCTATCTCAACATCTAAACTACTAACACTCCTAGCCGATGACAATTGGGATGACGACTTTGCATCTTCCATATCTCCCAGCGCCCTACATTTACCGCAGTTCAAGCCTCATGATAATTTTGGTGGCATGTTGTCTTCTGATCGACTTAAAGCGTTCGCCTCGTTTGATACAATAAATGACGAGAATGATAATTGGGATCACAATTTCGAAGGGGATCTTGTAACCATCAAGGAGCCGAACAAAAACGTCGACAATGATAGCCATGAACTCGAGACAATACGGCCATATCGGGTCAAACCGACTGTGGTCACACAGGTAATCAAGCCGGTGATTGCGGCTAAAACTTCATCGAGAAAAATATCGAGGAGTGAGCCTCCACGACCGAGGTCCCCCGTTAAGGCACAGGTAGCTCAGGCAGGGCAGCGGATTGTTCTTCAACCAAGACCTGCAGCTCTTTATCGTGAGCAATCCGTCGAAGACTATTCGGATTTGTTCGCAGATACCGATAGCATATTCGATAGGAGATTGAACATCGTCAAGGTCAGTTTAGATGTAAATTGAGTTTTGACTATTTGTTAATGAGAGGATACAGGATGATGCTCTTTCACCAAAGTTATTCCATCCCTCGGATCTTACCAGCTTACCACGTTCAGCACAGTCCCCTATCAATCATGTCAGTGGAAGTATGAGAAGAAAACCCGCACCCCGTTCCGAAGATCAACAAATGCGTCGAACCAGGTCATCAGTAGAGATTCAGAGATATGCTGAGGATGAGGGCGACGAGGATTTTTCGGACATATTTGGTAAAGACGATGTTAGTGTTGGCCAGACTGAAAGCGAGCTGGGCTCCGAAGATGGCGTTGGCGCTCTTATGCTGCATTCGAAACTCTCAAACAATTCCTGGCTTGGGGATGAAGACGACGAGGATGATCCATTTGCATCGTTGGAACAGGGGTTTGATGAAATGGATCTGCAAGCTAACATTGCAAGAGACAAACATGCTAGGCTATGCACCTTAATCGAGGGTTTAGTGAGTTCACTCAAAATTACAGAAGAACATGATACTATTTTAGATGTGTCGGAGCAGTTAGTAAGTTTTGATTGGATTTTACACCGAAGACATCCTTGGTAACCCGTCTTTAGCTTGATGTTCTTTACGAGTCGGATGAGGCAAAGACTCTCATAATCAGCGCTCACGGGATGCTTCCGATTCTGGAAATTCTAGAGCCATGCACGGTGAAAAGCCGACCCAGTATGATTTTAAGGTTGCTTCGAGTTGTCAACGCCGTAAGGATTTCACTTAACCCAAACAAATAGAGCATTATTGACCTCTTGTCAGATCATTGAGAGCGACGTTGAGATTCAAGAAAATCTCTGCTTCGTGGGCGGAATTCCAATCATTACAAAATTCGCAGCCAGACAATATTCGAACGAAATTCGACTTGAGGCAGCTGCGTTCGTGCGCCAAATGTACCAGACATCGACGCTCACACTTCAAATGTTTGTCAGTGCTGGTGGAGTTAATGTTTTAGTTGAATTTCTTGATGAAGATTACGATGAAGCTCGTGACTTGGTTTTGATTGGCGTCAACGGCATTTGGAATGTCTTCGAACTTCAAGTACAATTTACAATTCTTTGCCCATGAGCAGGCTAACATATTACAGGGCCCAACTCCGAAGAATGATTTCTGCCGTATATTCTCGAGAAGCAAAATCTTATCTCCTCTTGCTCTTGTTTTAGACCGAGTTTTAGATGAGGATGATGAGCTCTCTGAGCTCGTCGAAGGTCGTATCGTTAATATATTCCTTCTGTTTTCACAGGCAGAGAATTATGTTAAGGAGGTTGTTGCAGATAGAGTCGTCCTCAAACGTACGTTCATACTAGTTGCCTTCATTGTGTCACAACTAAAGCTGTCTAGGCGTTCTCAAGGATCTTCCCAGAATGACCCCCGTTCACCAGATTACAATGCTTAAATTCATTAAGAACCTGTCCATGTTGTCTACAACACTGGATAGTTTGCATGCAGCTAATGCTATCGAGCTTCTGATCGATCTTTTGAGCTCAAGCATGAAAAAGGATTCGGCACATTTTCGAGAAATCTCAAATCAGGTTCTGAATACCATGTACAACCTATGTCGATTAAGCAAGGTACGGCAGGAGGATGCAGCAATAAACGGCATCATTCCTCTGCTACAGCGTATCATGAAGACGAAGAGACCACCCAAGGAATTTGCTCTTCCAATTCTTTGCGATATGGCACATTCTGGTAAGGTTGGTAGGAAGTATCTGTGGCAAAACAAGGGGCTACAGTTCTATGTGTCTCTATTAGAAGATCAATATTGGCAGGTTACAGCCCTTGATGCTATATTTATATGGTAAGTTCTTTACGTCTTATGGGTGGATCGCCTGGCTAACTTTTCCCAGGCTTCAAGAAGAAACTGCAAAGGTCGAAAAATACCTTCTTGAGGGTAATTTTACCGAAGCTATCGTGCAATGCTTCAATGTACCAAGGGCCAGCGCCTTTGATTATAATCTCCTCGAGCCACTGCAAAAGCTCTTACGGTTAAGCTCGCCTGTTGCTGCGGCCCTTGCTCGCGTGGACATGTTCTCCGGGATCATGCAGAAATTGAATCACAAGAAAGCCGTAGTCAGGCTCAATCTTCTCCGCATTGTTCGCAGCATATGCGACCCGAGTGATGAGCAGGCTGACAACGTTCGATGCCATCCAATCTTTGAGGCCATCCAAAGGCTAGCCGAAAATGACAGTGCCGTATTAGTTAGGAATATGGCGACTGAGCTTGTGAGATCTAATTTTGACAAAGATTCGGAAAGTGGAAGTGGCAGACGATCTCGCACAGGCCGAGCAAGTCGAAAGAATTCTTACACTCCTCCCTCTCTTCACCAGAGTATTTCTTCCCCAATGACCCCGACGCATATAAGTAGAGTGGCACAATCATCAGCCTTCATTGATGGGAGCGTGACACCACGACGGACGCCGGTGGGTCATCAAAATAGCAATGACTCGCTATTTTATAGGCCAAAGAGCAAAGATGGTCCTCAACTACAGCTGATGAGGAGGACAAGCGCAGAACTGCCCAGTAGTGCGAGCAAGAGTCGGTTACCACGGACATCTATGCTTCGCACCTCGAGATCGTCTATAGCGTCATCCCCTGTAAGAGACAGAGATGAATCGATCTTGAGTCAGAGAGAAGGCAGAATGCGGCTACGAGAACAACCCAGATCTGCGCCCATACAGGCGCCAGGGGGTACAGCGCCTCAACTAAATTCGAAACGAAGAGCACGACAAATTAGTGGGGACATTAAGTGGTCGTGAATGAATAATGAGATGTGAGGAACGCGGAGATGAATGGATGGATAAAACGAGGGATTTCATTTGTATGGATGCATTGGGCGGAGTCAAGATTGAGGGTAGTTTTTGCTGCATAGCTTGCGGGATGGGGTATATTATCGTAGTTTACTTCTAGAGCACAAGGATACTGCCAAGATGCTACATTTGTGGTTGGACTTGATTTTACTCCCTTTCCATGGAGATATGACTGCTTCCACGATTGCCAAATTATCAAACGAGTAGCTCAATATAAAAATGTATTTATATCAATTGTTAAGATCACTGCTATTAATGCCTGAAACTTCGAGATCGATTATTAAGGTCGTTACTGCTAATATCAGGAAGCCTTCAACTGGCAATTGTTAAGATAGTCAACTTCGATATTAGACAGCTTCTCAATGTCTCTACTTTAAATTTTCCACAAAGCCAATGTTCAGTCAACGATCGAGAGAAGCTGGGGGATTAAAGTATGTAACTACTTTGGGCTGGCTCTTAAAGCGAAATAATCACTTCCATATATGTCCCCTCATATGTACACCACTCTCTTCCTATAAATTAAAGATGTCTAGTATAATGCACGCTAATATAACAACAGCAGGACGCCCACATAAGACATCCGAGCCCAAATGCCAACTTCGAACTCTCCTCAACCAACAACCCCTCTCCACCCCCGCTTGATACTCAACCACGTCTCAAAAACCCCGAGCTTGGCCTCCACCCTGAAGAACCCGACCCACGCCCCGATCAGCCGTGCCAGATTCCTCGGCCACAGCAAGCTCCCATTCCTCCTTATCAGCTCGACCTGCTCCTCAAAAACCGTTCTGGAACAGTACCGAGCCAGGATCAAGAACGTTCTCACGGGACCTTGTCTCGTGTGTAAATTCTCATCAAGGCTTCTTGTCAAGTCATTCGTTTTCAGGATAAGCAGGATGATGGGAGGGACTTGGCCTAGCAGCTGGACCAGTTGCTGTAGCATCCCATCACCAAGCGCGTCACTGATACTCTGCTTCTCCTCTGCCGAGCGAGCTATCGAGACGCTCTGCTTTAAGACGCTGTAATCCCGGCCGGTGATTGCCGACGCGAAGAGCGGGAATTGCTCATCGGTGATCCCAGCTATCTCTTTTGCATATTTCCGCATTCGCGTCTCGTCAGCGTCGATGACTGCTAACCAGAGCTTGGCGTACGATCGGCGGATATCAACTGGGATATCACGGTATAATCCATGGTCGTAGAGAATAATATCGAAATTCGCACCTCGTCTTTTGGTATTTTTCCGGATGGCTATATTGCCTCCATGGGGGTCACAATGTAAAGGGGCATTGTTGCCGAAAATCATCTCGTTGAAAACTCGAGCCAGAGCAGCAGAGACTTCATCTCTGTCAATCCCTTCAGCGTCTAGATATTCGAGATCATCTGGCCGATGCCCAAATACGTTTTCCATGACTAAAATGCGTTTCTTAGCCCATATAACATCGGGTATTAACAGTGGCAATTCCGGCAAGTGAGAAAAGTACTCTTGGGCTCGAATGGCGTTTTTGCCCTCGCGAACAAAATCAAGTTCTTGGGGCAGCGAGTAATCCATCTCTCTTGAAAGCCATTCCAAATCGTATTCCGGAAACCATTTCTTTATTGTTGAAAATGTAAATCTTGTCAAGGCTAGGTCCAAAGTCGCCCATTCACCTAAGGAGGGATGTTGTACCTTAACTGCCACCCTTTGCCCAGTTTCTCTAATTGTTGCAAGGTGTACTTGTGCTAATGAAGCAGCGCCAATGGGCACTGGTGCGAATTCAGAAAAGTAGTCATGTAATTTCTCCCCTGTGTCGAATTCAAACAAGTTTTCGATAGACTCCAATGGCGAAACGGGACATTTATCTTGTAGTGGGATAAATGTAACGGTCCATGGGAGAGGTAGGAGGTAGTTCATTGCGCTCTGGCCCATTTTATCAGTACTTATACAGCTTTCTGGTTGAATACAACGTACCAAGTGCTGTCCCAATTTAATGAATATACTTCCATTCCTCTCCAACACTTTGAGCGTGCGGTTCGCACATCTCTGATGGCAAGCCTCCAATCTCTTGTCCCTCTCCTCTTTATCCATAGTCTTCTCGTTCTTTGCCAATGTGACTCGATAGCTGCCCGCAAGATCAGCCCCGAAGCTTCCGTATGCTGTATTCCCAGGGACTCACTCATTAATACAGACGAACAACGCAGTAACCACCCTGCCCGTCCTCTCTATAGTCTCGTATGCATGCCTCACATCGTCATTAAAGGCCACCGCCGCAGCTCCCAGTCCAGCAGCTCCCGTCGTCGCAAGCAGCACAACCCCCTTCCTTCTCTGCCCTTCAGATCTCCAATTCCTATAGTTCTTTCCTTTCCCCACAAACCCTCCATTCGTAATCTGCCTGGTCCCCCTCTTCGATTGTAACAAGCACCTCTTGCAAGTCCACCCTCCTGAAATCGGCCTCGTGCTCCGTGCAAAAGCAAATGCCGCCGCGACATTAAATCCCTTCATACTCTTTTCTTTCCTATATCCAATTCCCAGACGCTGTGCCGAAATCATAAAGCCATCATAAAATCATGCGATCAATTGGAATCTGCTGGGAGTTGCCATTTAGAAAAAACCGTTGAATGCCCCCGGAAAAATGGCGGAGCGGCTGCAACCCCCAGCCCGATGATGTAGATGTTGCAAGGTTCGTCCGAGCGCGAACCTCTCCTCTATCCGACAGGAACCACGACAGACATCACCATCACAATTGAAGGACTAATATGTTCCTCACGCCCTCAAGATGGCTCCTCCAAAATTTAATATCAATGCCAAAGTAAATATCACCTCTGAGAAACCCTCTGCTTTCATTTTCCCCCAACCGATGATGTTGATTTGGGTCTCATAGACAATAACTATGCCCCTCGCGGCTTTCACTATGGCTACCATCCTCTTCGTGTACACTCGAACATCAATCCAAGCAGCGAAACGCAATGCGCAAAGACATAGAGAAGCAGATGGAGGACAGATCAGCTGGCACAACGAGAATTTGAGAAGGCATGGGAAGTTGGACAGTCCGGTTGAGGAGTCCACCGTGGTAGGGGAGCTGGTCAGTACGTTAAAGGGAACCGAGGCGAACGGGAGCAGAAAGGGAGAGACAGGGATAACAGAAACGGAGGCCGAGGCTCAGAAGAAGATAAAGGAGAGAACGTGGAGGCGGCAGCAGTGAGGTGAAACTACAGTTGATAGATGCATTGTGCTTAAAGAACGGTCACTGGGTGGCAATTATGGAAATTCGTACACACGGGCAGCGTAAGATGAGAGCTATCAATGCAGAAAACATATACCGAGGCATGCTAAAGGCCAAGTTAGGTTATTGTAGAGAATAAGAAACCATGGGTTTTGTTTTGTTTTGTTTAGCGCTGAGATTCGTCAGGAGTAATGCCAAAGGCAATGCCCCTAGAATCCCATCTTCATTCAGTTATAACTACATTCCTCTCAGTGAGGTTGACATTCATCAAGAAAAGTCTGTGAATGCTCCTGCAATAGACCAAATTGCTTATTCTGGCGCCCTCCCAATTGCGAATGCAGCTCGAGACCAGACCGAACGCCCAAAACGAAACTCCCAGAATGCAAGAACATGTCATGTACCCGTTTCCCTGATCCCAAAGACATTGACAAAGCAGGCGAGCTCCTGTATGGCATCTATACAATGATCCTCAAATATCCTCTCTGGACTTTTACCATCCCACTTCGGACTTCCGATTTCCTTCTGCTTTTGCCTCCTTAAGGTTCTTCATAACCCATTCATATGTAATTAAAGTGGTTGCTGATGCTGGAACTGCTCTCATCATATTAGTCCCCATCCCGGCGTAGAATGCTCGCCAGCCCTCTTCCCGCAGTATAGTCTTAAACGTCATAACAATCCCCTTATACCGTGGTATTATACTCTTAGCCTTTTCGCCGGTAGAAGTCGTTCGCCGATATTCAGGCCCCTCAATTGGATCTCTGAAAACTGCATAATCTTGAGTCGCTGATGGTAAGGATCTTTGCTGGGTTTGTAACCTCGTTCGAATGACCTCGTGGGGATACGTCGCGAAGCTTGCCAGGAATTTGCTGAGCACACCTGCAGATAATTTGCCGAAGAAATTGAAATCGTCGCCTTCCGACTGGCCCATTCCATGCCCTGTGAACTCCTTCATGAGGAACTCATAGGCTGGAAATTGCACAGCAACATGGGTTAATCCAAGAAGAGCCGGAGTGAGTCCAGAATAGAACGAAAGCATCCCTTCACTTTTGTACATATTTCTGGCGGCATCCAGGGTATTTCGGTAGTGCCACGGAGGGCGAAACTTGTGGAAACTCGATTTGCTGCTGACTTGAGACATCAACCTAGTCTTAATAACCCATATGGGATTGGTAACAATTGTAGAAGACCCTCCAGCAATAATGGCTGATGCCATGTTCACAGCAGCCGAATCATCATGGCCTAAGGAAATGTTAGCTAATTTCCTTTCTTCAAGTCTAGATCATGGATATGCTACCGAAGTTTTTCGTAAAGACGGTCTTGGATCGGTCGTATATCGTAAAATAGACTGCCCAAGTTGGTAGATAACCTAGTATAATCGGCCCTAGTCCTCTGTATAACCCTCGAACTCCTTCCTCGCGCCATATGGTTCCGCCAGTCCCGACCAAACCCCGATAAACAAGATGTGTTTGTGGTTGGCTTTGATTCCGAAATCCTCCTTGCGCCTGCAGCTTTGTCTTTATTACATCCAACGGGCACGTCAGAACCCCGGAAGTAAAGCCTCCTACAGCGCCAGCCATAGCATTGAACGTATCCGGACTTCTTCCCATGGCCCACCTCTCAAATGGCGTCAGCGGTGCATTGCTTCGTTCTAAACCCGACGACGTTTTCGAGGATTGCTGGATAATCGCTGGCTCCGAAGGTGCAAACTCCCTAGACGGACGAGAAGAGTTGCTCCCGTCAAGAATATCGTCAAGGGCCATTGTAGCTTCCTCCGGGAGCGAGGCAGCGGCTGCAGGGCGCCCCGCGAGTAGGGAGCAGCAAGAACTTTCCGGGGAAAGGCGTTTCGCTCAACAGGTCTCGGTGTGCGGGGAAAAGTCCCACCGCCACGACCAGAGACTTGCTAACGATTATCGCAGGAGGCCATTGACCTGGAACAGAGTATATGGATGTTTACGGCGAGGTGGTTGAGCCGGAAGAGATGGGAATCTGGAAGATTTCGTCGAATAAAAAGGTGGGTTTGGGCGGAAGTGGGTAATGCAATGGGCGAGTAAAGTCGCTTGTGATTGCGATGAGGGCGGACCGGGATCTATGGAGAAGGAAGGCCAGACTCGAGAGGGCGCCAGAGGAAGAACGAAGCCGATGGGATGCTCCAGACAAGAAAAGAGATTGAAAACGAGATGGAGACGGAGGCAGTGAGTTGATGGTCTTTGGTCAGGTGCCGATGTCAGTGACACTTGTTGAGCAGATATCTGGGGACGAGAAAAGGCCGATGGATAGCTTTGGAGCTCTAAACTCCAGACCGGACCAAAGAGGAGAAAGGGAAGAAGCTTGTCCGGAGGTGGGGGAACTGTCACCTTGGCTTGCACGCTTGCACTTGGTACGAACGTCAAGGTATCTTTCTTGCCCTTCGCGGCCCGGTCGCTCGGTCGTGGGTTTTCCCGTTCCGATCCCGAAGAAACCCGTGCTGGGCGTGCTCTCATCCGGCTTACCTAATGCATCTAGAAAAGAGCTTCGATTGAACGACAACCTCACCACCCGGAGATACCTACACAGGCCAGTCGCCATTTCCACTCCCCTCCATCGTACATCATGTCTCAACCGTCACTCGCAAACGCCATCATAAAACGTCCATGGCTCACAAAGATGATCATGCCATTGGCCAATTGGTACTCCAACGCCGCCGGATACAGGAAGCTCGGGTTGAAGTAATACCACCCGAAACCCAATTGAACGAGTTGTGCGAGGTGGAATCAACCTGTATGGTGCCAGGGGGGTAGAAGGAGTCTTGCTGATGTGTTGTCTACCACAGGGCCGATGATCTGATCCCAGAGGAGTCCGAGACCGTCCTTCTCGCCCTCAAGCGCCTCCCCCAAAAGGAAGCCTACGATCGTGTATTCCGAATCCGACGAGCGGTCCAGGTAGGTTTATAAAACCATACAGGAACTACTGGGGGAACTGTGTGATCTGACCATGTTTAGGCTTCGCTCTCCCACCAACTGCTCCCAAAGGCGCAGCAGACAAAGCCAGAAGAGGTATGAGTCGACATACATCGTCATTTCAAACCTGGAGCTAATGTTATCCCATAGGATGTGGCCTATCTGTCACCCATCATCAAAGAAATCGAAGCGGAGGCAAAGGAGCGGCTGGATTTAGAGTCGATTCAAGTCACCAAGCGGAAGGCATAAACGGCAGGAGGGACAAATGTAGAGAAACGACAAAGGCGTTGAACCAAAGACCGGACGGAAGCGGCCGGAACCTGTATTGTATAAGAGAGTTGCAAGTCAAAGCCAGGTCGTGGAACGAACCAATGATTCATTGTCAAGTGCAAAGGGACCCCGAACAATAACATTATAAATAGTTAAATTATAACCATTCGACATTAAAAGTACCCTGTTTTACTCGAAATATTTCAGGAGGGACATCAAGCAGAAGTATTCTAGCGGGGCCTGCAACTGCACTAGAACGTCCTGGTAATAGATAGACAACGTAGCCGGTGGGATACTTTGCTTGTTCAACCATTGGTGGGTTTATAATTACCTCTTTCAAGTAGCTTTAAGGATAGGCTTGAAGTCGGCAAGTACTCAGAAAGGTTGGTTGACCATGATACGCCAAACAGTGTTTGACACTTAATAACTCTATGTAAATAGCATTTTCTGCCTACAGTAAATTGCTATATACAGGAATCGAAACGACTAACAGCCCGTACTCACACTCCTCAAGCAAAGCCAATGGTGATTTGAGAATTGTTTGTCCTATCAACGTTGCCCAAGCACCACTCTCAGCGCCACCACCAGGCCTATATTAACTTCCCAACTTGTATACATACAGCGCTGCTTGCCCTTCTCATCCATCCATCCCGTTGCCGCCGGCATCACGGCCGTCCGTCACCCCACCCTTAAAGAGACAACACAAGAAATCATTCTATTACAGTCTGTGAGACGCTGCTGAGAGCAATGATATCAACCATGCTTCAATCTTAAGCTTCACAAGAGACTCCATGATATCGAAACCCATTCGAACCAACTCCTTCCTAACAACGCAAAACAAAAGCCAACTGGTATTTCCTCGGCAAGGAGAAATTCGTATAGGAGAGCTGAATCAGGAAGATTAATCCTGCTCCCTTTCTACGTCGACATTGCTTTCAAGGTTCCAAACAAGGCTCTTTCTCTTAATGAACTCCGTATATGCGTGAAACATGGTCGCAGGAATCTCGTATCTGTGCTACGCAGAATGAATGGCCTCCTCATTATGCATTACCCGGCTTTTCTTCTGTATCTATGTGCCACACCACGTAATTTGGTAATCCGATGACCTCGTATCCTGCTCTCTTCGCCATTTTGGCAAATCCTTCGGTCTCGGCCTGGTTTTCAAACGCATAACAGGGGAAGTTAATCCCTAGAGAATTGTCAATCAAGATTATCATTAGTTTGGAGGGCTCCAACATACCTGATCTATGCACATCAGCTTTCACAATAATGTTCACGCCTCCAATACCATCAAGCTTGATTTCTTCGTCCTTGTTATTGCGCCAGTCTCCCATCTTCGCCATGTATGTACGGCCCGTATCAAACTCCTTGTAACCTAGATATCATTAGAAACATAACTTGATTCGAAGAGCTTGGCTAGTAATAACCTTCTACGAGAATTGTATCTTTTGATTTTGATGCTGCCAGCTTAAGTGCTTTGTCTGATTCGATCCACGAATTGTAGTCAACTAATACACAGATTAGTACTACCTAATTATTGCTTGGGATCTACTTACATCTGCCTTCAATATCTTTGCCATCCTTATAGCGATGGAACCAAACATCTAACTACGCATTAGAAAGCTCCTTACATACTTGGGCAATAACATACTAGGAACGATAATATCTCTATCATGGGCAATGAAGTCTTCGATGATCTTTTTCGGGATGTCTACAATATCCACGTCCCTCCAATACACCCAAGAGTGGTCTGTCTTTAAAGCTGCTGTGAGTAAGTAGTTTCTTGCTCTCGCCATGAGAACCCTTCTCGGTGCTTGTGCGGCGAAGCCGTGTCTATCTTCTACAGATTGTCCCGTTACGGCGCCGAAATTCTTCTCAACGATGAGAACGCTATTGAACGGCTCACTCAGGGTATCCGTGGTCTTCTGTATCCGTGCAAGTTCAGCAGATAAGACTGCTAGGGTATCATCGGTCGAGTCCCCAACCAAGAAACCGAGGTCTATCAGGTGATGGGGGTAAGATAAGTCGTATAGGAGGTCGAAGTATTTGGGAAGAAATGCTGCTGCATCCCGCAACGGCGTCAGGATAAGTATTTTCTCTTTATTCAATAACGCTTGGGGTGTTGACCGTATCGGGTTGAGGTCCACCCGTTGGATGGTGGAGGAATTTATCACCAGGGGTTCGTGGTGATTGAAAATGACCGGTGTCTGTAGATGCGCATTCCAATCGACCGCTTCATTCGCCGTCATCTGCATTGGTGGTTTTGATGGTCCCCAACAGTAAAACCTACGTCTCTATTAGCATTGCAGTCCTAGCATATAATAGCGGTTAAGTATCAGAGGGAAGCTACTGACCTCTGCATTTCCGACGCCGACGTGCTCACTCCCCTCCATAGTAATAAAACAATTCCCGCCAAAGCCACACATAGCAAAAACCTCGTCCGGGTTAGAAAAACCCATATCGCTCTTGTAGGAGGCAATTGTGCCTTCGCAGACTTCCACGTAACGCCGCCTTTGGGAAGAAGCATCGCGACGGATCCCCCGTGGTCTCAGCACCACCAACCTAAAGTATGCTGTCAATTCGACCGTCTAGATGAAGGCGCCGGTATATAGAGATCGTTGTCGAGGTGTGCGAGCTGGATTGCAAGCTTTGGCCGCTCTGCCGTTGAAATTGTGAAAACGGTTGTGGTTGAGGAGCAAGGCCAGGGAATTCGCCAAGAAATTGTAAATTTAGCGAAGCTTACTTGAGGTCCGGCCGTCTCAAGAGATATGCCTAGTTAATGTTGATGCGCTATCTTCGTATTTTGCTGGAGGGCGAGTAAGTAGAGCTGCGGAATCATCACGATTTGTTCATACAGCTTGTAAAAGACTTCTGGACAGCCGATGGGCGTGACAGCCGCGAGCCGCTTAGGTCAGTTGGCGCTTCTACTTTGTCATGTGACGATCGGGGGTCAAGGCCAAGGTTCCGCAATAGGGGCTATGTATGGCAAGGGGCTAATTGGCTTTACTGCTAGGATTGGCATCTGAATAGTGTGAATAGGTAATGTCAAATCCTATGTGAACCTGGGAGTTGAAGATGTACTGATTATGACAGCTGGTCTTTTGACTCTGGGCTTCTCTAGTGTGCTCTAATAAAAGACTCTTTCATCTCGGATCTCTTATCCTGCAGCCCCTGTCTTACATAAAACAAGAAAGATACGAATGGTTCGTAACTTGTTCAATCTTCCCATCTGCTATCTTAAATTACCTATTCCCTGCTGTCCTCTTGCCAGATTTCTGAAGCAGGAGGTTAACTTCAACTAACTGTAGCCAAGCCCAAGACGGCGCTCTTCTGGAAATTCGGGCTCCATCCCTCCAAGTCACTGCAGAATATCGCCGTTAGGAATAAGTGTTTCATCCGCTCGTATTCACCACTTCTTCCAATAGTGGCAAAGGTAGACAAGATGTCCCCTCGAAGATCCGTTCGTCTCAGTGCCATCACTCCTACAGTCAAACAGGCTACATCGACACCTATTGCCAAGGTGGCAAAAACAAGCCGGAAGAGGAAAACCGCTACCAAAGAGCCTATAAATTCTCCTCATGTGGATGATGTAGCAGGTCCATCAACACCAAAGCGGAAGAGAGTGGCAAAAGCAATTCCTCCGGTCACTCCCACTCCCTCGACAGTAGTGTTGATGACAGCCAGCTCTCGGGCTGTGAACGACAACACACCTCCTCCCGTAAATCGCCTAGCAGTACCGAATGGTACAAACGCGACACTGGTAACACCAGAGACGCATCGCTTAGTTGCAAGCAAGCCGATCGATCAGGGCTCGCCTTCAAAAGTGGCAAGTTCTAAGACGACTACTTTGAACTTGCTTGGCGAGGCTGTGGCACACCTTCTCAAGGTGGAACCGAAGCTTAAGACTGTCATTGAGAAGCATCCTTGTCACGTATTCTCACCTGAAGGGTTGGCTGAAAAAATCGACCCCTTTAACAGTTTGACTAGTGGGATCATATCGCAACAGGTGAAAAGGCTATCCATATCATTTAAGCATCTTGCTAAAATGAGATTTAGGTCTCTGGTCAAGCAGCGAAGAGTATCAAAGCCAAATTTGTAGCGTTATTCAATACAGATAAAACAGATGCAGCGCTCCATACCTTTCCAACGCCGTCTCAGGTTTGTTCTAGCACCATTGAGGTTCTCCGAACGGCTGGTTTGTCGCAACGGAAAGCAGAGTATATCTATGGACTTGCCCAGAAATTTCACACTGGGGAAATAACTACCTCGATGCTATTTAGCGCCCCTTACGAACAGATTTGCGAAGAACTGATCAAGGTAAGAGGGTTAGGTAAATGGAGTATTGAGATGTTTGCCTGTTTTGGGCTGAAGAGAATGGACGTCTTTTCGACTGGGGATCTTGGCGTTCAGAGAGGACTGGCAGTCCTAATGGGTAGAGATGTGGGCAAGCTCAAGACGAAAGGTGGAAAGTGGAAATACATGAGTGAGAAAGAAATGGAAGAGATTGCCGAGCCTTTCAAGCCTTACAGGTAAGCATTGGATCTCTGAGTTGCAAGAAACTATGCTAATATTTCTCAACAGAAGCTTGTTCATGTGGTACACATGGAGGTAAGTTTCATGCCCTATATGCGTTCGTGGAAAACTAACTTTGGCAAAGAATCGAAGATGTGGATATTAGTACACTCGAGGGTTAATGATCTTGATTCAAAGTATAATAGATTCCTTGTTCTGGCTAGTGCAAATAAAAAATCACATCTCTCTTTTTGTTCCAGCATAAAAAGATGCTAGCACTCTTTTGACTGAATTTAGAGAGAGCACCTCAAATATATTGGAGCTGTGAGCTTAGTCTGGCTCTAAAGTACCGTCCCGCAGCCACTTCGGCCAGCTCGGCCAATTGTTAGCCAGCTTCCCGGTAATACAGACCTGACAAATCCGACAGCTCTTGGCCTTCATTGGAGTTGCGTCTACTCAAGGTTGTCATTCGCTGATTTTGTTGCACTTGTAGTTTTAGGGTTGTGTAAGGGGGTTTTTCTGCATGACGGCTGTTTCTCCCGAAGGAAGAGGGTATGGTAAGCTCGACAGTACACCGACTGCCTCTATCTAATCTAAGATAAGACTAGACACAACACTTAGCAAGGTCGGAATCAAGTAGGCTTGCTATTCATGTTTTGTAGCTACAAGCCCTCTTTCCTCGTTTCCTCGCCCCCTCTTCTCCAGATTTTTTAGAATCCCCAACTGATATGTCTTCGCTGCCCAAACTCCCAGAATGTGTTCTGGTTAGTAATAGCACTGTTTCCTACAACTGTAGCAATCCATATCCGGATTTCAGCAACCAAGCTGCTTTCCAATTTGCGTCTCTCCGGCTCATCACGCCAGCAATTTACAACGCTTGTCCCAGTGACCTAAGATTGTTTCAATAAAGTCCATCATTAACCCAAGAAGCCTATGAGCTCTTTGCTAGAGGGGATCAATGGACGTCATATCCCGCTGCAGATATCTGGGTAAGACTGACGGCATGAAAGTTCCCTCTTTTTCAACTTGTTGCGGTTTTTCCCAGGCCACCTTTCGGTTTCCCCTTTGGATTATTCGTCATTGCTCATGTTCTAGGAGATCTCATCTCTACATTGAGCAATCTCCTGCTTAAGGTTGCCAGTTGCCAGGGTCGTGCTAAGTTTGGAGGTGTCAATTCAGTGATGGGGGGCCTCTGGAGTATCTGTTAGAGGCGGAAAGCGTAGATGTGAGAAAACAAAAAAACTGTATAGCTATGGAAAGGGCTTGCAGCAATCGTGGCTTCATACAATGAGTGGGGTCAAGAAGCGGGAAACGAAGTCGAGAATTTTATTTCTAGTCGATTGTAAGTCAGATCTCCCTGACGTCAGTGTAACTGGGAAGATTTAAAGCTCATTCATACCCAAGAGCAGTAACAGCAAAGGAAATTTTTTAGGACGAGAAACATAAATTTCTAGAGATGTGCCTAGATATAGCCAGCGCTTTAGCTGCTGAACGCGCAAGCAACACTACCTGTCGTCGTTGCACAATGCTTGTTCATAGCAGCAGTCGGCATTGCTGTTGGGCGGACGAAATCATTTTCTTCTGGGCCGAGCCCATCGGTTTTATTAATGTTGAGGCTTATAACATTGCCTTCTCAGCGCAGTATTTCTACATCATCTCCACCGTTATTCTAGGTTCAATCATCGGGGTCTCACAGACGGAGAGCTCGATTCCCCAGCTTCTCGATTCTTTCTGTCAACAAGTCCAGAATACATTCCCGCAATGGAATAGCGAGCCCTCAAGCGGTTACTTGACCTCTGATTCGTTGTTGCAGAAGCGAAAGGGGGGTCTGTACTCATGGCAAACCCGAAAAGCACGAGAAGAGGTCCAGCAAAATATCAACTAGATAGGGCGAGGGGCTACAAGTACTCCAACTACTTTTTAGAATCGGATGCACCAACAGCTCGCCGGCATTTTGAGTATCTAGCCAGGTTCGCAAACTTTGGCACATGTAATTCTCGCCTACAGTGCTTTCACCGGCATGTTGATTACGTGTTTCGTCCCTCCTATGGGCTGGGAATTCCGTCACATTGGGATTCTCCTGATCTGTGTTGTCTGGGTTTTATCCTCCCTTCTTGATCTTGCTCCTTGTCCACAGAATCATGAAAAGCTCTATTTCTGCTTCATTCTCATCAAGGATGTCATAGCTGCAAGTGCCACAATGGGCGGTCTTGCAGCAACTCAAGTCGGAGTGTTCAATCGTTGTTCGTGCTACACGCTCTGGGGAAGAACTAGCCTGGCTTTACCCGAAGGAAGCACCGAGGCAGCGTTATTGATGCAGCGAATCGAGACGGTGCATCTGGCAATTGCGTTCTTATGGTGTAGGGTTTCAGCTGGCTGTTATTATGGTTTTTGTAGCGAGACAGTATGAACTTGCGATTAGAGTATTCCTACAAAGAGATGACGGGGAGAGTAATCTGGCCTGTCTTGATAGGGTAATTGGGATTACACAAAAGGAATCTTTAGGAGGTACGAAGGTTATAAGGTCCTTGGGGTTTGTAAGAACGGGAGTTCGAAAAGGGATAAGCGGGCATTCGAGGGGACCACCAGCTGAGCCTATGTTTAAAATGACCGAGTCTGACAATTGTGTGAGCTCTGGGTCAGGCCGAGTAAGTATGTCTTTCCATGGATTTCTTCTAGCGATATTGAAAGTGTAAGTGAGTTTTAGAGCTCGATGTCATTTGAGCGAGAATGCTCTAGTGGAATCATTAGCTTCGGCATAACTTTCAAAAGCGTACCAGATAACAGAGGTACCAATTAGCGGTAAATGCGGCAATTGCACGAAACCAGAGACTGTCCAGCATAACTGAAATGATCTTCACCCAATGAGATGTTATCTCGGCGGTTATTTCAAATATTACTACAGCATCTTTCACTTGGCTTGGGGGTAAAGGAGACTCTGTATCGAACTCCTTGGGAGGGGGAAAGTCAGCAGTAAGATGATGTCGCCCCAGTTAGTCCAAATGTTGAGATGCTTATAGCCTTCTCAGGATTAAATCATCACGAAAATGCCGATAATCCTTAGAAAAGATACGCACTGTAGCAACCTCTTCATTGTCTAACTCCCACTCGAATGGAGATGCCTTTCAACCTTAGAGGATTTTCCAATTTTAAAATTTAAACCGAAGTCGAATCCTACGAAACAGAGCATTCCAACACGTGCAGCACTTCTCTTGGTATTCCTGATCGGAGAATTTTGACTCCCGTACCTGTACAATCCAGGGGTAATGGCATGCTTGGCTGATTCCTAGATCAAACTTAGCCTCCCGCTTTTGAGCTCTGGATGGTCTGTAACCAGTATAAGGACAACTGTTGGTATGCAGGTATAAACATCACGACGCTGGGCCAATTTACCAACTTTGGTCTTGGTGAAACTCTCCAAGCACAACTTCTCGAGGAGATTTGGCCATGGTGCGATTTTGCATATCCCACGCACAAAATGGGATCCCTCCGTAATAAACTTCCCCGCTTATGCAAAAGATGACAGGCGTCGCTGTGAAACATCTCCAAGGATCACTTCTGCACCAACCCCAAAGCTCTCAGGGCGCCACCAGCGTATCTGTATCCCAGTCACCCCGAGCCAAACGAGCTAAATGCGGCTTCAACAATAAATGCAAAATAAACAACCCGACAAAGCCCAATGGTCTTGACAACAGCGTGTTGGGGAAAGAGGTTTCAACGCATTAGAGCTCGGCAAGAGCCAACAAACAACACAAAAGAGTTGTCTATAGCCCAACAGTTGAACCGAGCAGCTCGAGAGAAAGGGGCTACCTTCTCTGCGGCGTCCTCAAGAAGCACAATTTGGATTTTAGATAGCCATGTCTGGTGTGGCCGCGGTGATTGGTGTCTAAGAGCCACATTTCAGCCAGGATCGCGTTTGAGGGGCTCTAGGGCTTCGAAGAGACCGAGCACAGCCAGCCAGTAAACGTGGGGTCCGGCCGTTCATATTCCTTCCTGCTGGTGATATGAGATATGACGTTGGCGCTTTAGGAATAGCGGTCTAGCTCCACGCTCAATTGTGATGGAAACAAGGATCGAAATGCGACCAAAAATGAATGTGTAGACCTAGCTACGGCCCCTGCATCGAATGGTGCTGAAGGGTTACGCCTCGATAGGGAAAAAAACTGGAAACGACGTGCAAGCGTGGAGATCGTCGAGAAAACGCGTGCAGAACTAACTCATGTCGATCAGCTCCGGCCAGGCTCTTCTTCTCCAGACAGAGAGACAGGTAACCTCATTCCTTCTCAACCTCACCACCCATCCGCTCTCCTCGCCCTCCTCCGATCCTTCATATTCACCTCTATCCTTCCTGTCGCTCTCTCTTAATGACCACAAAAGTTCGCATGACAGCATCCCCTCTTTTTGGCTGCTTGTTTTTAGTTTTCGGAATCCCGGGTCGACATCTAAAAGTCACGATAACGCTTTCCTCGCCATCTCTTTTATAATTGAGCATAGTCGACGCCTTAACTGTCTTCGGCTTGCCTGTGTACAAATACTTGCTCCATGTCATCGCAATTATAATCCTAATACCGTCGAGAGTCTGGTACTCGCCCTGTCTCAAGAACGTCTCCCTCGCACGAGATAATTCACTGTCAACTTCAAAGATTTCCTAGCATTCACCCGCCGATTCCGACCTCGACTCGTGTTTCTTGATCCTTTTGGAGCTGCTGTATCTTCCGCGAACGACGAAGCATATTGGTATTCATACAATTGGCTTCCGCGCAGGATACCAAGGACCGACCTCACCCCGCATCTAATCATCAGATTTGGCGCCCACGATCCTCTCGACTCTCCCCTATAAAGCCGACTGGAAAGGCAAATACACTCTTCTAACGTCTATACTTTGCGCCAAACTAGATGTGCTATTGGGTAACCGAAGGTCGGACAAAAATAAAGCAACATGTTAATTCTCAAGGGTCTGGTCCTTGTGACTGCGTTTATCAATAGTGCATCTGCATTCTTCCCATACTTCCCGCCATATAGATGCAATCTGGACGGCGATTGCAGTGCTTCTGAAAATGATGCGGATAGCCAGGTCGAGTCTCGTGGCGAAGGGTTTACTTTGAAGCTGTTTCAACGAGTTCCAGAGGTAAAATCTCCCCTCAGCAGGTCAATCTTCATTTTGACTGATAATGTTTGAATAGATCGAAATACCCCATGCTGTCCAGGCCCGCAATGCAGCCCAAAGGTCGAAACGAAAATACAACCGTGCTGGTCGTCCCAATGGCATAGAGAGGAGAACAAATACCTTCAGTGTAGTAAAAGCTGCTACTCCATCTCAGGTAAATAGCACAGGAATTGACCAAGACGGGACCGACTTCTCCTACTTTGCAGCTGTCACTGTAGGATCCAATAAGACTCCCTTATACATGCTCTTAGACACTGGCGCAGGGACAAGTTGGGTAATGGGAAACGAATGCTCCTCAAATGCCTGCCTTAATCACGACACCTTTGGGTCAGCTAACTCGACCACGATTAAGCTTAGCACTGAGACTTTCTCTATTGCATATGGCTCTGGGACAGTAGCCGGTACTGTTTGCACTGATACCCTTACCATTGCCGGAATCACATTATCCATGACTCTTGGACTTGCCAATGAGACCAGCTCCGACTTTAATCACTTTCCATTTGATGGGATTCTGGGGCTTTCGCAATCAGTATCTAATAACCCCAATTTCTTACAAACTCTTATTGCCTCCAAGTCTCTTACGTCGAATGTTTTTGGAGTTGCCTTGGACCGAGAATCGGATGGTGATACGAACAGCGGAGAGATTAATTTCGGCGCACCAGATACGTCAAGATATAGTGGAGGCCTTAGCTATTTCCCTGTTTCCAGCGAGGCGGGAGGAGACTGGGCAATCCCGCTGACCAAGGTTGGCAACGGGACTGCTTCAAGCGCCATTTCTGGAACTTTGGGCTATGTCGATACTGGAACTTCTTTTATCTTCACCAGCCCTGCAGATGCAGCCACTTTCCACTCAATGATTCCCGGGGCTAATTCTTCGGACGGTGGAGCTATTTATACTGTTCCATGTGATACCACTGCGGACGCGACCTTTACATTTGGCTCGACTACGTTCAGCGTTTCCCCCAAAGACTGGGTGTCCCCAAAATCCAATGGTGGATGCACGAGCAACATATATGGGCAGGATATTGTAAGTGGCAATTGGTTGCTAGGGGACACATTCATCAAGAATGTGTACGCTTTATTTGATGCAGATCAAGACCGACTTGGTGAGCAGAAAACGTCTTCTCTTGTCTGGGTTTAAGCTGACCGTGAATAGGCCTCGCTCAAAGAATTGTTACTGCAACATCATCCTCGGCAACTTCTACTGGTACTTCCTCATTCTCCTCCTCTCTCTCCACCACCACAACCCCTATTGGTACTACCACATCACTGGAAGGAACTATAACTACGGCCACTGTATCTAACGGAAAGCCTACAGGAACCTCTTCGTCAGGATCTTCTAACACAGCGACTGCAACTACAACCACGTCTGGTTCTTCTTCCACCGACGCCCCATCAACGGGAATGGATGGTCATGAATCATCAAGCACTCCAGGTACTGCGGCAGCAGAGACAGCCTCACCAAGTGCTTCAACGACTGCCTCCAAGAAATCCGATGGAACCCGGCAAGGATCCCACCTTTTCTCTTTAGCACTTGCTACATTGGTGCTGGTCATGATCTCTTGATCATCCTTGTTACGACAATCTCCTTCCGTCTAACATGGCTACGACTCCATTCCAGTCGCTCCAACCAACACCCTCCCCTTCACACCAACTCGTTCGCCTTAATTTGACTCTTCTAAACACATGCCGATCTGGATATGTCGCCTTCAGATGATATTGTATGTTGCTTGGCAGTAGCACAGCATAGCGTAGTGTCTAGAACTCTGGGTATCCAACCCAGAGCTGTACTTGTACTTGGTCCTCTTCATACGGCGTAGTCTCTGGCTTCTTCACATTTGTAATTAGCGTTGCATATCACATTGCATGGGCATTTGGGAACAGGGAAGGACCTTCATACCGCTGAAAAAAGCAAAGCTTGTTTATAGCTACTATGTAGCTTCTCAGTCAAATATACAATAATTGACTAAATGAAGTAAAAAGAAACAGTATCATGATTCCTCCTACATATATCTAATTCTCTCGAGTTGGTCTTCTTTTATTATTTCATCCTATCTCTTCCCTAGATGTTCTCTCTCCCTAATCCTATCTCATAGTTACCTACCTAAATGGTCCTAAGCGAGGGACCTCCCCTCCTATTTATCAATCTAGAATATGAAATGCCAATCCGTCAATACAAAAATATTTCACCTAGCTCAACGATTAGGGTCCTTAATCGATAAATGAATGAAATTGATGGCTTAACGCCTAGATAAGGATACTTCACAAATACAGAAACAAGGCAGCTAGAGTATCCATCGTACCATTACCTCGGTGCACGTGTGAGGGGTATAGAGGGGGCGCAGAGAGTAGCGATCAAGGACAGTGAGATACTGCTGGTACAAAGTATTTTGGCATGAAAACAATTGTGGAGTCAACAAGAGAGTTCTTTTGTACGCTATGTTTCAGAGAAAAGCAAAACTCGAACTCTCGGCTCATAGGTGCGCATCTGTTCTCCGGTCATATCTTTTTAGCGCTGAACTGTCGTTTATTCGTCATCTATTTTACAATCTATCATATAGTACGGAAGCAGAGCCTCCCTTTCTGTCGATCAATGGCACTGGACCGCCCCACCCTCATTCGATATCATCTTAGCCACCGCCTGCACCAAGCTGATTCCCATTACCGTACACCCGAAAATCACACAGATGACTGCAGGAATAGTCTTCCAACTCCTGGTACTGAGTTTGATGTAGCAAAGCGGTGGTAGTATGTATGCTAACGCGCACGCGCTCGTTGCTCCGATCAATTCAAACACGGCTCCCAGGTCACAGGTTACAAGACTGAGTGTCATGGCGCTGACGACGAGGGATGTCGAGAATATGAGATGGAGGTTCATGTTGAAGGGTTCGCCGGGGAACCAGTAATTAACCATTACTTCTCGACACACGAAAGCTTCCAGTGGGAGCGTAGTCAGCATATTTAGGCCGAAACAGAGGCGGGCAATGTTGACCATGGCGTTATTGGTGGGAAAGTTGTTGAGGACGTTACCTTGGGTCTTGTCGCCGAAGGTTAAAAAGCCAGCCAGGGCCATGAGAAGACAGGCGATCATGGAAATGGTGGTGCTATAGTGGGTTACGCGGGCAAAGCGGTCGATGGTAGGGGTCTTGAGGGAGCCGTATATTAGGAGGGAGTTGTGGTGGCAGACGAATGCTAAGATGTGTTAATTGTTGTTAAAAATAGCTAGAAATGGTTGAGATAGGAGTACGTACCAAAGGAAATGACTCCAATTGCTTGAAATACTCCGTCATTGAGAGTGAGAAGTGGTGTACTGAAGGAACCCCTATCCTCTTTGGGAACCAATACTCCTTGGGTTACTACCGTAATTAAGATGATGAACATACTAATCAACGCGAGCGTGCTTGCTTTTGCCAACTACGAGTATCAGCGCTATTGGTATCCCATCAACTTGGATTTCTTACCTTGGCAATATCACGATATAAGCTCAATGGATAGCTAACCCCCAGAATAAATATTACAATAACGGCCCTCCTATCCGTCAATAGACCAAGAACTGGTATATTCCCCAGACCTGGAAACACCGCTGCCAAAACATGCGGTATCGTATCTCCAACAATAATCCCAAAAGCGATCATTCCCCCAAACGCAAAGGCCCATTGAGCAACTGAGATAGCAATCAAGCCCGTTTTCCCAAAGCAATGCTCCACCGTCCCTTGAAAGCTATTACTCCCACTCAATTTGCTGTTGATAACAATCAGCCGTATCGTCCAATCCACCGTAATCGTAAGCCCAAGTAGTAATATAACTCCCGCCAGCAAACCCGCCTGTCGAAAAGCATAAGGCTGCCCAATGATTCCTGCACCAATGATGGAATTGGCCATATTCATAAATGCAGAGCGCAAGCCACTTTTGGGCCGCAGGCGCTCGCGCTCTGCCCATTCATGTACATCGTCCTCGTCGCCCCAGGGACTTGCTGCCAAGGTGACTGACGGAGCTTCGATGTCGGTGAGGAGGGGGATGAAGACTTGAGGTCGAGACTCGCGATGTCCGGATTGCGGGGAATCGACATAGGGAGGGAGTGTATCGTTTCCATTCGTCTCGGAATCATTGTGCTCTGGCAAATCGAAACGGACTCTGTTCGGGGTACGTGGAGTTCGAGGTTCTGGGGATGGTTGAGGTAGAGAGCTGCGGCCGGGGTAGACAGTGATATCCTCATCATCAGAGGAATTCCCTGAGAGGAGACCACGGTCTTCCTCGTTGGAAGGATTGTCTCCATCCTCATTGTTGGGCTTGGCCTTGGCCATACTGCTATGGCGATGTCATTTTAGAATAATGATTTGTTTATCAGGGGCATTGGAGGGCTAGATGTGGCCTTGGTCTTTGTCTGGCGCAGATCCATGCTGCTCGCTTCCAAACGCCGGGTCGCTGGGGAGCTCCGAAGCAAAACATGGGGGTCTATAAATATATATATTTTTCCACTATATCCCTTCACATTGCACCTTTCACAATCATTGCGATTGCTTAGCAGTCATGCTGTCGCAATTATACCACCTCTATCAAGGGTTGAGCCAACATGTGTTTGTTCAAAGGTACGCTTGAATTTTTCTATGCCACCTTCTCCCGATTGTATATCACTTGCAGCGGTCTCAGTCTTTGTTACTTGTTACTTGTTACACATCGATCCCGATTTCGACAAGGTCGTGATATCGCCCCCTCTCTGCTGTTGCAATCAAGTTTACACTTAATCTCACGATAACCTTTCCCGTTCCATGGATTTGGGCCAAGTAGGACAAGATCTACCGCCTTATTGATCTCAGCTACCACTAACACCACGCTTGATTTCGTAGGCACCCAGTGGGCCCCCTTCCGAATGAGATCTCTTCTCACTTCTTTTACCCTTCAGAATCATGTTGGTTAGAGTCATTTTTTGATAGTCATTCGGCGTTCGGACTGGAGAGTGTTCCCTGATGTTGGATCGGTCGTCTAACTTTTGGGCTATATAATTCATCACAAATAAGCTTTGTGAGCATTGTGAAATATTACCTTAGTCGTAGTACAGGGAGTTGCATTACGAGTCTCAATTGAGGAAGCTGGTTTTATTACTTAAGATGTACTGTTGCCATTTGTGAAGAGGACGTACTGTGTTGGCACTTTGTTCAGAGTTGCTTGAAGGGAAGGCAGGGATGTACGATCTCCAGATGAAAAGGATTATCTACAAAGCGGTCGCTTTTGCTAGCAGTAAAGTTGCTCTTGTAGCAGCCATCGATACTCATGGCTGGTGAGTTTGCGTTGTTTTATTGCTATTTGGGCTGTTGCAAGTTTTACATTTAACTGCCTCCTCCGCGTTCGACAATTCGCTTGTGGAGATCCTGTTGACTTGGATTTCTCTCCTCTTTGAACTTATCTCACCTCTACTTGTTCATGGCTGTTCGGGGTCTTTATTTTACGTCCGAGAGAACGCGGAAAAAAGCAATTATAGCTTCGAGCCTTGATATCCAATCCAGATCATTTCACTGATGGCATTCTAGCAATGCAGATAATTGCCTACGAGCACTCTCTCATTACCCCTCGGCTTCCGAGTTCTGTTCAAGCTACCTCTCAACAATCGGACTCGCTCAACCCACGTCATTGGCCAATTGCCAGAGTTCATCTTCACTTATAAGTTCAGCATGCTCCTGTTATATAGCTCCGACCCGTGTGGCAACGGCCACTACGCCGACCTCGTTCCTGTCGTCGTCCACGGTTACTATGACTACTACAATTATCGTCACAGCTACAGTCACCAAAGCTTCCTCGGTTCCTAGTGCCTCTATTCTCAAGCCTAGAGTTTTCATTGTTAGCTTTGTATGTGTTCTCTTTTACTTATCCCTCTGCGCCGTCTCACTGTTAGTCAGTTTACCCCTGAAGCATCCGTCTGGCAAGGCACACTCACGCTCAACAATAATGTCACTGTCTCAGGCTTCTCTCCAAAATTTCCAGACGCGTACTGCAATGACAACGGGAGCATATGTCAAATGACAACTGGGGAAGGAGAAATCAATGCAGCATCTTCAGTCTCGGCACTCATCCAGTCAAACATATTTGACCTAACAACCACCTACTTCCTCGTCGCAGGTATCGCAGGTGTTAATCCCTCCTGCGGTACTCTAGGTAGCGTCTGCTTTGCTCAATATGCGGTCCAGGTTGGCCTCGAATATGAAATCGACCCCCGAGAACTAGAAGCCAACTACACATCTGGCTACATCCCCCTTGGTTCAAAGTCCCCCACCGCCTACCCCGTATTCGTCTACGGCACCGAAGTCTTCGAGGTCAGTGCCTCTCTTCGTGACCGAGCCCTCTCTCTCGCCCGCACAGCAACTCTCGCCGACTCTCCAACTGCTATCGAATACCGCCAAAAATACCCGCAAGCCCCTGCGAATACAGCGCCGGATTTTTTTGCTGGGGACGTTCAAACCAGCGATGCTTTTTGGCATGGCGCGCTCCTAGGAGATGCTTTCGAAACCTATGTTATGGCTCTGACCAACGGATCTGGACGTGCGTGTATGACGGCCCAAGAGGACAATGCGGTCCTCGAATCCATGACCAGAGGAGCTGTTTCACGCCAAGTTGATTTTACTCGTATCATTTTGATGCGGACGGCTGCCAACTTTGATCGTCCGCCTCCAGGGGAGAGTGCCAGTGAGCAGTTACTGTATGTTAATCAAGGTGGTTTTGGGATTGGGATGGATAATCTATATCTTGCTGGACGGCCGATTGTAGATGATTTACTGGAGAACTGGCAGGAAGTATATGAGATAGGCATTCCAGCTACGAATTACGTGGGGGATATATTTGGAAGTATTAAGGGACAGAATGTCAAGATAGACATCGGGTATGTTTGTATTTGGGCTTGATAGCGGTAATTTTCTGTTGGTATCCTAGCACTGACTCTTTTACAGATCTCCAGATAGCCAAGAAGGCTAAATTGAAAGGCCAGCATTGCATAATTTAGAGAGGACATGGGAGCTGAAATACGTACGAGGGAATATATAGACATAGAGGTTCCTGTCTTTGCGGAGTACAGCGATATAGATAAACTAGTTTGCCGCATTCATAAAATAAGGACAGGGCGGTTGGTTGAGTTGGAGTCTGTCATGAGCGTGCACACTTCTCTTCAGAGACTGTACGCTCAATTTAGACAGACTAAACTACTCCAAGATACCCATAGCATAATATGATCTTGCATTATCCATATTTCTTTATTGCTAGAAGCAATCCTTGTGACAGGTAACCTTCGCCCTACTTATGACAAATAAACCGAGCTCGAGGAGGCGTATTTCATTCAGTTTCAGGAGGTAGGTTATTTAAAATGAACGAAAACCCTGCTAGTAGGTACTTGTGTATTAATTGTCAATTTCTGTTATAATACTCGCAGAAGGAGGTTTAGTGATCAAGTACAGCAAACTAGTAAATTGAGTAGTATTCGAAGTCTAGATCTATATAAGTGGTGCACTCAAGACCGAGAAGAAAGTTGAAATGAAGCTATCCTCGTGCCAACTGCTGTTTGATATGAGTTTGATTATCACCTTTGCCGAGTTATCCCCTAAAGTAAAGTTTCCCCTCTGCTCATTATACAGTATCAGTTTTCAGCTCTGTAACTATGGTAGTAAACTCCTACCACTTAATTTTCCAAGTTTATTTTCCTAGTGCTCAAGCCTCATCTACCAAAGTACGTTCTCCTTCTATCTAGCTTAGAGCCAAGAATTCATCTGGCATCTCTCTTTTGCCCCTTACAAGACACCAGGTATTTGCTAGACATAGATGAGGGTTGAAGACATGATTGGAAATCCGAGCTTGCTCAAAATCTATCCGATGAAAACGTGAGCATAAAAAATGGAAGATTGCATACTGGGCAGTGAAACGGCAGATTATAAAGAAGCTGGATTCGGTACTACGAACACTGCATAACTGTACACAATGCACGTGGGCTTGCGCTCATGAATCGAGATCTCCATTATGTGATGCAAGATTTTTGAAATGAAAGGAGATTTCAAGGCGGGCCGGGGATATAAAAATAGTCCAGACTAAGAGTGCTGTATTTGCAGTAACGTCGACATCTATTACATCATCAAGAGCCGAGCTGAAGCAACGTAGAGAGGTGAATCAACTTGAAAGAAGAGAAGAGCTACCGTAAGAAGATTTCCCGCTTAATAAACTTAGATTAAAGGAGGAAGCATGAAGTACACACGGTGTTAGATTTATAGAATTGGAAAGGCATTGAGAAGCCTAGCTTTCGAGCCCGGCGGAGAATAGCTCCGCGGTCGTTCTGTTAAAACCCTCCTATCTCAAGATAATACCAAACTAAGATCGCACAAAGATTCTGCTCCTTTGAGTATCATTCTGGCAATTTCTGCCTATCTAAGTTGCCAGTTTGCTAGCGTCTGGTATTCTTGGCCCGTCGCTACAAAGTGTCCACCGGAACGCCTGTATGATGCATTAAGATATCTCCTATCCATCCATCGACCAAATCGAAATTAGCTAGAATACAAGCAGCGCCTCCCCAGTCGCCATCGCCATTTTTACCATCTTATCACTGATCGTCTCGTTTACCTCCTCATCGGTTACCGCTTCTTCACGCTTGGTCGAGGCTTGCATTCTTCAGCGCCAACTGGATGAATCATGATCTTATTCGGGTATTGCGGTGTATTAGCTGCATAACCTTTGCTCCAGTCGTAGCTGACAGCGTAGGCAAAAACTTGACCGGTTCTGTCAAAAGCGGTTGCTGTGATGGAGCCACCAACTGATGGGTATCCCTTCAGTCGGTGTTTAGCAATTCCATCCCAGAAGTGGAAGGTTCCATCAGAGCCAGCGGTACTGAAGGTGCCATGTACGGGATGGAAGGAGACAGCATTCACGGAGTAGACATTTGTCATATTATTACTTGGTGGGTCGCGATGGCATTTGAAGGAGAAATTGGAGCTACCATGATGTCAGTATATTTATTAAGACGTGCGCAGGCAGTAATGTTGGAAATGACTTACGATGCATCCTTCTCCTCAACATACTGAATAGCGAGTCTTCCCTCGATACTTCCAACAGCAAAGCCTGTTGCGTCTGAAAAGCAGCTAACCACTCTCGTCTGCCACTTCAAGGGACTCTGCAATGTCTTGTAAAATTTGCTCGGTTCACTCAGGTTGATCACATTAATATATCGATCCGCAGTACCAATGACCAAGAGATTCTTCTTAACGTCCAACGTGTAAACCCGCTCCTGGCATTGCACAGTAGCTACCGCAGTTTGTTGGCGGAGATCCCAATACTTGACAGTCTTATCCCAAGAGCCGGTAACGATCATGGGCTGGTTTGACGCGGGTACCTCGAAGAAACGTACACAGCGGATAGGTTGGTCGTGAGCGGCTACTTGTGTTGCTGTGTTTGTGCCGGCTGCTAAATCGATCATCCGCGCAGCTTTGTCTGCTCCTGCACCAACGACCTTTGATCCATCCTGCACATAATGTTAGCCGCGATTGTTTTCCTTGGGCACTGTGGAAACGGGTGTCTTACGGGTGACCAGGAGCAACTAAACACCGGAGCTTCACATTCAAAGAAAGCTTTCCCAGTACTTTGCAGATTCCCCGTAATCTCATATATCCTGACCTTCTTGTCCCAGGATGCAACAGCCAGATGCTCGGACTGCGGGGAAAACGAGATGTCGGAGATGCTGTCATCAGGAGGAGTTGTGAGAGCAACATCTTTGGTCAAGTCGCCCAGAGTATTTGCCTGGCTCGTTGAGCTGGCAGTCCCAAAGAGACCTGTCATGGTGGCGGACTGCCTGTTTGTGCGCAGTTTGATGAAGGCGTCGAGGCCGTTCGACGTTCAAAGAATGATGTGGTCGAGGGGGGGTGGCCTTGGCTTTGTAATGGATTGACCTCCAGGCAGACCTTTCCTTTCAAGCAGTTCGACTTGGGATTTCACGTCGCGACTGCTGCTTTGGGGCTGCACCAATCAAGGACCCTTGTTGCGTCGAGGGCGGCGCTAAGGACGGAAGCTAAAATAATCCGCCTACAAATAAATTTCCAGAGCTTCGAATTTTCTTCTCTTCTTCTCTTCTCCAACTCCTCGCTCAAAGAATCGCATTCGAAGCACACATACAGAGAAGCCATCCGGTTTCTCAGCTAGCAATAGCTATTATGCTTTGGGAGAAAGTCCCCGGACACCCTTCTTTTTGAAGGATTGCGGAAACGCGCCGCCATAGAAGCACATTGCGGCCTCTCCTCTGCCGATTCCTCGATATTCCCTCCACCTCTTCGCCGTTTGCACCAGGCTCTCGCCAATCCTGGAACCTCGATTCTTAGCTTGGGAGACCACATGGATGAAGATATGAGTCCGCGCTTCTTTGCGATGTTTCTTGGAGAAAGGCTGGGTGGGTTTGTGGGAGGTGAGGAGACTGTTCTTGGGCCGTCGGAGATGTTCTGGCAGCTGGAGGTTTTTTGTCGAGATTGATAGTCATGCGATTGCCTCTCTTGCTGTGCAAACAGCGAAGAGGTAACTCGATGGGGCTTATTCTTGATGCGAGGGGCTCTCATTCTTTTGGGCCTATAGCTTATAGAAAGCGGGAGCAGTTGCCGGAGGTCAGAACGCACACTCTTATGCTTCCCTCATGGGAAGCACTTGTTCGGAATGAAGGCATGCTACTCCAGAAGCTCTCTCGAAGGAGCTGGGCTCCAACTGTTCAGGTGATGATTACCAAATAGAGTCAAGCACTGATGTGACCCGTGTAAAAAGCGGTGCCACTGTTGATGACACGAATTGCATAATGCATATCTGATGAACAGTTCGAAGATTTTCCTTGTGTTTTTGCTCCTGGCGCACAGTACAAGTTGTTTGGTTCAAGTCGGATCTCATTATTACTCCGGTTTATATAGATAGATAGCAATACATAATGTACTATTCCCCGATAGTCCTCATATCCTTTATCCATGCCTGCCCGAGATCAGATATGCTCGCTGGTCCTAAACGCCGGGCCCAAGATACTCCTACATCAATCCACCCAACACAACCTTGCCGATGCCAGCTACTTCACTCCTAACACCGGATCGACTGCTTTCCTCAAACTCCTTGACCACCCCATGAACGATAATCTTTCTAACCTTCGCATCAGCCTTCGTAAACATCTCAGCTACCGCCGGACTACACTCCCTCGGCGAGGCTACTAGGCTCATCAGCTTCGTGTAACAGTCGATTAAGACGTCGCACAATGTCGCAAAAGTCTCGTAGAAATCCGGATCAAAAGGTAACGATGGCGTTAATAGATGGATGTATTCCTCCCCAGGAAGAAGTTCCGTCTCGCCAATAGGGAACGAAGTAGCAGAGTTTTGTCCGGTAGAAGCAAGACCCCCATTCGGAGACTTGGAGTCGAAGGAATCATTCCCCATAGGCAGCCCGATTTCTGCTGCTGAACTGGTCCTCCGACCTTTGCCCACCGTCCCAGTCGCCCTTCGAAACATTTGTGGAAACTTCGCTCTTGATAATGATGACGAGGACCCGTCCGGCGGGTGTATGCTTTGGAAAGATTCGAATTCGGACAAGAGGGCATTCAGCGTTTTGAGAAACTCCATCGCAGTCGAGGAGCTGAGGTCGACTACTAGCGGGACGGATAATCCCAGGAGAAGATAATTTGTTGCGCGTCGCGCGAGTTTGCGAGAATCAAAATAAGGCATCTTATGTAAATCGTTCTTGTTAAATAATAATGTATTGAACCAATATACCCGGCCCTCATGGCTGAGAAGAGGTTAGAAAGTGGCATTGCAGATGGGGCTTTTGAGACTTACGCTTTTCGTAGATAATCTAGTGTTGATATTCGTTTCGAAGATGTCTCCTGGATGTGCTGGTAGGTGATTGACTCCGACGTCGGGCTTGACAGAGATAACGAGGCCGGCGGAGGAGGGAGATTCGACGCTCCATTGGAACTCGGAGACTGGTATCCTGTCGAGGGTCTGACGATCATATTCACATAAGGTGTTGTCGATGTGATCGAGTCGGGGGATGCGGGGGGCTGCGCAGCTTCGGCGCTGGCAGTAACTTCTGCGAAGCTGTCTGCGGCAGACTTTGCTAGTAGATCTTCTTGCAATGCAGCAGATGGAAGCTCGGGCAAGGGAGTATTGTCCGTGTGCTGTGTCGAAGTATGTGTGCGCTTTTCAGGCGATGGATTGTGGAGGCCGGTCGCAGGACCAGTCTTATGAGGTTTCCTGGGGGACCTAGTGGAAGAAAAGGAGGATTTGCGACCGAAGGTCGATGCTCTCAAGGTCGTTGTACTTTCCGAAGGGGTTCCGCTGCTGGTGTTTGGCCGGGTTGGAGTTTTGCTGCCACTGAGTCTGGATAACAGCCCTCCGGTCGTGGTTGAAACTATGGTTCGGTGCATCTCGTCTGCGCTATCTGGGAATGGGCCTTTGGGGGCCGCGAGCGTTTGTCTACTTGAGCATCCTCAACACTTCCTCGAGTGTTTCTGCAAGTATTTCCACCGAAATCGAAGCGTCTTATAGAGCTCTCTACTCTGCTAAGACCTCCAAGAACAAAGGGGATCGATTCGAAGGCTGAAAATCCACCAGCGCTGGGAAGTACAGACGCCAAAAGACGGGCTACAGTTCGTATGTCCCAGCTGAAGGTGGTACTACTGCGGGTTGGCCTACCTGCGCACGTATCCTTCTTTTTAGAAGGAAATAAATGCGAAGAAGATGAGGATGGGAAGAGGGTGAGAATCCCGCCACGTATCGACGTCTCCCGGTCCGGTCTAGGTATATGAGTTGACTTATAACTCTGAGTCCTAGTTCGAAACAAAAGCTATTCTCTTGGCCCCCAGGAGGCCCCTCAGAGCCCTGAAAGCGTTCGGCAGGATTACTGGGGATCTATACTGCCGCTGCCCCTGAAGCCACCAGCATGACAACGGCTTCCTTGCAGAGATCATCACCTTCAAAACCGACCACTCGACGAGCTGTCTGCCCAAGGCGGTAAGGTACGGCGCCTCAAATACTCGAACGGCACTCCACCCCACCATCTATCTCACCGACGTAAAATCGTCTTGACAGCATCTGGATTCTCCCAACAAGTTCCTCGATAACCATCCATACCATTATGACTTCAGCCCTGCCCCAGAACGATCAAGACGGCCCCTTTGGAGAGCCCGCACCCAAGATCCTCGAAGACAGAATATGGATCGATGGCTGCTGGGACTTCTTCCACCATGGTAACTACCGTGGCCAACTCGTACAACTCGATATGTTAACATGACACAGGTCATGCTGGGGCTATGCTGCAATCACGGCAGCTGGGCACTGAGCTCTATGTTGGGGTTCACTCGGATGAAGCAATCTTGGAGAATAAAGGCCCGACGGTGATGACGCTGGAAGAACGGTAATAGCAGAGCGCGCAAGGCCCTGGATAATTCGCTGATTCTGTTTCTCAAGAGTCGCTGCAGTCAACGCTTGCAGATGGGTCACCAAATCAGTGCCTTATGCCCCCTATGTCACTTCGCTGCCATGGATTTCACATTACGGATGCCAGTTCGTGGTTCATGGGGATGATATTACTTCGGATAGCAGTGGGGAGGACTGCTACCGGTTTGTGAAGGCCGCGGGGAGATTCAAGGTCGTCAAGAGAACGCCGAGTATATCGACAACAGATCTAGTTGGAAGAATGCTGCTATGCACGCGAACACACTTTATCAAATCGCTGGCAAACCGTTTAACCGGGGACGAGGGCTCAGCTCGTCTGGAAGAACGGAAAGCAGATGGGGAAAATATGACCGAGAGGATTAGGCAATATGCCACCGATGAGAGTGGTCTCAAACCAGGGTCGAGTGTATGGTTCTGGAAAGCCTCGAAGAAAGCAAGAGAAGATGATACGGAGGAAGAGAAAGGAGAGTTCGACTGTCTCTGTCAAGGTTCCCAGCCAAAGCCAGGCCAACGAGTCGTCTACGTGGATGGGGGTTTTGATCTTTTCTCCTCGGGGCACATCGAATTCCTACGTCAAGTCATCGAGGCCGAAGAGAGCCTCGGCAAGAAGGAGGGATGGTACAGCAAGGAAGCTGTCGAAGAACGAGTTGGAAAGGGCCAAGATTATGGCCCAGTGTTCGTTGTTGCTGGTGTTCATGATGACGAAGTAATAAATCGTTGGAAGGGGGTAAATTACCCCATTATGAATATATATGAGAGAGGACTCTGTGTTTTACAATGCAAGGTAAGTTTTCTGGTTTCAGCTCGAGTATAAGCTCTAATGTTACTCAGTACGTCAACTCGGTGATATTTGGAGCTCCTTTCACGCCTACCAATGCCTATCTCACTTCAACTCCCTGGGGAACTCCCGATGCTGTCTATCATGGCCCGACCAGCTTTATGCCGCTTACCTACGACCCATACACAGCACCTAAACAAATGAAGATCTACAAAGAGATTGGCCAGCACGATTTCTCTTCTGTGAATGCTGGGACCATCGTCCAAAGAATCTTACGAAGTCGGGACATGTACGAGGAACGACAACGTGTAAAAGGCGTCAAGGGAATTGGCGAAGAAGCACAGAAGAGAAGGGAGATTATGGAAGAAGAGCAGCGAGTAAAGGAACAAGATAATGCTGTATAGAGGTATTTGGATCCTTCCTTGGCTACGTAATGCATTGGTTATGATCCTTTAACGTTGCACCTGTGGTTTGCAGCGTCCAGAACTTACAAAGACCCGATTAGATTTATTAGTCAAGTAAAACATAATCGGGAGATGATCAATCCAGTGAACGGGGCCGTAGGCTCCAGATTTCCGCTGTTTGATTTGGTGTCTTGGACCCACGCATATGATCCAGACTCACATCACAAGAACATAAGAGTCTTGCATGCAGAAGCTGAAACTCTTAATGGCGTTTCAATTTTATAATTGGCAATCAAAAGATTATCCAATTTCTACCTCTTGATAAACCTCTCCTAGTGCCACACTCACTGAAAGATTTTAGAAAACCCCAAATGATGTCTCAAACAAGTAAATAGAGCTATACCTTGAAAATTAACCCAATAGGTCTTCGTTTTCTACATCCTACACCTCAACTTTTTTTACCTTGACTTTCTTTCTTCTCTTCTCACGTTTACCATTTATTGCATATAAAAGAATGTCACAAGCCTACGCTAGAGTCCTTCCTCCAGTTCCACTTTATCCTCGTCCAAATTTAGCCGAGAAGATACCAAGCAGGCGCGATTCATGTTGCAGATGCCAGATAATTGCATCGCTGAGCTAGGGACGTATAGTTACTCTTCCCTAATATAAGCTCCGGTCAACTAGTTATGCCATTTGACGTCTGAAGGGTGTGTTTGAATTTTAATTGGAGGGGCGACGTTTAACGCACTCGTAGAGTTTGTTATGATGCCGTGCAAATAGTGGGATGACATCAGTTTATTCAAACCCGCTTTCAAGGTCTGCGTACTGGAAAGTTATGGAAATCAAGTTAACCTTCGTATTTTTCATATCAGCATTGATGAAATGCTGCTGCCAGCCTTAGCATCTCCCATTGTAGCATTGATGAAATGCTACTATAAGCCTCTTATACCCTGTTCCTTACCAACACTCCAAGGAGATAACAAAATGTGAAGACGAATGATCCCTCAACTAGACAGCGGTCGCCCTTCTTGTCAGTCCAGTCACTCTCATTCTCTTCACTTTCCTCGGTACACTGGAGATAAACCTCCATCAAGAATGGAACTCATAGTCTAGTCATTTGTTCCAAGTCCGGAATCTATGTGCCAAAGTCATGACGTGTGCTTTGTTAACGGCAAGGATATCACTCACCGATTTGAATCTTTTGTCCTGTCATTGAAGAATTCTTGGCAATATCCAGAAAAGCTTGTGCACAGTCATTCAAGTCCGTCTGCTCATATTAGCAAGATCCCTGAGAAAATCAAATCATGTACAAGCATTACCTCGACCTTTAAGATTGATCTGTCTATTATCGCCTTGATCGCTTCAGAATCGTACTTGTTTCCCTATTACCCCATTCTCAGTTTGCAATTCCCAAGTTAGTCGGAAGAAATTAATTCACCCATTCCGTAAGCAACAACCCAGGTAACACGGCATTAACCCTAATCTTCGGCCCCTGCGTAGTGGCCAAACACTTCATCAGATGCAACTGCGCCGCCTTAGTAACGGAATATGGCATGCTGCTTCCAGCAGGGTTCCTGCCCGCAACGCTGGATGTTATGATCAAAGCGCCACCGTCAGGGTTGGAGTTAAAAGTCGGTGCTGCTTCTCGGAGGAGGTAGGATTGGGCTTTGACATTAACGGCAAAGCAGGTATCCCAATCGACGGCGGTTGGGGCGTTAAGGTCGGAGAAATTTGAGAAGCGGGTGTAGCCCTTTGGCAAAGGTCAGCTTTTGGAGGCAGGAGTTAATTGGGGAATTTACAGCGTTGGAGATGATTATATCTAGACCGCCAAGCTTCTCTATAGATTCTTCGACGACTTTGGTACAGTCTGCCTCGATGCCCATATCCTGGAGTGTTGTCAGTTCAAGATTTTTTGGAATTGAGGTTGTACACTCGCTATTCAACCTCGAGGACGGTTCGATAAAACTACTTACGGCCTGGATCAGAACCACTTTAGAGCCATACTCTTCTTCGATCTTATCAGCAACGCCCTTTGCTCTATCCCCGCTCTCGTTGTAATTGATGGCGACATTGCATCCCTCTGCTGCAAATTTGAGGCAGATGAGTTCTCCGAGTCCACTGTAGATATGTGAGTCTTTGGTGTTGATAATGTGCTTTTGAAAAAGAAAGTACTCAATTAAAGATATTTTTGAAGTGAAGTTCAATAATAGAGGGGTAGGAGCAACACGATAGCATGGGGTCGAGCTAAAGTCCAATGGGATTGAAACACTCACCGCGATCCTCCTGTTACAAGGACGTTCCTATTTTTCAGAGAATAAGGCATCTTCTCGAAGGCTCTTGTGAAAGAGAATCCCGGAAATATCAAGAGGCCCAATTTCTTGTTGGCGCTAGATAGATGGGGGTTACTCAGTGTTACTGTACGAGCAGAGAGCCAGCAGCAAAAGCGGGGCAAGATACGACCCCTGAATACCCGTCTCGGCAGCAAGCCAGATTCGACCGCAATTCCGGCGGCGGGTCAAATGATCAATATACTGTAGTAACGAACCTCAACGTCCCATGATCGACCAAATAATTGAAGATGTTTTTGTTCTTCAGGACAGATATTCTTTGGAAGCAACTCTTCCTTGGGCTACCACTGGGCAGTTATCATACAAAAACAATCACTTTAGACTCAGCGGAAAACTGCAAGTACTGGGCAATCCTCTATGCCTTTTCCCGAAGCTAAAGTACAAGCTGGTTTCATGTACCAGTTACCATCGATGCCACGATGTGTCCCAATCCGAAGTCAAGTTCTGCTATCCGCCAGCAGACAACATCCACCGTACGCCTGCCTGCTATCAGATATCAAGATACCCAGATAACAGCGACTACTTCCGGATCAATGCATTCCTAATTTAGACGCTCTTAGCCTTGTCATCCTCGTCGATGCTGCTCTCGGAGCTCTCTGAGGTGACACGGCTAGCCTCTGTAAACTCCTCCCCGTTAGCACCATGGATCTCCTCCTCAAAGACAGGCTCCCGGTCAATCTGCTCGAACTTGGTCTTGAAGTCCTTCAGACCGGCAGTGTAGCTGCTGCTGTTGGAGCGACGACGAGCATTGGCAAGATTGAAGCCTTCATCTTGCACTTCCTCGCCATCAACACCCCTATATGAAGTTATACGTCAGCCGAGTCATAGATATACCGCCTGTCAAACACTAACCAGCCTCCCTTGCCAGCACCGTTCTTCTTGGTCTTCTTTGGGTCGGTATCGACGTGACCAGACTTGGCGAAGTAACGAGGTAGATGCTGCGAGAAGCTTCGTTAGTCTTGAGAAAAAACAATGAGGAGTAACGGCAGAAACATTGGAGGTCATTTGACTTACTTCAGCAGCGGCCGCAGTGCCATCAGCCAATCCAGCGTGGTCTATGAGCTGATATTAGCGTCTACCTTTATTGATACCCCAATTGCGGAATTGGCGGTGAATCGGATCTTTTGAGATGTTGACATTGCGTTCACAGTGTCAAGTATCTCGTCTCGAAAGTGCCGAGTGCAGTGAATAGCTTTAGGAGAGCGGTACATACCACGATCGTTGTACTTTTGTGTCTTGCCCACTACCAATTGGTTAGCAGAAGCTCAGAAAAAGCTATGAAGATGCACATTGCTCTCGCAATGATGTTGGGAAGCCGTTGAGGTTATGGAATCTGGTACAAGGAGATGGAAGCTGACGGGGAAGGCGGGGTAAAAGCAGGACGAAACCATTGCTGATTGACTTACTGATTGCGGTTTGATGGGTTGTTTGTGGAATAGAAAGAGTCAATGGATGCCGGTAAGCTTTCGTAGATGGATGTGATTTGGTTGATGAAGTTGGAGAAGAGGAGGAGAAGCAGTAGGCGATGTCCTTTAAAGGTCCAGAGAAAGCGATCGCGTGACATTGCGACTCATCGCATGTTTAAGCTTCCTTGCCCTCTGGATCCGCTTGCCATTGCCACTTACGTATGTGCTTGAAGCTCGATGTTACTGTATACAAGAGTCGGACAGGTACCGGCAATGGAACCACCACGTTGTCTCTACTGTATCTGCCTGGTTATTTGCCTCCATGAGAATTCCGATTTGATTCCCGACTTCATATCGATGTCACGCCCCCGACTGAAATCCGGGGCAGAGGCCTCTTAGCGTCTGGTCATTAGTTCTAACAAGTCACACGTCATTGGACCACGATCAAGCAGTTTTAACCCCTCCTCCGGCTTAGCTTCGGCTCCAGCTGATGGCTGAATAATTGATTGTTGATTTGGGCATCTCCGGTATAAAATCTCTTCTTCCACTTTACGCGTCGCGTATCCATCAGCAACTTCCACCAACCTCTAGAGCAATAGACGTGTTAAGCTGCCTTTGCAACCTTTCTTTCCAAGTCCCTCCTTCTGGACCCTGACGTCAAATGGCGCCCTCTTTCACCATCGACAACGCCTCCGACTTCAGTCCGGTCACCTCTACAACAAAGAGTGTTTCTCCCCAAGTGAGGACTCTTTTGCTTGCACCTCCTTCCATCTCCAGCCATGAAGAGAAGCTCCGCGAGATTGTCTCGGCCCACGACAGAGCTTTCACAGACCTGCAGATGCTTGATCGCCTCTCTGCGGGGTTCGTCACTCTTCCCGATGCCACCTACGATTTGATTTTGATCCTTACCGACGCCGACTCGACCAGAACCGAATCTACACAATTACTCGACCGGAATTTACTTGAGAAGATCGTACAGGCAATGAAGTTAGGTGGCAAGCTCCAGGCTCAAGATGGAACATTTGGACAAGTGGGAAACGAGGTTCAGGAGGCAATCCTCGTTGGCTTAATCGCCGAGGGAGGGGTAATGGTTAAGCCAGATTACAGTGCTAGCGAGGCCATTCCACTTCGACTACGCAGGAAGGGTAAGGGTGGTGCCGTTTCTAATGCAGGACCTGCCGTGGGAACCGCTGCTGTTCAACTGAATGGAAAGCGGAACAACATCGATATGGCCCCTTCTAAGCCAGCTGGTGTTGGATTTGTGGACTTCAGCGATGATTTCGGAGTACCTATAATCACGGGGGAAGATGATGACGATGACGAGCTCATCGATGAGGACTCTCTACTCACAGAGGAAGACCTGAAGAGAGCCGTCACTGTCCGTAAGCTTGTCTTGCATAAACCTGCTTACAAAAACACGCTAACGAACTCCCCAGCGCCTGAATGTATAGCTCGAGTTGGTAAGCGTCGTCGAGCATGTAAAGACTGCACCTGTGGACTTGCCCAGAAGATCGCAGCCGAGGACGCAGCAAAGAGGGAAGAAGCTGATGCCAAACTCAAGACTCTTAAGCTTAGTGCTGATGATCTTGCAGAGGTCGACTTTACCGTACAAGGCAAAGTAGGATCATGCGGAAACTGCAGTTTAGGAGACGCTTTTAGATGTGACGGTTGTCCGTACATTGGAATGCCAGCTTTCAAACCTGGTGAGGAGGTCCGTCTTCTTAACAATGTCGCTCAGTTGTGAGGGTTTAATTGCATTGGTTGGAATGGCGTTAGGAGAGGGTTGGTCAGGCCTTCGCGGCGTTTGCATAAGAGATTCGGCCTCATAGGATGACTCGCCGCGGCGTTTGGTATAAGATACATGAGGATTCTACGAAACAGAATTATTTGCTCCACTCCCTACTGTATACACACTCCTCTATCTTAACTTTGGCATTTGATGCACCCCGAAGATATTATAATTTGCATCACGTGATGCCACGCATTCGCCAAACCCCTTCTACGCCCCTGTCTATTTTTCTGTAGTCTCGGTACCTATCGTTGGACCCTTGCATCAAGGTCTCACATCTCCAAAACGCTCTACATTCTCAGCCCTGAATTTTGCATAAAACTTCGATTTCTAGCTCTTTGATTTGGAAAGTTGAACTCTACAAATATTGCCCTCATGGATGGTTTACTAAAATTAGTATATTTTAGGGGTGTGGTAGGGTTAATGGGCGCAATTTTGAAGAGGGCGTTTGCTGCGTTTCTTTGAGACTAATAATTAGTGATAAGTGCAATGCAAGTGTACCAGAGAAATTTAATTATGAAAGTCAAAGAAGCCGCTATGATTGATATTTACTATGTTCTGTATATATATACCTTTTATAGGGTGCTCAAGATATCCGGTAACTAAGGTACAGAGATCCCTTATTAGGGACCCGACGACTGTGAAGATCGAGTGAGACAGTTAATACTCACCAGGGGTATTCATTGTAACTAAACTTCAAAGGCGAGAAGTAAATCCAAAAAGCGAACACTTTGCAGTTGCGTAGCCAGTTCAAGAGAAGGATGGAAAATACATTTCAATCGGAATGTATCAACTTACCGGCAAGACGGTGCTGCTTCTGCTCGATCTGACACGAAGGGCTGAGGCTGTGTAACTAATCAGAAGGCGTCACACTAGCTTCGCGCCCTATTTAATAGACAATCTCAAATGGGGCTTAAGCCAAAAAATATTGCAGTAGAAAACCTGCTATTCTAGATTTATAGTACCATGCGTATAGCCTCGATTCGTCACATATAGATACGATAACTACTAACTCAGGAACAACTTTAAAAAGCTGCAGCCTTTGCACTTGCCATTAGCTCATGCTGCAAATCAAAAGAGCCATAAGTGTAACGAAGACCAAATGAACAACTACAGTTTAACAAGAGAAGTATAAATAATTGGTAAGTCTAAAATATCTTACACTACATTAGTCACACTCTCAAGTCAAATTTGGACTCGACTTAACCATTATGACTCTAGCATCTTCCTTCCAGTTCTATGAAATCCAGCTACCCCGGTGGGATTACTTCTTGAGAGGACTAGAGACAATTTTTTCTTGTCTTAAACTGTTGCATTGCCTTGCTAGCAGGCTTCTTGCCCTGCCCCTCAACAGTGATAAATCGAACTCGCAGTGCATTGAAAGTTTCACTAAACGGATGCAAACCAAACCTCCTACCTCCTGGTATGACTATTGAATCTCCATCTTCGTAGTACCACTGGAGGGTCGGCTCTACCGATATGAGCCCTTGCTCATAGACAAAATAAGACTTTTTTGAGCTTTCGGAGATTCTGAAAGGTTCCCTGTAGTATTTGAGAGTTTCTACTATTTGGCTTTGCTCTCCTTTGCGTACTGCTATTAAAGGCTTTTCTCCCGAAACTGCGGGCTCTTGCTTGGTTTCATGTGACGGCATTGGAGCATTAGCGCTAGAATTGGGGTTTGTTTCGATAGGCACTGTATTCTGGCTGACGCTCGGGACTGGAAGTGTCTCATGCGCTACCTGCTTTCCCCACACAACTTTTGAAATGACAGATGCCGCATCCTCATACTCGGTATTTGCGGCCTGCTGCCCTTTTTCCGAAGTAGGAACTGTCAACTCCTCATTTTGGCCTTTTTGTGAGGTAGGTGAACCTTCTACTCCAAGAGGTGTTTCTGTATGGACTGGCATCTCGGCTAGAATGGATGGGTCAGGGACGTCCCTGATGATGATGCATGGGGTGAAATCTTCGAAGATGACTCGTTTTTTTTTGTTATCGAGAAAAATGTTACACCATAAACGACCAAGAGCACGATGCCTTCTAAATAAGTGTCCACTTGTTGAAAACCTTGTGATTTTCTTATCCTCTGGACCGATCTTGTTTGCATGCCGGATGTACATATATTCTCCAACATCTTCGAAGAGTTGCGCTCCTGGCAATGGTAGCCATGGCTGCCAAATGGGCTTCAGGGGAGGTACAAAATCCAGATTTCGGAGACCTGTTATCAACAATTCGGCTGCTTTTGGTTTGATGAAGTCTAAAAGTTTGGAAGTGGTACAAATATCGTAATTAGGAATTTCAAACTCAGTCACACGAAGAAGGGCACCATGATCGAACTTAGTAGGGTGCATGGTTTGAAGTGAAACACCGGTATACCTAAATTTGCCAAGTATGGTATGTTGCAATGGCGCAGGTCCACGGAGCCTATCGAATTGGATTAACACAGGCAGAGAACTACGCGGATAGAGAACTTACTGCGGAAGAATAGATGGATGGAGATTCAGCCCTCCATACTCGGCAGAATTAAGGATCCTTGCGGGAACAAGTAGGCCGAATGAGACGGTGATGACCAGATTTATTAATTCCCCATCCGGTTTTGGTAGCTGCTACAGTAAGTTGCCATACATAACCATATGCTTGTCAGCTGCTTACCTCCCACCCAGTAAATGTATCCCTTTCATGAACAGGAAGCCCCAATGACTGGGCAACAGCTTTGACTGGGACTGATGGAGATTAGTATGAATACTAATAAAAATATTCCAGAGTTTGCACACCTTCTCTGACGGTCTTCATCGAACGTCCAGCCCGCTTTCCGGGACGACACAACACATCGATAGACTTGATGAGATGCGGGTTGCGCCCCTTCTCTGCGCAGAGTGCCATGAGAGCCTCACTACTAAACCCATCGGAGCCACAGAAGAGAATACGAAGAGGCTTTTGAGATCTACGTCTTGCATCCTGCACGTAGTCTTCGGCATTAAAGAAGCCGCCAGGAGGTTTCGGTTTTGAGACTTTTGGGAGCAGCTTTGCCATCGACGGCTTGGGAAATTCGGATGGAGTTCTTCGAGCCTGTACAGACTTCGTTCTCCTTGGTACATTTCGGAGGCTTGGGGCCAGTGGGTTTGATAGTGGTAATGGCCCATTTTTGGTCTTGCGTATTTCTGTCTCAGTGGTATCGTCGGTGCCATATGACTCCGGCGCAAAGGGCTTCGGGTAGGGGGCCGTGATTGATTTTGAAGAATTTATTGTGCTGCGAGCTTGTTCTAAATGAGCTAACAGCTTTTCTCTCTCTGTTGATAGATTTTTTCTCCCTGTTGTTTTTGAAGGAGACGTTGGCCATGCTGGTGTTGGCTCGGAGGTATGAGGTGAATATGGCTCTGAAAGACGGGCAAGATCAAAGGGGTCATCCAATGTCTCACCATCATCGTATAACGTTGATGCCGAGGAGGAGGAAGATTTCGAGGAAAGCTTTGAGGAGGTCGCTGACTCCTTTATAGATGTAATAGGCACTAGTTCATCGCCCTTGTTGGTGGTAAAAAAACGATGCTTAGCTGTAATCCCCGAGGGTCCGGTTATAACCTTGAGTACACGACAGGACCTCATTGATGCGGCTTTGCTGGAATGAAATGAAATTCACAGCACTAAGCTAGAGAACTTTGACTAATGATAATACCAAGTAAGTACTTTCGTAGCCAAGTCTGAATTTTGCCTAAGGCTGTGATCAGATTGAACCCCTGCTTAGTCAAGACAACTTCGTCGATCATTTCTCTGGCTCTCTCAGGGCTCCTCCTGGGAAATATTCTTGGGTGATGTAATATATCCCTTTTGTCCCTTTCTCAAAGGAAATGAAGATATACTACGATAGATTCAAGTTGTCATGACTAAGCGCGGGTTATTCGAACTAACAACTGTTGGAATGCTTGTGAATTCGTGTCATGACATCACTCACTGGGGGAGGCTCGAGGACTATCGCGTTCTCTGCATGTGGTGCGTGTTGACTGCGGCAATTCCCCTTCACCGCTTCCACTCCCATCTTCATTCTACACATTATATTATATTGCCCATCCACCATCGTCTTCCGAAAATGCTATGTCTGCACCTACTTCTAGTGGGCAGCCCAGGAAGGTGGTTCCCGCGCATCTGGGGTTCTTAGCCATTTATAACCCCTCCTTGGGTACAACAGACGAAACGCTGGAGGACCAGATCGTGTACTATTCTCCGCCCAACACCTCTACGAACGACAAACACCAGAGACCAACAGAAGACTGGATCCGAGAACAGCACAATGAACAGCTGAGACAGATTGGCCTCGCCCAGGGCATGATAGAGTTTGGCAGGAGTTTCTCCAATGGCAAGGCCGTAGATACAGTGGAAACCGAGAAGTCTCGCATCGTACTTCACGAGCTCGAAGCAGGCTGGTGGATTTTAGCTGTAATGCACCCCCGCCCACAACTATGCGGCTTTTCATGCTAATCGCCTCATATAGTCAATCGCCTTAACTACCCTTCCGAGCACCACAAAAATTCCTGCGGGAAAGGACAAAAGCACAGAACAACAAGAAACGGTGGAATACTCTTCTCGTGAAGTCAAGCCTACCATTTTACTTCTGGGAGATCTCCTTCGCGCCCACTCTATCTTTCTCCTACACCATGCATCGTCTCTAAGCGTACTCTATGCTCGCACTAGGAGGGCGAAATATATTAGCATACTTGGTCGTTATTGGGATACGTTTCTCTCGACCTGGAATGTCCTTATGCATGGAAATCCTGCGAATACTCTGTATAGGGGAATCAAACTTGCTGCTTGTGGCGAACTGGGAGTTGGTGTAGGAGAGGAGGACCGAGGCAGTGGAGAACGTGATGTGCTGGAGGGGTTCGTTGGGCGTATAGATGGTCTCGTTGATGTGATTGTCTCCAAATTTGGGGAGGGAGACCCTATAGATGGTCCCAGAGTTGAAGCTAGTAAAACAGAGCTGTCAGGACCCCAATCTAATGACCCCTGGCTTGGCTCTGGAAACGAGCCGGCCGCAGAGGACGGTGCGATTTTCCTTGGGACTGGCGCACTGTCAAGAAAATCCCTACGCGATGTTTCGCACTGGATTGAAGATTTGTACAGATGGGGCCCTTATGCATATGGAGTGATTGACAATCCATCCTCAAATCCACGGACGAAGAAAACCAAGCACAAGCAGTCAAGAAAGCCTAAAGAGCCGACACAAGAAGTCCTGCCAAACACAGGCCAAGTTTATGGACTCAGTCCTTTAGATACCAAGCAAAACTCAATGTTGATACATGACGGAGGGTCGCCCGAAAGTTTAGAATCGAGGACAAGGAGACCATCTCTTCGCCGTGGCCCTTCCGATTTCACTAGCTCAGACAGCGACGCTAGCAAAGGCAATACATTTGTTAATTTTCTAAAACTTGGATATGGCACACATTGGACCTTGGGCGGGACGGCTTCCAAAGTGAATGGTGACTCCCCGCAAGAATCCGATGCGAAAAAGGAGGAAGCTAGAGGCAATTTAAAGAAAAGGCAAGAAGAACATTTGAGTGACGCGGAAAGGGCATCTGCAAACGCACCCTTCTCTTTTGACATTTCGGGGGGACATTATCTCATCGGACTTCTTGGTGACATTGAAAGTGTAGATGAGGACATTTCTAGACCTGACTCTCTAGCATTGGAACAGCCAACAAATGCGGATGATAGCAATGCCAGATTGCTATTACGCACTTTGGCCTTGGAACTGGAGCGAGGAGAGGAAGCTCACACTAAAGCTGATTTGAACATCGACCTTGAAAATGACGAGACTGAGCCATCGTCCTCTAAGCTCGCAGGACCAGAGCATACAGGGACCTTTAACTCCTTGCTCGAGAGCCAGGATTCAAGCAGGACCAAGAAGCTGCATATTGTAGTTTACGTACACAAACCTTTCATTTTCGTCTTCCTTTTCGAATTGAGAGCCGACATATTGGCACGGAGCAGTCTGTACCGTTCCCTTCATCACCAAATCAGGCCCTTGATCAAGCCACTCCTCACATCAACCACCTACCGCGCCTCCAAACCAGATGTCAGCTCCACGGATAACTCCACAACACCAATTTACGATCTAGTCTGGGACCCTAAACTTCTAACCCTCAACTCCACTATCCCCAATATTCCAGATCCAATTCTCGCCCCCTCTCCCACGCAGGACTCATTGGCCTGGTCCCGAGTCGAAGCCTTGAATACACACATGCAAATCATAAACGCGTACATAGCAAGCAGTAACGATGCATCACAGTTAGAGCGAACCTGCAAAACGAGCCGTGGATGGTGGGTCGTCTGGACCCGCGTCCCCGACCCAGAGCCCCGGCAGCCTTCTCTTGCATCAGGTTTAGTCCGTGTTCCAGGCTTGATCTCAGAAGATACCACCGATGAGAACCAGGCTCCCCCAACTCTCAACCCCGTTAGAGCTCCATCGAGAGAAACGAGTACGCACGAGTTCTTGGAAAATGGGATCAATGAAGAGAATGGGCCGAGAGATAAAGAGATACTTTTGATAAGGAGGGCGAGTGATTATGCAGCGGCGAAATCTAGTACTCGGTTTGTGATTGGGAGTCAGAGCGCTGCGAGTGGTGAAGGATGGATATTGGGACCAGGGAAGTTGGCGCAGGGGATTGGAGTGGACACGAAGAGATATATTGAGGGTCTATTGAATTTGAATCGATAGACTACACTATCATGTAGCATGAATTACGGATTGCATATACTCTCGAAAGAATAGCATTTTGTACTTCTAGATTTTTTGAGTTCAGCGAGGTGGTAGGAGAACATCTGGGGATTGTTCTATGTAAATGCATTTAGCGAAATTTAAGTATACGAGCTTTATAATCACAAGATTTGGGCGACGCTATTGAATGTCTCTTCAACCTATTATTTATTCAATTATGCATAGCTGGCGAGCAATAGTATAAAGAAGAACCGAACTTGAGCTTTAAGGGATTCGATATCATGGGACGTGGAATGCATCATTTACCTTGATCGGATAGATAAATATCTGAGAAGGGGACCCACGGGAATTTATATAGATCCTCAAAGGGAGCCTACCTTAAATATCCGTCGGATTTTCTGCCAAAGCAAGCTATAGGAGAAGTTGAGTAGGTGTAACATTTACTTTATAGTCTTTATTTCCGTTTCAAGCCTTAGACGTCCTGGGAAGTGGACAAACCGACTAGATATCTATCTACACGATTGAAGATGGCGGCTCTTTCTTATGTCTAAATTAAAGTGTCATTTGAGATGGCACAGCGGCTGATGGAAGCAAAGATCTAGATTATCTAACGGAAGGACTTACGAGTTAAGGATTGCGAGAAAGATTGGTCTGCTTTGTCCATTTGAACAGTAGTCGATGAACGTATGCCAGGTTCTATACCAACTTTACGCCATTACAGTCCATCCCTACTCGATAGGTCCTCTCTTGGGGGAAAAGGGGGGGCTAAACGAGTACACTAGGGCAAACATTGTCACGTGTAACCCTTTCTGTGGAACATTGGGCATCGAATGTTGTCCATCACAATCAGGATTTGTTGGGTCCCATGCAATCAGAACTGTTGAGCCGCATCAAAATCAAAAAATTACATTAGGCTATGTGCTTCCCATCCTCCCCACCCCTCAAGGCGAGAAAGGCTCGCACATCTGTCACATACTGGAGCCCTTCCAATAATGGCACCAGGTGAAGGAGGTCGTTATCCGTAGGATCACTGATCCACCCTTCTATAGGGATAGCGTTGTCTACTACAAATTTAGCACAACGCACATCACGTAAAGAGAGATTTTTAGAGTGTGAAAATCGTTATGTCGCTTACCTTGATGAAACATGTAGCTTAGAGGACTGTTGTCTAATATCATTACTTTGCTCAGATCTGGTTCCACTGAACTGAGGTCTTTGATGAATGCACCGTGACGGTATGTGCAGTGCTGGCGGTAGTAGCGCGCGGAGAAGAACTTCCTCTCTTGCTCTAGGAAGTCTATCACAGGGTCTGCGTACTCTTGTACTGACGCTGTGAAGACGACCAAGTTGTACCATTTGCAGATCTGGTATTGATCAGTATACGTTCGATCTTGGAGGGTCTCGAAAACTTCAACTCACTCTTCGCAAGAAATCGTCGCAATGCGGTCTCTTGTGCACATAATACAAAATGGGATGCTGTGGCCCGATCATATTTCCTGGAGCTCCAACCAAGTGGTTGATTTTCACCTCAACCATGTGTCCTGTGCTCATGCGGCCTCCTTTAGACATACTATGTATCAAAGTTTCATCCAAATCTAAAATGAGTGTCTTTTGGCTCAGCCGTCCATTTTTAGGTGCCTCCGGAATTGAATAAGAGGGCTGGCGACGAGGTATAAGTGGTCTCGGCGGTGCTGGAGCACGAGGATACTTGGTCAATGATAATGAGTTTGCTGGGGAAGTTGGAGATTTTAAGGTAGCTGGCGATATTTCACCGGCAATTCCGCCTGCGCCGTTACTTTGAGTTGAGGTTGACTGGGATTTTCGATGTTTTCGCTGTCGCAGGCTATCCTCGTTATGTAGCTTTATCCGTATTGATCGCTTTGCTGGCGCAATCTCATCGGAGGACTGTGCCGACTTCGAGCGCGTATGTTGGCTTGGACTGGACATCAGCGAATCCGTATCACTCATAGACCGTTCCCGGTCGGATTCGGATTCAGTTGACACTGCCGACGAAGAGGAAGTGGTGGACAACCCTTTTGTTGCTCTGTCTGTAGATGTGCGCCTGAAGAACGAATTCTTGCCATCGTTCTTGTCTCCCAGTATCCCTCCGTCTCCCGTCGATATCCCAAGTGCTTGGCTAGTCGAAGCTCTTTTGCCTTTGCTGAAAATGCCTCCCAGTTTCCGTATCTGGGTGAACGGCGCAAACTGGCCCCTTTCATCATATAGACATGCTATCAAGTACACCCCTGGCGCTGCTATAGCATGCCATATCCACTGGAGAGAGTCGAGCAGCGACAAGGAAACCCTCCTTGGAATGACGAGCCATGCAGATACTTCCGTATCCTTATGCTCTGGGAGTTCTTTACTCAGCAGAGGAGTTTCTTCATCGGCTGGCTGCTCTTCTTCGTGGTCTGTATCTGGGGCATCACTCGATATGTCCTTCTCGTTGTAGACGCTCTCCCGCGAGGTCTTTCGAGCTTCGGTGACAGCTGCAGAAGAGAAGATGTTCCCGTACGAGTTACTCCGCGAAGGCGTCGGGCTCCCCGGAGGCGACACCCGCGCCGAGAGGATATTCAAAGAGTTCATAGTCCTATCCGAGCCATGAAGATAGCCTCAAGGGGTATTCGACCGTTATCGTTGGGGAGGGGGAAGCTCAACGGCCACCTGGCCAAGGGAAAGGGTTCCCGACAGATATCCTTTTTCGCAGGGCCGACGGATTTTAATTGAGCTTGAGATATTCCAAGGTCGCCGGCCGTCCAGCTCGTGAGGGGGGTGCGCTGTTGGTTCTCTCTTTCTTGCTTCCGTCTGTCAGATTCCAAGAAACGTACCTCGGAACTCAAATACAGGACGAAGTAGATTTATATCTGCGAGTCGCTGTGCACGTAGAGGCAGAAGGTTGTTTGCAGGTGTAATAAAATACAAAAAGGACAATAACCGAACGGGCCTCTTGCGACGTCGTCTGCTCTGTTGCTATTATTATTACCAGTCCCAAGAATGGCGTTCCAGAGGGATTGCAATGTCTTGGAAACTCTGGGTCTCTCGGCTTTGTCTAGGGGAGCGTTGAGGCGAACCCTGGTCCCACGAACCCTGCCGGCTCATAAGAGCATGATATGCCCGTGCCGTGCAGCAGCGAGGGCATCATGGCTGCAAAGAGTGACTCTTTTCACAAAAACATAGATTTCGAGATTTTGAAGCAGCCTCACCAACGCCCGCTCGACCACCGCGAAAGAAAGGCTCCGAAGCTGCAACGGCGCCCCTCAAAGCCATTCTACAAGAGTCCGTCTTCTCTTGTCCACACGTCGAACTGCGACCGAGTCACCCCCAACCACCAATAAACTACCCCTCCACACATACGCACCGGTACCTTCTGCGAAGCTCTGCTCTCACTTCTCGACCTCTGGCGCATGCGAATTGGTATAATTGTCGGATATGCCGTCTGTCAAGGCCGGCCATGCGCCGAATCTGGAGGCTTTTCTCATCTTCATCAAAACTGCAAGTGCGGAATCTTCCATCGAGAATCTGATTTCGTAAGCGCCCCCAAGCACTACGAGGAATTACCTCCCTCTGATATCAAATTGTAGGCTCTTGAAACGGCGACAGATCAGGAATTCCAGACCATGTGCCATAGCCACCGCCCACCTCTTAATGCGCGTCGTCGCCAAGTTCAGATGGACGGATATAGGGAAGCTCCTCCAGCGAATCCAGGAAGTCGGGCGCCGGCTTATAGAAGCCCAGCCGAGGGAGATGGCCGTGGGGAATATAGTCCGACGAGTCCTTGGAATGATAAGAGATGAGGCCAAGGAGGACAGGACAGAAGATACTAGCGACACGGGGTCGAATAGCCAGATTGGGTCTCCGAGACATGATCACAGCGAAGCAGGCCATGGAATATCAAGACTGGAAGCAGTCCCAACTTTCAGCCCTCTCCGCTTCAGCTCAACTAACTCTTCACAATTGTCGGATTCGAATAGTGACGATGTGTTTGGGGGCCAATCCCAAACCACATCTATTGCCTCTCGGCCATCGTTGACCTCGCACACGTCTTATGCTGCGCTGAGTGGCGTTCCAGTCCAACAATCAATGTTTAATCTTCTCTCTGCAACGCCGTCGCCGCTGTCAACACCGCCAATTACTGGCTCTCCGCGGCAAAGATCCACCCTTAATCCTGCTTTCCTCGCGCAGAGGATAAGCGCCACTACTACAGATTTAAAGGCGGAGATTATCAGTGGCATTGAAGAAATCATAGATGAGCTAGCTCAAGTTGATGATCAGATCGCGGCATATGCACAGGAAACTATTCACTCTAACGAGGTTATTCTCACACACTCGTCGTCCAGGAGTGTTCAGAAATTCTTACTAAAGGCTGCCGAGAAACGAAAGTTTACTGTTATCATTGCCGAGTCATATCCTAACGACCACGAAGCAACGCATGCAGCGGTCAGTGGACGTACTAGCCGAGATGCTAGCGACGATGAGATAGGAGTTGAGACGTTCCTAAAGCCACTCTCCACCGCCGGTATTACCGTTATTCTCATGACTGATGCTTCCATCTTTGCCATTATGTCTCGGGTCAACAAAGTCATCTTAGCCACCCATGCGGTCATTGCAAACGGAGGATTAATTGCGGCAGCTGGTGCACGCATTATTGCAAAAGCTGCAAGAGTCCACAAAGTTCCCGTCATCGTGGTTAGTGGAGTGTACAAACTTAGCCCTGAACATCCCTTTGAGTTCGAATCTCTGATTGAATATGGCGATCCGGGAAGCATCATTGGTTACGACAACGGTACGTTAGTTGAGAATTTAGAAGTGGACAATCCTGTATATGATTACGTTCCTCCAAACCTGGTTGAACTTTATATTACCAACTTGTAAGTCCGACCCCTATACGTGTGGCCTCGGGTGCTGATTTTGTTCTCAGAGGTGCCCATCCACCCTCGTACCTATACCAGATTATCGCCGACCACTACAAGGTGGAAGATATCAACTTCCACAAACCCGAACTACAATTTTAAGTAGGAGACGTGGCGGCTTAATAAAGAATTTCCCAAACGCTGCTTTCAAAATCGACTTCGTGACTGATGGCGACATTTTAGTGACTTTGAAGTTGAGAACAAGCTAGCTGAGGCAGTAATAGTGTGCAATGGGCACAACCAGTTCAACATCAGCTCCCACGCAACCCATGTGCTTACCAGTTTCCCTACCAGTCATGGATCTGCTGTCAAAGCTCATTTTTTGTAAGTGAAGACTCGTACCTGGATGCTCGCTTTACGACTGTAGTTGTGACTGTATCAGGTACGAGGCAGGTCGAATTAAGCATAAGTTGACAGTCAGCAAGAAACCCGATCCCCAGAAGCCCCGAGGCAAAATCGAAAAGTCGATCGATAGCCTTACTGACTGGTGACGAGTGTGAGGTGATTGCCTACAAAAACCCTCTGGCGTGAGCATGGTGCAGATGCATCTTTTGAGCCAAACTTGGTGGTCGTTGTGCACAAAAACGAAGCTGGTAATTCCATGCCAAGCTCTACCAAGTGATGGGAGCTCGGAGAAGTCTTCACAACGACTAGAAATCGAGATAAATTGCTGCCTTGTGAGCTGGCCGCGAATTCCGAAAGCCCCCCACAAGCGAAGGCTGATGCTGCATGTTGAGTGGCAGCACTTGCGCGGGGCTGCAGGCCTTATTTATGGGCCTATTGGGCTGAGCGGCCATGATATTACAACCCCGTCTCCCGGCTGTCCATCCATCCTCGCGACCAAATGTCTATCATCTGAATGTTGTTTGCTTTCTGCGAATTTTCTCCTTTCTCAAGCTTTTCAGGCTTCCAAGCGTTTGGTAATAGCATTCTTAGAGGTTGCGCCTGCGCCCAGCTTCTAGACGCGTGAACTCCTCGAAAATGGAGGATCTCGACGCTATTCCTCCCCCACCATACAGTGAAACAGACATCTATTCTGTCTCCGGAGCCTCACCTCATATCAACCTAACACCTGCAACCTCACAAGCTGCCGATACCGCCTCTGTAGGGGCAAGGACTCTATTATCAACGGCCTCTACAACGTCGGCCGATGAGGTTATCTACACCCCGCCTTACTCGCCCACAGGCTCCATCCATCAGAATCAGGTCCCCGGAGAGGGCGAGCACATGACATCTTCGTCTTCGACTATTTATTTCGACTCGAGACCCGTAAAACACTACCATTCCGGCCCACTGGAGCTTTATCACATCACGGTGACTCCATCGACTGAGCCGAAGGACCTTTCTTACCCGCCGTTCTTTGGTGCCCGCGACATAACTGAACAAGACTGGGCTTCCTTCATCAACCATCTCCTTCCTAACCATGCATCGGGAGTTAACAATGAAGTTGCGGATCGGAAACTCAGGGCCGAGGTACTGGTGGATGAGCGTATGCAAAGTCTCTCCTTGAATTCGGACGATCGAGCAAGCCAGGTGGATGCCCAACTGGATTCTATTAGGCAGCCTCAATTACCACCGAGTCCTCAGAGTTCAGCTCATACCCAACTTACTCTCGCGGAGTGGAACGAGGGGTTCTTTAAACCTAGAGGCATCAAGGTTGAGAAGAAGGACAATGTTCGAGAGGTTCTAGAGGTTGCCACCCCTGGCCCTGAGGAGAATGCAGCCCGGATGCCTGGGGCTTGGATTCCTTATGATCACGAGTTGCAACCTGAGTTACCACGCAACAATACCGGTGGTCGAAGAGGATTTCTCGACGGGTTTATACAGGCTGGATCATCGGGTTTCAGGATGGGTCCAATAGTAGCAGACACTGCAGGGTTTAGAATTGGAAGAGCCCTAAGGGCTGACAATAGGCAAGCAAGCTTCTTATCTAGTTCTAATTTATAGTATCTAGAGTCTAGCTTTCATTTACTTAACGACCCCGGCCTATAATTCAATGGCTAACATTAAATTAGTGGATTTAGAATGGGTGGCATGTTGGTAGTAAGTGCTCGTATTTTCTCAATAAGTGCTTCCTCTTTCTCTTTATGACATTTAGAATACATCTTTCTTTCCAGTATACTAATATTAGCCTAGGCCGACTCAAATGGTTTCAGGTTGGGAGGTAGTAGAGGATTCGTTGCCGATAGCCAAGGGGTGAGCATTGGAGGAAGACATTTCGGTGTCCCGAGATCATCGCAGCCCGGTCAGCCTCTGCAATCAGGGAATCTTGAAAACGATCGAGGGTTCTATGATCGCGGTCGTGGGCGTTCACACAGGAGACATATGCGAAGAGAACGATCTCATTCCACCTCTAGCAGCTCGAGTTCCTCCAGCTCGAGCTCTTCGGACTCTGGCTGCTCATCCATGGGCTCACTTCCAGAATACGAAGAGTTAAAGGATCGACAACTACCATCCGCAAGACAATCTTTGATAGAATGGTTGAACCATCCAGATCAACCGATAACTCGAGACACGGTCCAACAGATGCGTCGTAGCATCAAAGCCAGCAAAAATGATTCCAACCAACAACTTAACGATGACATGAAAACCATACGCAAAGAGGTTAGGGAATTGATGAAGAAGTTCAAGGACAGTAAGAAGGAGCAAAAGAGGCACAGAAAAGAAGCCAAAAGACAGCGACGGGCCTTGAGACGGGAAGTGAGGAGAGAGCGCAAAGATTCTAGACGAGAGATACGGAGGGCAAAGAGAGAGGGGAAGAGGCGCGAACCTTCTAGAGGGGGGATCTTTCCAGGAATATGGAGTCCCTTCTCTGCACCAGCTCCTGGAACCGAAGGACCATCGTCCCCGATGGTACCCCCATTTATGCCACCAATGCCTGGTAGCTTCCCTTTCGACGCGCCCCGTCGGGGTTCTCTGGGTAGAGGAGTTCCTTTCGGTAGAGGCGCACCACCTGGCGGAGGCGCTCCATTTGGCGGCCCCTTTGGTAGAGGCGGCCCCTTTGGTGTACGCGGTCCCTTTGGTAGAGGTGGTCCGTTTGGGGGTAATTCTAGGGGACCGCCCGGATTCAATGCTATACATGGCGGTTGGCCTTTTATGCAAGGCTCTCCATCTGACTTTGATCAAAATAATTCTGGTCCTTCAGAGTTCCCGATACCGGTGACGCATGGCGCGGAGAACCTCCACGAGCAGGCTCTTCAGATGGAGGAAATTGCAACCAGGAATGAAACTGCAGCAATGGAACTTCGAACTGCAGCTACCACTAAAGGTATTAGGGGGAAGGGTATGCTCAAAAGATTGGACGAGGCGACTAAATTGGAGGAGGAGGCCGAGGGATGTAGGTTAGAAGCGAGTAAGCTGAGGGCGGAAGCGCTGCAATTGGATAGGGAACTCGCAGGAGGCTTAGAAGAACAGCAGCGAGACGAGCATGGGCAAGTTTCGGGAATTATCCAGTCCTAATGTGGTGATCAATAGCACTCGGCAATGTAGGAACAGGAGGAGAGGTGTTTGGCGTCTCAACTTAATAATTACCCAGTACTTGTAATATACAAAAAAATAATAACAACCCATGGATATCACCTCGAATCCCGATGAAAATCAACTCAGCTCAGAAAACTTATGTTGTGCAAGAAGCCCAAAGCCCACCGGCTCGATTGGTCGGTTTATAAAACCTAGGTTAGTACTATAGGCTTAGCAAGACGTTTCCGCATCCAAGTGTAGCCTTAACTCGTAAGTAGCATCACCCTTTCTTTTAGGGCAATTACTTTAAAAGCAAATGCTACTCTCAACTAAGAGACTATTGCACTAAAGTAGAGATCACTCGGCCTATTTGATTATTTTTGCGTATATTTAATTATACCGAAGGGGCACTAGTTCGACATAGCTCTGATTGGTTGCAGACGAGGCTGACAGATGCCGGTGATTAGATAGAGAACGTACCCCACCAATTTTCTGCACGCCAAAATTGAGCTTCGAAGAAGTAAAGGCGAATTCATGACTCAAAACTTCTACCAAGCTACAACCCAGACTTTTTGCGACACTAGCTAGCGACGATTCGATTGTACGATTGCAAACTACTTTAGCAATCTGATCCTAAGAACATCCGATCGCACGCACTTGTTCACCTACCCTCATAACCTCGAGCCATCAACCCAACAATTTCATGTCCACCCTTCTATAGTATATGGCCAAGATGCAGCAACAATCCGCTGGCAGCGAGACTGTGAAGGCGCAGGTGGTTGACAATGTGCCAAAGAAGTTCGGCTCTTTACAATTCGGTATACAGTGAGTCTTTCGATAGATGGTCACGCGATTCCAGTCCCTCATGTTAATTCTTCCACAGCTCGATCCAAGGAATCGTTGACCAGGCTGTCCTCGAAGTCTCCGACCGCATACTCTACAATATCGAACGAAATCGGACCCCGGTTACGAATGGCGCTCTAGACCCAAGATTAGGAACCTCTTCCAAAGGAGGCAAATGCGAAACTTGCGGCGAAGGCCTTCAGACCTGCAATGGACATTTCGGCCATGTCAGATTGGCTCTCCCAGTTTTTCATATTGGCTACTTGAAGCTGACCCAGAGCATCCTACAAAATATATGCAAAGACTGTGCAAAAGTTTTACTCACAGACACGGAGAGACGAAGCTACTTGAAGGAGTTGCGGAGACCTGGAATCGATAACTTGAAGCGCACCCAAATTTGCAAGAAGATCAACGAACAATGTCGAAAGGCCAAAACATGTCCCTACTGCGGGTCTGTCAACGGACAGATTCGAAAAATCCCTCCCTGCAAGTTGGTGCACGACAAATTTGTTACCTTCAACAAGTCGACTGCCGTAAAGAAGACAATCCCAAGAGGAATGCCCGAATTCTTTGCATCATTCGAAGAGGCGAAGAAAGGCAATAATGATCTGGAGAAGCACATGAAGAAAGCTATGGAAAATTTGCACCCACTCAGAGTCCTGAATCTTTTCAAAATGATTACTCCAAGCGACTGTGAGCTGCTAGGTATTAATCCTGCTGAGGGGAGGCCAGAGATGTTTCTATGGCAATTTGTTCCAGCACCGCCAATATGTATTCGTCCTTCCGTGGCTCAGGAGAATGCAAGCAACGAAGATGACCTTACAACAAAACTCGCCGATATCGTTCATATCAGCTCCCTAATCAGGGCAGCCTTGCAAAAAGGACAACCCGTACAAAATATTATGGAGCAATGGGATTTCCTAGGGTTGCAGGTCGCAATGTACGTGAATAGCGATGTACCTGGCCTCCAGCAACCTGGTTTCGGAAAGCCTATTCGAGGATTCTGCCAGCGGCTGAAAGGAAAACAGGGTCGCTTCAGAGGAAACTTATCTGGAAAACGTGTCGACTTTTCAGGCCGAACTGTCATTTCTCCAGACCCAAATTTGAGTGTCGATCAGGTTGCGGTTCCCATTCTAGTGGCCAAAAATCTCACCTATCCCGAGCGAGTGCAAGCACAAAATATCGAGAAGCTAAGGAAATGTGTGCTAAATGGTCCCGATATACACCCTGGTGCTCAGCAAATATGCAAGAAAGATTCAGACATGAAGATCTCCTTGAAATTTGCCAACAAAGAAATGACCGCTAAACACTTACAAATTGGTGATGTTGTAGAGAGGCATCTTGAAGATGGAGATATCGTTCTCTTCAACCGTCAACCCTCTCTTCACAAGCTTAGTATTATGGCCCACTACGTCAAAGTCAGACCTTGGAGAACGTTCCGTTTTAACGAGTGTGTATGCAATCCGTATAACGCTGATTTTGACGGCGACGAGATGAATCTGCATGTGCCTCAGACGGAAGAAGCTCGAACCGAAGCCATAAACCTGATGGGAGTCCAGAACAACCTTTCAACCCCAAAGAACGGAGAGCCAATTATCGCGGCAACACAAGATTTCATCACTGCTGCTTACATGCTTAGCAGTAAAGAGAATTTCTTTGACCGAAAGACCTTTACTGAGCTTTGCATGTATATGCTTGACGGCAATCTTCAATTGGATGTTCCTCCTCCGGCAATTGTCAAACCAGAAGCTCTTTGGACAGGAAAACAAGTCTTCAGCGTCTTGATGCGGCCAAATAAGAAGTCTCCTGTCCTAGTAAACTTAGATGCCAAATGCCGAGACTACAGAGCCGTTCCCGGGCAAACTCCTGATATGGATCCCAACGACGGTTGGCTAGTTGTCCGCAATTCTGAAGTCATGTGTGGCAGAATGGACAAGACAACCGTCGGATCTGGAAAGAAAGATTCGATATTTTACATCATCCTTAGAGATTATGGCGGTAGCGAGGCCGTCACTGCTATGAATCGACTTGCTAAACTCTCAGCTCGGTATCTAACGAATTTGGGTTTCTCTATCGGCATCAGTGATGTTTATCCATCGGAGAAGTTAAATAAGAAAAAACAGTCCCTCGTGGATACGGCATACAAACAAACCGAGGTATTGATCCAGAAATATAAAGATGGCCAACTTGAGAAGGCAACTGGTTGCAACATGGAGGAGACTCTGGAAAACGCAATATCCGGTATTCTCAGCAAAGTCAGACAGCAAGCAGGTGAATACTGTATTGAAACGCTCAGCAAGTGGAACGCACCACTTATCATGGCCAAATCCGGATCCAAGGGTTCTAACATCAATGTTGCCCAGATGGTTGCTGTTGTGGGCCAGCAAATTATTGGAGGCCAGCGTGTTCCGGATGGTTTTCAAGACCGTAGTTTGCCTCATTTCCCCAAAAATGCCCGACAACCACCCTCCAAAGGCTTCGTGAAAAACAGTTTCTTTACTGGACTAACACCCACCGAGTTTTTGTTTCACGCCATTTCTGGACGTGAGGGTTTGGTTGATACGGCAGTCAAAACCGCCGAAACCGGATACATGTCAAGAAGATTGATGAAATCACTTGAGGATCTTTCTACACAGTATGATGATACGGTACGAAACTCTTCGGGTACTGTCGTACAGTTTCAATTCGGAGCCGATAGTCTCGACCCTGTTGACATGGAAGGAGATGCTGTTCCTGTACATTTTGAACGTACCTGGACGCATGCTCAACAAATTACTTTCAATAATGAGGATCCATGCCTACTGCCATATGAAATCACCGCGAAGTGTAAAGATCTTCTTGAAGAAATCAAGGGGAAATACAATAGAAAAGGCTTACTCGGGGAAGATCTGGAGTATATTGACGATAGGGATTATGCCGTTGACGAAAAGGAGAGTGGTCGAGATTTCCTAGCAACCATTACTAAATTCGTTGGCGGTCTTGCTTCTCGAATGGCCAAGGCAAGGCAATTAATTGGTTTAGACGACCTGGAGGATGACCCAAAAGTGACAATGATTCCTTACAATACAGCTTTAGAAGACTCAGAGAGCAGAGAGGCTGTAGAACGTGTTGCCAAGGTTTCTCTACCGACTCTGACGAAGTTCATTGAGCTTTGCCTGACGAAATACGCAAAAGCCAAAGTCGAACCAGGCCATGCCGTAGGTGCAGTTGGGGCACAGTCTATCGGAGAACCAGGAACACAAATGACTCTCAAGACTTTCCATTTTGCTGGTGTTGCTGGTATGAGTATTACTCAAGGTGTGCCACGTATCAAGGAAATCATCAACGCATCAAAGGTCATCAGTACGCCCGTCATTTCTTGTCCACTAGAAAATAGCAAAGCAATCGAGGCCGCCCGTGTAGTCAAGGGTCGTATCGAAAAGACATATGTTTCAGATGTCCTTAGATACATCGAGGATATGTATTCAGCCAAGAAAGCATCGCTTTGTCTTCAAATCGACATTGACACCTTGAACGACATGCATCTTGGCATCAGCGTCGCTGATATTGCAAACACGATCTGCACGAACAAGAAGTTGAAGATCAAATTGGAAGACACGTCAGTCTCTGAAGTGGACTCTTGCATCTTCATAAATGTCACTAGTGAAAGTGGCGGTAATATTAATGCGCGGGGCGTTGGAGTTAAAGTCAAGGCAACTTATGAGGAAGGGGGATCAGACCTCTTACTTCGCGTCAATTATTTGAAGCGTGCCTTGCCTGCTCTTGCGATTTCAGGATACCCAGATGCTAATCGAGCAATTATCCAAACCTCCGAGCAAGGCGAACATATCGTTCTTGTCGAAGGGTACGGACTTCGTGCTTGCATGACCACAGAAGGAGTTATCGGTACACAGTGTACGAGCAACGGTGTCATGGAGTCTCGAGAAGTGCTCGGCATCGAGGCAGCTAGAACGACAATTGCAAAGGAAATCGGACTCGTGATGGGAGATATGGGTATCGATCCTCGACACATGCAACTTCTCGCCGACGTCATGACTTACAAGGGTGAAGTACTGGGTATTACTCGATTCGGCCTTTCGAAGATGCGAGATAGTGTCCTACAGCTTGCATCTTTCGAAAAGACGCCAGATCATCTGTTCGATGCTGCGGCGGGCATGAAGCGTGATCTCATCGAAGGGGTTAGTGAATGTATCATCATGGGTCAAACCATGAGCGTTGGGACAGGTGCATTCCAGGTCGTCCGGAGACTAAATTTGGAGCCGGCGGACACTGTGAAAAAGCCAACAACTTTCGAGAGCGCCTGGCAATGGGATCTAAACGAGCGGAAAAAGACAAAGGCTGGGGGAATGGAGTTTTGAGAGATGGGTTAGGTTGGGATGGTTTCTGATGTGTTTAGCGTGCATAGCTGGGGAGTTTATGAATGAAAATGGGGGGCATCTCTTTTGATACGATATGATGATATCTCTTGTTCTTCAGCTTTTGATTTAGGCCAAACCTCGAATTAGAACACTTCCATACACGGGTGAGAGAAAATAGTACGATACTGGAGCCAATAGAGAACAATTTATTTCAATATAATCTGGTTCTTTACATTACAGTACTTCTATATTGCTTTGCTCATGCGAGAGTAAAACCTCCACTTGTCCCCTCGAACGCAGTAATCTTCCCTCCAATCCCATTCTTCCAATCTCCGTAATACTTGATACGGTACTGGCCTGGCTGTGTCCATACCTCAGTCTCCCATACAATCGTCACATCGCTGGTGCCAAGGATTTGTGAAATACGCTTCCAGTTGTAGACCAGTGCCCAATCGCTATCGTCCCTCACTCGTGCCCAAGCCCCGGATACGGGATTGAGCTGCTCAATTGCGGCAAACGTACCCTCCAACCTGAGGTTGTTTCGAGGGTTTGCACCGATGAAGGTAGCCGAGACGACGTCGCCTATTGAATAAGTTGGCTCGACATCTGTGGCTACGTCTCCGAAGTGCTTAAAGGGAGGGGCGGCGTCGTAGACAACGCCTGTGATAAACGAGTAGGATTTATTGACATTGTCAGGGGGGGAGGGGCCCGGAGCCGGCAAAGAACTAGAGGAAGAGTCTAGGTAAGGGAGGTAGGACAATGTGAGGTTTATATAAGCGTTGAGCGTGTATTGGCCGTAGAGAGTCGAGGCCCCCTCATACCGTTGAATGGCATATTCTTCCGGAGTGGCGATGTAGTGTGTATAGGTGTTTGCAGGACCACCGATCACGACAACAGGGTCTACCGACGAGGAACCGGAGAGCGACGAAGACGCCGCAGCGTCGTGGATAGCTTGTTTCCAACGTCGGCCAGACATGGTGGTTGCTTCACCAGGGCTGATGATGATTATGAGTTGGCCGACTCTGAGAAGTTGGACGTCGACTAGATTGGGCGTCCAGAGGTAAGGCGTAGTGATCTCGCCGACGTCAAGGAGGATAGGTTTGGGATAATGGCATTGCGATTGATGCTCGCTGGGCTCTTTAATGATCCCTGAAACCAACCGCCAAATTGGGTTGGCAGTCGGAGTATCTGGGTCATTTTGAGTAAAATCGAATGCCCCAGGCCCATCAGAGGTTCCAGCCGCGAAGGAATATCCTAAAGCTGCTGGACAAGTTTTGACATAACTTCCATTTGCAAGAGGAAAGCTGAAATTAGACATATCCTGGAAGGTATGGAATGATTTGACAGTGGATCCTACAACAGGAGTACCAATCGAATCTAATGAATTGTACAATTCTTTTGCTTGCTCGAACTGTCTCCTGCCAATCTCATAGCAGGAGGATGCGCCATTGTCTTTGACTGTGAAGAATGGACCACGACCATGGCATTTCTGACTTTTACCGTCGTTGCAAGTGCTATTTTCGAAGCTACATTGCTGCCCTGTCCCATCTTCGCACCATGCTCCTAAAACGTTGGGCGATGTATCTCCAACATTGGCTTGAGAGAAGCCTGCCACAAATCCTTCAGCAATGTTGGCATCTGCGGAAAGGCTTTTCTCGAACAAATCTGCTGCAACACCTTTGTTATCTCCAGAGATCAAAGTATTATTGCCAAGCATAGAAGTTCCATGAGTTGGAAACCAGGTGAGGATGCCGATATTCTGCCCATCTAAAGCGCGTTGGAATTTAACTAGAGTCAATGTCTTCTCAACAGAGCCATCATCTTCAATGCTTTCATTGTATTTTGCCCTTTCCTCTTCCGGGTTCGCTAGGTAAGAATAGAGACTCCGGTTGATGTTGGTACCAAATACTTTCGTTGTTCCAACAGTCAAATAGCCTGGTTGTAAGCTCTCGTGAGCTCTCTGGATAGATAGCACAGCTCCATCGACAATAGCCCTCCAGCTCTGCTTGGAAAATCCCTTGCTGGTTATCTGAGGTAACAAGTAATTTAACCAAGCTCCTGGGCCAGAGTGAGAATGCGTGCCAGTCACGGCAACATTATGCTGTCCATACACGGCGTAATCAGACCCAAGGTCTGCCAGCCCTTCCAAAATGCCATATCTGACGGCTGTATCTCCAGCTTGGGTATCTAAAACGAGATAGACGAATCGATCGTCCGGATGGTCAACATCTCCTACGATAAAAGCTCGAGAGTATAGTCGCTGTCGGAGGCCGCTCCCGACCTGATTGGGGTCTGCATAACCCATCATATTAATCTCGACGACAGGCCTAGAACATATCAGATATGTACCTATGTAGGGAAAGCTATGTGAAGTACCCTGTAATGTCCGCCTTGCCTACTCCCAGCAAGTATTGATCTCCATGTCGAGAGTCTTCTTCTTTCTCCTGCCCATTGAAGAGGGGCATCCATCCCAAGACCAACCCATTATCCGCTGATAAATGGATAAATACCAACACTAACAGAAAGAAGACACCACTCAAAAGAGCCTTCCATCTAACTTCATGAAACCAGCTCCGAGCTGATCTGGGAGTTTGATCCTGGGGCACATAATCCAGAAGCTGATCCTTCATGAATGGAACCGCCTCCATGGTTGCCCGAGGAAAGAATATAGGTTTTGGTTAAAAATGGCCCTCCTCACCGACCTCATCGAGGGATTAGGTGACATTGATAAGTCATTTCTTGGAATGCTGTTTCAGTGAAGTGTAAAGCTTGTGAGTGGTCGAAGCTCAAGCTCGGGCTTCTTTCAATGCAGCCTCAAGCGCAAGGCTGCCAGAGAATTTGCCTTTCATCCGCAACAACGACAAAAACGAGACGAAACAAGAGCGCCCACAAAGCTTAATGTTACTCACACGAAAGATTGAGATTCGACTCCAGCTGGCTTTATATCTTCAAAATTAATTAAAATTTGACCGACAACCACTCTCGTGTCCAAGTCAGAAGACAGCTTGTCTCACAACTACACCTCAACATCAACGTCCCCTCCTTCAACACACCCTCAATCTCTACCACGACCATACCCACCCAAAATGCCTCTCACAAACCCAATCCACGAATCCCTCCCCTACATCGACACTGATCCCACCCCATCTGAACGCACCGCAGCTCTCTCCCTCATAACCGCCGAGCTCTCCCCCTCCGCCTCCACAACACCACACCCTCTCCTCCCCCGGTCCCCCGAACATCACTTCTCCCCCGCCATCGAAGCTGAGCTCCTCCGCATCTCCGCCGGCGAACCCCTCGCCGCCATCGACCTCTCCCGCTACGAAGCAATCGACCCCCCGTCTCCATCCTCCCCCGAGGCCCTCCTCCCCTGGAAAGAAGCCCTACAAAAAGCATACACCTCCCAATCCTACCTCTCCTCGCGGCTCACGTCCCTCGCCCTCCTCGAGAAGTACGGCAAGAACGCATGGCTGGTTGGGAACTCACAGTTGGAGGATATACTACGGGCCGTGGAGCGCGAGTTGGCCGAGAGGAAGGCGGAGATTGATGGTGTGGTTATCGAGAGGAAGAACGCGCAGGAGGCGGTGGGCGGTGAGATTAAGGGGCTAGAGGAGGGGTGGAAGAGGGGTGTTGGCCGCGTTTTAGAGACAGAGGTAGCGGCTGAGGGGGTGAGGAGAAGTATCCTGGAGCGGAGGCGGGAGGGGGCTATTTGAACGAGGTTGGCGAGAATCGAAGCAGCAGGAGGTCACGAGAGAGGTTTAGACTGGAGGAAGTGTTGATTAAGATACCCAACCAGCTAAGAGCTGATACTGGTGGAAGTCAGAACCTCGGTTTGGTAGATTGGCAATACGATACACTATTTGGCAATAGATGGCGTTATAGGATGGGAGGATGAGACGGCCTGCACGTTGTGCTAAAATATTAGGACTAGTATAGGAGGCACACCAATTTTATCGGATTAAAGATAAAACCATAGAAAGTATCATTGAGCTATCTGTATCCGGGCCAAAACCATTTGCTTCTCATGAACGAACGTTACCATGTCTAACGCCTACCAAACCTCAAACCGAAACCATGCCAGGCACAAAACCGTTACTTCTTTGAAAGGGGATCGATTTCCTCTACTCCTTCGTACCTCGTTCGTCGCATAATACTCTCAACGGGGCCCAGCAGTCTTTGGAACCCATCCTTGCCCAATGTCGCAACTTTGACCTCCGTCTTGCTCACTACGCTTGCTGCTCGTGGGGCGTCATTCAGTAGTGCTAGCTCACCAAAGTAGTCGCCTTTGGTATAATGTTTGACGGGATTCTGTGAACCTTTCTTGTACGCCTCAGCCTCCCCGCTCTCAAGAAGATAAAATGCCTCTCCGGCATCGCCTTCTGTGATGATGGACGTTCCAGCGGGGAACTTCTGTGTTTCCAGTGCGTCGGCAATCTTCGAGCGTTCGTATTTGGTCAGAGTAGAGAGAATGGGAACCTCTTCGAGGAATTTTTCGTACAAGCGACGACGTTGGAACGTTGAATCCATCAAGATTCGACGAAATGTGATGCGGTCAAGAGCCCACAGGGTACACGCAGATTCGGCCGACATGACAGTCGCAGCTCTGGGCGCGTCGTACATCAGAGCTAGTTCTCCAAAGGAGCCGCCTGGCTCGATGGTAGTTACCTTGGTACCAACGCCTGAAGGACCAGGTTGCAAGGAGCCAGCAGGGTTGACATAGACGTCAAAGGAACCCTTTTCAACCACATAGAAGAAATCGCCTTGGTCACCTTGTGTAATAACCTAGTGGTTTCTATTATCAGTCAACGGTTCGATAGCAAAGTAAATGGTAGTTCGTGGTATTGCTGCTTCATGTTTGCTCACCTTGATGCCCCTCGCTGGAATGACTTTCTCAACCAACGCTCCTAGAACCAGTGAACTTTGCTCATCGTCAAGATGACTGAAGAGGAAATTCCCCTGGATGGATTTCTTCAATCGGGCCAATTGCTCCTCGCCTTTTTGGTGAAAGGGAGGGGACCAATTCTCATTTATAGACGCGGTTGGATTCAACGATTCTGCTGAAACTGACGTGCGTCGTCCCATCCCATAGTTCGCGGGAAAGCCTTCCGAGTTGGACGAGGGTGGCAGCCCACCGAATGCACTTCCAAAATTGTTGGAGCCGCTGGTTTTGTTAAAGTTGAAATTGGGAGTCGTGGGTGATGTAATGGTATCATTCTCATCCTCCTCGGTCACGTTCGATATGCCACCCGTGCCCACTTGTTGTTCTCTCATCCCAGCGCCATCGCCTCCAAAGGGATTGCTGTTGGTCCCAAGCCTGCCAGGGAATGTGCTGCCAAACATCGCTGATGCCTGCGGGGGCGTGGCAGACAAGAGAAATTGGGCGCGTTCAGCCTGAAGACGCTTCCCAAAGTAATTGGCACAGAATTGGATAATATCGGTAGGCTGGGCTCGCAAAACCTCCTTATTGAGGGCTCCAATCTCGTCGAGGTAGGTATTTGGTAATGACATTCGACGAGGTCTGGTTTTGAGCCCCAAATTTCCACGATCGTTGTTTGCGTAGTGTAATTATCTATAGGACGTTCCCCGAGTGTGCTGTCCACAGCGGTCAGTTGAATGGTCCACGTCCGGGGCTACAGGTCGGGGCGTCGAGAATGGGGCGGCTCTGTAGGCTTCTTCTGTATCCCATTAGCGATTTTCTTATGAATGATGGAATAATCGAGAAGAAAAAGCTGTCAGAGCGAGTCGGCAGAAGCAAGAGCTACCAGGATCTATCGGCTGTAGGTGTAGGTAGATGGAATGTGGTGTGGTGGATCAGAGACCAGAGACCAGAGACCAGACCAGAGGCCAGGAAAGATACTCAAAGTGAGGATGGCAAACAGACAGAACAACCAGGAGGAACGCACATTGGAAGCCCTCTCAATTTGATGGGGGAGTATATACTAGCCGGTATATGGCTAGGAGAACAGGACCGAAGCTCTATTAGGAGAATAAACAGCTGTTTGGAGCTTGTAAGCCGGAGGGGAGGGAGGTGGTCGAAGTTGGTGGGGATGATGGAAAGAGGACGCTCGGGCCCACGTAGCAAGTGGTTGGTTGACGGGCGGTCGATGATGGTCGTTGATGGTTGGTCGTGCGCGCTGGTGGGGGAGCTGGAAGAAGACTTCGAAGATTCCAAAATCCTTCTGGAAGCCGGCGTCTCCTAGATGGTCCTGCAGGTCAGCCAACAAGCCAACAACCTGACCCAACCTAACCCAACTCAACCCAACCAAGCGATACCGGCAATGCAACACTTCACGTCGCATCCATCGATTGGCAACGGCAGAAGAAGACCGAAGACCCGCCACGAAGACACGAAGACACGAAGACAAGACACCGAGAGGCTGCGCGAAACTCACCGGTGAAGGACGGGCCAGGAAGATAATCGACGGAGCAAAGAGGAGGGAGGGGAGGGAGAGCGGACGTGTCCACAACAAGGGAGGAATGGGATTCGATAGACGTCGGCGCAAGATGAAGTTGACAAGTGGAGGGTCTTAAGAGGCTTCGAGATCGATCGAAGGACGGGTCATTGGTAGAAGGAAGAGCAAAGAGATTCGAGACGATTATTGCAGCAGGATCAACCGGACTGGTATAACAACTCTCACCTCCTCTTTGACGTGGAGTGCGAGTATGCTGGAGATCCCGGATGGCTTAAGACAAGTCTACATTTTCCCATGGGCGGCGGCAGCTCGAATGGGACTTGATATTACAGCTTGCACCACTCCCGAAACCTGGAGGATATTTTCGGATTACATTGTTTCTTCGTCTTCTTTCCTCTTTTTACCGGCCTATTGCTTCAAACTCTGGTTTCTGCTCTGCTTCCTGATAGCTCTGGTAGCTCAGGCGGGAATGATTAGGTAAGCTCGAGGTTACAGTCTGTTGCAGTTACAGCTATACTCCCTCGACTCCTCTCGTTAAGATGTAAGACTATAATTTATTTCAATAGAATGTCATCATCACACTCTCTCGATTATAATATCAAACTACGGTTACGCCTCCTCCATTTCAATATGCCATTACACACTTGACCTTCCCGCTTTAATATAGAGCCGAGGGAGATGTCTGACACAAGGGGGTTCAGAGGAAATGCAGCTCCAGCAGGTTTTTCAATGTTAAGGCCTTTTGAAGCAGAACAATAGTAGTGCATCCCGGTCTTGCCGCGAAGCCATTAGCTCTGCCACGGAGGATAGACACCCGCAATGTTCCTTGTAGTAGCCGCAATAAAGCCAAATAGTTTACAAGCTTCCTGCCATATGTCAAGAACAATTTCATTACTATACAAGGTCAACTTCTCACTTCAGTTGAGGGGAGAGACGCTACAGTATTCATGAAAGATCTCCATCCCCGCATATTACCATGATCTACTTCGTATCGAGTATTGTTAGCTTGACCCCTTTCGCTAGTCAAATACACTCGATATACGTACCTCCTACCCATAGTTGTAGCCGTAAACCCAGTTTCCGACACGTCATTATAATTCGACCTCAGCAAGCCTTCACAGAAGCTAAACCGCCTGCCCCAGTGTAATATGCAGCCAAGTTTCCAACTTTCCCGCTTCCGACAAGCAAAATGCTTGTCTTTGCAGATACCAGAGACATGATCTCCAATTTCATCACGTAGATATGCCCAAAGGGGACGAATCTCAACGCCGGAAGATCCTAACCTATGATACGAAAGAGATAGCTCTATCTTCTCCGGCTGCCGACTTCGGAAATTTATTATCGGCAGTCGAACTGTGTATGTTGCAGAGTGCGGCGCACGGAAGCAATACTCCGTGATCATAAGTGGTTGTCTCGGCAAAAATAGGGGTGCTGGTTGTCTCGGTTGAATATTGGTGTCACCACAGTGCCGACTCTATCATGTTGCATCCCTAGGTGTGATTTTGAAGCCAACTCGCTTTTTGAGTATAGTTTAAGTCATCAAGTCTCAAGCTGAGGCCACAAGGGATCATCAAACTCCAAAAACATGGAGTTCAACCCTTCATAGGTTTTCACGTCACTGACCCTTATCCAGAGGTACTATATGCTATCAAGAGTATCTCGTTGTATAGGATCGTTGGGTAGAAGCTTATTGTCATGCCTCATAATTCATAAAGGGTTTTGCCAGAGGATCAGCGTTACCATATTCCTTTCTTCAATGCACACAATGCGCTCTTCTCTACTTACATCACCTTAAAATCTAGAGACTTCAATGTTTACCGAGTAACTGTTTACAGTCAAATTCGGCAACCAAATAAACCCCGCAGATGAACAAAGAGATCCCTCGGTCTTACAACATAAATATCACTAAAGCATTACTGGCCTCTTCGCCTTCTCTTGGCTAAGTTTAGAAACTCGCCAAAGAAAAATATTTTCACAAAGTGTTAGGAAACCCCATTAATTAAAACCTACTTGCTGAGCACGATTTTCTCTCGGCATGGTCCCCTCAAAACTCTCTAAACAAAAACAAAAATGGTGCTTCCCAGCGTCTCGACAAGTGACAAAGGTGAGCTCCTGCTCCGTTCTCCAGACGGTCGCTATGAAATCCGACTCGCGAACCTATCTACATTTCCAACCGAAGCCTTGGTTCATCCCATAGACGCTCGCTCTCCCACTCACCTAGCCCCGTCACCTACCATCCCCTAGCGCTTCTCACACTCTCCACTCTTCCCCCAAACGCTCTCCGAAAGCCTCAATACCGGAGACGCACTCACAGCTCCGTTTCCTTATTCTTCAACCTCCTCCTCCCCCACCACTTCCCCTGCCCCAACCATAAAAAGTAAAGTCGCAAACAGCTACGTAATCTACGTCGGATCCCCGACCTACCCTACACGCTCACCGCATCTTCTCTCTCTCCACCGACAACTGCTTACAAATGCGTACCGAAGGTGTCTCGAAGAGGCGTTTGAGGCGGGAGCGAAAAGCATCGCTTTCCCGTGTCTTGGAGCGGGTACCGGGTGGAGGAAGGGGGAGGCGAGCCTGATCGGAATGAATTGTGTAAGGAGATGGTTTGGGCATAAGATTCTAGGGGCTGTGAGAAGGAAAAGAATCAGCGGGCCGGTAGTCTTTCTGGCAGAAAGTGTCGGAGGCCAAGGCGAGAGGTGGTGTTTTGCTTATCAGTAAGTTTTGCTCCCTGGGCTGGGGGTTTTGTCTTGGACTTTAAGTTCTATGCAAGAGGGAGAGATAGCTAACGAGTGAGATAGCGCAAGTGGCGTTTGGCATGGGCCTGATGATTCTGAGAATGAGGTGTCGACGAAGTCAAATGAAGGAGACAGACGCCTTGAAAGTAACTTACTAGAGGAGACACTAGCAACGGAGCGTCAGTGTTAAAGAAATCGGCCAAAGAAAGGTGTGGAAATGAATAAGAAATGCGGAAAGGGTGTGGGTAAGAGAGAACTGAAGAATTTGCTAGATGCTCAGTTAAAATGGACGAAGCCTACGACCGGAAAGAGGCAGAGATGTCCTCCGAAGTGATATGGGAAGTGACACCGACGTCAGGGCTAGTAATTTGATATATTGGTGTTTAGAAACATGTTTTTAAAAAATACGCGAGCTAACCGTAAGTCTAAGGAATCACTGTCATGTTCCAGTGGAAACACAGTAATCCTGCCGATATTTAATTAAAGTATTAAATATGCCATGTTTCAGAACAGTCATGTTATTCTACATAAAGCGCCAGTAACAGTCAGTGGGAATTTGAAATGTGTTATACAAGTAATCACCTCGAGCTCAGACCACTTCTTAAGAAACAAATCATGTCCTCATTCTAACATAATCACATCCTCAGACTCGATAGGCTCAAGCTCCTCCCTATTCAAAACAGCCCAAACCATCTCCTCCTCAACCAAAGTCTTCCCGTCGCAGGCTCCCTTATCTCCAAGCTGTTTATTCCGTTCCATCCCATTGTAACCAACATCTCTCCCCAAAAGACCAAGCAACTCTCCCTCAAGCTCAAAAAGACCACCGCCGTACCCGCCTTCAACCTGCCAGAGGCAATCCTTCCCACCTTTATCTCTGGATCCTTTCAATGGCCTAACACAGGATACATCTTCACCTATCTGCTTCCCCTTGTGTGCGCAGAAGCACACATCCTTTTCTGTGGTTGCTAGCACATGTTGTATATGTAAGTTGGGACATGGTGCATGAATGAAGTCCTCGGGATAAGGCTTTAGGCTGGTGTATCGTACGTAGGCGAGACAGATCCAATGGTGAGTTGTTGTTGCAAAGCAGTGTTGGTGGAGGAGGATGGTTTGGACGCACATGCTGATGATTTCGTATGCTCTGTGAGGGTTGTAGTCTTGGTGTATGGATGCATTAAGAATGGTTTCTTGATATTGATTCAAAAGTAGTTGAAACGATACGTATGAAAGCGTGTTTTGGGTTTGAAAAGATTATCTCTAGCGCAGTTCATATTGACGGCTTACCCTTAGGGGAAGAGCTTGCCTCCAAGCCTCCTGCCTAGTTACGATATCTTGCCTTCAGCTTAGCTCGCTTAATAAACTCAACTACAATGCACCTCCCGCAGTAGTTTCTCCTTGTCAGTTTCTGGCATTACAACACGCGTCACTTATGAGTTTTGATTCTAGTTAACAGTGATGGTCAAATAGCTCCTATCGAGTTGTCTCATCGCTGGTTGGTATATAGTGCACTCATTTCTTCACTTTTGAAAGAAGCACATCAACCTCCTTGATAATTTGCATATGTAGAATGGTTATCAATGCCGAGTATTTAGTATCTAGAGTTTCATGTTGCTCTCTATCACTGTCTGATAAATCTAGTTTTAAATATATAGGTGGTACGCTCATACTTCACATTTTTCTCCCTTTCGCTTCATCTCTCGTACACCACACACCTCCTGTGTTCTTCTCTCTTCATCTAGAACTCTTTTCTCTTCCAGCATAGTACGTCCTTTTAGAGTTACGTTCAAGAACAGGTGGAATCATCCCTTCTTCTTTTCTACCTTTACTAAAATGGAGTGATCTTGCTCCGATTGGGATGTGCATTCTTTTAGATATCAGAGATGAAGGCTTCGACAGAGACATTTTCAATCCAAAATGAAATTTAAACAAGAATACAGGGTAGAACACAAACACAACATACGGGCAATTTACAAGACAAGGCATATATGGTGCTTGCTTTGTTTGGGAAGAACAATATGATCAAAAGGGAGCACTTGATTGCGTTTTCACAATACTTATCGAGAACACAAGCGGTGATTGCTTGACTTGTTGAACTGCCTTCACTGCCCCTAACTAAAACCTAACAAATATATCTTAAGGTATAGCACTCTCTATTCCAGAGTCCGACTTAGTATAGAACCGCAAGAAACATAAAACCAGGTTCGAAGGCAGGTAACGCAGAGTTGCAATCCCTCTTCGCCCTCCCGATCGCACCCCATGGCTATTTCGTACGTAACATAACACCCGTTCTCGCATTCTCGCCCATCTCTCCCAACCACCGATCACTTCTTTGCATCCTCCACCTCGGCTTCCACCTCCATCTCAGAAATATGATATCCAGAGATATCAACAGCCATATCCTCCATCTCCGCATCCCCAGCTGTATCCTTGACCGCAACTTCACCACCGTCTTCTTCCTTGATTAGGATATCCTCTTCAGGTTCTTCCTTCACCTTCACCGTATCCTTCTCTCGGAATCCCTCAAAGTGAAAGCTGCTTACAACATTCTCGTTGATCTCGGCCTCCTTGACTCCCTCCTTGCTCTCCTTCTCAGACTTGATCTTCTTCACTTGCCTCTCCTCCGTATCCCAAGCACGCGTATCTTTATCAACCTCGTCGCTCTCAACACCAACACCAGCACTAGCTGCCTGCTCTCGCCTGATTCTCCCTTCCTCTTTTCTCTCCTTCTCCGCTTGATATTCTCGGCCGGTTCGTTCCATCCATTGGCACAGCTCCTCCCCATACGTCTCAAAAGAGTACACCACCTTGGCCTGACCAATACAATCTGGAAAACCAGGCTTGAGATCGGGCTTACAGAGCTTGCTAGTGTTCTTGACAAAGAAGGCGTAGTTGGGGCAAGGGGCGTTATCCTTTTGTTCATAGGTGTGAGCGATGTAGTGGGCGCAGACTCGATACTTGGTGGTTTGGCATCGGCAGTAGTACTCGAGCGTGGTTTCGGTGCACATTTTGGCTAATGTAATTGCGCTTTAGCTAGGAATGGTAGTCGATGTGAATTTGGACGATGATGGTATTATCTTTTGACTCCCGAGAAAAGCGCGTCGTTGTGGACGACTTGTGAAAATGATCTAAGGAGGCAATTCGTGTGGTGAGTAGACCAAGGAAATATGTGGGTGCTTCTGTGAAAACAAGGATGAACTAAGTCTCGAGTTGGTCATATCTGACACGAGGGAAAAGGGTTTAGTAATGGAGTATAAGACTAAATCAGATGAAAGTCACCTTATTTACTAATGTTTCAAAAACCACAACAAGAGACCTAATTGTCTATTATTTGAAGATTCAAATGCTGACATACTCTTCAAGTTTTTGCACGGCTGAGGGGAATACTGGACAGGGGTTCCAAGTGAACCTCCCATGGATCATTTTGATGGTAAGAAAGCAAGAGTTATGACATAACCAGCAGAGCTTCAGCATAGGCGAAGGCTCTAGAAAGAACGAGAAGATGGTATGAGGCCGTGAAATACAGATGGAAGAAATGCTAATTCCTTGAAAAAGTGGTTGTTAGAATGAGTTACCAAAATTCGAGCCCGCAGACTTAATTTTTGGCAATGAACAGCAAGTAGGAGGAAGCCCTTGAATGGAATACTAATATTATTAATCCTCTTGAGATCTCTACAGATCGCTTGAGTCTTACCGATATCTAAATTAGCTAAACATCAGCCAAGGAATCTATCTACCAAGTTTGGTTGGAGCTGGGGAAAGAAATAATTTGAAATCACTTAAGTAAGCTCCCCTGTCATCCACCATAATTATGGGTTAAAGAAATCTCGAAATCATCTCTTGATAGACTACGCCTATTGCTATTACACCGTGCAGAAACGCACATCCAGTCTCCCTGCATGTCCATCATGACATAGCACCCAGAAACAAGACGTACCAGTAGCACCAAGAACCACTCCGAGCGCAGCAGAGAAAAAGAAACGCAAAGACATCTTGCAATAACCACGATCAGAGACAGAGAAAATAGCGTAGCATAGTGAGTAGAGCCCCCATGCCAAGATGTGTCCGAACCAAGAGACGAAGAAGAGGGTGTCGCGAGCTTTGTGTATGGAGTTTGATGATGAATCGTGCGAGGATTTGAATGTGTCCACTTGTATCAAATGTGATAGATCAATGCCGAAAGGAGAGCCATGCATAATGTTTGCAAATACAATGTCCCATCCCAAAGCATCCGTATCACCTAGCAGACAAGCCGAAGCGTAGAGAATCCGATCGCATTGAGGAAAGAGAGGCTGAGAGTGGTATCTTTACAGAACAATGCACTTCTTCTTGTCCTTCTTCTTGGTCAGGAGCGCAGCACGGGTTGCGTGCTCGAAAACCTCACGGACACCCTCATTTGTCTTTGCAGAGCACTCGAGATACTTGTAGGCGCCAATCTTCTTGCGAATTTCCTCACCCTACAAATGAATGTCAGTTCAAGTTACTTGCTGCGCCGTCAGACCTGCGTTGTAAAGGGGACTCGTACCTGTTCGGGAGTAACCGGCTTCTGGCTTGTCTTGTGGAGCTCTTCAATGGTCTTCTGGTCGTAACGGAGATCTTTCTTGCAGCCAACGAGGATGATGGGGAGTCCACTGCAGAAATGCAACACCTCGGAGATCCACTGTAATTAAGCACGTGTTAGAATGGCTATATCGATATTCTCAGCTGGAAGGGGTATGACCGATTCATACCTTTTCTTGGACGTTATCGAGGGAATCTGGAGAGTCTACTGCAAAGCAGATGAGGATAACATGGGAATCCGGGTAAGACAAGGGTCGGAGTCGGTCGTAATCCTCTTGGCCAGCCGTATCCCATAAAGCTAGCTCGACATGCTTTCCATCAACCTCGACATCGGCAACGTAGTTCTCGAAGACCGTGGGAACGTAGACCTGTAAATCCAAGTCATTAATCAGATGCCCTTAAATATCCTCGTGTCCGTTACATAGATATGCGGGAGATCGTGGAAGCAGCTCGGGATGACCGATATATCGATAAAGCGATAGGAATGGTAACTATCTTCGCCTGCTTGATAGGGAGGAGAATAGAGGTATGCTGAGAGGAGGGTCGTGAGATAGGGGGTTTCTTACCTCTGGGAATGTACCCTTCGAGAAGACGCTGGAAGTCGGTCAGTAAAGTTTGACAGTCAAATTTGGGGCAGGAGCAGCACTTACATCAACAAACATGTTTTCCCGCAGGCCAGAAGGGTTTTAGCATAATATACACAAGGGGGGATGAAGGCTAAGGTCCCTAGAGGGGATCCAAAGGCTCAGGAGCAGGGGGAGCAGAAGGAGCAGGAATAAAGGATTCGAGGAACCAGATGAGCTTACCTCCGTCTCCTACGATAACGAGCTTTCTGCGAATCTCTGCCATATTGAAGTTGGTGCTTGGTGTGTGTTTTGGTGGATTTCGGTTTGGTGGAAGATGATATTCGTCAGTGATTGTTGAGCAAGACAAGCAAGACCAGGCAAGATGAGGCCTCATGTTAGCGCGTCGGTTGTGGCCTGAGGTATTGAGGCTGGGGACTTGGCTCAAGCTTGGATTTCTGGGGCTGGGGCTGAGCTGGGGTCGCCTTCTATTTAAATATACCGATACCGAGCTGATTCAGAGCGCCGATGGTTACAATTTTCGAATCTCTGGAGAGTAGAGCCGAGAATCTTCTGCGGTTTTATCGAATGTGGTCTCTTTGTTTTTTTTCTGCATTTTGATTCCTTCATGTTGAGACCCGGAGACTGTGAACCAGCTTGAGAGCCTGGCGAACAATGCGGATTTCTGTAAGAAAGCTAATTCCTACATTTTTTGCCATTGCCCTCTAGTCCTTATTTTGATTAGATTGAATTTTATCCTCATTGTTTAGACAAGCTAAAAGTGCGGAAGGGGCTCCTTATTCTATTTACTCGGGCCTCAATTTTTCTATCATTTACAATGACAGCAAAGTTTCTCGGAAGAGCATCATAAATTTACTGTATTGTCTACTGTATAGTTAGGAACATAGCTGTGATTTTTAGTTTAGGTATTTCTAACGGTACAAGTAAGCAGTGTAGCTGTTTAGAACCTCGATATTGCAATATTGTTGCGGCTTTGGCACTTTGAGGCCAGAATCCGTCAGGAAGACATAATGCCCAAGTTCAGCGCATGAGGTCTGAAGATTTAAATAATGAGGAATACCGCAAAGCCCTACATTGGATCTTGTTTTGCCTAAGGTTCGCATACCTCAGATGAACGTTTTTATTGCCAAGGTATCTTGAAGCCAACAAGATCTTCTAAAACGCACTCGAGTATACTTATCTCAATGGGGTTTCCAGCTTCCGCAAATTTATACCCTTTTTCAATTGTTGGAATATTGCTTCTAACTTGTGTGATGCTGCCGCTCTGTGTGTTTTAAATATGGACTTTCTGGAAGCCTGACCGAATGGTGGCATCCTCACAAGTATTATCTTTGATGCCTATTCAATTGGCATTTCCAGCTTCTTTGGAATGAGAACCTTTATTTGATCTGAACATTCTCCTTCCAGTGGCGTGGCCTTGTAGGTATTCCTCATCCCCTTGTTGAATGTGGATGTTCCATTAGCTTTCTTAAACGATAAGGCACAAGTAGAAGGAGAGATGTACAAAATGTTAAAAAGACGCTAAGATGGTTTGCTAATGTTTGGGATGCTTCCATGTTATCTTCTAAAGTTCAATTATAATTGAGTGTAATTGCATAACCTCTAGCTCTTTCCCCGAAGCTATAATAGCAGAATGTCATAAATTGTAAACTGCCCTCTGTCTGCAAAGCTATAGTTGTCATGCCCTCAAGTTCAAACCCCCTTTATATGAAATATTAAATCTTACGTATCTCTATATGTCATGAAGCTGACTGACAACTTCAGTTGAACGACCGCAAGTGTGATCGCACGGCCCAAAACCTCTTCGCCAGGATCGAGCCGTATTGGGTGTTTGGGCTAGACAGCGTCATTTCAAATCGTTTGATCGTTTGAGGATGGCCAATTGTTTGGGTTGGGTTATGGCATGTAGTTGCATAGTTTAACACTTACCTGCTTCAAGATGCTTTGTGACAATCAGTTGCTTGAACGGTTGGACCGAATCAGGAAGCTCAAGCGCCCACGTCATCGGGGTAGGTTCTTTATGCATGTCTGAATCATACAGCTCCAAGAAATCGGCCCCAGCATTAGAAGTCGTTTAGAGCTACAGTAGGAGAGGCCACCGGCTGGTATGATGCCATCTGGATTCCTTATCTATCCTATTTCCGTTGGGTGCATAGACAGATCTACTCCCTGAGACGGAGCACATAAGCAGCAGCCTCACATTAGCAATGGTCCTTGTCTTGTGCAGCTGAGGTTTGAGTCTGAGACGCTTGGCTTCAAGGCTGAATTCCTATTCATAGCGATAAACCCACGTCAATTCCAACATTTCAAAATCAAGGGCTTAAAATCCTAAGCCCCTTTGCAACAACAAGAGCCCACTGCAGGAAGTGGTGTCTAGCTCCCGCTTACCAAGTGGCAGGCTCCTGTCCAACTACCAACACGGTGCAGGATACAGCGACTCTCCGCCCATCCGAGTGTAACACTGATATAGACAGCTAGTAGCTCCAGGATATCTAAGCTCATAAGCTAATGAGGGTGATATCAGGACTTCGTGGCGGTATGTAGGACTCGGATATGTAGGGCTTTATACCTTTATACATTTTATGTTACTGTAAATAGCTCCGTTCCGTGGCTGGTAAATTTGTGCAATTCAGGGGCTTGATCAGGTTGTCCACGAGCCAGCCCTACGAATTATGATGGATTATTTCGGAGGACATTTAGAAATGCCGCGATTTGCTACAGAATCGAATCAGGACGCCGCCAAATTTTCATGTGAAATCCAGCCACAAAAAGAGAGCTTTGGTCACGTGTATATACTGCATGCTCTTAGCGTGCCAAGCCCGAAATATCGAGCTCGCAATTCCCAACTCGCAAAATCAAGTCTCCGAACTATCTACCTCCCCTTCCCCGGCTTCATCTCAATTCCTCTGCAAAATGCAGAAGGTAATACAACGGACCGTCCAAGCAGAAAAACAAGCTGCACGGAGGTTTGCAAAAAAGAAGGCTATCAATGCCCACGCCTGGGCGAAGACCAACCGGGAGCAGGAACTCCATAAACACCGGGATTTGTCAAGAACGAAACGAGAGGCGAGGGTTGCGAGAAGGGAGGATTGGGAATTGGGTCCCCTGGCACCAAGGAGGGACGTTGGCCTCGCAAAGGATACGTACGGGACTGTGAGCACCTACCGACTGAGAGGAAAGGAACTGGCTTTCGAGGAGAAGGAAGAGGCATTGGCGCCTTTTGGGGGAAGATGGTTGAATATTGTGAAGGGCGATCGAGTGGTATTACTAGAAGGGAGAGATAAAGGCCAAATTGGGGAGATTTCGGCAGTGGATGCATCAAGAGTGGAATGTACTGTCAAAGGCTTAAACATGGTTTGTCTCCAAGGCCCTCTGAGGCTCAATTGGTAGTCGTAGCTAACACTACTATCCCAGATGGATGTAGCAATCCCACCCTTCATGATATCAGCCGAAGACCAAGACAAACGCCCCTTCCGCTCCATTGAACAACCCGTCCCCCTCGCCTCAGTGCGTCTAGTTATCCCACTCACGGATGAGAAAACAGGCCAAACCCGCGATGTGATCGTCAAGAAAGTCGTCAACACTAAAATCTGGCACGATCGCCATACGAATACTACACGTTGGTCCCGAATCATTCCCGGCCTCGGTGTCCGAATTCCCTGGCCAAAGAAGGAGCCCAAAGAACATGAAAACCATCCATGCGATACGCTACGACTTGATGTCGAAGTCAAAAGTTTTGTGCCTACGTTATTGAGCCCGCCTATGCCGATGAGTGTGATTGATGAGTTGAGGAACAAATACTCGAAATTTCGAACAAGACATGATCCGGAGTATATTGCAGCGAAGATGGAGGAGGATAGGCTGAAAGAGGAGAGTAAGAAATCGATCCGGCAGATGTCGACTCCGCTCAAGGAGATCAATAAGAGAGAAAGGAAGCTTAGGAAGGCTAAGGGAAAGGGTTCTTTGACTCGCCCAATGCTGGAGAGGATTGGAGAGATAATTGCAAAAAAGAGGGCAGAGGCACTAAATGCCGCGGGAATGTCCAAGGTTGAAGCAGTATGAATTCCAAGTCCGGTGGCTGTGGTAAAATGTATGATATAGGGATACACTAAATAACACTACTGGCATTTTCCATCTTCAAGAAGATAGCTAAGTTCACTCGGCTATCTCTCTCCCCTTGCTCAAGGGAGAATCTAAGTTCACCTAATGGCTTACAATATTGCCCCTGTTGCCACTTCTTTTGCTTGCTGTGGCTATGTTATTTTATGGTTTCTTTCGAGCTATAGGCTCAGAATCTAGAGGAGGATTCCAAAGGTATTAGAAATGCAGAAGTTTCTTGTGGGCGGGATGGCTGTATCGTTGTTCCGCTAGGTTGAGGCATGGGTGAAGATATCAAATATCTGGATCAAAGAGAACTAATTTGAGGACTTCTTCAGGTGTAAGTATTAGAATTCAGAGGAAACAATTTGATAACCAGAAAGCAGAGAATGCCAAAAGTGGGAAGAAGTGGGCACCTCCTTTAATCTATTGTAATCATACGAAAATTTTATTCTTCGCGGAAGCCCTAGTTGCAGGTAGGAGGTAATCGTACTATTTATAAATATACCCATCTTAACTGCTCTTAAAAGCTTTTGTCGGATTTGTAAATCTCTGTGGTAGAACGAGCCCACTACGAGAGGGAGATAAATAGTACTGTATATAAAGTAGTTCGTGTCGCATCTTTGGTCTCAAGAAACTTGCAGAACACCTTTAACAATCTTGCCTCAAACCAAATTCATTTTAAAACTACTCTCTTACTAGGATCCGAGTAGAGACATCTTCTCAAATGACTTCACCAGGGGAGGATCTTTCTTTTTGCCAGCGGCCTCTAGACTCTCCTGCAACACCGCATCCCCACCAACGGATCTGTACCCATCCTCCCCCTCATGGCCTTCGGTACTCTCTTTAGCAACCTCATTGGTGCCGAAAACCTCTGGTATACAACCTTCACACATGCCTACCACTTCCTTTAGCGCACTCTCAATAGCCCTAGCTCGTTCCCACATTCCCCTCCTCACCAACCCAACAATTAACCTCCCAACCTCGTCCCGAGACGCCTCTACCCTTTCCGCCAGCCTTCTTACACTATTGACCAAATATTCCTCTTCATACACACTCCCCTTCTTCCCCCTCGCCCTCTTCCTCTCCTCACGTTTCCGATTCTTACTCGTCGCTCTGCTTACCCCCGTCCCCGCCGTCCCTACAGAACCCGCCTTTCCTGTATACCTCGTAAACAAACTCTTATTTGTCGATACCCTCGAACTAGCCGCAACACTAACATCATCCGGAACCTCGCCATCACCGCCCCGTTCTCCCTCATAAAAAGCCAAAGGATCCGCCAAAGCTTTCGCTCTTAGTTCTCGGATTCGAGGAACCTGAGCTAGGAGCTGGGCTTTACAATCCGAAAGGAGTTCTGTGGAAGAGGCAAGCGCGTCACCGAGACAAGGGTCAACTACTTCTTCGAGGAGGGAAGGTTGATTCCTGAGGGCGATGAGATGCATGGCGTCGGCGAAGAAAGAGCCTTTGCAGAAGCTGCGGCAGGCAGAGGGAAGGGAGGAGAGATAGTCTAGCTGGATTGTACCGGCTGAGTAGTAATCTTTGCTTTCTACCAGAGCGTCATAGAGGGAGGTGGCTAGGTTGACGAGAGCAGGTCCAGAAAGCGGGGGTGTCTGAGAGAGGGCACAGAAGAGTGTTTCGCGCCAAGAGGTTGGGCCAGAAGAGAGGTAGCAAGAAGTAGCTTTAGAATAGTTATGGAGAGACTCGTAAGCTAAGGCAGCTTGTTTAAATGAAGACTTGGACTCGAGGTGTTGCGCGTAAAGAGCTGTAATAGTCGCATGTTGAACTGGATTGTATCGATATAGCGAGAGAGCAGCTTGGTAAAGAGTGTGTTTTTGAGTATAAGCTTGAAGTTCCGTAAAATCATCCAACGCGTGTAAGTGCGCAAGAGCCTTCGTATGGCGAGCAAGATAATCATCAATGTGAAAGCGTCGACGCAGCTCGGTCATCTCTTGCAGATTTTGCATGAAGGGAAGATATTCTCGAGGATCTTTTTGGGATTGTTGAGCAACTAACAGTGTTAAGTCTAAGTCGTAGAGCCCGAGAGCATTATCATATAACTTGTTAACATCTGCTAGGAAGCAAATATGTTCCACGGCTTTATCGGCCATCTGTGCATCTTCCTTCATGAGTTGAGCGACAACGAGTAATCCGTCTTCCAAAGCCGGGGGAGATTTGCAGACATTTGCTGTGATGATATTTTGAAGATTGGTAGCTTGTCTACTTGCTAATACGGCAAGGAAGGCATCGCATATTTTATTAACCTTTGAGAATGCTGAACTTATTACCTGCGTGCTCGCTTCGTGGGTACTAGTAATGACATTTACAGGAACCCCTGAGGCTCGAGTCTCTTTGTACACCGTTTGAGTGACATCCTCCTCTCTAATTACATATTAGCATAGGAAATGACCAAATATACTAAATAGCATACCTCAGTGATGAGAGGAAGAGATCGATATATGTAAGCTTTTTCACTTGATCAATAAACAGAGCTACATTCGATAATAGCTGGGTGGGAGCATGATCATAAAGAAGGTTCATGTCCACACGTTGCGTTCTGCAATGAGTGAAAGCTTTCTTGTAGTTCTTCTCCTCAATAAGTTTTCGGATTCCAGCGAGAACCATAGCTCGGGGAAAGATTGTTTCGAGGTTTCCACGAGGCATTTGAAGAACCAGACATAGAGCCGTAGGCATTGCAGTGACTAGGCGAGCTCCGCGCTCGATACTGCGACATCGTTCGTCTTTTTCTGGTTCATCTGGCGGAACTTCCAAATCTTTGAAAAGTCAGCTTATATTACACAATGACCAAGAGTAGAAAGATACCATTAACAGCCGTGATATGAACAAATTTGAGAAGGTGACTCGTGGTTGTAAATATGAGGTGGGCAGGTGTAGTGAGAAACGAAGTACAGTTCTTAACCAAGAGCCTAGAGTTTGCATATAAATGACCATTTGCAGACATCCCGAAAGCAATATGGCCATCATCAAATGCGACTACCTCAACCCAGGGTAAGTATGTAGGGAAGTTGCAGGGAGACAATATATTATCTCCAAACGTAAGACTACGAAGAGCTCCGTCTTTTTCCTGTACATAAGGATGCATTATGCCATTTTCATAAAAGCTCGATAGAGTTGAGAACATCAAACTGGGTGGGCTGAGAGATGAAGCCTCCACTTCTTCTAGCTCCCCATTATCTTCTCCAAGCCTATATTGTTTGATGTAAGAGCCAATGCCACTCAGTTCCATTACCAACACGTCGTGTTTATCGGCAAAAGTTATCTGCTGGCGAGTTACCTCCATCGAGGGTGATGGCTCAAAGGTAATCCTCCCCACCAAAGCTGGACCACATGAGGACGCTGTAGCACTTTTCCATTTGAAAATAGAAATTCCTTGCAGGTGCAAGACGGCAACAGATGAGGAGTCTATATTGAAAGCGATATCAATGATATTTGATTCGATTTCAAATTCATGAAGAGCCATCGGAGGTGGCACATTAGCTGTGCGAAGTGGTGTTAATTTTACACTTTGTCCATCAACTACAGCGACAACCCCGTGGTCATTAGGAGGTGCTGTGGATGCACGAGAGGTCTTAACAATATATTCCACTATATTGAGATTGTCTAAAGAAGTGAGTTAGACTCATGGTGATTTAGGATGGAGAAAACTTACTTGTAGCTGTTATCAGAAATTGAAGTGGGTTTTCTGGGTGCCATACTAAAGAGTTAACTGGTAACAGATTGCTCGTTCGAATTTCTTGCTTGAGGTACCAATGATAGTTATTCATTGTCCAGAGTTGAATAGACTCTTCCAAAGCAACTGCCAGTACTGTCGAGTCCGAATTCCAATGCAATTTTATGTGTTGCGTTGGCGCCTGGATTTGCTCGGGAGTAAGTCGCAGGCTAAATTGACCATGTCTCAAACCATTGCGTTCAAAAAATGCAACATCGACATGATCTCCCAGTCTTTGAATACCAGCAATGAGGTTACCTGCTGGTCTCCAACTTATAGTCCCCTCTAAGCCATCCACTGGCTCACTGACGCTGTCGAGGACACCGTCTCTCGAGTAAACTCGTATCAACCTCCTAGCATTATCGTGAATGGTGGAAATGGCAAGGTATGCACCATCTCCCCTCCAGCTGATAGTGGCCGCTCTAAAATCCTCGTTTGGGCTCAGGACACCCCGATCGATTTTTTCTGGCATCGTTGGGTCATGCAGAGCTTTGGCTCCTTTACCTTGGAACTGCGTCTCCTTTTTTCCCCATCCAACAGACACATGATTGGAAGCTTTGAGATCCTCCGAGGTCATAGCCACATCTGTGACGCCCTCGAAACTTCGACTCATAAAGACAACCGTATCTGCCTTGGTGGTAATGGCAAGCAGCTCCTCATCAGGTGACCATCTTGCAGCTGTAATGCCAGCATCGACCGTTCCCACAATCTCAATACGATCATCGCCGGGCAAAGGTTCTTCTCTAACAACCACGATGTCGCCTCCAGCGAGAACAAGGCAGGCTGTGAGGCTGTCACCAAAATAATGGAGACTTAAAATCTCGTCACAGGCGAGATCTGGGTTTGGAGAGGGCGCATCCCAAGATGTAATAACTTTATGTTTACTAAATCCCGAGTTAGACTCTATAAACACAAAACCAAAGGAGCATACTGTAAATGCGATTTGGCGTCAATTCTCACGAGGTCAACAAGAGCATCTTTTTCGCTTGGGCCAAAAGTGCAAATAACAGAGTCGTTCCCTGTGTCCCAAGTCGCAGCGGTCAGCTCTCTCCCCTCAAACTGAGCAGGAGGTGCCCAACGCTCATATCGAGTATTCGTCAGATTCCGCATGTTGAAATCGCAAAGGACAATTCCGAAGTTTGATGCCTCTCATTATATCTTCAAGTTGATATCAAAAATACTGTGGGTCCGTGAATCAAGTATGGAATTTTCACAAGCTTAGGCTAGAACCATGACATGCTTTGCTACAGCCACGCACCTGTTCATACCTGCCCACTTCCCCGGATTTCTTACTATCGGACTGCCCTGTTCATTCAAAGTCGTCTGACTTCTTATTCTCCTCTTATATACCTCTCCTTCTCTAATCGGAGTCGCCCGCCCTCAAGCAATTCACCATGGACGTAGCATACAACCAGCATTCACCCTTTCAAAGGCATCACAGCCATTCCCACACGAACCTCAACCATCTCACTCTCGTCCCCTTGACATCTCGACTCCCCCTCTCGGACTCAGACGACCTGCCACCTCAATCGCCTACCTACTCTTACATCGAAGGACGGTCTGCGCCCACCACCCCCTCGATCCTCTCTCGGTCCTCCTCCCGAGTTTCAATTCGAAAGACCTTTGATGCCGACCTTCCCAGATCCAAATCCAGTACCCATCTTCCAGCTCCCCGAAAACAGCCTCGGTCTAGTGCTGCAACCCCGAATAGATCGAGACTGCGGAAGGCAGTTATACGAGATGAATTGAGTCTCAGGTCACTTTCTGCGAGGGACAGAAACGATTCAGATTGGCTTCTTCGGGCTGGTGCGACCCTTTCTACATCTGCAAGGGAATCAAAGGGGCAGACTTGGCTCGTATCTAGAGCAAGTTCTACAAGCCTGACAGGGGAAAGAGATGATGAGGACGAGGAACTGGAGCGAGAGCTTGCAAGAGCGAGGGAGCAAGCTAGTTGGGCGACTAGCAGGAGGGGAAGTGCCGTTGGCGATGGGGATGATGAGTTGTCCCCAGTTACAACTAGAAGTCGAAGAAGCTTGAGCTTCGGTGCTACCACCGGTATTGCGAGCAGGCCTGGTAGCCGGTCTACAAGTCGGCCTATAAGTCGCTATGGAAGTAGGAGAGGTAGCAAGGCTTCTCTTTTCACCCCAATGAATGAAAGAGAAGGATATTTTGATAGACGAGACTTTCCTCACCAGGAATTTCCCGCCGAGCCAGATTTTGTTGATGTCGAAGAAGAACCCGAGGTCGAAGATGAAGCAAAGCAGGATGAAGCTATGGTTAGAAAACTAGCAGGAGCAAGCAGTTTTGGCATTGCTGGGTGGATGGAGAGAATGCTTGGCTGGAGTTTATTTGCTGTGGATGAAGAGGGCGAAGATAATGAGACCGAAACAGCAGACGAGAGAGCTGAAGAGTCGGGCTTATCATCGAGAACATCTAGGCGCACGTTAGATGGAACGAACACCCCAACTGGTGAGATAATACCTCCTTTAAGAGATGAAGAGGCTGGAGGTTGGCAAGATGCTGCTTGGCTTTTGAGTGTTGCCGCCAAAGTTTTGTTGTAGCCCCAAGAAATGCTCAACTAGTTTTGATGTTTGGAACTTGATTCTTTGTATTAGAATAATTCGTTCAAGGCAATCAGCGTTGATATTACCCCCGTTCATCAAGCCACTACTTTGGCAACATCCTTCTCACTGCTTTTGCACCTTTTATGTTTTCTCGCCATCCAAACTCCAGAACTATGCCAAATTATCTCTCTGTCTCCATCCAAGATGCCGTTCGACAACCCAACGAATTTACTTTCAACCTCTACTACTGCCAAAGTCATGGCTTGCCCACTCGTCTACTTGATATGCTAGTTTTAGCATCTCCTACCTTAGAATACCAATCAATCTATCGATACTACTCTTATACTACTCTACCTGTAACCTCTTTAGTAGAAGTACAGCACTAGAAATGTACTTGGTCGACTTTTTCAAGTGTGTATAACGGTATAACGGGTTGTAGAAGAACTGACCTGCTTGTCACATTAGGGGAAGTGTCCCATTAGCCCCAACGCTTTTGGTTTTACAGTTTAGATCCACAAAACAAGCGCTTCATTTCGTAGAACAATTCAGTTCATAAATTTAGGTTACCTGCCCGACTTTTTTTTATAACAGAAAATGACCTGCAAGAACAGAAGTTGGCTACTATTCTCTCCCCCCTCTTTTGTGAGCACAGACAATCTACTTCATTGTCATTTATCGGGCGGGAGCTAAGAGAATAAAGTATTAGTGTTAATCGTATTAGTTGATACGGCGAAAATCAAAATTACTACACTAATACCCATCAGTAGTAGAATGCATTTGAAATTTCACCCTGTCTATATTTATGCTTCCAGTCCTCCGATTGGTCGGCTATTCGCTTGTCAGGTACGCGGCCTACTTCTATCTCACCTATATGTAAAGGTTCTTAAAGACTTGTATGCACTTAGTGCTGGCCTTAGCGCCCACCCATTTGTCCCTTAACCGGAAAAGGCTTTGCTCCCCGTCAATGTCTTTCTCGGGCACCGCTAATTATCATCGCTGCTGCTTCCTGTCAAAGATTGAGGTTAGTGGATAGAAGACCTCGTCGTAAAATTTTGCCTTGATCCTACTTATTTCATATTGGATAGCACAGCAGCTGCGGCGTGCGCAGCCCAAAGTCTCGAGAGTGAACTCATAATCCGAGAAAATGCCCTAAGATTGATAATAGCCAAGGATAAAACTATGGACCCAAAAATATTCATACGCCACTTGAAGTCGATCCTAAACCTCTAAAACTAGCGTGAGCGTGTGAGGTATACATCGCTGCATTGGCCGTCAAAACTGTCAGCTTCAAGGACCATGTAATAACAAAACTCGCCAACTTAGAGTGTCAACAGTCCTAATGAAGCATATGATCCCATTCGATATATCTCAACATAAATATCTAACCCCAACTCCTTTTGATAGTACAGTGGAAGATAACTTATCATTCGTAAGACTACCCATCAAATCACCATGCCCCCAAAGCACCAAAAAAACTCCTGCTATGTAAGAATCGCTATGATTACCCCAATGTTTGTTTTCCCTTGCCATTCGCATGACCGTTGCCATACCCCTCTTCATCATCACTTTCACTTCCCACGCTATAGTGGTGGGGATCCATCTCGTCAGTCGGCGGTTGAACATGGAGTTCATCCAACTCGCTCTCGTCAAAATCTGCTGCCTCAACATCTCTATTCGCCCTCTTGTGCCTAAAGCTGTCCAGGCTCATCCCACCACGAAAACCGCCAAGCATCGGGGTCTCCCCGCCAAATAGTCCTTTGTATCCAGTGCGCTTCCGACGCGCATTCCAAACAATATAGCCCCAAATAGCCACGGAGAAGACAACTATGATGAGAACAATCTCCCCCGATTTATAATAAGCAGACCATTTAGCTGCTTCCAATTTCGCCTCCTGTTCGTGTTCAGCAGCTGTACTATTAGGATGACCACCCACAGACGTATTGGGGCCCTTCTCGCCATCGATGCGGCTATCCGTCGGGGTACCTCCAATGCTACTAATATCGACCCCCATAAATCTATCAAGCATATCCCGGGTTCGTCTTCCGTAGTCGAATGGAACCATGTGGGAGGAGTTATAAAATAAGACGTAGGTGAGATTTCGAGCTGATTGCCAAAAGCCAGCCGATTCCCCCTCGAAAATCCAATCTCTTCGTGGTGCCCAGTTTCCGGGGGAGACCTCAAACCCCTTTCCTCCGTTCCATACCATATTCCCAATGAGCTCTTCGGTTCCAATGTGATTGCAAATGAGATCCTCGGCACCAGAGAAGAGAATGGTAGGAACTTCTGCAATAAGGTCTGGCAGTAGGGTGATAGCCGGCTTGGAATGGCTGGCTCTGAATGCACTACCCACCTGCCCATTACACTCCGACCAGCCCGTTGTCTTTCCCTTGTCAACATGAAGAGCCTCCAGAACATCCTTTCGACGAAGGTAGGGGGTCACATCAGCCAAGTCCGGAGGCCAATTCATTCCACAGCTGGGATACGAGTCTTTCAACCTCACGTCGTACATATTGTAGCACTGTGAGTTTCCGTCTGAGCCCTTGGTCTGGGTTTCCCGAAGTATATCGAGGAGAATGCCCTCGCAAGATGAAATATCCACACGATCCTTCCCACCATTCTCATTGAGTTCCTTGAAACACACGGCTTGTTGCGATTCTAATCGCTTAGCCGAGTCCGACCCCTTTTTAACCAGGCCCTTTTCATATGCAAACGAAAGGTAGGCCGGGTACTGCTCTGCGGGAGAGATCCATCCATTTCCAATGATCATTCCCTTCAGTTGCCAGGGGTGTGCAGCACCTTTATTTCGATCAAGAACAGCCCTTGCGATATATGGGATATGTTGCCCGGCATATGACTCGCCCGCTAGGTACAGCTAAGAAGTGTCAGCAGATGTACAAGGAGGAATTATTTCCATGGAACTTACATCGTCATGTTCATACTCTGGGAAAAGACCAAAGAACTTCTCCAGAAATTGTACAAACTGGTCCGCCATGTCTTGCAGCTCATGAACATAGCTGTCACCATCTACGAAGCTGAATCCTGTTCCGACCGGGTTGCTATAAAGGGCCTGTTAGCTGACAGAAAAGAGGGCGGGCCAGAGAAACGTACTCCTAAGTGATGGTCAGTAGAGTTACAAACATCATAGCTCTTTATAGCACTTACAACGAACATAACATTTGCAAATTCGTCCCAACTGCCCGGATTATATTCCAACTTGGGCCCTTTTGGGTCATTTCTAACTCGGAACTTCCCAATTTCCATCAAAGCACCACTGGAATGAAGTTAGCAATAATAATACCATAGGGCCACGGGGGGCGAAGGCACATACTCTTCTGAACTGCATCCAGGTCCACCATTGAGCCTGCAGGGCGTGTTAGTGAAGTCCATGTGGCAGGAGAGGTTGAGAGCTACCAGATAACTGTCCGCTGACGATTCGCTATATGGGTGTTTTGAAAATGCCAGAAGAAGATGTTGCCATTATGCTCAGGAGATATTTCGATATGGCCGGCGTGCATCTTGGGTAAAGGTCCATCCGGAGCACCTGGTAATGAGTGCACAAAGTAATCTCCAGCAGCCTTCTCTGCCAGTACCCCATAGGATAGAGATAAAATCGTCCATATTGTAAGGGCCCTGGAGCTTCCACCGCCTCGCAGGCGACCCAAAATTGAGAACCGCATCGCAGTCAGGACGAGGCGACAGGAGGTAAAGGTCGCGCACAGGATAGCGTTAACGTGGGCATGAATTTGTGTTGTATTGCCCTTCTCTCCGTGACATTTGAGATGTGGCCCTTAACGCGAATTGCTGAGCAGTACACGCGGAGGCTGAGGATTTGAAGGACCGAACGCTAGCTTACCCGGAGGCAATCCCTGGGGGGCTCTAGAGGCTAATTTTAACAACACTAGGTTTGGTTGACATTTGGCAGATTGGGGCTTACTCGGAGAGGGGATGCACAGACTATCAGCTATTTAAAATAATCCGCGTCTATTATCATGTTTTTGAGTGTATTATGTGAACAAAGGTTTCTCTGTTAGCCTCCATAGGACAAGGTAACTAACTAATTGAGGCGATCGCAGGGTTCCAGAACCTGGAAATCTTGGCGGTAGATTGACAGGTCAGATCACGACCTCATGGTAGTTGGAGATACATCAGCTATTGCTTAAGCAAACATTTGCTGGTGAGATTGCAAAGTGCTATTGACAGAGTACCAGAGAAACAATCAATGCATGAGTGTCAGGGGTAATCCAGGAATGCTCTTCTGTTACAAGCACATAAATCGCGGTGCTCAACCATACGCATTACAATCGGCATCCAGAGTAATATGATATTATCTCTCGTTATGGGGAGCTGTGAGATGACGGAACGTCAAACTCCTTGTGGCTTAACAACCTTCAACCCCGCAACTGGTTATTATTTGCATCCCAGCACTCACCGTTGAGGTTAGGCGGTATTATACAGCAAGAAGTGGAACGGGTAATACTGATATCGGGTTTTCTATGACTGAACTAAAAATTGACAAGTATACGTATGAGTGCTCGTCCTATATTATAGCCGGTATCCAGGGTCATTCGTCATGTTTGAAATATGCGTTGCAATAAGAGGCAGGGAATAATATAGCCAAAAGGGGTGCCTTTGAATGGAGTCTCTTTGTCTGAGCCATCCCCGCTCGATCCCGGCCTAAGGAACTTTGAGTTGTGGCCTGGCTATAGAATTGTATTGCAACTTTTTGCCAAACCAACCAACAAGTAATTGCCTGCCTCATTAAGGCATACCAATAGAAAGCAATCTTCCGATGTTCACTCGCAGATCTCCTAACAATGCTTATCTAGAACAAATCCCCAAAGCCCTTTTCCGAATCTTTCTTGATCAGTTCGACCATGCCCTGCGTCAGATTAGTACCCCTATTCTGGCTAGTCTCCCGAGTTTCTTGGTTGCATCCTACCTCAGGCATGATTGGCTCTCCGCTTTTTCCTTGGACGTACCGAAAGGGCATTTCAGTACTTTCGTTCTTGTTGATACGAAGCTCTGGGCAGTCCACATAAGATATGCGCTCCAGAGGTACTAAGATCATGTTAGTAGGTATACCGGCCTATGCTCAAATTTACCTGCTTTTGTCTTGCACAACGATTCTCGTCACTCTCACTGCGGTATCTGTAGTCATCTGTTTTGGACCGAGACGACGCCCTTCAAAGCCCTTCTTTCTCAGCTCGGATGTCCGATCTAATTGGAATTAGTTGGGCCAGAAGCAATTTCACACGCTCTGCACACCTCGTGGCGGGTCATCTCCTGTCTAATATGAGCATGAGATTAAAATATTGACCAGGTTGAGTTTGGCTGACCTAGAATACCACCAAACAAAAAACGTCAAAAGTCTCGCCATCCCCGGGGCTTAATTCTTTGGTTGCTGAGGGATCAAGGAGGCAGACTCTAGTCTTGTCTTTTGCATAGATTGTCTCCACGCTGCTCTGTTCTGCAGTGAAACCTGGTGCTGCTTTGAGGACTTCGGGAAGTTCCAAAGACGGCGGTACAGATGAGAGGCAGAATTTGGCGCCAGCTTTGTGCGATTCCTGTGCTATAGTTATATATTCTAATTCAGACCAAGGGCCAAGCTCCTCGTCGAGGTGCTCAACGATATAAGTTTTTGAAGCCATCTCAAAAGAGTTGTAGAGAGCTTGATAGCAAGAACAAGTTTTGTCGAGAAGAGTAGCGAATCGGATTTCTTGTCCGCTAGTCTGAGAGTTTGATTATGGTTGGCTGAGTCAACCACAATGGCAGGGTGAAGCTCGAGATCCCAGAAGAATAACAAGTATCTGACTCGTGGGACAGTCTCAGTATTGATAATGCACGAACGAGGCGCTAGCTTCTACATGAAAGGGAGTTTCCAGCTCGAGCTTTGATTCGGTGGTGCGTTGCTATTGCACTAGTCGAAGACGACCGCCTTTAAAATAGTACTTGTAGCTGGGTCTCTATGAAATTTTAAGCTGCTGGAGGGGGAAAGGCGTAGCGGCGATGGAGGGGCAGCAGCTTCTGGGTTAAACAACCTACACCAGAATAACCACAAGCACTGAATGAGCAGTCCGTATCTCAAGGTGGAAAGTAGTCAACTGATCAACCGCAAATTTTGGCCGTGGCAAGGTTCGATTCTGGTTACTAGGAGATAATTAGCTTTCGTCGGTCTTGGAGCAAAAGAAACTTTACTGTAAGCGAAGCGAGCTCTCAAGGCTAGCTTGAAGGCGGGCAGCTATCAGTCACCTGGGACCACAATGGCGAGTCTCAATCAATCAATCAATTCGCTCTCGTCTGTAATCTTAGTCTACAGTGCAATATTCTCGCCACGGGTCTGCTCTCTCCTCTCTAGCTTTGTGGTCTACAATACTCCTTGTTTGGGCGACAATACTACTAAGGCAGGACCCCTCTTTGGCGCGACTAAGGCAATCGGGTGATCAGGGATTGTGGTTGTTTGGACGATCATCAACCCGTCACTGGACAACGAACAACGCAAGCCTACCATATGGGCTCCGACTCATAATAATAAGATCTCAAATAATCAACAAAGCTCGTCGCGACTACATATTCAGCTCTCGAACCCCTTTGGCAAATCCTCCGTACTCGAAGCCAACCTCAAGATGAACCCCCACCAAAAGAACAAAGTCGACATCAGCGTAAGCTATATCCGATGCCTCGCGCACATTTACCTTTCGAATCCCCGTGGAGCCCACTGACCTTTTCCCGCAGTCCCTCTCTCCAGATGAACAACGACTTTTCCGCCTCTACGGCAAGCTCCCCTCCAAGTCGGACCACCTAGCCAAGCATCTGAAAGAGCGCAAATACTTCGACTCCGGCGACTATGCCCTCTCCAAGGCCGGCAAAGCAAGCTCCGTCGACACTGGCAGCGTTGGCTCCCAACACCCACTGCCCGAAAACATCCCTCACCTCTCTTCTCCCGGCGTGGGACCTGCAAATCAGGGCGGAAGCGGTAACGGCAATGTCCATCCTATCAACACTCCGACTGGCCTCCAAAGCGGCAGCCCGGTGAAGGAGAGTAGCTTCTTGAATAGAGAGACGAGCGTCGAGGAGGCAGATGAGAAGGAAAATCAGATTGAAAGCATGCATCAGCACAGTGTTAGCCCACCTCCTGTGAAAGATGGCATTCCCATTGGAAGATAGGCCGGCTTACAGGATTGGAGGATATCGGTCGTTATGAGGCACGAGGAATGACGGACTTTTTACTGGCGGATATGGCGTTAAATGGGTTGCGACTATGGGGATATGGGATTCGTTTCTCTGTACATGTGTTTGATGGATGACGGCAATCGACTCTGGACTGTGCGCAGGTACAAAAACGATTTAGTCAAGAGCAAATACTTGAATTCATTCATCTTGGCTCCAACGAAAATTAAGATACTCGGCTCATTCATTCATTGTGAAATGATTCTAAGATTGTTTATGGTTCCGCTTCATCTAGCTTTTTTCCCAGCCCCAACGCCTTGCAAAGCATCTCTGCCATAATATGTCAAATCAAATATCCAGGGCCTTTTTAGTCATTTCTATGGCACCTGAGAAGGTTTTGTTTCCTCCAATAAACCCTGCAGCGTGAACAAAGACACCGCCGCTGACTCCTGCAATCTCATCGAGTTTCTCGTCTCGAAAACCTCTCCATGCTTCTGGCAATGGCTTTCGGCTCTCAAACGAGTCCTTGCTGACTGGTACGCATTGAATCCTCCATTTTGCATCTGGTGCTGGCTTTTCCGGATATAAGACATACAGGACTTTGGAATCTCCACCTTCCGAGGCCTCAAGGGTGTACAGATGATCTTTCCATGGAACAGATTGGCCATCGAAAACTAATATCCGACCCTTTGAATCGTACTCAACGCGCTTGGCATATGCTTTATAGACAATGTCTCTAGCTGGCAGCCAACATTTGGTATAGTAGTCCAAGTCCCGAGAGAACTCCTCGCCCATCCTAGTACTAGCAGCCAAGAACTTTTCGTCTTCAGCCTTCTGTGCCTCAACTGGATCAGATGGAGTATGGTCATTCCAGTTAGGATTCAGTCTAGACACCATAGCCCCAAGACTGAACCCCCCGTCACTAAACTTCTTCTCGATTCCTGCAGCTGCGATGGCTTTCGGGTCGTATGCCGAGATACCATTGTCATGCGCATCCAATGCTTCAATGAAGCTCTCGTAAATCTTTACCCAGATGACAGCAACTTCTGCGGCATCCTCCGAAACGCCCAAGTGCTGCGCAATGATGGCCTTGCCAAAATGCATGTATACCAATCCAGCTGAAGAGAGTTTGGTTGGGCGGTTGGGGAAAGTCGTAGTGAAGGTACGCTGGTGGTGATCATAGCGGTTTGTGGCAGCATCGTATTCACCCCCGACATCAACAACTGTATGACAGGTTTGAAGGAGAGCAGGATCTCGAGTTCGGATGAGTTGCGAGGAATGGTAGGTGGGAAGAAGGCGCAACATGTAAACAGCAAGAGCCTCGTCTGCATGGAAGTGGCCACTATGAGTGCCGATAGACACGGGGGAGGTCTTGAGTCTCTTTGCTGAAATTTCCGCCATTTTGAGAGTATTTCGGAACATGCAAAGTATGGGAAGGTCGGGAAAGACCTTCGAAATTTGTAGTTTGGAAGTTTTGATATACAGGGCGATAGCAGCAGCAAATGCGGGGCTGACTAGGGCGCTCTTTAAGAGAGGCAAGCGTCAAAAATCCTTTAGTGGATGGCGGAGACCAGATGGGGTTATACATACTTATCATAAACACATTTTGGCTGGTAATATTGCTATTGGGTTTATATTAAACTTACAGCTCCTTTTTTTTTAGAAAGAAAAACTTGAGATTTTTCATTGCTTCATAATAAGGTACTCTTGACTGGTTATGGCCATTTAGCCGGATAATTGTAGCTAGCTGGCCGCTCTCCCTCTCCGTATGAAGCTTATTTTCTAGTAAATAGCAGAAGAATGTATACATCACGACCCAGCCCAAAAGGGCACAACCACCATTCAATACCTCCACGCTCATCACTCCGTAAATCTACATAGAACTTTGATATAGCCATCTGCCCTCCTAAAGAGGAGGCCCTTGAGTCACCACCAAGAGACGTCTCTCGGCTTTTTCCCAGGCCAAGCCCGGCTTAGCGCCCAATCACAAGCCGAGTCGTTCTCTCCGTTTATCAGGAACCCACTACCTGTTCATTTCTATTTCGATACCGTCGCCATTATTTCCAAGCCGAGGAGGGGTTTCTCTACTCGCACACGTCGCAAAAGCTTTCTTCTTGGAATATCAGAGACGCGTTCAATTCCCTCCAGAGTCCAAAATTCCAGGGACGGTCCGATAAATTTGGTTATCAGACCCCGGCCTTCGATCATCACTCAGCACGCGACAAGAGAGTGTCATTGGCGCAAACAGTCAAGTAGGGCTGCCAACCCAGGCAATATTTGCACACTCTTACATACACTCATCTCCCCGAGGACCTCGCAACGCTCATAGTGTATACAGCAAGCCTGGCCACAGACAGAAAACGACCGTCGAACATTGTTAATAGGGGCCCTATGAAAGATCGGTGAGAGCAACTACAAAAACTCTCTAGACTCGAGAGTCTACCAAGAAGGCAGGAAAGAGTTACTAGCCGCCGATCGTAACCAAAGCCCAACGTGTCCAGTTACTTTTCAAATTTGGACAACCACGATTAGGGTCGAATTACCAGAGGAACCCAGCTGGGCGCGCTTCAAAGCACGCTCCGGCGGCGCCCACAGCGCTGATGTGGTTCTTCAATGTTATCTCCTCCGCGATATTCCTCCTCTCGATTATCCTCTCGATACCTATAGCCTTCGATGCTGGCGGACGGGACTGCGGGCTCGCATACTCCTTGAGCTTATTCTACTTTTACTTTTTTTATTCAACAATCAAATTAGCAACGCCAGACGCGTCGAGGATAAGATGGGCCATAATGAAGATTATAGGGATGGCGCAGTGGGTGCTTTTGCCAGGACTGTTGATATGGAGCATGAATCGATTCGCTGTGGATGCGAATAACTCGGGGGATTGGGTAGCGAGGACATTCAATGGAAAGCGAGCACAAGACTCCAGTGTCAAGGAATGGATCTTTGGAGCCGGGGGATTGCTTGAGATGTTGACAATACAAACGTGGGACAAAATACTCACATATTCAACTCCACTTTTTCAACTAGCGGAAGGCTTCTGCAGTCTGCTAATGATCCAAGCGGCTGGCCAAATCACAAGGTGGCTTGTGAATCGAGGTCGAGGAGATACGTGGATGGTATGCATCTATATTTGATTATTCGAGAGTTTGTTCGCTAATCATGATTTCTCAGATCGGCCTACTGGTTCTGTCAGCTAGTATTATATCATGCTCCGTCTACTTTTTATGGCGAATTACCAATTTTCCGGAAGTCGGCAACGTTGATGCTACCCTCATTGGGGCTACTATCACATGCGCAATATTCTTGTCCGCCTGGGGTATTGGAAGTGGCAGAGGAAATCCGGTCGAGAGCTCCTTGCTCTTCGCGTATGTGGTGTTGTGTATATACCAGATTTTTACAGACTACATGCCGACTTCAGCCTCGGAGCCGCAAGCATCCCCTGAGCAGCCAGAGTTTCCTCCTCTGCCCCCAATTATAATGGCTTCGTACTCAACCCTAATGTACGTCTTGTCAACTTTACCCTCCGCCGTCCATTCCGGCTTCACGTTCCTCTATGCTGCATTCCAGACCATCACCCCCTCGGTTATAATTTCCCTTGCGTATCGAATATTTGTCTTCTATGGAGCAACGCGAATAATACCAGCTGTGCGAGAGTCGGGGGCTCGAGCTTTATCTCAAGAACCAAGCCTCGATGATAGTGATGGAGCTGGTAAAATCTTGGGTCTTTTGAGCTGGTTTAGCCCCAGCATACTGGTTGCTGTTTACACGAGTCTGCTGATGCAACACTTCTCTACAACATCGGCAGAGGGAAACGGGACTGAGTGGTGGGCATTGCAGGGTGGTGATATCGGAGGGAACATCTGGCGTTGGATCAACGTTGGAGCGACTATGGCATTGTATGCATTGGAGTTATCGCTGGGAAAGGAAGACATGGAAGGGTCTTTGACCGGTCATTGGAAAACAGATTGAATAAATCTGGAAGGCAGTTATTTTCTTTGTTGTAATGAAGACTAGCGTAGTCGAATAAGAAGCCACCGGCCAGGCTTAGGCGCAATCCCCCCATTGTGTGGGATAGAGGCGCATACAAAAGGATGGGCGGGCGGGGACTTTGAAAGAAACTGGATCATCAGGCGGGAGTCTAAATAGGAGTTGGGCATATGGGAACTTGGCGTGGCGTTCTCTGGCGCCTGGTGGTCGGTCATCTGGGTGTACATATTCGTACTTGCGGCATCTTTGTAAATTGTGGTACAACTTTTCCGTTGCACTAGAGCACGTCTCTGCTTAAATGATTCTCCGAGAGACTTCGATAGTCTTCTTAGCTATTTATTAATATATCCGAGGATTGTTCAAAGCCCAACAGTATAATTAAATCAATGTAGACATTACAATAACTTCTACACCTGATCATTCCTGATCGAAATAGAGATAGCTGTGCTTGTTGAGTTTCTCCAGTCTAAGAATAATGGTATCTCCAATTCAAAGGCGTTCTATGGCCTTCTAAAGGATTCTTGTTCGCAGGCATTGCCTATTATATTATCTTCTCAACATCATGAAGCTCCGAAACCTTCCTATGTTGCCTCTTCGATTGAGTACGCCAAAACTATAGCTATGAGCTTTGATCTCCAAAAGGTTTTAGCATACGCGATAAAGAAACTGAGTATAGAGATGTTAAAGACTCTTTAATACTATAGGTCGCGATTTGGCACATTGAGAATGTGGATTGTTTTGTTGTTGCTCTGCTCCTGGAATTCTTTTTGCTGCTCTTTACTTGCAGAAAACGGACTAGTTAGCCGACACGAGCCTCATCCCCTGTCCCGCTAGTGGAAGCTCCCCTGGTTCATCGAGCTTATCAACACTTAGATGCGATTGCGGTATCATCATATCATCCCATCCCATCCCCTGGAGGAGACTAAACCATTTCCCTGTCTCACAGGTCTACAGTTATCAATAAACCGAGATCAATTCCGAATTAGTTACATCTCGGTCAACCTCGCATCACGCCCTACTTTTTTTGTCATCTGCCACGAATTTCAATTCCAATTTCAATTCCAATTTCAATTCCAAGTCTCTGTCTCCTCAGCTCCAGAAATCATCTATCTCTAGCATCCTAAGCTCTTCCGCCAGAATAACGAATCAGCATGTCTCGGGTTGCCCCTCCGGTAATCAGATTTACTCAAGCCTTACGAAGAATCAGCTCCAGTGCAAATGCTAGGCGTCCATCCGCCCTCCTCGATTCCAATGCTCGATCTTCACGGTACCTACCCCGCAATATAAAAGACCTCAAAGCAGAATGCCGCAAACGAGACCTTAAGGCCAGTGGGAACAAATCCGAGGTAATTGGCATCTTCCAACCTGTTACGAGGCTCTTGTCTAATAGATTATAGCTAGTTGACCGCCTTACCGCTCACGATCTCGTGGGCTCTCATAACTTCCATACGATGGGCGGCCATCGACCTGGCCCTACACCACCCCCCCAGGCCTACAGGACTGTCTCTTTGATGCAAGGCTTCGGGACCTCTGCTCCTAAACAAGCTGCGGGCGACCAATCCACCATTGATTTCTTCTTCTTCCCCGAAATCCCAGAGTCACCATCTGCGAACCAATCCCAGATCCGTGTCCCTCTTCTCCCTGATAATTACAATCCTGATCGCTCTGCCAACTCATTAAATGTCTTAGAAACACTAGACGATGCAGTTCCAGGGCCAGAAATTAGTATTATTGCACATCACCCTGACTTTGTGGTTCCTGCTACAATTACTGAGGTTGTAGGGAATGAGGGAATGGATGTTGAGTTGCCGGCATCCTCAAGTACACCCAAGGATGTAAAAGAGCCCGGGATTTTCAAGCAGATATGGACGGGGTTTCTTGAGGATATTTTCGGTCCAAAAGTCTCCAAGCCCACTGTTTAGAGACCCTAATGGTTCGCTACGTTTGTCGGGGGGGTGCTCGGTCCCTAGCGTACATAATCAGCTGGTGTTGATCCGAGATAGACCATATAGGAGTTTGAATTAAACTATCTGCCCTCTTTGGCCTTGGTTTAGAGTGCCATGACAGTTCATTTAATGTCACTATCTTTGTTTCGGCTGCTCTCCTTCCCTCGTTCTTTTGATAACAAGTTAAGAGTTTATCGAGTACCGTGCCTTTCTAAAGGGATTTTAATTATCCTGAGTCATATACTTCCTGGCATTGATATCCTAGAATCTCGACTGTCTTGAACTTTCGCACAGTATATTCGTAACGTAAAAGGTCTTGCAACTGTAGTGTCTCCTGGCATTGCTAAGAAGAATCGTAACCACAATTCTACTCCGATCAAAACCGCTTTGAAATATAGAGCCTAAATCCCATCACCAATAGTAGAGGTAGATTGTTGTTGCGAACCTTCGCACTATCGGTCCAGCTTCTCACGGAGAATAAAGTGAGCATACGAGTAGATATCTACCCCGGTCACCAATAATAAGTAGGAGTCGGACAGTCCCGCTCCCAATCAATATACTAGTACTATATACAAGTACAGTATGAAGCATATACCGAAACGTGATATCAGTGCGGGCCGCTCACGTGAACTTGGGGAATGTTGATGGCCGAGGGGAAGCGAAGGTAAGCGCGGCCGGACCGTTTCAACGTCGGAAAAATGTGGCAAGCTCCTTTTTTTTTTCAACAATCCAAAAAAAACCCCTCCACGGACAGAGCCGGCAACGTCTTCGTTTCTCCTCTATGATGGATCTTCTGCTTTGGCGATATCGGACATGGAAAACAGCGGTGACCTTGTCTCTTCAATAGCCTCATGTTTCCCCAGTTTCTCACGAGTCACGATAGAGCCAACCAACATACGGTCATGATGAAGTGATCTTCATCTCTTCATAGTATCATGTCACCGTATTCTCCCCTCCGAACAGTTTCGGCCATGCCTAGAGCCAGTAGCTCGGGCCATTCTGGATCTCGGGCCAAGGTGGATACAGATACAGTGTTTGGCCACACTGAGCCCTGCACGCAGAATTCTCTGGCTCGTTGATGGTTAATGGCTATTCTCCTTCCATCCCCGCAGGTTCCCTTCTCTGGGCCGTTAACCTGACGCGGCCAAGCGTTAATATTCTTCTGACTCAACTACAAAGTGTCATCAAAGACCGTCTTCCCTCCATCACTCAACAATTTCCTTAAATCCAGCATTGAAAACTTACCAGCGGTCAAGCTATCTTTTCTTTCCCTAAACCACTTCCCCCTCCCGCCATTCCCCTCTATATGGCGCCTTCTGCAGTTACTCCTTCACAAATGGCCCAGCAAACTGCTGGGCTCAATGCCGCTGCTGTGGCTAAGAAAATTGCCCAAACAGTCAAGTATGCATCCCGATGTCCAGAAAATTACCAAGAATACATGTACGACTAGAAATGAGACTGACGATAGCCAATTAGCGCTGCCAGCACCCTCAACCCTCTTGATGCTTCGAAGCTCAAATTTACCAAAACCTCCACCCCCATGACTGTGCCTGAAGCTGGTGATCCTATCATTGCAACATGCTCTCAATGCACAGACCATATGGTCACTGCAGTTTGGAAGGCGACCACAGGTTGGGAAGCTCCTGAATTGAGGCCTTATGGTAATCTGTCCTTGGCACCTACTGCTTCAGTTCTCCATTATGCTACGGAATGCTTCGAGGGTATGAAAATGTATCGAGGATTTGATGGAAAATTACGGCTCTTCAGACCGTCAGCAAATTGCCAACGAATGCTTGTTTCTGCAACTCGTATTTCCCTTCCAGCATTCGACCCTAAGGAGCTAGAGAAGTTAATCAAGGCCATCGTTGCCGTTGATGGCTCTAAGTGGCTACCGAAGTCGAAGTCTGGGCAGTATCTGTACCTGAGACCTTCGATGATTGGGTCAGCACCTGCACTTGGCGTCCAAACACCAAAAGAGGCTACGCTTTTTGTTATTTCCACGTTTATGCCACCGTTAGATTCCCCCAAAGGGTTGAGGCTTTTAGCCTCTGAAAACGGGGTTAGGGCATGGCCAGGCGGTTTTGGATACGCTAAAGTTGGAGGTAAATTTCCATCCAGAAATATGTTGCAACGTTAAAAGGCTGATATTTCTCCTAGCAAATTATGGTCCTTCTCTCTTGGCCAATGGGGACGCTCGGGATAGAGGCTATAACCAGGTTCTATGGCTTCTAAATGAGCAGGTCACAGAGGCTGGAGCTAGCAACTTCTTCGTCGTCTGGAGATCAAAAGAGGGCAAGGTTCAGTTGGTGACCGCGCCATTAGGCGATAAAGTCATTCTCGACGGAGTGACCCGTAGGAGTATTCTGCAATTAGCTCGTGAGAGACTTGCGGATAGCTCGAGTACACTGGAACCTGTTGAAGTTGTTGAGCGCCAGTATACGATGGTATGAACGAACCGCCTGCGTAAAATATGACCAATTAACTAATAATTAACAGGATGATATTGTCGATGCAGTGCGAGAAGGACGCATGATTGAAGCGTTTGCTGCTGGGACTGCTGTAAGTCATAGGTACCTGGTATTTTCTCTCTGTTGCTAATGATATCCTCACAGTATTTCGTTTGCCCAGTTTCCGAAATAGGTTACAAGAACGAAGACTTAAAGATCCCAATGGCCCGTGGCAGTACCGGCGACTATGCAGCCATTCTTAAGAAGTGGTTAGTGGATATAATGTACGGAAACGTGGACCATGAATGGGGAGTTGTCGTGGACGAGAAGGATATTTAAGCCTTTGAATGACATATCTGGAGTAGGTGTATAGCGTTCGAGCCAGGGTAGAGAGAAAATAAACGGTCGACGTAGACGAAGGAAGTCGTCTAATTTAACGGTTCAATAATTCTTCATGGGGGACCACACAACCACAAAAGAATTTGCAGTTTCGACCGCTCCATTGTTCGAAATTGTTCCCATCCCGAATCCCGGCGAAGTCGTCTCAAGAGTCCCTCGGACCTATTTATAATCGACTGTGCTCTGCAACCTTGTATGACGCATTTTCACTCTGCCGCTCAATCTATATGCATTTGTTTGACTTAGCCCCAGCTCGTTTTCATGGGGCAAAACTTGTTCTTGCATTCGATAATGCGGTCTCCCATTTGGTATATGATCTGGTCCTGTCCATATGGGGGTCGCCCGAGAAACTAATTTGCACTGTTCGAGTTCTCTTGCACTGGACCACAAACAGCAACCCAGTTGTTTTTTGGCACTACCTTCCTATCACTAAGTGGTGAAGTTCTAACTCACTACCTCCAGTATCTCAATCTTTATATCACTCTATCAGTGGCTCCTAAAGTATCATACTTCACTCTTGTCCAAGTAAGGTGGAGGGTGTTTGCCATTGCTCTAACCACCGTAACTCAGAAAAAATAATCACTTTTCAGCCTCAACGTCAAAGGAAAATGATTATTCTTCAACTGAAGAAGAGGATAACGAACGTGGTCGGCCTAGACTTTGAGTCTAATGCTAGTAAGGCAATCGCTACTAGTAACTCACTTGATGCTTGAGTAGAGAAGGAACGATGGTATTACCACTTGTATGGTGAGTAATGTCATAAAGTATTCCTGGTCAAGAATGGACGAGACGAAGATAAGGCGAACGGTTGCACCTCCCAGACTTCCTAGGTCCGCTGTTCTGAGAGCTGGTCAATATGGCAGTTAAAGACAATCCTCCCCCCTCAAATGAATTCTAAGAACGATTCCCACCCGGCATTTCTAGGACGAGCTCTTACCAGCATATTTACTTCATAATTTTGTACCCTCCTTTACTATCGATCTACCAAGCAACTGAAATTGAGACTGAAATCACCTAGCTTCTCAATTGCAATGTGCTTGTCCAAAGAGCGTAAATCCCAAGTAGCCTTTACATCGACAGCAGAGAGAAACTCTAATTTCACCGCTACCTATCCTTATTCTCGGCTACAGCATACGATAATGGCATACTACGATCCAAACCCTACGTTTCTAGAGAGGCAAAACGATGATCTCTCCGTGTCTTTCAGATTGCAGTCACCACCCCCCAGTTTACAACGGAGAAACCTTTCTCAAACACCCCCCCTTGTGCAAGGAGGAGCTTCCTCGGGATCGTTAAGTAACCGTCGAAAACTTGAACAATATCGACGTGCTCGACTCGAGGAAAACACAGAGAAACTCAATGCTGTTTACAAGTCCATAAGCCCAGACGACCTAGCCCGGGTGGCTTTCCACGCCCTCTCCAAAGAAGGGCGCGAACGCCTCACCGATATACTAAAGAGCAAGGGTTTCTGGCGCGACTCTCAGGGCAACAAAACGGAGAGAGTCATTGATGTATTCCGCAGCAATCAAATTCGTGAACGGAAAGAATTTGTAAAAAGGAATTTCCAAGATATTGAGCCTGTTTGCTTCTTTGTACGGCGTCAGCTTGACATGTTCCTGTCGCAGGTACAAAGCATAGATCCAGCGACATTACCGAGACTTGAAGCCTTGATTGAAGAGTACCAAGGAACGCTGGATCAGGGTCGCTGGAACTGGCTGAGTCGGAAAGTGAGAAAGGAGCGGGATATGATTGATAGGATTACTGATCAGGTGCAACAGCCAAAGCAGGTAGTGTCGGGGAATATAGAGGCTACTGGTGTTGAACAAAATTATACCGGTGAAGACACTTTTATCGAAGACGAGGGAGGTAGTGGGCTTCATATGGAAAATCCAGAATCGCTACCAGCAATTCCTTCCGGTCCTCCGCATTCCGAGACACTTCTTCCTAATAAAGTCCTCGACGACTATCCACAAGATAATTCAGACCAATCTCTCTCTCTGGACACTCGTCTATCCAAAAGTGCCAGAGGTGCAGATCTACCAGAATTTGCTTCTCAGTCAACAAGCCATGCCACTAGCGAAACGATGCATAGCTATCAGGCAGACACCCAAGCCGAATCAGCAGGCCGTCAATTCAAGTCCATGGGTGATAGAGGAAAAGCTCCGAGACTACCTATCACGCCCATCAGTACTACTTACAATGCAATCGAAACCAGCTCATCCACCGAATCATTTACCACTTCTCCTCGGTCAACTCCTGTTGTTAGTAACACACCAGACTCACCACCGCTACTACCTCAACCTACGCCCGCTTTGAGATATGAGCTGCCCTCTTTCCCGAGCGAGAGAGGGTAGAGATAGGCACAATGGTAGCACAACCTTTAATCAACCGTGCTGGCTCTTCTTTCCAGGTGTAGAACGACAGATCTATGGGATAATTAGGGTATTGGATTCGAGATTGTGCTAGTATAATCACCAAATTTATCAACGCATGGGGGTTGGCAGCTGGCTGGAGAGATCATGGAATAGATAGTGGTTACCTTGGTTGGAAGTTGGGTCGATCGTTTGGATTATTAGTCTTATTAACTGAGTGAGGGAGGAGAATAGGGTAGATCTCTTGCGGTATAGCGGTTTGGAGTTGGAGCGGAGCATTCTATTTATGTGGGTATAGCTACATGGGTTTACTCATGTGAAAATATTTATAACTTGCCTTGTGCAACAGCGGAGCGACATGATAAGTTTCCACAACAAATTTCAAATCCATTGTAAACCGATTTGAAATTTGTCTTCACCCAAATGGAATTGCTGCCTGTGGATTTATGTGATGCAGTCAGCAAGCTCAAACTGTGAAAGTGTCTGGGGGATTATCTTCAAGTGGTGAAGTGGGATATTTAAACTTGTTTACTGGAAAATACAAGGTCATTTTGACTATTAGGAGAGCTAATCACAAAAGTCAAGTTGCATTTATACCCACCGAAAAACAGGAAAGAAATGCTACTCCTCAACTAGATTTTTGAAAACTCTGGAAGTAATAAGAAACTGGGTAGAACTTCCGTAGTATTTGCACATCTTTCGTTAACCGGATTAAGTATTACCTGTTACCTGACCGTCGAAAAGAATTCTGATCTATCGTGAAAATGGAATATCTATCTATGAGCTATCTTGTGTTGCAAGTCACCACGCGTGGTTGTACGTGTACATCAAGGATAGCTGGCATCCGGGCGCCAAACTCCAATTGCTATGCATTGCTATTGTCCTAAATTAAATCATTCGGACGTATATGCCATGACGTTTCAAAGGTGTACGTAGACCTTAACGCCCGCTAGAAAACTGACCGATATCAAGTCTCTGCTCGCCTAGTTCTCACCTGCTTTCTGTCTAACCTCGACGCATCCTAGGGAAGTATCCACGACTTGGGGTTCAACTATGACCCGGAAATTCAGCATCTTTGCAGATACCGCAAACAATTATAGAACATCTGCTGCATCGCCAGATCTCCTTCCGCGCAGCTGCTCGTTCTCTAGCCCAGCTTGCTTGTGCCACCTGTCGGTCACATTCAACGCACTTGACAGCTCCACAATCGCAATCCCATAGTCGGCTAACATCTCCATGTCTATAACTCCAAGATGGTACGGCTTTGGGACAGTTTTTGCACTTCGCATGCCCAGAGAAACACTCCCAACTGGCTCGATCTATGGGTCCTAAATCTGTAGGTGCTGCTGGGACCGAGCTCTCCCCGATCTTTTGCACATTCTCCGCCTGTTTGGGCGACTTTTCAAAAGCCGCAAAGCATTCATGACATTCCAAGGGCCCGACAAAAGATTCCTCCTCCAGATTAGTAGGACGTCTCCACTGGTGATCGCAACCCCAGGTATCGATGTCGTAATCATATGGCTCAGGACCAAATTGGTGGCCGTCTCCGTCGAAGAAGCCTGCCCTGCCATCAAGGTCATTTTCATCAAGCTCGTCATCCGGTCCGTATTCAGACCTATCATCACAACTGCCATCGCACTGCTGTATTGGCAAGAGACATTCCCAGCAGAAGTGTGCCCCACACAAACACCTAGAGAACATTAGAATTTTTGCTGAAAACTGTCTCCCTGGTGAAAAGATCAACTGGCGGGCAATAACTTACTGAACATGGCCACAACCATAGACCTTGCGAACGCCAGTTCGACATTTCGGGCACCGCTTGATTTTCCACTTCTTCAGCTGCTGCTCGAGCTCAGCGTCAAGGTCACTCGTAGGACATTCTCCGACGTGAGTAAGGGCACGGCACTTGGTGCAAACAGAGAACCCACATGTCGGGCATGATACATTAGGCTTCCTAGTCTTAGTAGGCTCGACAACCTTTTCTTGATAAGTAGAGTTATCGGGTGACGGAGCTACACTCTCTTGCTCAATGGGCCAGCTGCGTTGAACCGTCCATTCAGGCTGTGGCACAAACTTCTCGACGTATAGACGGGGATGGATAAATGTTGAGCATGTTGGGATGGGACAATACAGCCGATTGGGTGTAGACCATTCCTCAAGTTTTGCCTTGAAATGTTCAATCTGATATATAGTTAGCATTCAAGGTAATATGTTCATGGACTTGCCCCATCTTGTTTCGGTGCTTGCAAGGATAAATAACGACGTATCCCAGGACACATATGACATATGAGGTATATGATGATCAACCCGGATAGAAAATAGCTGGTTCTGATATGAATTGGAAGAAGTAACTGGGATGCGCGTAGAGAACACCCGATACGTATAGAGTTGTAGCCACTCACCTCAGCATCACTGAGAATACCAGATACCGACTTTACTGGAATGATAGAGCAGCATTTAGGCGGCATCTTGGTCTCGTTCCTGCAAGCATCCAGAAACCATTTCCCGAGGCATTCGGCACAAAAGTAGCCGTCCCTGCAATTTATACATTTGAAGACAAACTCCTTCTCATCGGAAACCTCCAAACATATCTGACATCGCTTTTTGTTTGGGATAGCAACATCCGAAGCTCGTACCATCTCCGCGGGCCTGGGTAGCGAGTTCACTTGGTCCGAGTCTGCGTGAGGGCTGATTAGTTGGCGAACTTTCAAGACCTTGGCTCGAATGCGTTCGAAGGCCCGTCCCAAGGACCCTCGGATGCAGAGAGGTTTCATCGTTTATTATGTTGCTGGAGAGTACAAGCAGAGTCACTTTAACTTACATATATATCGGGCATCGTCATTCACGACGTCGCGGCCATGTGAATCCACGTCAGAAGCTGTCCAACCATAATGAGTCATGTGGTGACCAGTGAGCGATGGATTCATGATTGGTGGGAGCGACCAGGTGCCTTGTCTTGGATGATAGAGAGGTGGATTCGGTGAGGCTGAATTGAAGTTCGGCGGTCCTAAACCTCGATATTGGTCCTGGGGAAGAGGCGGCAGCGGAGGAAGAGGGAGTCGGATCGGTTGTTGAGGTGTTGGTTGCACATCGGGTTGCAGGAGGCCAAATGGTGCTGCTTGAGGGTTGAGAAGAGAGTTGATCCGCAGTCCTCGGCGTGGGTCATCGTCAAGATGTAGAGGGGGCCGTTGACGACGAGAAGTATCCATGTTTCTCGGGAGGGAGAGGGGGCTGTCTGCCTAGATGGAGGGAGGTGGCCACCTAGAAGCACGTAGGTGTAGGTCGATAGGTACTCGCGTAGAGGACGAGTAGAAGCATCGACGACTCAGCCCTCAAAAGCAAAGATCAAAGGATGCACAGATACATAGATGGAGAGAGCGGGGTACGGGATGTGGATGGGAGGTGGTCGAGATTCTTGCTCGAGGTGGATGGCATCGAGTGTTACATAAGCTGTCACTGCCCTCGGGCTAAATTTAAGCCATCACAGCCTCGAGAGTTAGGTTGCCATTGTCTGACGCCGGTCCTCTGGTGTTTTCATGGATTTGAGGCTTAGGGTTGTGTTGTGAACTCAAGACTAGGTCCAGCATACCTATCTTAGCGCTATCAGCCAGCCACCCGGCTTCGACCTTTGGCTTCCTAGGGAGCTGGTTATTTGTAGTTGACTGGTTGAGTCTAGGAGTTAACAGCACTGTCTCTTTTCAATTCCGACATTTGAAAGAGAAGAATGATGGAAAAAGGGTGAGACTTTCTTTGTTAGGACAATCCTCATGATTAAGTGGAAAAGACGGCTCTGACTGCGGTACTGCGCATAGAGATAGTAGCGGCGCCCTGCGTGCATCACTTAGCCTTAATTAGCAAAGAGTACGTGTTGAGTCAGTACTATGATTCTTTGCAAAGTTGACTTCCCAGCTAGGTTCAGTGTATGCTATTTAATAACTGGCGCTGCTACTATTTTTATAAGCTAGCTGTATGTCCTCCGTACAAAGGTGTTAATAGGTCGATGCCTTATTACCTGCACGCTCTTCAAAATCCGGGCTGGCACGGTATCTGAATTGAAGTGGTAAACTTGAAATACGGTCGTTAGATGGTCGAGCTCTATCTCCCGATTGCGAGTATCATCATAGTACTTTTTACTAGTATATGCCGTAGATTACGTCCTGCACTTTGTGTCGGAAAGAGTAGGGATCCCGTTATAATCATCTCGTAAGACCAAGTGGTTCGAGTAAGACCTACACATGCGATAATAAACTGTACAACAAATGCATATTCACTCTCGCTCCGTGGCTAGAATTTCGATATACAGTAGTGAGATCTGTACCAGTGTCCGGGCGCCGGGTAACGATTCCCGACTCCCGAACTTCGCACTAGGTTTCCGTTGGCCAATCAAACTCATTTCCCGTCACAAGCTCTTGACCACGGGGAACTTACCCCTCCTCATCTCCATCGCTCACCCACCTGCAAAATGGTCGACAAAGATGCCGGAACACCTCGTGTCTTTCTCGTACGCCACGGTATGTACAGTACAGCGGCAAACGCAGGTCCTTTACATTCACTCTCGCAAAACTGAAGCTCCCCCCATCGCCGGTGACTGACCCGGGCGTTAGGGGAGACCGAGTGGACTATATCTGGCAGATACACCGGACGAAGCGATATTCCATTGACTAGAAATGGCGAGCAGCAGGTCTCGTCATCTGCTAGAGTCATCGTCGGCCCTGGAAAGCTCATCGACCCCTCGAGAATTGCTCATTTATTCATCAGCCCCCGAACCAGGGCGCATCGCACATTCGAGCTGCTCTTCGATGAATCCTCACGTCGAAAACTGGCAGAGAAGAGCGAGACTACAGAGGACATCCGGGAATGGGAGTATGGTGCGTATGAAGGGCTATTGACGGCCCAGATCAGGGACGGCCGTCGAGAACGGGGCCTGGATAAGGAGAGACCTTGGAACATCTGGATCGATGGCTGTGAGGACGGGGAATCTGCGGCCGAGGTTGCAGCCCGCCTTGACAGGATTATAGAGAAGATCAAGAATATACAAGGGCCATATCTGCATGGGGAGAAGGCTGTGGATATCGTGTTAATCGCCCATGGCCATATTCTACGGGCATTCACCAAGAGATGGATTGGGTTTGAACTCTCTCAGAGGATTCCTATGATGCTCGAGCCCGGGGCTATCGGCGTCCTGTCCTACGAACACCACAAGGTCGATGAGCCCGCCTTTCTTCTCGGGGTCAACATGGGCGATGGTGAGGTTCTGAACTAATAGATTTTGTGAGATCCAAGGCCATGAAAGCTGAATAGCAGATAGACGTTCGATGAATGCGGATAGATATATGTTAGACGTCATCGCAATATAGGGAGGGTATTAAGATCTTCGCTTGAATGTGTACAGAAACAGACCTTCTCTAGAGAATGTCTTCCTATCTTGGTCCTCGATTTCCTCTACTGCAAACCTCTTCTTGGCGTTCTTCATGAATTGCATATCCGCTCTTCTCCTCTTCTTAAAGCAGAAGAAAATGACAGCGTCCTCGCAAAGATCGAGCAGCTCTGCCAATGTCGCGAGGAGCAAAGGGAATGCCGGCTCGAAGTATACGCAGTCTGCTGCCAAGATGACATTCGGCTTCTCCTTGACCACTTGCTCTGGTAATGGATCTCCCCTAGATGGCAAGTAAGAAAGAGTGCTCGCCGAGACTTCAGCGACCTACCAGTTCAGCACGAGCTCCTTCACCCGCGACTCGAGTCCGTTCAAGGCGATGTTCTTCTGCATGAGATCGATCATATTCTTCTGGTCTGTAAGTAAAAGAGGATGATCCATCTGGCACCCGAGAGCGACGGCCAGTCCCACAAGGCCTCCGCCGGCTCCAAGCTCAAGTCTGCAGCTTTGATCAGCAACACTCAACTAAGAGGTTCCAGAGCCAGGGAAACATACAACCTCGCATCTTTTAAGGTATGCCTATGATACCGCAGCATCTGCTTGGCAAGTACCATCCCAGCTGGCCATAATTGTCCCCCACATCCCGACTTGAGATCTTCGTGCAGCTTCAGTGGGGGCTCGAGAAGTGCCGAGAAGTCGATGGAGGTTGTTGAGGCAGCTTTGTATGTCGGCAGAGGGGCGAGATCCATCGCCAAGGGCGAGAATTCTGGAGAGGGAGAGCGTGAGATCATCTTGGAGGCGAAGAAGAGACGAAGGGGGTTTTTCTATGTCGGCCTGAAGGTTTGAGCGACAGGAGACTTCACACGATACCTACCCCGCTAAGATTATTTGTGCAAGTTGTACAGAAGTGGGTTTGCGCTTGATCAAACGGGCATCAAGTTAACTCATGCGGCTTCGCAGTGACGAGAACATAGGGCATTCTGGCTCTTCCGGAGACAACGAGACATCCTTTTCCATCCAGAAAGACATCTCGAAGAATGTACATTTCAACGCCGACTCGATGTAGATGGAGGGGCCGGGCAGAAAGATCCAAGCGACAGGGATTTCTCACACCGCGGTTTGCGAGCCCCTTCACTCGACCTGGTTTCTTGCTCCCTTCGTGCCCCTCCCCCTCATCAACCCTCACTTGGACACAACCTTTTCTCCCTGTTCATAAATATCAAATACCAAGGGCACTCAAGGGCACAATCAATAGAATCCTCATACCGCACTCCTGCGGTTCTTCTGGTTGTACATCTCCATTCCTGTCCCGCCTACTCCATCATGTGCGCCATCTCGCTCGTCGGACGGTGGTTGGAACATGGCATCTGAAAAGCCTTCGAATGCCATCCCCACCACTTCGACCTTCCAATCATGATACATTTCCAATGATCATGCCCCCGAGTTCCTCCTTTGCTTCAGATGTTCTTGCGAGGCTGGAGTTGAGAACTACGTATACTGAATTGCCCTGCTTATCCCTTGCAGTCAACCATTTTGCTGCAACTTTGAATTCCAAGCAAGGCAATATTCCCCGTGGGCTCCATCCCTAACTGCGCCTTCGAAATTTATCTCGTAGGTATCATGAGGGCGCCCGTTTCTTTCGTGGGTATCGAATCTTCTCCTCTTTTCATCTATTTTCCCTAGCAGAGCTCATGTCGCAGTCCTTGTATTTTCCAGAGTGCTAGTACCAGCTTTTGGCCTTCATAACTTCTGCAATTGTTTGCCAGATCAAGATGGTCCTGCTAAAGCTCCTTCTCGTTGTTAACATCTTGGGGGCCTTCGTTATTGCATTGCCAACTATTACCTATCCTCTTAATTCCCAGTTGCCACCAGTTGCCAGACCATCTGTGCTATACCAATATACCTTCCCGAGCTCGACTTTCTCCTCCACCCTGCCGCTTACTTATTCACTATCAAGCGGCCCAAGTTGGCTTTCTCTAGACAGCCAGACTCGCATTCTTTCCGGTACACCCTCTAGCAGTGATGCTGGTCCAGACACAGTTACCGGAATTTCTATTTCCATAACTGCAAGTGACGCCACTGGGTCAGCGACACTCAATGCAACATTGGTTATCTCTAAAAATCCCGCTCCGGTTGTGAATATCCCGCCTTCGGCCCAGCTTCAATCAACTGGCGTCTTCTCGGCACCAGACACGCTCCTATACCACCCTTCAACACCCTTCAATTTCACCTTCCAACCCGATACCTTCCTTGTGAATGGAACTAGTTCGACCCTCAGCTACTACGCAGTCACCACCGACAACACACCTTTACCTTCATGGATCACATTCGATGGGGAATCACTATTCTTCAGTGGCCAGACGCCGGAATACCAATCTCTCATCCAGCCGCCACAAACCTTTGGTCTGCAACTGGTTGCTTCGGATGTGCAAGGCTTTACTGGCGCCTCCCTGTCATTTAGCATTAAAGTGGGAGTGCACCTTTTTGCATTCACTGACCAATATTTAACAGCAAATGCAAGTGTTGGAAGCGCCTTCAATTTTAGTGACCTTGCAGAAAATTTGAAACTGGATGGAAAGCCAGCACAATCGCCGTATATAAGTTTGGTAACAGCTGAAACACCGTCCTGGCTAGCATTCGACAACTCTACGCTCGAACTTAGCGGAAACGTTTCGACAGATGCCGTTCCTTACAATGTCACAGTTCTAGCACAAGACGTATATGGAGACACGACAAACACTACGGTATATATCGACGTTATTTCTTCGATTTTCGACTCTTTGGTTGGTACACTCAATGCCACAATAGGCTCGTCGTTCTCCTTTGATTTAAGCGCATATCTTCGTCAAAAATCGGATGTTGAAATGGCGGTTCAATTCCCCTCATCGATTTCATGGCTGTCGTATAATGCCCAAAACTTCATTCTATCAGGACAGGTCCCTACGAGCACAAAACCATCCTTGATAAACATTACAGCATCAGCAACCTCAAAATCATCTCAGATGACTAGCTCTCAGTCATTCAATCTATCTGTAATCTCTTCGGCCACTCAGTCTTCTACCTCTACAGCTACGCAATCCGCAATACCAAGTGCCTCACAAACCAGCCAGGGATCGCCTCGGAAAAATCTTATTCTTGCGATTACGATACCCGTTGTTTTGTTATCTGTCTCCCTGCTTTTCGCCCTTTTCTGCTACTGCCGACGAAGGCGCCGGGCAAAACGTTATCCTTATCCCTCAGTAAAAAGCATCATTTCAGCTCCAATGGAGGCTACCTCCAGCGTTCTCGAAATAGAGAAACCAGTCTACGTCACACCTCCCAAACCTCTAGAATTAGACATGTCAGGATTTTCAGACCACGGCCTACCGCTCAGGAATTCCGCTCCCGCAACTCCATCCCCAGCTGCAAAACGCCCTTTAAAACGCTCATACTCGATGAGTGCAACCCCTGATGCTAGTCTGTCACGAACAACAGAATCAGATATTTTGGGGATGAGGAGTAGGGCATATTCTGACAATGCATTGTCAAAAACGGAGACCAGTTGGAGATCTACTCAAGGCAGCAGTGATATCATCGGAGACGTATCAGCATCAGGAACCAGTTCCTCGAAGTCAAGAAATACAAACCTCTATCGTTTGACGGGAGAGTATTCGAATTATTCAAGAAAGGGGCATAGACGACGGAGCGCTCTAACACTCTCTCAGAACCCAACTGACATCATTACGGAGGCGCAATCAAGGAGTCAGGCACGTAAGCGAGAAACTTCAGTCTTGAGTTTTGGGGCCGGAGACTTTGAGGTCAGGAAAAGCGGTATAGAAAATTATTCCGTGATGAATAGGCCGAGACCAAGTAAGAGGACGGACGACCTGGAGCATCCTAGTATCTATCCTCAGAGAGGCAGCAAACGGCAATCGAGCTTTATGTCAGGTCTTGGCCGGACACGCAGCGGAATTGGACATGGCGGACGTGAGTCTATTTCCTCAATCTCGAGAATTAGCAAGAGACGGAGTGTTGGACATGGTCAGGACTGGACTCCTGGACGTAGTCTCACGAGAGATTTGAGCGCTGGGCTTACTATCGCGTCTGGAGAAACTGGCGAGCAGCGGAGAAGCGAGGTAAGCCTTCTATCGAGATATTCGGCGGACCTCAAAGCGGAAGCATTTCCTAGGGCAGCTATTAGACCTGTCGCCAAAAGCCCTTCCATATTTGACACTAGTAGCAGGAGCATAAGGTCTCGGAATTCTCGACCTGTAAGCCGAAGAACTAATGAATCCCCATTCTTCGCTGCGTCGTCTAGTTCTAGGGTTTCGAGGAGGAGCACCAGAAGAATGACGATGACTCGAACGAGTTATGCAGATTCTCCGACAGTACCCGAGGACATCATCATGCCCACTCTTGAGGAGAGAATCATGAGGAGCTTGAGAGAGGAGAGTGTTGATGGTGGAACCGTGACACCGGCTGGGGAAACTCCAATAAACAGAACCCCAATGAGTGGGGCATTAGCCAGGATACATGGAGGGGGAGATGATTTCGGGATTTCATATGGGCGTGCCAGAGAAGGGACGAGACAGCTACGGACTTATATACAGGATCGGCTAGACAGACCTAAGACAATGGGAAGTTTGAAATCGCTTGGAAGTCAGGATAGTAGGTTTGAGTCTGTATCGGAATTCTCGAGATATCCGTCAAGGTCCCCCGAGAGAAATGCGATGGAGGACTCGTATCAAGATTATATCGACGAGGACGAGGACGAGGAGGCAAACTGGGAGACATATGAAACGAGAGATGAGCAGGGAAACCTTATTGGGTATGGAGGCGAGGAACCAGAACTCAAAACAGCTTCTACCAGGTCAACAGTGAAGGCGAATCTGATGGCTGGACCTGTTAGAAATAGTTCGAATACCGAGTCACCAATTATGGCTATTAGTCCCAATATCAGGATGATTGCGGGGAGGGGTAGAAGGCCTGAAAGCATGGAGGCGAGATATAGGAAGGAGTCGAGTATTGCAATTGTCGACAGAGGAGAGACTCCAGAGGTGGACTGGCAGGCTTATATTTGAAGACTTTTTAGGTGTGTTATATTTATGGGATGCTCCGAGCGAACTTTTATAGAAAGTTTATAGAAAGCGGAGGTTTCTATTATAGATGGTGAGAAGGTAGTATACTATATGAAGGGTTCTTGAGTCCCACCTCTCTCGTAGAGCAGGGTTTATACAAGAGTATAAAGTAAATTAGGTTGCGATCAGGAATATAAAGGCTCTGCCAGCTCGGCATTAATAGTTGTGTACGCACTTCATAAGACATATCTCTTCCCAAATGAGCTATCAGACCTTTATTAAGTTGCTTGGCTGAAGCTGATATGAATGAGAAACGATTATGGATTATATATATATATATATATATATATTACCGAGAGAGTGTGGAAGTGGTGGATAGAGTCTTATAAACGTACGACTAGGTCAAGTGCGTTTTCTAATATCAGGCTCTGCACAGCATCGATATTATGTTCGTACTTCTCTCCATCATAAACTGGCTTTGACCATCCTCTGCCCTCTCCGAATGCAAGGGTTGCCTTGACCTTCTCCTCTCCCTCCTCCTGTAATGACGCAGCAAGCCATACCGGCGCCACGCCAGCACACATAGCTGATCTCGAAGCTTGATAATGGCATCGAGTGCCTGGGAATGCCACTTGCCTTTGCCTATAAAGGAAATGGGCAACTCAGTCAGGGTCCATAGGATCCCAAGGTCCGCTAATGCACTCCCCCCCTCGCTATAAACAGCCCCCCCTCCATCACGAGCCTATGAGATGCACGGACGGTTCTGCCCCCCCCATCAACCGACTTCCGCCCATTCATGCTTCTTTGTGTGACATGGTGATGACTGGCGAGACTGGAAAAAGCCTGCCGACGACATCCACGCCTCATCCTGAATCAAATTCACCCAAGAGCCCTTGGAAAACTCAAAAGCAAATCTGCTCATTTTCATCATTCCCACCTGACTGACTCCGGCTCCAGCCGACCGCCGCTTTAACCCCCAAATAGGCGACTCTCCCTTAGCGCAAGTCATAACAGCAAAGAGCAAAGACAAATCGTCATTTCCAGAATCTCTTCTCTAACACGCGACAACTTGTGGTAATCCATCTTCCCCAACGACGGCCCCGATTCGCGCCGAATACTCCTGATGCCGATAGACAGATAGTCGCTGGCCCATTTCAAGCGTCTCCCCGCACCCACAACCCCACACTTGCTTCTTTTTCCTACCAGGCAAAGACGAAAAGGAAAAGTCAACACGCCTATTCAGTTGCACACTGAGGGGATCTAAATTTCTGCAAAGATGGGTCAAACTCTATCAGAGCCCATTGTCGAGAAGGTATGCGTTGCTCTCGCCTTGTCTTGCCGCGTCTCCAACTGTCCTTGCCCCGCATGTTCCTCTATTCTCTCAATTATCTCAACCTCATCCTTTGTGCGTGGAGGCTCTCTCCCGCGTTCTATGTCGGGGAAATAGACCCCCAAGCTCGATAGAATGTAGACTTGAATTATCTCTAAGCTGCAAGAGCCGACGTCCAGCCTTGCCTAAGTCCATTATCCTGCCCTTGCTGATATATCCGTGTCCTAGACTTCCACTGATGGTGGCGACGAGCGTTTAATCTACGGTGTATCTTCGATGCAAGGATGGCGTATTAGTATGGAAGATGCACATGCTGCTGTGCTCGATCTTCAATCGGCTGCTAAGAACGGCAAGGAAACAAAGCCCGCAGGGGTTGACACAAGACTGTCGTTCTTTGGGGTATATGATGGGCACGGAGGTGACAAGGTTGCACAGTATGCGGGCGAATACATACATCAAATCATTGCAAAACAGGATGCATTCAAGAAGGGCGACATAGAACAAGCTTTGAAGGATGGCTTTCTTGCTACAGACAGGGCGATTCTCAATGGTCAGCATGCACTGGCATAAGGCCGAGGAACTATAAGCTGACCTGTGTTTTGCAGATCCACGGTACGAGGAAGAAGTTTCTGGCTGTACTGCCTCTGTTGGAATTCTTTCTGCAAAGAAGATATACGTGGTAAGTACGTTCTCATGGGGGAAAGGGCCAATGCTGACATATCCAGGGCAATGCTGGTGATTCTCGAAGTGTGTTAGGCGTAAAGGGCCGAGCAAAACCACTGTCTTTTGATCACAAACCGCAAAACGAAGGTCTAGTGGTTTCCACATTTCCTGAGGATAAGTTGCTGACAATTAGGCAGGCGAGAAAGCGCGTATTATGGCCGCTGGCGGATTCGTCGACTTCGGGCGCGTGAATGGTAACTTAGCTTTGTCAAGAGCCATTGGCGACTTCGAGTTCAAGAAGAGTGCCGAGCTAGCCCCCGAGCAACAAATTGTTACGGCCTATCCGGATGTGACGGTGCACGATATTTCAGATGATGATGAGTTCCTGGTTGTTGCCTGTGATGGTAAGTGACTATCTAACCCATCGAAGACTTTATTAACATGTCTCTGTAGGTATTTGGGATTGCCAATCTTCTCAAGCCGTTGTCGAGTTTGTTCGTAGGGGCATTGTCGCTAAGCAGGAACTTTCCAAGATATGTGAGAACATGATGGACAACTGCCTTGCATCAAACTCGGAGACCGGGGGAGTTGGGTGTGATAATATGACGATGGTCATTATTGGCCTTTTGCATGGGAAATCGAAAGAGGAATGGTATGAGGAAATTGCGAAGCGTGTTGCTAATGGAGATGGCCCTTGCGCACCTCCCGAGTATGGCAAGTATTCTGCGTTTTTGTTCTCTGGAAGTTGCGCTAATAACCTGGTAGCTGAGTTCCGTGGACCCGGGGTGCATCATAATTTTGATGACAGTGACAGCGGCTATGATGTTGACATGGATCAAAAATCAAAGCCATTTGGTGGAAACCAGCGAGGCCGAATCATCCTCCTGGGAGATGGTACCGAGGTCTTAACCGATTCTGACGATACCGAAATGTTCGACCACAGCGAGGAAGATAGAGATCTTGCAAGTCAAGTCCACAAGGGCGAGGTAACTGGCCATGAGGAGAAAGCCGACGGTGTTGCCAAGGAAGGGGTGGCCGATGCTGTGGTGCCAAAATCAAGCGCGGCTACAGAGAAGAAGGCAGAAGAGACGGATAAGACAGCTGAGGCCAAGTAGAGTGAGTTTACTTATCGCCCATTGTTCCGGACGTGCTTGTATAGGTATGTTTAGCCGCTTTTTCGTCCATGTGCATGCACTAATGTTTTAATAGAGGGGGACTTCTAGATGAGTTTCTACCTAAACCTCGGGCTGGACTGGAAGCAACAATGCGGTTGTGCTTTTATGACAAAATGTGGAGAAATATTCATGGTATAGCATGGTAGTTCTTCACTTGTTGAATTTATGCAACTTTAAGGAGATTGGTGTAGTGGAGGGATTAGGAAAGACATCACACAACGCACAGCATCTCACATCTCCCCCGGCAGTCATTCGGATTCTCACAAAGTTGCGGCGCTTCCTTTCTTCATATTTCCTGAATTACGATCTCCATCCCGCAGCGTGTTTAGTGCGAGTCTTTTTTCTTTTGCATTACAGGATCTCACAAATGGGAAGGGAGGGCTCTCTAGAATAAGGCCACATTGTATCTGAGAGAACGGCGAATGATACCTGAAATTTGCAGCAATGAATGGCGAACGAGGGAATGTTTTTGTGATATGTTTTCTGAAAGTGTGTTGGAGGAGCCCTTGGATCCCCACAGTCCATCTGTCGAAAGCAATGCCTTATGCTTTACCTCTCGCATCTGCTCGTGCTGAAAGCCAATTCGCAAAGATAAGACCCGTAGCCATAGCCTTAGCCATAGCCATAGCCATAGCCATGCTTTGCATGTCCATGTCTCAGCCTGAGCCTTGGCTCCTTTGGTAGTAGCGCCACACGTGCTCCACCATGATGACGATATGAGACAGCAGGAAACCTGGCCATGCTGAAATGCTATCTGCCCTTAAATTAAAATGCCTCGATACGAAAATTGGTACAACAAGCACAGCTTAACATCCTCGATACACTCCCAGTTCTTTCTCTCCCCTCTCCCCTAGGAACGCTCTTCTTTGCTCGTTGCTTTGCCTATCTTAAATACCCCTGGGCCTGCCAGACAAAAGACGACCCCTGTGCAACCCCCAGTCACAATTATTTAATAGCTCGAGAGTGCAGTGCTGTCAGCAGTGGACCTTGAAGCCCAACTCAATTCAACCATCAACCCCAAACTTGTCAACTCTTTTGCGGGCCACCGTCAGCTTCCTTTTCGACCGCCACACACGGCTGTCGAAGCCGTCCTTCCATAATGACTATGTCTTCACCATCTTCGGGCGGTTCGAGTGGAGGCAAGAGAAAGAGAACTGCCACGGGTACATCTTCCAAAAAGGCACCATCGATGGGACGATTGCAGCCTTTTTCCCAAGATGCCTCCGGCGAGGATGGAGAGTCTTCCGTGGCAGAGACATCCAACACGAAGCACAAGAAGACGCTCTCATCCGACTCCGGCAACCCTCCTGCCAAACGATTGCGATCTTCAACGCACGACAAGCTAGCCAATAGTACGCAACATCCAGGTGAGCCATCAGATGCTCCAGGAATGAGCACGGATATTGCTAATAGAGTTGGACGTAAAGGCCAAAAACCGAAGGATGTAGACGAGGATAAGACCCAATCTATGGCCCCGCCACCGATTGGAAAGTTGACAGATCCTGTGGGCTACAAGACAAACCCCCCTCCGCTAGGAAGGGCCGTGCGTGTATATGCCGATGGAGTATTCGACTTATTCCATCTTGGGTAAGCCTTGCAAAGGGTTCTAATAGCGCATTCAACCTGCTAACTTTACTATTAGGCACATGCGACAACTAGAGCAAGCCAAAAAGGCGTTCCCCGATGTCTACTTGTTAGTCGGTGTAACTGGAGATAAGGAAACACATAAACGCAAGGGTCTTACTGTTCTCAGTGGTCAAGAGCGTGCCGAAACCCTGAGGCATTGCAAGTGGGTTGATGAGGTTGTTGAAGACTGCCCTTGGATTGTCACACCCCAGTTTCTAGAAGAGCATAAGATTGATTATGTTGCTCATGATGATCTGCCATATGGAGCAGATGAGGGTGACGATATCTACAAACCGATCAAGCAAGCAGGGAAATTTTTGGTAACGCAAAGAACTGAGGGTGTCAGCACAACAGGCATTATCACCAAGTATGTTGTGCGAATTATCTTTAATAAACACAAGCGCTAATCATAATCTCAGGATCGTTCGTGATTATGAAAAATATATTGCCCGTCAATTCAAGAGAGGCACTTCTCGACAGGAGCTAAATGTATCTTGGCTCAAGAAGAACGAACTTGAGCTTAAGCGCCATGTGTCCGAAATGAGGGACGCTATCCGTTCCAATTGGACGACAACTGGCCAGGAACTGGGCAAGGAATTGAGGCAGTTCTGGCAAGCCAGTCGTCCTGGAAGTCCTGCTCGGCAACAAAGCTATGATGATTCCAAGAGAGATATGCTCACCAGCCCATCTGCCCTTTCTCATCTGAGCAAACGCTTAGAGATTCCCAGGAATGATAGCCCTGGTCCTGGCAGCGATTTTGCTACTGGGTATAGCCTGGGTTTGATTGGGGGTGTTAGATCATGGGTAAGTTGTTTGCCTGTGGAGTTTTAAGGACTTTGAACTAATGTCGATTGTAGATGACCAGAAGTCGCCAATCGAACCGGGATATCCAACACGGTAGCGACAGCAGTGAAGAGGAATCTAATAGTGACGAGCGGCCATCACCTCGAGGTCGTAGTGGGAGGATGAAGGCGGATGCTACCCAGACGGAGGGAGAGGCAGATGCCCAAGAGAAGCAGGTTGATGCCCAGATCGAGGCATTAATGGCCGAAAACGCAAAGAGCTCTGGGGCGTAAACTTGACCTGTATCTGAAGCGTGGGGAGTAAAAGTAACCTTTATAAAAGACCTTTTCAAGTATATAAATTGTTCCCTCACATACATAAATTTGTAATTATAAATGATGGCAAAAATACCTTTAACCTACTTACTAACTTGGAACCCTCGGCATTCCGTTGTCTATCACCCAGCCCTTGCCACCCGAACTAACACGTGATGGTTGGCCAATCACGGCCGTTGCTTTGTTTTACGAAGGTGCCGAACCATACTGACATCGTTGACTTTCAGGTTTAACATCTCGTCGAGTATCGTGCCGACGCCCTCTCTACCCCGTCATTTCTCTTTCTTTTCTCTTGTTCCATCCAATTGAGAAAATGCTTTCCTCAAGTAGGTCAGCAGCTGCGCTGATGCTGCGAGGTAAGTTCAATTGCTGTCCCATCACCGTATCCTCTCCCATTGCAACAGTAGCTGACCAGCGTTTCTTGTCTCTAGCCAAGCCAGCATCGTCCTTAACCACATGCCGATCAATTGCAGCTATGTCATCTTCCTCTTCGAGATCTGCGACCGCGGTGACACCTACGAATGTGCCTGGCAGCCTGGGAATGCCACCACCGCTCAGTGTTACGGGGAAGGTGAGGCGCGAGGTATTATTGCCTAGTCAAGAGGAGAAGAAGGGGGTTATGCAATACGCACTGTAGGTTTCTAGCTGGCCTTTTTCCAATTGTGCTCGTGGAGCCCGGGCAACGATTTTGAGATGGGCGCAGTATGTTAGGATAATCGGCTAATGCACGCATTATAGGACAACACTTGATCAAATAACCAATTGGGCAAGACAAGGCTCACTCTGGCCCATGACATTCGGGCTCGCCTGCTGCGCAGTCGAAATGATGCATCTTTCTACACCCCGCTACGATCAAGATCGACTTGGTATAATCTTTCGTGCTTCTCCTCGGCAATCTGATGTTATGATTGTGGCCGGAACGCTTACGAACAAAATGGCTCCTGCTTTGAGACAGGTTTATGATCAGATGCCTGAGCCTAGATGGGTTGTTTCAATGGGCAGTTGTGCAAATGGCGGTGGCTATTACCATTATAGTTACAGCGTTACGAGGGGCTGTGATAGGATTGTCCCTGTGGACATATATGTTCCTGGGTGCCCACCTACAGCGGAGGCTTTGATGTATGGCATGTTCCAACTTCAGAAGAAGGTACGTGGAGAATTGAGTTTGTTAGTACAACCCAGCAGCTAACGAGATGTAGATGCGTCACACAAAGATTACCCGTATGTGGTATCGAAAATAGACGAGATCTCTTGAGGATTGGATGAGGAAGTGGAATACCAATATTTTTTTGCTGTATAAATTTACAGATTACACACATCCCAGGCGCATGGCGTTTTCTTTGGGAGAAGTGCATAGTAAATACACAAAATTTTGCCTTTCTAATTCTTTTTTTTTGCGCTGTGGATTTGTTACAGGCGGTGATCTTATTATGGACGATCTTACTATGGGTTGCTACAGCTCCTTTCACTCCATCGTTGAGGATGCGAGCCAATAATACATCAAGTGATGTCTGCGTTACAGAGTCCTATTCTCCAGCTATAGTTAGGGAGATGATGGTTCTCTTTTTCGCTCTTCCGAAATCACAAGTGTGTCCCGGTATCATAATATAGTATGATAGCAAGAGGAATTGATGATCTTTTGGTGTACCATTAAATATCACTTGCAAACATTCCAATTTTCACTCTCACAGATAGATAACTGCGCTAGCTTCGCCTGAAGGCACTCTTAAGTGTTGTTATTGAATATGAGTAGCAAATATGAGAGTTCTCACTAGTTCTTGGCAATCTTGAAAATGCGGCTTTGCGATCATTAACTGATATCATTTAGACCAGTGCTATTTACTGAACATACTCTCAAGCCATTAATAATTTCTCCTCCACACACCCGCTAATTCCTGAACTCGCAAGCCATCCGGAAGAAGCGCCCAGTACGCTCGTCAAACGCTAAATAGAAGAACGAAGATCCAAGGTATCAATATCGCTATCCATCACATCACACCCATATTTGCATATCCCACACATAGCCTCCTTCAAATTCCTAACAACAAGAACACATCACGCTCACAAGAACGCACCCGCAAACCCAGCAACGCCCATCAACAAAGTCCCAGCTCCGACCACCAAAGACGTTCCGTCGCTCTTGGCAGTGCTAGAAGACGAAGAACTGCTAGTCGTCGAGGACCCGGTCGGCGTCTTAACCGCACCACTGTCAGTTGTCGTTGTCTCACTGCCGCTAGCCGCGGTCGTGGATGCAGCGGCGGAGACAGCGCTGGAGACGGGTGCACTGGTGGTGGTACCATATACCGAAGCGTCATTACAGTAAGTCTGTTGAGTGGAGAGGGCGCCAGAGTATCGCGAGTCATCGGGGCATTGGTTATAGCAACTGTAAGAGGGTCGATGTTAGTTGATGTATGAAGGATATCCCAAGCAAGAGGAACCCAAAAAAAGGGGGAGGTACGTTAAAACATCTGTCCATTTCTGGCAGAGACAGGCGTAATCGGTTGTCGTACAGGCATTTGCAATGGCCGTCGTGCTCGCAAGACAATCTTCCAACACAGGTTGAGCAGCACAGACAGAAGACGTGCTTCCTGATGCCCCCGCGGAAAAGGTGGTTGTTTGGGCCGCAGCGACGGACAAGAGGAGGGAGAGCGTTGCGAATTGCATGTTGGCTGGTGGTATAAATCGTGGGATCTCGGGTGGGTATGTTTACTTGGAACACTAAGTAACGAGAGACGAGATCAAGATATATATATATATCTCTTCCTTCGAAAACGAACGCAACAGTAAGTAACCGTAGTAACGACAGTAGCGACGACGTCCAAAATCTGGTGATTGGCCTGGAAACAAAAACTTCTTTCTAGATACTCCTCTCGTCCAGGAGAACAGGAGAACGTCCACCTTCATAAGAGCCAGAGCACAGACGGTTTCCCCCATGGAGCTCGGGCCAGCCTGCCCATTGAGCGAACTCCCTGGATCTCCCCCTGATCCAGCCCCATATCTCGTGTATGCACGCCGTCTGATTGGATGGGATGGTTTTGTAATATCGGAGGGGACGGTTAAGGGCGGAAGGGGAGGGGGGTGGCAGTTGCTGAGCAACAAATAACAAACAACTAGTTTACTATTCTTCATCAGATCAATTCGACTTTCTGCAGTACAGTAGGCCGGCACTCGGAGAATGCTAGCCTAGTTAGGAAAGCATATCATATCATAAGGAAAGTATTAGTTACTGTAGTAGCAGAGCTGAAGCTGGATCATAATACAACAACGCTCGGATTTGTGTGGTTTTCTTACTACTGTAGAGCAGGGGCACCACTACTGACTGTACTGCTCGTGAGCCCAGCTCCTACACGTGTACTTTATCGATCCTCCCCTATATGCTTTCCTAATCAGGTTAGTATACCCCGAAAGTCAATTGTAGAGAGTTGGTGTGAGAAAGGACTATAAGCCTGATTCGGAGGGACGATAACTTCAACCTTTATGTGCTGACTCCATGCTCGGACTGAAAGCCGGTTTATACCTGCGGCGGACAGGTTATTGTGCGTATACAGGTTCGGAAGTGGTACAATAAAAATGACATCAAGATAATCTTGTAGCTTTGGTCTCGGATGCTGAGATTGGCCCGGGCCTCTGTGTCTCGGTACAACATGACAGTCGGTGCTGTAGGCGGGGGTGTGACTCTTATCAATAACCTCAAGTTTAAGCTTATTGCTTTATCGAGATACGTTCTCTTCACTTGGTGGTTCGAGTCAGAGGCCTGCTTGGTGCGAAATTGAATTCAAAGACTATTAGTTATAATTCTGTTATGTAGACAGTCTCAACCCGAACATGGCGTAACTTAGAGCATATACACTCGTAAGATACCTTGGCTAACCCTTTTGTGTGGATGCTAAATACAGACGAAGCGCTTTCGGGTGAAGCGTGTCATACGTCGTATAGACCGAAGAGATTTAGTGGCGAAGACGAATATCCCAGCCTCGTCAGGGGTCCTTTTGAATCAAGCATAGGTCTACCGACAACTACCATACTTCCCAACTACCATAACTTCAACCCCAGACTGCCTGCCTCCCTAGTACCTATGCTATATAAGAAAAACACCGTAGTCCAACAAAGAAATTCTGTCGGAAAAACAAATCACTCCTGCCCAAATCCCATCGTCTCTTCTACCGCCATTGTCAATTTCATTTGTAATGCTTCTAGTGATTTATACGGCGGGAGGTCGAGCCGATTGAAACTGCCTCAAATTAGTACATGTAAAATGGTATCGCAGAAGGGGAAGCTTACCATGTATGTGACTTCGGTAGATTATTAAGCTCTCCCGCCTTTTCAATTGTAAATCTTCTTGGTCCATCACTTCCCTGGAGATCTTTAAAGCCATTCACTGGAATTCGAGAAGTACCCGTAGCAAATTGAAGGAGACGTGACTTTTGCTCTCCATCCCAACTGCGAATAGTCTGCCAGAAGAATTTGATGACCTCGTCTGACTCTGTGTACCCTCTATAATCCGTGTGCTTCTTCCAATCCTCGACATCGATCTCAGCAATCCCGCCAATCAGTAACTCAAGCTCTCGTTCGTCGAAAACGTTGACAAGCTCAGCTGGGATCAGCTCGTGGAATCCAGTGATGAAGGCTTGAAATTGCTCGTCAATCCGCTTCTGGATTCTCCATTTGACCATCAGGTCAACGTATTCCTTTTTGTTAGAATCCGTCACTTCTATGTCACGGCCGCCTGGCTTAAGATCTTCAACATTGGTCACTCCAAATCTCTCGTCTTCTGTAGAGAAAGTCTGGTCCAGAACACCCTCAATTGGGTTATCAAGCATCCACTGCAGACTGCGATGGAAGTCTGCATCCACCCCCTCCATGTCAGAAAGCGACACAGCCTTGTTGAGCATCATCTTATATAATGCTCCGATGAAAAAGGCGTCCAAGAAACGTCGGTGGAAAATAGCCAAGCCAACCACTCGACCAATAAACTTGAAGTAGTTAAGATGCTCGGGGTTGATGCCTGAGTGAGGATTGATTTGGAGAGTGTAGTTGTCATGAGCGGAGTATTCGAATAAGCAGTAAAAGGGATTGAACATCTCGTGGGAAAGCAAGAAGAAGAATTCCCTGGAAAGACCACCATAGTCTAGACCATCTTCGCCATCAAATTTGATCATCAAACGTTTCTTCAAATCGGTTGCTGATTGCCGCATGATCTCCGCATAAGAGTCTTCAAAGATGTGAGATCTTCGAACTTTGACATGACATTGGCCAGAAAGGATACGAAGTGCTGGTTGTGATCTGAAATATATGAGTTTGCGCCGGAAATCACGCTTGTACTGAGGAACATTCTGATCCAAGGACGACGGAAGTCGAGGGTCATCCCAGGTGGTCGTTTTTGTATTGTGATCCACAAAATACACACGCGCCGTATTTGTGAGTCGCATTTCCCAACCACTAGGTAGGGGACCAAGTTGAGATACGGGCTGTTGCTGGATGGTATTGTTTGCATTTTGACCACCATACATGCGAATATACTGTTGACGTCTGGGGTCCACCCATGTAGTTGTCCGGGTATTATGATCCACAAAGTATGGCCGACCCTCGGGGGTGTGCCTCTGTTCCCACAAGGGAGGAAGCTCTCCAGTTCCCGCAGTTGTTGCTCCAGTGGCCATCATAGTAGCCGCGTTTCCTGCAGCTCCTGCCGGTTGTTGCGGCTGCGGTAGGTTTGGCGAATTGGCGCCTGTTCGATCTTCAGGAAGGGTACGGTTCTGATGTCTTTGACGCTCGACCTGAGTGTTAGCATCTCGCTCATTACGCTGAGTCTCTGCGGTTCCATTAGCTGAAGGTCGGTTCCAACTAGTCGATCGAGTGTTGTGATCAACATAATATGTTCTCCCCAGATTGTCCTCGCGCCTTTCCCAGCCTGCGGGTAGTCTTCCTTGAGCATCTTCAAACGAACTGAAGGTTCCTGCGCCCTGTCGATTACTGGGTATCCCGTTTGCTTGTGCAGTCCCTGCACTAGAACCACCACTGCCGGCAGCAGGTGCATGCCCTGGTGTGGGTCCAGTAACCATTGCGCCATTTGCCATAACCACTCCTGATGGCTGTGCAGGATGAGGAATAGGAGATGCAGCACCAGGAAACCCAGAAACTGATCCGTGAGGAGTGTTGTTCAGAGAAGGTCGACTTGCGCCAGCTTGGTTTGGAGCGGCCAGATTGTTTCGTGGAGGCGCATCTAAATTCGTAGACAAGTTGATAATGAGCTTTCCATGGACAACGAGGTTATCAGTCGATTTCTTTAGGTCCCGCGTGAGCATTTCTGTGAGTCAAGATGTCAATAGAATCTCTGAAATCATGGGCTGCATCACTCACGGTCTTGGGGAGACGAGAAGTCTACCACATCGCCGACACGAACATTGATAACGCCTAGAAACCCTTGATCCTTCTTCTTGAACTTCTTTTGGTCGAATATCTGTACAGCCAAGATGCTTTCTTCATTGGCACGCCTAGGGTTTGGCATTAGCCCAGTTCCTCTTTCTTGCCTGAGATCATCATCACTCACAGATCAAAACTCTCATTCCAGTATGGATTCAGTGTTCTCTTGATAACCGCCGTTGTTTTCGTCTGCTCGCCACCTAGGGTTGCAACCGCAAATGGATCGGGGAATCCTAATTATCACTATCAGATTGGGCCTTGTGTCTCCACCAGATCAACGTACTGAACACATCACGCTTGTACAAGCCGTCCGCTGCGATAACTGTAAAGTATTAGCTGTCGCTCATCGAGGCCAATGGATGGTCGTACTAGTTAATCGCAAATTTGGCTGCCTGTTGGATGTTAGAACGGTCTTTGAGGGTAGCTAAGCTTGGTCAACTTACGCCGGTAGGCTGTTGCTGGCCATGATGAAGATCTGCCTAGGTGCGGCAATGGTCGACTTGAAATCAAAAATCGAAGGTCTCTTGAGCTTTATCACAAAGGGCTTGAGGAAGGCCCGTCAGGGGTGTTCGAAAGGGTGCGCGGGCGAGGGTTTGATGGTCTTCTCCGTCGTCAGTCAGTACCGCAGAATGGGGCTGTGCAGCATCAAACGGCGCTGCCAACCACCACAATGTCTGACAAAGGTTTGGTCAATGTTCTCTGCGTTTCTGAGTACATCAGACCAGAAAGTGTTGATATCGAAGCGTGAGTCTTGCAACAAGACGTGGTTTCGAAGAAGGTTTGTTCTGCGGCAAGGAAGCCATTCCCCGCTAAAATGGCCCGAAAATGATGTCGATGCTTCTTTGTAAAAATAGACGTCTAAAAAGAGGCCTGACTACAGCACTTCACTCCTACGCAGTTGTTATCAAGTTATCAAGGGGATGCTCAAGGTATCCTCGAGAGGAACTGTAACAGCCGTTTCTTTTCTTCCTTTCTAATTAATTGATTTTGCGTCTACCGCCCAACACTTATAACCGGAGGTATAAATATTTTTCCTCTTATAAGGGTAGCAGAACGCCACCAGACCAAATCGCATTTACTTAAAATCCAGGAGCTCCTCATGCAATGGCATACTTCCCCCAAATCATGTTAATCTTGATTCGGTTGACTTTATATAAATCTAGGCTCATATAAAAAGATATCTGTGCGACTTCTATATCCAATTCGATTGGTCGTAAGCAACTATCAAGTCTCATCCTGTCTTGAGCAAGTTTACAGTAAATTAGAGGATTGGCTGCTTGATAACTAATGAGCTTTTCACTTTAAACATTTCAATGTTAACTAGCTGGAGAATTCTTTCTTCTGGGTTCATATTCTAGACAACAGTTGCTCTCAAAACTCTGCATTATCTTGTCAAGAGGTCTTCTTACGAAACGCGCGTCCAGCTGGCTAACACGTAGTTTGCACTATAAGTCTTCGAGTTTGCATCCTCTCTATTTGTCAGTTGGAGTTTGACTTTGTGAATAAGCCTACCTTCTTGCGTTGATTTCTTCTCACATCGTACGCCTATAGCTCAAACTAGTAGCTGAAGAGAAGCAAGTCACTATAATAGCAAAGAAAGAAAGCCTGTATACCCAAGCATAAACTCAAATTTTGACGCCAGTTCTAGGCAGGTTCATGACCAGCTTCAGATCTTCGGAAACCCCGCGGTCTCAGAAAAGCAGCGCATATCCCTCAGGCCCATCAGCGCCAATTAACTATTGTACCTTTTTCAAATTGACTCCACCTTCCGTCAGCCATCTCACTGTGCTCATCCTGATAACCGCTTCTATCAATAAGGTGTGAAGCCTCGCCCGCGACTTCCCCTGTAGCCACCTCTATATCCTCTTGGCGACATACCCCCTCGGCTTCCATTCGAATAAGCACCTCGACCTCTCAAATTGCCTCTGCCTCTGTATCCTCCACGGTTCATGCCAGGAACATTTGTGCGCTTCGGAACAACCTAATAGGAACATATATAGTCAGCATAGAACTAGAGAAGGAAAGAGAAGGCTGCTCCAACCTTTAGGTTTCGGTCACGGAAGACACTCTCGTTCAAGAGCAGGGCATTAGCAACAAGGCTTGCCTCTGTGAACTCCACGTACGCATACCTGCATATCCTTACGTTAGCATCCATCTCTTGCCAGGTAGCGCTGATCATATAGATTCTCGACAATAGGGTAACGGATCATATTTTCGGAAATCGTGGACGAACCCCTTTGGATGGCCTGTAAATTTGTCCAGCAGAATAGTGACTCTGTTGATCGAGCCGCAGCTTTGAAAATGCGCCTGGATCTCTTCTGGGGACGCAGCATAGTCAACATTGCCGACAAAGATAGATCGATTGTCGATATCCTGCTTGTTCTCTCGGAGTTCGTTGCTCTCTTCATCTAGTGACATTTGCATCTCACGAAGTTTTGCTGCCTCCTCCTCCATCTCTGCGACCCGTCTCTTCATAACCGATATCTCATCCTAATACCAATTAATCAACAGGCCTCTGTCCCACGGGGTTCTGCGCATACCTCCGCCTCTTCCTCTTCCTCTGCTGTGATCGTAACACCGTTCTCGGGCTTTTCCTCAGCCTTGGGTTCGGCCATCTTGACGCTTTTGTTCGATGTGGTTGAGACAGTTCAGGTTGGAAGGATAAATCGATGTACCGTGGGAAAAGACAGCTGTACGACCGAAGGTCTAGGTCCAGGTTTATGCTTGTTAGCGTCTTCCTCGACAAAGAGTGAATTGACTAAATTCGATCTTGCTCTTTGTAGTGGCCTCGAGGTTCCTCACAAAGACGAAGCAAACTCTAAGCTCCCAAGAAGATTTAGCCCACTCAGGCCACTGCTCCATCTGCGCTCAAAGGATTCGTTTCTGTGCATAACGGATAGATAGCTTACCTTGGATCTAAGCAAGTTGAGAAAAATGGAAGATTGTACAATAAATTTTGAAGGTGGTGATGTCCTCGGTCTGGAGCTAGGTTCCGGCGAGCAAGGCTGGCTGATTGCGGCGATCATGCACCCCGTCATTCCGAATGTACACTGCCAAGCTTTCAAACCTTTCCCTTCTCTCAAGGCTGAAGATGCGAAGACCTAGAATCATCAAAACATTGCCATATTGCACATAAACTCTATGCTTTACGACCACGAGAAACGTCATACGTACTATCCCCTCTGTATCACAAATTCAATTGGAACTAGCGTAAGGTGCACGTACATCAAAGGCGACCAGGTCCGCAAGACATGGCTGGCTCGAGTTGTCCGCGGCCAGAACAAGGCAGCGAGCGCATAGCGCTCCTCTTAATATTCCATTGAGCATTCTTTACCGCCCACCATTCCAAGATTTTGCTTCAACCAAAAGTCATTTCTTTACTACAATTTTCATAATGGCCTCTTCCTCACAGCCTCTCCTCCGTGATACCCCGAGCACCATCGCCGCATACAACGACGATGCACCCCGATACAAAACCCTTTATCGATCCTCGAAAAGCCAGATTCGCGGATTCCTCTCCTCTCGCGCCCAGCACTATGTTGTGCTCGGCTTGGTGTCTTTCGATCTTCTAGGCATCTTTGCAGATATCATAATTAATTTATACCAATGCGATGAGAAGACAATAGAGCCCATATGGAACGACGTAAGAGAAGGACTAGGCATTGCTGGGCTGGTTTTCTCTTGCTTGTTCATGCTGGAATTAATCCTATGTGTCTGGGCCTTTGGCTGGGGGTAAGTTGGGTTCATCATGTCCGTTATATTCAAAAGGTCTCAAGTGATAGTGCTCCTTTAGCGCTAATTTAACCTGTAATATTACTTAGGGTCTGTTGGTCACGGCCTGTTTTAAAGACATTCTTCTAAATTTCTCTTTTTAACTTTTATTATATCGACTATGTCTCGCAGGATCCTAGCACTTAGCTCTCTTTAGTTTCCCCCCCAAATTTTCAGAATAAAGAAACCCCTCGATCTTAACCAACTAACAAAAACCATAGATACTTCAACACTTGGTTCCACTGCTTTGATGCAAGCGTTATTGTGGCCAGCTTCATCGTTGACGTCTTACTTCATGGCATCCTTGAGGAAGTCGCCTCTCTGGTTGTCATCCTCCGTCTTTGGCGGTTCTTCAAGATCATAGAAGAGTTCAGCGTAGGCGCAGAGGAGCAGATGGATGGCCTCGAATTACGAATTGAGCAGTTGGAAACCGAGAACGCTGATTTAAAGATGCAGCTGAAGAAACAGAAAGGAGGTTTAGACGAGGAGCAGAATGTTGGATTTCAAAATGGACGTGGAAGCGGTAGTGGTTTGGGATAGGTGGCACATGAGTCTACCCTTTAATGAATTAGGAAGCGCTTCATAAAGGCTATAGTTGTTTCTATCATACAGCGAATCTAACGAAGAGAAGAGTTTCTAGGTTTTGTTTTGAATATATGCAACAACGTATTGCAAAGCCCAGAAAGGAATATCCATTCGCCCGCTCCCAGAAAAAACATCACAATAGAACATGGATTCATCAACTTCTGCGTGATCTTTTCTCCTTGCCAGTGTCTTTAACCGGCGAAACAAATGTGACATGCTGATCAGCTTTTTTCTCTTTCCTCAACCGCATACCTTCACTCCCACTACTAGAACGGTTCCTCATTACAGTTCGTGGCTCGACCTTGTCGATTCCATCGTCCTCGATGTCGATTTCCGCAACATCGCTCTCTTCCAACTCATCTTCAGAGCTTGCGCTTTCGGCATCCTCACCTTCATCATACTCTCCATCATCGCTAACTAGACTGGGTGCATTGTTGCTAACCACAGTGTTTGGACTCAGGTCGACCATCGAAGGAGCGTCTATCACATCGAGGTCAGTGCCAAAGTCTGTAGATCTATCAAGCCCATTATGGTTCACAAGTCGAGTTGAAGGTTCACTGTGCTTTGCTGCAGCAGTAGTGTTGATAACAGGGGTTGTATAGGATGGGCGAGGTGATATCCCACTTAGGCCCGCTTGGCGGCTGTTTCTGCTGTCGAATCCTTTGCTGCTACCTGGTCGACCAAACGGAGCTGGTGCTACGCCCACACGAGCTGGCACACGCATAGGAGGGGGAGAGTTTGCGCCATCGAGGCCACCAAAAGGGTGCTCGGTCGTGGTGGGAGACATGTCCTCATCAAAATCATCTTCTGAGATTTCGTCAAAATCAACTGTTTGCTTTGCATCAGCAACAATATCTTGCAAGTTGCCACCAAAGCCTCGACTGCGCAAGAGTTCAGACAGATGCGGTGTGACTGATGAAGGAACAAAGGACTTGGCTGGAGGTGGTTGAGGGGTAGCTTTCGAGGGTGAAGCATCGGCACTTGAAGGAATCGATGTAAAACCAGGGAGGAGGCCCTGATGGTACATGTCTTTTGACTCTTGGATGCGAGCAAGGAGGGCTATGTAAGCTTCCTTCTCGGGCGGCGCACTCCTGATAAGAGGGTGGACAAGGCCATTTGGTGGGGGCGAGACCTTCTCTTCGCCCACGATATCACCTGCCTCGTCGACCTCGATCGGCTGGCCGCTGGCACTGGCGGCTTCTTCGTGGCTCTTGAATTCCAAGCGATGCGCAATGCGACAGTGATTGATGAATCCCTGCGTGCTGGAGAAATTCTCCCGCTTGCATGTGGGACACACGAGCTTGACCATTTGGCCGTCGGCGCGCTTCAATATACACGGGCCAACTTTGTCTTTGACTAGAGGGTACCCGCTCGACAGAGCTTGGAGTTTTTGGCTGGCGGTGCCTCTCTGAGATCGCGACTTGCTTCCAAAATTCATACCCTCGGCGTAGCTGTGTCGTGTTGCACGGCCTTCGGGTACTGTTTTTCCGGCCCGCGACCCATCCAAGCCTCGCTGGTATTCAAACTGCATCCCATCAAATCGTGGGTCAGGTATCAACCACTTCGCATAATGTCTCGTATACGGTCCATCCACGATCCCATAAGGCGGTGCCCATCGGGGTATCTTGTCCTGTTGGCCGATCGCTGGGCCGGTGCCTTCGGAGACATTCAACATCGATTCTGGGGTCCCAAGAGAGGCTGGGAATGGGATCAAGTGGCAACGGCGGAGTTGCTCGAGTGCCGCCTGACACTTGCCGAGTTCCTGCTTGATCAAGCGTAGTTCGTTGTGCTTCATGAGTATATCCAAACTGAACTGCGAGCCGATAATCTCACTGATCTGACTTCGGTCTGCAGCAATTTGCTTCTCCCGCTCTACTCCACCGTCTACACAGCTCTCCACGGGGAATAGGCTATCAATCTCGTCGGCCTTCAGTCGTTTGGCGTACCTGGGTCCCTCGTTCCCTCCCCTCGGCTCTTCCGTGCTGGTCTCTCTCTTCCTCTTCTGTATGTCGATATCGGCGTTGTATGGAATCTCCACCACCGGTCTTGTGGCAGGCGATGCCATCTTGTAGACGTCGGCTCCATTTACCACCTTGTCGCAACCCCTGGATCCAGAAATCCAAGATGGGAAGGGGAACATTCGCATGCGGTGGTCGTGCGTCGAAGCTTGTCTATAATCTATGCGCAGCCTGCGCGTACTGGAGTGAACTTTGCGCCGATGTCGCGATCCTCAAGTCTCGATCATGCGCTGGAGTAGTTGTTGCCGACCTCGGTGCCGATGCCCACTGGACTCGCTGGCGCCGCGAAGGTCGCAAAGGTCGCAAAGGTCGCCGGCGTGGATAACACGAGGCCCTAACTATCAAACTCATCCAAGCCCCGGTGGTCTAGGCGCGCAGGAAATTGTGTACAAGAATGGAAGAATTAATTAAGTGCTGGGGTTGTGTAAGGAGTGCGGAGAATTGAAGATTGCCGTCGTGGCGTAGGTCGAAAGTGCCCCAAATCGTGCCTGTCGAGAGGTCCAGGAGTCGCTGATAAAGCGCATGAACAGGGCGCGAGGAGTCGTGATGACGAAAACCCGGCGTGATAGGGTGGAAAAGAGGGATCAAAGGCGGAAAAGGTGAAAGATGGGTGGGTATTACAAGAATAGCGGTGGTAGCAAGTGCAAAGGGTATTAAAACGGAAAGAAGTGGTTGATACGTCGAAGTGTTGGGAGGGGGAGGGTTGGCGAGAGGAAATAAAGGTTGAATGAATCACGAAGCTGAACAATGCAATGCGACGGGTCGCAAGTCTCTCGGAAGGGTTGGCTCGTTGGATGGGGATGGGGATGGGGGCCAGGATGGAATGGATCATGGATGGGACCAAGCCAAGGAAGGGCAAGGACCATTTATTTCGTTTACAAGGAGGTTTGAATTGTGCAAGGAGCTGGAAAGGCGCAGGCGGGTTTGGAACGTCGGGGCGGGGATCTCATTGGCGGGGCGCACCGGACGGATCCTGGCCGACCTGTCCGGTTTCGACGGATGGGGCGCCAAGAGAGGTTCCGCCCCTGCCGTTGGTGGAGGCGCGAAGGCGTTGGAAGGTGCTGGTCTTGGCATGGCAATGATGGTACTTGGTAAATGGTCTTGAACGTTGGATCGAGAAATATATGTATATATATATATATATATGTGTGTTATATAAAGCTATATAAAAAAGACCTCTTGGTTCCCCAACCAACTGTCTGGGTTGTTGCAGCACCTCCTCTCTTTTGCTTCTTTTCATGTCCAAAATCATCCGTCTGCGTTATCTGCCTGGTCTCGCCTTGCCTTCCTTGCCGCTATTGATTGCTTGCCTGTGCTGGTTGTACCGTATCTATATTTATGCTCCTCTCCTCGCGGAAATAGAGAGTAGGGATGGACCGCCGTCAGCATTTCACTCTCCTCTCTTCTGCTCTCCTTCGCCCACTCAACTTGGCACCAGCATTTTCCACCTCTGTCCACCAAATAGCTGCTAGCGAGCCCGGGTCGCGTGGAGATTCATCTTTGACGGGGACGCTGGGAAATAATACAAATAGCTGAACCAGACGGAGTGCATCCGGAAGGACTAGCCTATGCCTATGCCTACTGCAACTGCGCCTAGCTTCAACGTCGACACCACAACACGGCAGCAACGGGCGTAGAGAGCGAGTGGCCAGGCTGGGCGTGCGAGCGGCCGTGAGAGGCATTAATTACGGGAGCAATCTTTGTACTGTACTGTGGACTCCCTGCTGTGTTACGTGTTACCAAGTTCGATAACATCGAGGAAAGCGAGACCGGATTCTCAGCTACAGAACCCCGGATAATATAGCACCAACATCATCATGTCGTGCGCCTTGCTTGTGTACCGACGTTTATCTTGCTCGAGGCTGTCGACGTGAAACCAGCTGAAAGGACCGAGGGACCCCCCACTGGGAAAAGGAGGGGCAGCTGTGCCAGCGAATAACACCATGTACGCTTTCTCCCTGATAAGACGACTCACCTCTCCGGGAGATACCATGTATTCCAAACCCTCTCCTGCGTGGGGTGGCCTGAAATACCTCGAAATCTTCTGACTGCCGTCCATCAACATGTGACAAGGCTGAAATCGTTCAAACGACATCGACGATAAGCTCAAACAGCCGACTCCGTTCTGTTACGTCCTTCTGACACCCCAAGAATTGGATTGGGTGTTGGTCGGTACGAATGTGCAGCTCCAAAATCCATAGCCACCACTTATCCTTGTGTGTGGAGTTACTTCTATGCTCTTGTTATAAAATCTAACTAACCCTTGCAATATTCCAATGGCACGAATGAATATTACATATTCTTTTCTATCCCTATGTATATCTTGTATATAGCTCACTGCTTGTGATTTTTACCTACTGACGTGCAAACGGATTTGAAGCATAGGCCACCCTTTGAGAATAGAGATATTGAAGGAAATTATAGGAATAGAGGTAATGCAACAGTCATCTCAACTTCACCCTGTTCGTGCGGCATTTCGATATCAGTATGGTTTATTTAAATAGATTAAACCCTTCTTATACGTTCTCATATATTTAACAATAGTACAAAAACGTGGAAATTCTGAACAGATACCGTGATCAAATCATTAAATTCATCTCAAGGCTCCTCCCCCGCAAATGTGGCTTGTGCACACAAGCCACAAAGCCGCGCTGGACTTTTATCTTGTTAACTCTTTACACCAAAACAATACGCTCCCTCGACTGCCTCGAACATCCAAATTAAACAGAATGGCTCGCACCAAGAAGGCTGCCATGAATGGTGCAGTAGGAAATGCAGCACGCGCGCAGCCCACGCAGAAGAAACAGACTAGACAGCCCTCAAAGAGGCAGAGACAAGAGGAGGAAGAGCCATCGCGACAACCTTCACCAAAGAAACCAAGGACTGTACCCGAATCTTCAACATTAATTTCGGAAATCCACATAGACGAGCCGGCTCTGGAACCTACGACTGAATGCATCCTCTCCGATCCCCCGGCACCGGAGAAATCAAAAGATGCTTTCGAAAGCAATTCAAGCACCAATTCAAGCACCCTTCCCCCTGGCCTTGAAGAACTCAAAGTCGCGCACGAAGTAATAACGATCAGTATAGTTTCGTCCTCCAACATCCGGCAGAAAGTTACTCGTGCGCTGGACTTCCTCTCGCCCCAACCAGCTTCGACTTCTCCGAAACCAAAAATTATAATCCTACACTCAAAGGCGAAGACGGCGTCGAAGATGATCACGATTGCTGAGATTGCAAAGAGGGAGTTTGCACAGAAGGGGGAAACGTGGTTTCAGTATAACCATATCGGGCGGATTCTGCAGGAACAAATCGAAAAGAAGAAGGTTCAGCAAGGGGCTAAGGTCGATGAGAAATCTCGAGATGGCAGTGGAGCAGATGGCAAAGGAGGAGAGAGCGAAGACGAAGATGGGGATTTTGAGTCAATGAAGACGCCATTTGAAAGGGCTATTGAGGGGAGACCAAAGGTCAGGGCAATGCCTACAATGTCGATTTACCTTTCGAAGGAGCGGATCAATACGCTGCGAACCGCATACGGGTATGTCCACTTAAATTCTTAGGTCTTTTTATAACATTGACTGATCCATTTCCGTAGGGAACAAACAAATGAGGCCTTACAGTCATAAACAGTAGCAGCAAGAGAGAAAAACGATGACACTTCGATGGCGTAGATTCTGCCGCAGCACTCTCACAGATAATCGTGGACCGAAAACAAAAAGTGTTCTCTATGAAGATCGTTGTCTCTACTGTGTGCCTACCCGCTATTTCCGAAATATAAATAAACCACGGGGGCCAAAACGCCTTGTGGACAACTTCCACCTATGTGCAATCTTGAATACGCCAAAACCAGTTGTCCACTACGACTTGGAAGAGCTATGTTGAACATGGCAATTTATACAAATACACCACACACCATCCGTCGATACCATTGAGCATTCTAGCCTCCCTATACCGACGATCGATTTTGCTCTCTAATTCTTTCCAGTACCATTTTCATGGCTGAAGGCTCGGAGAGAAAAGTTCACGGCGACAGCCACAAACAGAGCTATAGCAAGAAGCGTGGGACCAATTTGATCGTCGAAACCGGCCTGCCCTCTTTTCCTGATCGACTTCGCTCGCCAGTGATAGGTGTACGTCGCGTAGACCATCGTGGCCATTGAGATGGCCGTGAATGAAATGGCAGACCAGAATGCTGTCGAATCAGCTCCGAAATTGAGCATGCCGACAGCGAGTGCGCCGAGAATGACGGTGAAGTTGAGCCATGAGAGGTATGTTCTCTCGTTGGCGAAGAAGACCTTTGGCTCAACTCGAGTTGGCAGAGCAATACGCTTGCCTAGAAGCACGAGTATCAGCGAACTGTAGAGTCTAGATGTGGACGTAGATTGTTACATACCGGGCGTTGCTTGGAGGAGAGGTTGGCTAGACATGGCAAAAGGGACCAATGGGCGAGAGATGAACTAACGAGCACCACTCTTTGTAACCTAGTTCCACAATTGAAGCTCACTCGGAAGGTTGAATTTAACAACCAAAACACCGTCCAACGTTGAAATACCTAAGCTTGTTTGTGAAAGATGTTTGCTAGGAGGGGAAGTTTCTGCAGCACAAAGATAATGGGATTTGCACTATACAACGCCTGGGCAACGAGGTAGGAGGTACGAGTAGAAAAAGGTGGGGGGACAAAGTTCAGGCATTCCAGCGAATGATCGGTCTAGAGACGGTGCACGTGAATACTGAGAGCTAGAGCTCTTTTAGCCTAGCGCAACCAAGAATCCAACCTAGCCCCAGTAGGGGATCTCGATTCGCCAGGTCCCTAATTGTAGGTGTAAAGTGATCGATTCCAAACGGACGGTGATACAAGACTCGCAGATTTTCAGTAGTCCTAAGCTGATTCTAAACATCCAGAGACAAAAAGCACCATGGCTACCTCATCTGCGGTCCCAGTAAGCATCATCCCCTACGGCTTTCTCCGCTCCTCTACCACTAACTCCAGCCAGCCCATCTCGTACACGAGATTAAAACAAATAGCAAACGATGTAAGCCTTTACCGGAGATGCGATCTTATCGGCTCTGTATTGAACAGCGTTTAGGCTTGTCAAAGTGCCTTGGGAGGTGCTGATATCTACGAACATTCGAAAACCGAGGGATGGAATACCACAATCATTGTTTGTAAACCGCGTCTCTGTTTACCACCGTACCGTGATGTGCTAAAACCTTGGTTTTAATAGAACTCCATTCTACGCTCCCTGATCTCCGAATCGTCGCCCGCTGGTGGCAGCCCATCTTTCAAATATGCGGTCAATAGCACTATTATCCAACATCTTGTCCCCACCTCTGCCCTCAACCGTGGAAAGCAGGCAAATTCGACAGGCAAACCGGACCAAGATCCATTGATTACTACCAGCGACGTTCCCGCGGTCAATAACGAGGCCATCGGCACCGACGGAAAGCCCCACGTTGGCAGAAGGGGAATGCATAGTGCGACTGGAGCCTATTGGAACGAGAAAACGGACGGGATGTGGAGCTTCAAGTACGAAGGAGGTGAGGGCAGAGGTCTAGATGTTGTAGTTTCCGTCATCTGGATCGCGATATAGGAGGAGCTCGAGGGTATCTTCAAGGGGGAGGGCGGTTTTCCGAGTGGCGAGGTAGGAATCTGGGTGCGAAGCTGGTCCGTGGATGTGGAAATTCCCCGAATAGCTATCAGCGGTACTAATTCTTGGCCTTCGTCTCTATCTCGCTTTCCGAAAAAGGACAAGGGAGAGAGTATGGCGGCTTCGATCTAAGGATGAGTCTAGAGTTTAGCCAGTACCTGAATTCAGATTGTGGCCACAAAGAGTTTCCCATAGTGAGCTTCGTTCTTCCATTCCGGCAAGGTGGTGACCTCGGTCTACTCGACAACTACAAGTACTCAGTCGGGTTGAGAGGGGGAGAGAGAGAGGATCGCCAATTGTCAGGGCTCATGGTTATCATCACTGGGACTGGCAAGGCCGATGAATAGCCTCATTGGTGGGTTGACCTCATCCGCATGTAAGCATGGGAATTTTCTTGTATTTCTGGAGGATAGGCTCCGCAAGGTCCCTCTTGCTGGCTCTCGAGAGAGGTTACTGGCTTGCCGCGGTGGGTATGTGCGACTCTGTCCGACGTGCTATACGTACTCCGTAAGTTCGACGGCGATTCCAGCCGCGGGTCCAAGCATCTGACAGCGTTGGCATCCTCGCTATCATCCTCGCCATGGCATCGCATCCTCCTGCTCGACTCGCAGCCGAGTCGTCCGATGAGTGTGTCGAGATGTTCCCCGTCCCTTCGGAGCTCAGCGATTAGCCACCGCAGATCAGGTGTTCGCCACCACCGCTAACTGCTTTCGTCGTCACCCGCGCCCACCCCGACAGCCTCATGGGCGAAAATCCCTTGAGGCGCCCGACCCCTTCGCTTTTCCCGGTCGACGCTCAAATCAAGAGTCGATAAGATCCAGATCACGTCCTAATTGCCTTCAAGCCTCAACACCAGATTCTTCTCCCCGCATCAAAATAAATACTCGGGGTATCTCCACGCACGTCAGCCTAGCCCGCCACAATGCCTGCCCAACAGTATGCTCCGTCTAAGATCCTCCGCCTATCTTGGCTTGTCCAAGTATCTATACTGACCTCACCATCAGATCCTCCTTCGAGTTCCTCGCTCTTGTTGACAACCCCATTCTCCACAAGATCATATCCTACTTGGACAGCACCAGTCTCGTCTCTCTCGCCAGCAGCTGTCCTGCCTTCCACCACTACGCCGGCTACGCCCTCACCAATCTCCTCGTGCCTATTCAGACCCGTAGCCTTGTCACGGGATCAGTGCCTACCACCGCCCCAGCCTCGTCCTCTCCATCTGGTTCGGCCAGCAGCAGCCGCGTAGAGTATGATTCCGTCGCCAGCACGGATTCTGAAATAATCTCGTCGCCGGAGGAGGAGGAGTGGGAATTCCAGGTCACGCCAGATATGATGCGTCGGCTCTCGCTCCTCCCTCGACGCAACCATGGGTCCACTCTGCCATCCCTGCCAACAGAGCTGCAGCTTGAGATCTTCAGCTATCTGGACAAGATCGATTCTTGCTGTCTCGGTCTGACTTCGCGCTCCTCTTATCTCATCTATCGTGCCATCCATGGCACCAAGATGCCCTTGAACACTAGACGGATCGGGCCAAATAAACTGGAGGCTGCGTGGGAAGTGGTTGGCAAGCAAGAATGTTCGCACTGCGGCATGTACCGATGTGAGCTCCATGAACACATCAAATCCTGGATGCCAAAGGAACTCGAGTACTGCGCCATGAAGCAGAACTTCGGGCTCCCAGCCCCCAGAAATGCACATGCAAATTGCTACCGTGGAAAGCCCAGCAAGCCGAAGCGTTGCGGACGCCACCCTTTGAGAACTACCTCTATCCATCAGGATGATGCCCAGTTCAAGCACTGAGTGCTATTGAAGAGCTGCGACGTTGGGTTGGGGGGGGAGGAGGCGAGAGGATGGGGTTTAGGTTGCTTATGGACCTTAGTTTGCATTTGAACGAACAGTAGAAGTGGAAGCAATCAGCTCGACATGAATCGCATGGGAAATTTCCGATGGAACGGATAAACTGAGGCAAGTTAATACATTAGCGAGACTTTGCTTATGGAATAAGTAAGCCGGAGTATTGGAGTCATCACGCGTTTCAAAGATTTCTTTATTTTCTTTTTTCCTCCCAAGGGCGGAGGGCGAGTATTCTATTGCCTTTACACCTATACACAATTAAAACTCGGGATGTGCGGTACTCGGGGGGGTGGCTATTAGGCTGGGATCTATTAGGGGAGCGGTTCACATTATCTTGCCTCACTGCCAAATGATAAACCCACCAAAAGTGTGAGGTACAACTGCAGTTGCGTCTTTCCTGCCTATACAGATGATGCTCATTTGCTTGCTTTGCTCTCAAGAACATTAGTGCAGACACATTTGTAGGAAAAAACAGGTAGTCAACAATGGGATTCTCCAAGTGCATTTAGGAAGCTGAAATGTCTCTAGTGACACGTACAGCCTTTTTAGATGCCTAAAGCTTCATAAATTTCCCGCCATGTCTCGTAATTGCTATAATACGCAATTGAAGCCCACCTCGACCCCCAGGGAACAGGACGAACACTCTCGCGGGGTGCCTCCAACCTCTGCAGTCCCATACTTCGGTTTTCGGGCTGCGGGTAGCAGACCGCACTGTCCATAAAAACTTCCTCCCTCCCCTCTATATTGACCATCATGATCCTCGCTCTACATCTGATGCATGCATAATAGCAGTAGTCATGCGTAGAGTCGAAGGCCTCGATGGCATCCGCGTACTTCTCCCTAGTCCGCTTCTCATACTCGAAGTCCGCGAAAGCTGCCTCGGGCTTATACGTTGCGCACTCCTCGCAGTAGAGAAGGTCGCCCCACATCTTGTCCCCCCAGAGCAGTTCACTCAAGCTCCGATTCCAAGGAATGGTATCCAGCTCTTTGCCCAGATACCAAAAGTCCCATCCATCAAACAGGCAATACCGCCCGCAGACGCTGATCGTTGCCCTCAAGTCCAATTTTCTACGATTACGTCTTGTGGACAACTCGCCATTGGCCTGCATGAAGGCGGACCCCGTAACCTCGTGGTAAACGTTGTAAAAGTGCCTTCCTGTTAAGGCAAAACACATTTGTGAAACGTGATCGAGGTCGAAGCGTGCCAGTATGTTGGCAAAGACTTCATGCGGTAAGTCGAAGATTGTAGCGCCTCCGTTTCGGGGCTCTCTGACGGGGGACTCGCTCTGCTCGTCCCTACATGGAAGAGTATATTAGTTTCATAGTTCCTGCAGTGCGAAGAAGGATAATAACTTGAAGTGACCTACAGAGTGGTGCTGCCTAAAGCGCCCTCAAGGGCTTGCAGAACAAGGTCATCTTCGCTTAACAAAGGCATCTTGACTTGCTTATCCGATTATATTTTTTCTTGGTTGTTTTGTGTGTTCGGTTGTGTTGATTGTCGGGTTCTAGAGTTGTTTGATAGGAATGTTTTTAGGATAGATGGGGATCTAGCTGGGTTTAAGTATTGTTTTCGAAGGGAAAGATTGAGGGAAAGCAGTGGATTTGAAGAGCGAGAAAGGGAACGAGAGATGGGGGCAGGTGATACTTAAATAATCTGGAAATTCACCTAGGCAGCTACTACTCATCTATTCACATACTAGGGCAGAGAATTCTGTGCGGAAAGAGCCATCGTCAAGTGTCCGCCGCCTTTTAGTCCCAACACATTTCACTCAAAGCGCCCTAATGAGAAAAAAGACTTATTGAATTATTGAAATGACAATGATATGACGAGTTTTATCACAACATCTATACCTCTTGGGGCAAAGTTCCTTGTCTAGGCAAAAGCCGAGGGAATTAATGTCGCAGGTTTATGATGGTGGTTGGAATCTGTAAAAGGCCTATGACATCAATCACCCTTTAGACTAGCTTTTTAAATGGTTGGGACAAGATGACTCTTTCTAAGTCTTATCGGATTCTTCCGCTCGTGGAAGGTTTTTCCTCCATGCTTACTATGAGGAATAATGGGGCTGCGTTGCTTTGCTCAGGGACAAAAAGGAAAGAAAGTACGAGGTAGGTGAAACCCAACCTGCGCTTGCTTTCTTGGAAACTCACGAAGATACTATTTCCAGGACTAACGTGCCACTTCCATTAGTAAAAACTACAGTTTCCACCACCAATGGTCACTTCTTAAGATATAAATTACTTGCTTCATCTTTGTTAACAGCGTTAGATTCGTCCATGTCATGCGATCTTACAGGTAATTTTCTGGTAGTGCACCTAGTATCTAGTCTCCTTTTCCGGCCAGAATATCAAGACATTTGAGAATTCTGGCTACGCAGCAATGACGGCAATCATATCTCTCGGTCCTTCCTGTTTGCCAAGGTCTGCATCTCTCAATAATACGGCAATTGCCTCTCCCTCTCAAAATGCTGTGTAGCTCCTTCTGCGTAGCCTTCCTGCTAAATTCCGAGATACCTATTTTTTTAGTAAACGGATTCATCCTCCTGAAATGAGAACCCAGCGTTAGGGCATACTATCTTGTCGGCGGCACTAGTGAATGCAGAATATTCTCCACTCGATGAAAATTTATATACCAATCACAGGAATTGTGCAAAGTTTTGGGTCTTGAGGTTTGGTATACTAGGCGAACCTGGAATGGATATTAGACAGAGATATTCAAAATGCGATCACTTTAGCATCATTACGAAGTAAACTCTCCCTCAGCTTTATGACGAAACCTACCCTCCTTTTCCGGATCCAATTGGCAACTTCCACCAGATGACCTTCCGGTGTATGAGGTTTTATTGCCCACCAGGCACCTATAATTTTCTAGCTCAAGGCAATTTCCAACCTAGAAAAAATTTCGGGTTTGGAATCGAGCTGAGCACGATGATATGGACTTTGAAAGTTGAAAATTGTTTGTGAGATGGTGAAGACGGGTATCTGAAAAGGAAGGGTCGCATTGTTAGAAGGAAATGATAGACGAGAAGAACAACCTTTCGCTACATTTCTGCTTTGTAAAATACCATCTCAAAATATATAAATGAGAACATTACTACGAATACTTATGGACAAAGTTGAAAAGAAGTCGATCATTTTTGTAATCAAATTACCTTTACTTGCCACCTTGCTTCGAAAAGTACATCAGGAACCGAAATACTACAACCACCCTCGCCCAGTCATGTAGGTATTTTTAAATAGCAGCTAGAGACAAATTAAAACCACAACGGTACTTTGACTTAAGATAGAAGGATAAGATATTATCTGGCTGGATTTACCTGGCAAGATAGTTTTCAATAATCAATGAAGACAGAAAGGGTAAATTGCACTGTGATATTACACGTTTTGAAGTTATTCATTGTATGCTCACCAGCACAATATAATTTCATTCACCCTTATTATCTATCTTTTACAGTTTGAATCCACCCCCACCACTGATAGCCTTGACATCTTGAACCTTATTACCTTCCACATCTCTGATCTCTCCCTTCTTCCCAATCACTCTGACGCCACCCTTCTTGAGTTCCCCAAGAGTTTCTCTATTCTGTTTCGTCTTTTTGCTCTCAGGTCTCTGGTTGTTCTCAACACCACCGCGTTTCTTGATCCTCTCCTTTTCTCTCCGCCTCCTCCGTAATTTCTGTTCTCTGGTCATCTCTTGTCTTGCAACAGGAGCGCCACTCTTCGGCACTACCTCTCCCTTTTCAATGTCCTCCTTATCCTTGCCTGCCTTATAAATCTCCTGTGGTGCTAACATACTCTCCCCACCATTGATACCGCTTGCAGTAGTTGGCTGAGCGTCTTCCATAGCAACAGTGGCCACATCCGATACCACAGTCAAGCTTGGAGCCGGTGGTTTAGGCTTGTAATGCCAGCTGCTCAAGGCATCAAGCTTAGCACTGACCTCCTTCCACATAGCCTCGATTTCTTTCTCCTCATTACGCAACTTCTCGTCAGCTTTGCTGACATATGTGTCTGGGTTATTGGCTTTGATGTGCTCTTCCTCGTAAATTTCAGCAAGACTTTGTTGCGGTTTGCTATCATCGAGCTCAAAGGCACCTCTGCGAGTGTCTGCACCTGCACTCAAAGAATCAGGACGACGACGTATGACCTCGTCAAATTCTTGTGCTAAAATGCGCCTCTTGATAAGTTCTTCAATACTCTCAGATACTTCAGCTGTAATCTCTGGTACAGGCTTTCCAGTTCGCTCGAAATCCAATTCCTCGTCAAGGAGAGAATTGAGAGGTCGATCTGCTGCTCTAGCTTCGCCAGCAAGGGCCCATTCTCGTTTGGCTACTGAGGCAGCTTCTAAGCGGCGGATTTCCTCTGCAAGTTTGGCTTGCCGACGTTCATGGGTAGATCTTCGAGATTTCGGATCCGCGGCATCAACTTCCGATAGGGCATCCTCGGAGCCCTCTTGTTCAGAAAGGTCATCAAATAAATCTCGTCGTACATCTGCTATAGCACGCTCTACACCTGCTGCATTATCTTCTGGCTCCATGGCCTTGGACTTTCTGGATTGTCTTTCTAAATAGTTGGCCTGGTTTTCCCCTTTCCCTAGCTTGCGTGCAGGAGGTTCGAAAAAGTCCTTGTATAGAATATCATTGGTGTTGTCACCCGCTGAGTCGACATCTTCGTCCATTTGATCTTCGTCATCTTCCTCCTCGCTGTCTCCTTCTGGAGCATTGAGATCTGCATTTCCAAATGTTGGTCCATCATCGTCGTCGTCGTTTATGTCCTGATTTCCTTCGTCTTGGATATCCGTAACAGGTTTTTTTGATATTGATGTTGGCTTCTGTTTCAAATTCAATGGGTCCGCTTCCCAATCGATATCTTCTTCGTCGCTTCCTTCGCCTGTGTATGTATCTGCAGCTGCGTCTTGCTGTTCTAAGAACTCAGTTTGCTTATTGAATTCGTCAATGGAAAAGAACCCATCATTGAGGCCATTTGGGTCTTCAACAAAGACGCCTGCTGGCTCTTCGTCCTCGTCCTCATCTTCATAGTCGTCCCCTCCCTCCAAGTCTTTCAATGACTCGTCATCTTCGTCTTCGTCTTCGGCGTTTATAGCCTCTTCAGGGTTGGTATTTTCTTCTTCCTCCAATTCGGCAGCCTTTTTAGCATCGTCCATACTTTCATCCTCGGACAAGACTTCGAAGCCGTTCTCGTCGAATTTCAATAACTCTACTCCCCTACTTCCATCATCTTCTCCCTCGTTTATCCCCTCCGCCTGCTCCTCCAACTCTTCCAATCCCCTCTCAGCATCCTCTCTTAACGCATCGATAACCCTTCTCGCCTGCTCCCAGACCTGCTCAACCTCAAACCCCTCCGTGTACACCTTCCTTATCTTCAATACCTGCACATCCTCCTCATCTAGCCCCTCACCCCTCTTTCTCTTTTTCCTCTGTTCTTTCAACCTCTCGGCCTGTTCTTCGCCAAGTCTCCCAGCAAAAGCATCTAATGTCTCCTTCAAGAACCCCAAACTTGCATTTGGTAATTTATTTGTGGGGGCGATATAAGCATGTCGGTTTTCAGGCGCAAGTGCCTGGCGCAGATTTGCCATTGGAGACGAGTCCTTGATTAGGCCCTTGTCGCTAGATTTAGGATTCCGTGTGGTAGGCAAGATGGTCATCGTGTGTGATGTAGAAGTATTTGACGAGGTCGTACTACTGGTGTTGGCCATGCTTGCAGTTTTTCACGCGGTCATGTTGTAGAGAGCGATAGTTTTAAGAATAAATTTTTCGATAAGATTAGCGCAGGGTATCATCACGTGCACCTAGGACACCCAAGCTCATAATTCTCTTTCCAATGATGAATTTGCTAACCACTACCTAGCCTTTATGGCAGGGCTATAGAAGAAAGGTTAAAGATGCGCTAGTTCAGGCTGGCCGGGTTCGGAGCAATTGTTATTTCAATCTCAATGGCCGATCAACCATATAGAGAACTCTTTGCAATTGCCGATCAACCACCCTTGGTTCACAGAATATGAAATACCACAGAAGCACATGTGAAAGATTGTTTTGATTGCGCCGTTTAACCATCTAGTATGTATAAAGCACAGCCGAAGTGGTTGCGTAATCTATGTGCATTGCGTCGTGGAACCATAGCAATTCCTGCTATCCACTCAAACGCCAATAGACACCCGACGCCGTCTTCCCTGCCCAAGTTCAGACCCACGAGCCATTTCCATAGCCCAATATAAACACAATCCTAGCAGTCTCTACTATGTACAGTCTGTGGACTTAATGATGAGGAGCTGAAACAAGGTGGTGTCCAGGTTTCTTCCTCGTGAGCACCTGGATTTCCCCTCTACCGAGCCGACGGAGAATGAATGTCAGCTGTGCCTATTCTTGGGCATGTGTAAAGCAATGGACATCCGGTTCGATAAGAGACGGACGGACCATTCTGTAAATGCCTGGCGACCTGACCCTCAATCACGGGGTAGCAGTTCCAGCGACCAGCATCAACAGCATGCCATTTATGATACATATGGCAACAAAAGTAACCCCCGCACAAATTCGATGGGCCCAGCCAAGTGTCTCGCGGCGATATAACAAAGCTCCAATACCGCCCATGTTGATGAAAAGACTTGCTAGGACACCAACAACCACACCAGCGTCAACTTCAGCACGAAGCTTTTTCTTGCCGGTTGCCGCCAGAATGCCTGCGACGAGAACAAGTACAATTGAAGCGGCGAAGCACCCTATCATGATATGAGAGAGTAGTTGCTCATGGTTACGTGAAAGCTTCTGATCACTGACACTTGGGAATGTAGCATAATGTGCCGCATATCCAGATGGAAACTCACTTGATGAGGTCTCGGCCTCATCTTCAATATCTGTATCGATAAGACTCTGCCTCTCGTGGAAATAGCCACTATTTTCTTGTCTTAAAAGCGGTCGTCGCTCGCTCAGCGAGGAATTTGGGCTTAACCACCCTTTGATCTTTTCCATTGGTTTTTTGGCGCCCGAGAAAAGACAAGCAACCGTCTGGGCCCCTGGAAAAGAAGTAGCTTCCGGATTTACGTAAATAGTGAATGGCTCATCCGGCTCTGCTTCACTTCCATCATCATACTCGTTCCAGTATGTTTGAGGTTGTGCCGGTAGCAAAACTGCGGCTTGCGTGCTGGACCGTCGAGAGCCTCTTAAGCTTCTTGATGAGATTGGGGTCGGGGGTACGCTGATATCAGGTGTTGAAGCGCGTAAATTGGTCCCAAGATCACGGTATTGTGATAGCAGTGGTTCAAAATCCATCCTCGCAAAGCTTTTAAAGTCGCCTAGCATTTGATCATTAAACCGCTCTCCGAGGGCCCTTGATCCTGTCCATTTCTATGTCTGACATCAGCATCTTGTTGAGATTTCCACCAAGGGACTTCCTGCTCACCTTGTACTTCTTGAGAATCTTGTGAAATGCCATCCGCTGAGCGGCGACAAATCGTTGAAGAGCTCTGATGTCGTCACCGCAGCTACACATTGTCAACGCCAGTCTGTAATCGGTGTAATGAGAACCTTCTACCTTTCTACTTGTGCATCGTATTTCGCGAACTTCTCTCGCCGCTTCACTGACATCCCCTTGCCATTGCGTGTACTTAGCCTGCATCGTGCAAGCAGTCGAAGGACGGACTTTTGGAGGTATTCTGTTAAGAGGTTAGCAATGCATATGCAGTCGTGGGTAGTCAATCAGAGGTGCTCACGCAGACGCCGACTGATTTCGTCCGATTTACTCCTCACAAAGAGATCTACTCGGTCGTGCTGGTTTGATAGTTCATTGAAGAACAGCTCTTCGAACTTCTGCAAGGCGGAATCTGCGTGCCCAGGTATCGCGATGGCCTGGCTTTGGTCTCTCGTCGTATGGACCTTGATAAGGTGTTTCAATTCGTTATAGTCAACGTTATCTGCTCCGGGAGAAATAATCAGTCAGGTTGCGTCATGGGCCTCACAAGGAGGAAGGAGGAGGCGTCTAGATGTGAACTTACAAGGTGCCCATTGCGGCACAGATTGCGCTTGAAAGGTTTGCCCGTACTTCATCCCTTCGCGTCAAATGATTGCTGGAAGAAGTTCAAGGTTCAAGGAGAGCGAGCGACCGGCTCCGTAGCTTTTAACAATTTCTTTATCGTTGGAGTCCGGCGTGAGGTAGGAGTGGCGGGTCCAACGCCAAAAGCAACCGGTCCAGCGACCCGGCGGACGAAGCAAGTAGGCGCTATTTGCACAATGGCAATTCAGGGTCGGAGATTTGCGACAATGGGAATGGGTGATGGGAGAAGCAGTAGCGCATTCGCATTCGTAGTGCGATAAAGCGGAGATGGATTGGACACAGCAGTTGTACCCTAGTATTCCAGATGTCGAGGGAAAGAATTGGGTGAAGAGAGGCGGAAGAGCTTAGACACTTAAAGCTGATAAGTTGAGATAGTAGTACCTAGGACTCTGTACTGTAAGAAGCATGATATGGCTCTGCTTGCAAGGATTCGTTCGATAAGGATAGATGGAATAGCTCGTATGGTGTGTCTGGAATCCTTGGTGCTCGGGGCTCCAGTCGCGATGCTAGTATATCGTGTATATTAACGACCTCCTCCACTCCACTCTTCGCAACCCCTCTCCATGGGGTCCTATGGAGTCGTATGGGGTCCTACTTTCGCACGGAGGGCAGACTGGTTCTCGATGCCCACTCCTCGACGCACATGTACAACGCAAGCAGAAAATTGTTAAACAGAGACTTCAACCTCTCCCGGCGGTTCTGGGACTGGGACTGACTGGGAGTAGGACTCGACGGCGATCTTTCCGGTCCCCGGCAACAGGGGAGCAGGTGGCTTGATTACTTTGCCTTCGTCGTGGGTCGAGCATTCGAGGAGGATCTTAGGCTGATGTCGGTCGGTCTGATCTCAGCTGGGAATTATCCTGCAACATGCACAACAGCTTTCGAGATGCGTTTTCGGCGATCGGGATGTGGTGCGGAGGCAGAGCGGAGGCCGCTTCGGTTTATACACTGTTGTACATGAAGGTTTGGCCTCGGAGGCTTCCAGAGGCTTGGGCAGACTTTCAGTTCTTCGGCATACCGTGGTTAGTGGGGGTTAGCTCGAGAGGAAGCACGTCTACGGCAAGGTACGTAGGTCCGGTCTAGGCCTTTCCTCTAATCCAGGCCTTTGTGGTTCCTGGACCGCAGAATCGATTTAAGGATTACTTGTATATACCTACGGTATTGCCATTTTCCGCATGGCGGTTACTACACGCTCGAAGTACGCAAGATACATGAGGTGATAATCACAGTCTTCCCGACCTGCATTAGGGCTTTGCTATTACGAAGGACAGTCCACGAGAGGAGGTCGGGGTGGGAAAGTTGGTGGCAGAAAAGGCTTGTGGATTAGCGTGGAAAAGATATTATCCTTACCCGACCTTCATCGGTTCTGCACTCGCCATCTCCTGTCCTACCAAGACTCGTTTTTTTAGAAACCCACTTTTACCATGGCCCTACCAGTCTACTGAGCATGGAGTACAGTACGAAAGTACAAGAGTACGAATACAGACGACCTGCACACTATCACCAATGATTCCTCGTCTCAGGCGTATCAGATCCAAAGTCCCCACATTTGAGATGTACTGAATCAAGTAATATTTCGCCTGGATCAGACTTAAACTCCCCTTGCTCGGAAGAAATCTCTACAGTAAAATTCTTAACGGAGCAAATACACCGGACGCCATATTACTGCTCTAGAAAGCTGAAGGATAAACCCTCGGAATTGTATCCAAACACAGCTGCTCCCCGGAGTCCATTCTGCATTGGCAGAAATGGAAGCACGAAATAATCTGGTGAAATTCGGACCACAAATGTTGTGATCGTCATTAGCAAAGGCAAGCCCTGGGGAGAAGAGGGGAAGACATTTTGATACCACGAAACCGTCGTCCGGAAGTCGTCTCGAAGCAGTTGCTATTACTCAATCGACTAGAATCGGATAGCTCTTTCGCGTCTTCCCTGATTTTCACTACTTTCCGAGACGGGAGACTTTGGAGGCAAGTATCCAAGTATTTCAACATTGCCTTTTAAAACATTGCCTTTTAACGCCCATGCTATCCAGGACAGGGCTGTTTGAGGTTGAAGTCTAGCTGAATCAAGGAAAGGGTCACGCGACAACATGCCGAAAGGCACTGCATAAGCATGCTAATCCTGACTCTGGGGATCAATGTTGTACAAGCTGCATGGACATACTCCGTAGACAACAATCCTACGTCGGAACCGACGTCCCGCGATAAGGTAAGACTAGTGCTATCACAGAACACTGCCACAATTCACCGGCGTTAGGGAGAGGATGCAACCTCAGCCTAGTCAAGTCGTCGAATCGCGTGCTCTATGCAGGACGAGGACCGATACAATTTGAGACTAACCCTATGACCTTATGTGCTTGCTAATTGCTAATTTCACTTACTAAATCCCAACATAGCTCGTATGCACCTGAGGGAAACGAATTCTCACAATTCAGCCTATTGCGTTCAGCTAATTCTCAATCTATTACATGTGTTTACTTCGACACCGAGCTCCAAAATAAGGCATCGCTTGGATCTAGGACACCCCCTTTCTCATACAATAACCGAGTCCCCATCTAACCCATGGACCACTATTTAAGTGCGGGACTTGACTGTGATAAAACCGCTTGACCTACTTCTCCCTTTACAATAACCGCGAGCTGTTGTCTCTACGTATAACTAAATGGTAATCCTAATAGCGAAAAGTAAAATTTTCAACCAATCTCCACAACACTTCACGGGGCTCTATACTCAACGGGGTAAACAATGGGGCCTGAAAGAATTCCTGGAACAGATGTAAAGATAACATTTAATCGCTGGTAAGGAATCTCTCCCATCTCATCATCTAGGCAAAATGGAACCTGGCTTGAGCTGGTCGAGGAAGAGGAAGGAGGGGTTGATATGAGACTTATCTTGATTGCCGTTATGAGATAGGGTCCCAGAAGCATTTCACCACTCTATTTTCATTCTATAGTTCTTACATCTCAACTACGCTTGGAGGTTTAGAATCAAAACTTGAGAAATAACATGAATATATGCAAGTAAGTCTTCACCCTCTATTACTTTTCCTCAAGCGACAACCATTTTTCTGTTTTCAGAAGATCCCAAGCGTTGTCGCAATTGATGCTCATCATGTGAAACTCCCTGTTTTAACGTTATTTCTCTATTGAACTCTAGCCATGGTTCAAGCAAGAGGGCCAGTTGATATTTCCTATTGATCGTCTCTTTCCTCGTTGTGCTGCATCGCAGGTTAAGCCAGCTTTGCTCAACCCTCAAACTCAGAGGATGTTGAAATTCACCACGGAAAACAAGAACCAATATCGAATGCCGCCCACGTGTGGACTCATTGTAAAGGTTCTTCTTATCTGTTCTCTCAAGCACTTCAAGCCGGACGGGCTGATTTAACATGAGCTCTTGATGATATCACGTGAATTGGCTTTTTGAAGAAGATTGAAATTATTTATTTGGAGATTGCCTGTGCGAATCTATATTCACCAAACTGAATACATTTAAATTCTATTCTAATAGTCTTAGTCGGAGTTTGCAGGGCATTAAGCTATCCTCTCATCACCGGTGGTGGTGGTGAGCTTTCAATGACGTAGCGCTTCAGAACCACGTCCTACAAAATACAGGGTTGCGTTCAGGTCGTGTTTCCAGCCACGCATGTCACGAAGAGCTGTGGGAGGCGAGCAAAGAAATAACACAAAGCATGATACCCATTGAATGAGGAGATTATTAGATTAAGTCCAAATTTTTATGGAATCAAAAGCGACGGAAGGTCTACGCCAATCAACACTGTTGAGTATATTCCTCTCAGTACCAACTCTACTATCCATAGCCTGTAATTTATGTCTCATCTATAGCAGTTCTCAGAGAAATCATTAGAGCGTTCTTGAATTATATTTAACAAAGGCCTTTTCCACCCTTTGTCAAACCCTCTATCGTCAGCCAAGAGTTTCACACCATTTAACTGGTTTTCCTCTGGCAGCCCTCAAAGCTCCTTGCCAAGTGGTTGAGTTTTCAACACAACAATAACCAGTTACAAGTGGAAACCTCTATTCAGGGTCCAAGAAACCTTTCTCGTCCTCCTATCAACGCCTCCCTTCCCCATACACTTCCCTGTCCACCTCGTCATGATCCGCAAGATTCCAGTTTTCACCACTTCTTCCCCCAAAACAGCTCCCACGTGGCTAAAATAACCAACTCTGAGTCCTCGTCCTCCGCAGTCCTCTTTTTCTTTTATCTATAACTATGGTAATATAAACCATCCCTTCAACCTCTCCCCAATATCCCCACTTATTACTCATCATCACACACAATAATCTCAACACTCAAGCTTCGACTTTACTGCTAACACTACCACCAACCTACCAGCTTAAAAACTTCAAAGAATTCGGCATATCCACCGACCTCACCAAACAAAATGCATCGCTCTCACAATAACGCCGTCATCGAGACCCGCACCACCAAGCCAACTCTCATGACCCGCCTCCGTGGGCGAAACGCGAAGACTCGCACTGTCAAGACAACTACCACCATCGAGCCAGTCGCTGGACACAGTCATGCCACTCGCTCCTCCAGATGGGGTAGAAGCTACGGAACCAGCAGGCGTGCGGAGCCCGTCGTACATCGCAGAAGGAAAACTAGTCTAGGGGACAAAATCAGTGGTGCCATGTTGAAGCTAAAGGGTTCTCTTACAAGGCGCCCAGGTGTCAAGGTACGTTCTCAGATACCGATTAAATGAAGTACGATATCTAATTAAGTCACAGGCAGCCGGTACTAGAAGAATGAATGGAACAGATGGGAGAGGGAGTCGTCGTGCTTACTAGGCAGTTGACAGGATAATGAATTGTACGATAGAATTAACGATGTGATACCCAGTTTTGTTTGATAATGCGCGAGGGGTTGGATGTATGCTATCTACAAGTAGCTACCAGCACCAATTAGGAGAAACCAGAAGATATACATGTTATAAAGTCTGTAATTCATGATGTAGTAAAGGTAGTCGTGGTATCATGCAATATTTAAAGAAACGCTTGAAGAATAACTCAACACGAGATGAGACCCACTCAAAGAAATATCTTCCCTAGAAACTTGCAACGACTTGATACCGAATTAATAGATACGGCAAATCAGACCTTTCTCGCACCAATATGGTAAGCTGGATCGTCCCACTGCAATTCATCCATATCCATTATGCTGTCGTTCCCTCCAGCCATAGCATTATGATTAACGTAAAAGCGACCACCTCGTTTGCGTGATTTTGCTCCAACAGACTCTACAAGTGTCTGCTTCGTTGACAGTTCAGACCCCTCGCTACTGCTTGGGATCTTTTTGGAAGTTGTAGCCATATCTGCTTTGCCGAACCGGCGCTTCGCATCCCGAAGCCTCTTGTTAACATCCTTTGGGGCCAAGGCATTTGATCGTGGGTCTACCTTTCCAAGTGAAATCGGGACCCTGTCGTCTTGAGCACTGAAACTTTCAGATTGGGCAAGGGAAGGGAAGTTTGCCATGGCTTTCTCAAGGCCCTCTAACTCTGACTTGCTTGGCGAAGGGTGCTTTTTCATCTTCTTCGAGTGATGTCTCAACTCAGCTCCCACGTCCTTATTATCAGGGCTTTTTCTCTTTACTCCATCTAGGAACGATGTCGATGGTTCTGATAACTCCACATCTGTATCCGTGTCCACCCCTTTTGACCTAGTTCTATCAAACAAAGAGCGGGATTCTGATGGAACCTTTTTCAGTGTCTTCCTACCGTCTTTCTCGAAACTTGGCTCAAGCCGAATTCTCGGGGTTGATTGTCCGAGTGGGCTCGATGAAATCAGCGCATCAAAGTCTGCCACATTTGAAGATGTTTTTGGCTTCTTAATACATAAGCACTCTTTCTTTGGCGTTTGTATCAAGGTTGGCAGCTCCGAGATGCATTCGTTGTCTTGCTCTATAGAGCTATCATCTTTGAGTCGATGTTCGAAATTTGTCGGCACCCGTGTGGTCCCATTAGAAGAGGGTCGTTCGGAGAAAAGATCATCGTAAGATTTGTGGCTCCGCAGGGATTTTCCGTCATCAGTGATAGGCTTTCGACGCACATTGCCATGACCTGTCAGATTGAAGATCTTTGGGTTCTTGAAATTATCACCTACATGGAGGTGTAAGTCTCTTGCTAAAGATGTGTAACATTGCTATCCTACCTTCATTCATTCTTAGTTCCATTGCTGTCAGTGTAGAAATTGAAGAAATGGGATCTTCTTCGAAGTCTTGCAACTCACTTAGGCTCTTGTCTAGTAGTCGACCGTCACGAGTAGAGTCTCTCTTTTTACTACTACGTGTTTGAAAGCGATCGTTAAAGGCTATCTTCATTCGAGAGAGCATGTTGCCGTCTCCCAACCGTTTTTTCTTGGCAGGCACAAGTGGCCCGTGGAGGAGGGTGCTATCACTACCGGGTTTCAGAGCCCTTGTGGCTGCCATCATTGCCTCTACCTTCTCGTTGATCTCAGTTGCTCTAGGAATAACACGAGGCTGTGCTAGGGGGGTCTCCAATGACTGAGGGTGTGATATTCTATTCTTAAGACTTTGCCTTGTCGTGCTTGTCGTTTTTGGAACTTCGGTACTTTCGGTTTGAGAATTAGAGAAGTGGCTCTTCGGTCGACCTGATTTTCTCTTCGACGATCGTCGAGGGACTGGTGGAGCCGAACTCTTCCTGGCGTGGCTCGCTACATTTATCAATGGGGTTGGCGGCTCAAGATGGCCATCGTTGAACTCGATTTGGTTTGAGCTGCCAGCGGCAGTCACAACCGGTGTATTCCTCATAGCCCATGCATCATCTCCATTAAAGACCAATCGTGGCAACTGGGGCAGATTCTTTTCGTCTTGTGATCCATCTTGTGATCCAAGGCGTGGCAGTATTGGAAGTGCTTTGACAACGGCAGTTTGCGAAAGTCGTTTGCCAGCTTCTGGTTTGAGTTGATCGATAGTTGTATCGTCTAGAAGCATGCTTGCCATCTCTTCAATGCTGTCGTCGTGGCCAGATGCTGACAGAGCGAGCTCTCTCATATCCAGATCTTCGTGGGAGATAGTGTAGACGGAGCCTATGGAAAGAAGATTGTTAATTGAACGCAGATGGAATAAAGACTGGTGTCCTCCACGCCCACCTCCAAAGACCTCGAAACCAGGCAGGAATAGACTAGAATAGAACAACCTCCCAGCCGCCTGAATTGGAAAATATTCACTAACCTCGTTTCGTGGTCTTTTCCTTCTTGGGTTTTGGCCTGGAGCCAGGATCCGAATCGCGAAGAGAAGGGAATGGAGAGAGAATGGACCGCTTTTTCTTCCCGTACGTTGCCATGGTGTAGATGCTTGACACAGTAGGCCTTGGGATATCTAGGTTAAAACCATGGCTTCTGTGAAGCTGAATTCACGTCAAAATACGTGATCCTGGCCACAAAAAGATGAGAGCATGAGAGAACATGGAAGAGCATGGGAAGGCCTCAAAACTTTCGAGACGACGCAGAAGCTCCAAGCGGAAGGAACGACGAAGCAACTCGCGAAAGGGAATTCGGTTTCCAACTGAGGAAGGTGCAAATTGTATCATGACGAGTACAGAAATGCTGATAGTCGTTTCTTACAAAAGAAAGCATGACAGATGGCAGGCGGAACCATGGTCGCAAAGCACAAAACCGCTTTTTCTAATGGCCTATACGGAAGAAGATAAAAGTAGACGAAGGGAATACAACCTCATCTCTCGGTCTCCCTTCATTATCTGGCTTGGAAATGCCCGACCTGAAGCCCTCGCGAAGTTTGCATCCTCCACATCTTACGGGGAAGAGCCAGGTGACAATACTGGCCGTAATTAATAGATTATACGCTTGTACTTGTTCTATCTAGTCTAGATGCACCCAAGTCATTCCCTTTAGGCCAAGCCCTCGATCTCGCTTCGCTTGAAATGTATATACTTGTATAGTACTTGAATTTAGGGAACGCGAAAATGGAGAGCTGGTACGGGGTCATGATAAGGGCGGTTACGCGTTTGGCATGTTCGACCGAGCAGAGGAGGGTGGCTGGTTTGAAGAAAATTCATGTTTTCAGCAGTGACATCGCTTTAATTCTTGGTTGCTCACGGTACTATTCGGAGGTTGAGCTTGTGTTGTCTAGATGACGCTGGTCTAAAAGTCTCGATGGGACTGAACCCCGAGAGCGATCCACACAGGGGAAGTTTCCGGAGTTCAGACTCGTGAAAAAGCGAGGATATAAACCATCATACTCCGAGGATGGGATGCAGTCCTACACGAGGTTTGTGATGAGACCGACGGCGTTTGTAATTCGACTTCTAGCCGCTATGATTCGTTGTTGTCTCATGTTTGATCGGAAGGGGGACGAAACACAGAACTTCGGGAGGAGGGGCGGGAAAAAGAGCTGAAGAGCGAGCCAATTCCGAGGTCGGGTCCCGGTCGGATATAGAGGTATATATATCTCATGCAAATCCATCTCAACTTACCTCATCCCAATCGTCTGGTCCCGTGAAGCCGAATATCAACAATTCCTGACTCGAGTGTGCTATTTGTCTTGCGCCAATTAGAATCCCTCAATTCATAATTGGACCCCGCGTCTCGGTTTGAGCAGCATCCGCCGCCACTCACTTACTCTGGTTCGCCAGCCGAAAAGTCATCTCCTCAGCTTTCAGCAGCGCTGGCTTCTTAAAGGGTTTCTACGTCTCTTGAACCCATTCGTGGTCGAAATCACATATCGTTGGCTTCATTTCACTCGCACGCACAGAATCATGTCTTTTTCTAGTCTTGTTCAGGACCTTGCCTTTCGGGACTGCCCGAGTCCGGCGAGCGAACAGCGGAGACAAGTGGGTAGCAGAGCAGAATCAATTTCGACAATTGACGACCGCAAGTCGCAAGTTTCGAGAGCGATGTCGTACGCAAGCACTTCAGCAACGAGCGTGAGCATTTCCGGCGATATCTCGAGTCAACTGCATGGCGGCTACTCACACCCACTCGCCCGCTCGTGGCAAGCCGAGAGGCAATTGACCAAGGTCGGTTCCAAATGTGCGAATGCCTTCCAGCTGCTAACACTGTGCTAGTCGATGCTTATCCTACCCATCTTCATCACCGACAATGATGACGAAGAAACCCTCATTCCTTCCCTCCCAGGTCAAAGCCGCCGCGGTATCAACAAAATCGTGCCTTTCCTCGAACCCCTGGTCCGAAAAGGTCTTCGTTCGGTCATTCTGTTCGGTGTGCCGCTCGCACCAAACGCAAAGGATGCCCTAGGGACTGCTGCCGATGACCCAGAAGGTCCCGTTATAGCCACCATCCGCCTCCTCCGCCAGCGTTTCCCACAACTTTTTATTGTAGCTGATGTTTGTCTCTGCGAATACACATCCCATGGCCACTGCGGTATTCTGCGAGATGATGGCAGTTTGAACAACCAACTTTCCGTCGATCGTATCTCCGATGTCGCAATGGCATATGCGCTGGCTGGCGCACATTGCGTTGCACCCTCAGACATGAATGATGGCAGGATTCGAGCGATTAAATTAAAATTGATCGAGGCTGGAATCGCGCATCGGGTAGTCCTGATGTCATACGCTGCAAAGTTTTCTGGATGCTTGTATGGTCCATTTCGAGATGCGGCCGGTTCCGTGCCATCGTTTGGAGACCGGAAATGCTATCAATTACCTCCGGGAGGACGAGGTCTCGCTCGCCGAGCCATCGAGAGAGACATTCACGAAGGTGCTGATATCATCATGGTCAAACCTGCTAGTCAATACCTGGATATCATTAGCGATGCAAAGGATATAGGCAGAAACATGCCTATTGCAGCGTACCAAGTTAGTGGAGAATATGCCATGATTCATGCTGCCGCGAAAGCCGGCGTGTTTGATCTGAAGACTATGGCTTTTGAGACTACGGAAGGTATCTTGAGAGCTGGTGCTACCATTGTAGTCAGTTATTTCACCCCCCAATTCCTGGATTGGTTAGAGTCTTAGAACGGTTGAGTGGGGTTGTAATGGTAAAAAGGGATGCTATCTGTCTTTAGCGTATGGAAATGAACCTGGGGGGAAGGCGTTCATAAATAGAATATCATATAAATGTCATAACTTATACCAGTACAATAGTATTCGGTACTATACTCTGAATTCGATTCTTCTGGCTCATTCTTGGCCCCCAAATTGCAATTTTCTTGGAGTACAATAATATCGCTTCATTGTTGACAAAGTATTGCTTATATTATGTATGTTATGTGAAGCGTTCATCTCGAGTCAATTCTGTTGCCAAAGAAAACATCAGGCCATGACCAAGTCATCAAGACTTTCTTGGCTACTGTTCCGACACTGCACATCCCTGACACCCACCCAACCCCAACTTCCCCCGCGCCTCGGCTATACGGATCCGGGAAGCTCGAGCATTACACAGTTCAGCCTTGTTAGTTTAAAACAACAGTAAAGCTACAAACATACCTCAATTTGATCAGATATCTATTTCTGGCTTGAGCCCAGTCAAGGAGCTTCTTGAAAATGAAGCGCCTTGTATCTGGTTTGCCCAATGCAAAGCCAACCACCCCTGGCATCCTAGCTACCAAGGAACCAGTCAATGGAAGAACTCCTTGTTATCGAAGGTTGTCCAGCAAGTCGAGATCCCAACAGCAGATTCGGTATATGTCGACTAAAGGGACTCGGCCAAGGACGGCAATATTCTTTCCTGGTAGATATATGGTTTCCTGGGCCTCCAATTCTGAATAACAAATAGATGCTGATACATGAACACAGGGCAGGGAGTACAGAAAGTTGGCATGCTCACACCTTGGCTTGAGGCATTCCCATCGACCGCTCACCCCATACTCGAGGAAATCGACCACCTCTTAGGCTTCAAGATTTCGAAAATTATAGAACAAGGACCCAATTCTACTCTCACAGCTACGGAAAATGCCCAACCAGCCATTATGGCATCCTCTATCCTCATATTACGAGTGTTGGAAAAGGAGTTTGGGTTTAAGCCACCCGAAAGGGTAGATGTCACACTGGGGCATTCCTTGGGTGAATTCGCAGCTCTCGTGGCTGGAGGGTTCGTCTCGTTTGAAGATAGTCTGTATTTGGTACGGAAACGTGCCGAAGTCATGGCAGAATGCTCGAGGAAGGCTTGCGCAGAGCATGGAGGCGAATACGGGATGGTCGCTCTGGTCACCGCCCCAGGTAGCCTTCAGCCATTGATTGAAGAAATACACGAATTTCTCGGCCATAACAGCGCAGGTTCAAAGTCCGAGAGTTCACAAGACGTCCCGCCGATCCAGCAGGTCATGATCGCGAATATAAACAGCAAAAACCAAATCGTCCTGAGTGGGAATATTGAAAGGATAAAAACTCTTTTGACGCATGTGCGCCAGTTCGGCGGCCATGATCCAATGTCTGTGAGGTTGAAGAGTGATAGCCCGTTTCATAGCCCTATGATGAAACCTGCAGCCACGGCTATGAGAAAGTTGTTAGAGGGGAAGAGTCGGGTGAAAGGGAAAGAGGACCAGGATATTGTCACATTCCCTGGGGTGATGGAGTGTGTTAGTAATCTCAGTGCTAGGCCATTTGAAAGTAAGGAGCAACTTAAAGACCATTGGGCCCGACAATGTGTAGAGACTGTACAATGGTGGGAGAGTATAAAATACTTGGATCAGCAGCAAAAGGTACGGCGGTGGATTGGAATTGGACCAGGGAACGTTGGTCGGAATCTTGTTGGGAAAGAAGTTGGTATGAGGGGAAGGGATCTAGTGAAGGGTGGCGGAGTATGGGGGATAAGCGATCCGAAAGAGATAGAGGAGGTGTTGAAGGCATTAGACGACACTGAGAGTTCAAGAGATGAGGAATGAGCTTCTGTAAATTAGGGATTTAGGTTGGAAGGTAAATGGCGCGAAATAGAGCGGTCAGGATGGTCTGCTAAGGCCAACACGTGCGACGTAAAATAGCTGTCGATCTTAGGAGGTTCTGTCATATCAACAGCAGTCCTCGACCTCTATATGAGGTAGGATACTGGAAAGGGGGCAGAGAGAAGGCGAGGACAAGGTCACAGCGACTACTCTTACCTGATTATGGGATGATCTTGGTTATGAACTACGGCGACTCAACCTACAGTTGTCTGCATGGAAATGAATATATATTGCTAATTCTTGTTAATCTGATAATGGAAATTTTGAATACCAATCCTCCTCTTCGTAAATTTATCGTTAACTAATCCATTGTAATTCTTACCTAAAGCTTTTACATTTTTATATCCAAACAAGTCGAATCTAAGATCCCATCTAAAGTTACTCTCACTACTTTTATCGGAAGCCGTCGAAGGCATCTTGGGGTTATGAGGCTTCCGGGGTGTATTCAGACGTGAGGTCGGAGTTAATTTCATGCTCACTTCAGAAACCTGGGAGATCCTTTGAAACTGGTTTGTCCAGGGGTAAAAACGGGAAAGCTGTAAACTTGTGGTTGTGATGTTTATCTTCCGTCTGGAATATCATATTTGCGAGCTTGGGCTGCTATAGTTCTCGACATATAGGTATTTGCGTAAGGAAAAGTGTATAGAACTACTGGTATGTGTGAACCGAAAAATATTGAATTAAAATTAGGTTTGATTCCTTAATTCCAGAACGTGTGCTGTGCTCTCCCGGGCGCTTCCCCGGATATATGTTAAATGTTAGCCGGTAAGATCACGGTTAAACTATTTTAACCGCTTGACAGCTTTCAGCACATCAATTGCACCGTCAACAGTACAGCTACAGTATGACAGCAATACCATCCATAGCCTGCCTAGGCGTAATTGGCAAAAATGTAGCTATAGGCCTTTCCTCCCTTGCACACAGTCTAACAAAAATAGAATAACCCTCTCCACATCTCCATCTTCCCATCCACAGCAAACAGCAAGCCCCTGCGCACCCCACTCCAATACTCCCTCCTCCTCTCCTCTACACTCGATATCTTCGAAGCTAAACATAAGGCCAATGCTACTTCCGGGGGAGGGCTGAGCGGGGACCTAGGCCTGCTGCACGCAGTTGATGAGCGGCTGGCAGCTTATGGGTTCGAGACCAATACCGGGGTTCGATTCGTGGTGGTTGTGGATATGAGGGGGAGAGTTGTGACGCAGGGGGATAGGGTCGGCGGAGGGCTGAGGGAGGGCGATTTGAAAATGGTGTTTAGGGCCATGCAGGCGGCATATGTGAGGTTACTACAGAACCCGTTTTATGACCCGGATGAGCATAGTCCGCCCTCGGGGAAGGGTGGAAAGAAGATTACAAGTAGGAGGTTTGCGGAGGATCTGAGGAGGATCGGAGAAGGGTGGGCTCCGGGGCTTACTGGTGCTTGATGAGTGGCAATATCGGGAGTTTGGAAGGCGGCATACATTGATGACTTTTGGGAGTTGGGGGTTTGGAGTTAGGCTTGGGGCCACTTGGGCGTTGATATCATGAGAAGAAACCTTGTAACTAGCTTTACACAATAGAAACGGGTACTACCCACGCTTACAAATTATCTATATGTAGGGCAGGATAGCTATTTCACCAAAGCCTTTGTTTTTGTGGCTCTCCTTGTCTACATTGTAGTGCGGGTTTCGAGATTGCTCGTAGCAAAGAGAAGAAACGCACCGCTTCTTGCTTGGCTTTGAAAGTACGCCTATAAACGCTTGATGTATAGAGTTATTATACAAAGCACTTTTTACAAGAAGTTGTTACATTGAAAATCTTCTAATTTAAGAGGAGTCTTAAAATTATAGGTAAGTAATGTCACGAGGTTCGTACATAGTCTTTTCTCGAAATTGATGAATTACTCCTGTTTCGTTATTTGTCTGGCCCTCTTTTACGATTTGTTCTCTGGTCTAAACCTTGTGGCCCTTGACTCCAAGGGCCGGCTTTTTTGCCCCATTGCATCATTCCCCAAGCGTGCATCCATCCGATCTTTGAAGGCATTTTTCTCATATCTTCAAAAGGACCAAAACGATCCTTATTCTCTTCTTTGGTTCCCCTTTCCCCTTGAAGCCCGGCTTGTTTATCAAGCTCAAAGCACGCGCCCATCTTAACGTCCTTTTCTCGGCATCTCGAGACGTCGTTCGCGGTCACAGGGCTAGATGAACGCTCCCATCTCCTTACTTCAACTGGCAGTGGTCTCCACCAACCTGGTTCTGACCGCTCGTGCCATCTGGTTCCACACATCTCCCACAGTCTACTTCTTGCACGCTTGTATGCAAATTTTTCGTCTTCTCCTGTGAATGAACTCGTCATTCCGAAATCAACCTGCCTCCCTACTTCATTTTCTTTCCCTAATTTAAGGCCGGAGATGGGAGTTTTATCTAGGTCGTAGCTAGATTTAGGTTCTTCTGTATAGGATGAGACATTTGGCCTGAATGGAGAGGTTTGGTCTTGATAGATTTCAGATAGGGTTTCCGGGTATACTGCATCAGCTCCATCGTCCTCATAATGTTGAACAATGGAATCTGCTGTTGTAGTCTGCTTGATTTCAGGGAAGAATAGCTCGTCCGGACCAGCCTCAGCTCGGATAACCAATTTGCAACGAGTCTCATATAAGGCATCCAGGAGAGTGATGAGGCGTCGAGCTTCGTTCTTTTGCAAGAGTGTCATAATTGGAACTTCATCCAGGATCAAGGTATGGAATGCCGAAGCAAGTGTAATGTAGTCTGCCGGGCCAAATGTGCCACCGCATAATTCTGAGAATGACCAGTATGTCACACCTTCAAGCTGTTTAGGAACATCAACTTTCCTTCCGAAAACCAGGAGGGCTGTTGGCTGCCATGGAATAGGTGTTTGAACCTGTGGTGGAAGAGCTGAGGATAACGCGGATTGCCAATCCTCTTCATCGCTTGTTCCAATAATGGTAAATTTTTTGGGAGTCGCGCCTTTTTGAGTATCGGGATACTTTTCATTCGAATTTGTCAAACTCCAGTTTGCTACTGAAACCCCCCCTCCAATACTTTTGGTAATCTCAGAAGCTTCACGGTCTGCTTCTTCTGCCTCTCTTCTCCTCCAATCTCGACTGCCTTCCATATTCCAGACTTCGCACCTTGCCTTTAAAACTTCCACAAAGCCAGCATATTCATTACTCGGAAAACATATTTCTAATTTTGCACCTTCACTGAGGCCTAGTAAATTTCTCACAAGGCTTCCTCCTTTGGGCTTTGCAGTGAAATCCATACTACTCGCTTTCGACAACTCATCTGGCATTCGATTTGATGTAGCAATAAGCACGCCACCTAGTTGAAAAAAAGTTGTGAATAAATTAGATAAAATCTTACTTGCCGCTCTATCGGGTAGTTGAAATTCGTCTAGGAATAGGATAGGAGAATTTTCTATCATGTCTTTTGCTAGCCAAAGTAAAGAGTGCTCCGAATCTTCGACATTGGTTGGTCGAGTTTGTCTCAATTGTTCTAGTCTTGCTAGAGTCTCTAACATGAAAGTATTGAAATGCCACCTCTTTTTCTTAGGGTTTGGAAGACAATCTGCAAGGAGATCAACAAGTAAAGATTTGCCAGTACCAACTTCTCCGTGAAGAAGTAAGCCTCTCGGCGAATCCATATTCATGGCTGCCTCATGGTTGGTCAGAAGCCTTGTCAAAGCAAGAGTATCTCGTGGTTCTTTCCTTCGGAATAGGTGTGCTAGAATAGGATTTCGTCTTAATGGATGTCCGGGTGCTGCGACCTGTTTCTCGTCTTCGGCTAGTCCATGTCCCTCATTAGCCTTTCTAAGAGTTTCAAGTTGTGCCCCATAGTCCGATTGAGGCGTATAGTCTTTTAGCCGGAAACTTGTCTTGTGTAAGCGTTAACTATGAATTGGGCTATAGAAACGAGTTTGGAGGTGCCGAGTGCTCGATAAAACTTAGAATAAATATCAAACGCTGAAATAATATCGCAAATGCACTTACTAGAGCTTTTGTAGTTCTAGGGCTAGTCTGTGTTGAGCTGGATCAGGATCGATTTTCCTAGTGAGAAGAAGAGAGCGATACAGAATCAGGGGGTTGGTGATTGTGACGCCGAGGGCAGCATTTGTGGATACTTTTGGCGGCATTGGGCATCAAACCAAATATGTTACTACAAAGTGATTGAAAAGAGGAGAGTTAAGAGCGCGCTTTATTGTTGTCGACAAGTGCTTTGCTTTCGCTAGTGCCACGCTAAATAGTGGCAAATGCAACTGGGTCTCCTTTAATCTACGGCTTTTGTTTAAACTGCTAGTAATATGGCCAGAGACAACTTGCGAAGAACGACTAACCGATGCTAGATCCCTCTACGCCTTCTAAGCTTTGCATAGAGCAGGTGTGCGGAACGGTAGGTTGCCGAAAGAAGAGAGAGGCTGAGAAACCCTGGAGGAGAATGATCCACGTAGGCAATATTAACAACACATTAAGTAAGAAATGTGCCGTCTTTGTCACCAAGCTAACCGGAGTCTCAGTTAGGCTCTCAATGATTCTGCTAAAGTATTTCCAAAAGACGGGTTCTTCTAGATACATTAAGCTCACGATAACCAAGGGAGTTTTATTTGTGCTGTTAAAAAGGTGGGCCGCATTCAGCCGCAGATTCACTTTACTAGTCGGTGCTATAACTTTATTACATAAGCGATCAACCGGCAACCATTAAATACTTGGCAACTGGAATATCAAGTCAGCTTGTTTACTTGGGCTCGTTTTCGACAACGTCAACTCCAAACCCGAACCACCATTGTGCTAGGTTGACATCAAGTCATTGCGCATATTCATCCAACACATCCTAAGAGCACTACTCGTCCACAACCAAATCCACGCGCGATGTTCTCTCCCTCCCAGAGCAATCCAGCGTCGACCGCGAGGCGGACCCGACGCAGACCTCTCTCCAATAGTAATAATACCGCTCAGCCGAAGGCCAAGCGGCAGAGGTTGACAGATGAAACCTTCGTGCCACCAGATGCGCCCGAGATGGAGGAAGTGAAATCTCATAGAACTTCTGCGAGCAGGAATGAGATATTTGCTCCAGCGCCCCAACAAGAAGTCGCTGTACGGCCCAAGAAGTCGAGAACTGGAGATCGAGTCAATAAAGGGGATGGCAGCATCATATTGGTAGGTGCTCTATCTTTTATTAAGGGCATTGCTAATGTTTGCGCAATTTTCAGACTACGAATGATACATATACTGTTAGCAAACTTGTTGCGCTACCCGATCGTCTCAAAACCGACCCTACAGGTCTATATATTCCATCTTTTATCCTACGATACTATTCTAATGATATTATGTAGTTCGCCAGCATGGGGCAATATATTCTGACACTGGTTACGCCCTGACACTCACACACACGCACGCGATTGCCTGGCCTTATACCGCAAACATACCATCCCCAGAGGCCTTTGAGTTCCCTTTGCCCGAACCATCCAAGCGACTGGATGGCCCACTCCCACTAGGATCTCTTGTTTCCGCATCGGCATCTTCGTCGGACCCTGGACTAGTTGTTGTGATGCCTATTAGCGGAAAGATCACCTTCTGGGAATCGATTTCTAGTGCCTCCACACTAGACCTGAAAATACAGCGCACGGGAGTCGAATTATATATCCCAGGCCTCCTTTCTGGTGAAAGTATCATACAACTTCTCAATGCTGAATCAGCTGGGTTCGTGTTGGCATTCAGCACTGGCAGAACCGCATACATGAGTGTGAGAGATGGTCAAGGACGCCCTGCTATTTCGGTGCAATTTCTTCGAGGGAGCATTGGGCCAACCAATGCTGGCATATTTGGTAGTTTGAGGAATGTGCTATCGGGCTCGTCGTGGCAAGGGGATATTGCGGCCATAAGGGCAGGGAGACCTGACAAGGTTGGGGAACGAAATATCACCATAGCCAGTTCCAAAGGCAAGATTCAGTCCTGGGATATACACCGAGGCGGCCATACCTCTATGATTGCCGAAGCTGAAGGACGGGAGAAAATCGTCATGGCTGTCAAGCGCACCGTACCATCATTAAGCAGTCTGCTTATAGAGTCATTCGAAATCCATGACTTCACTTACACATCGAAACTATCAACCGAAAAGCAGAGGGGCAATCAACAGAACACTGGAATTCGGTTATTACTGCTTATTTCGTTAGCAGAGAGACAAGATACTCACTACTTTCTGGTGGAAGTTCTTCTTGCCTATGATAACTTGGAAATCAAAAATCTTCAGCCTATCAAGTCATATACAACTCCTGTCAACAGAACCGCATCATCAAAACCAAGACTATATCTGCCAGATCCAGGACTCATTGGATTTGTAGTTTTTGACCGTGCAATCATTGTGGTTTCTCTAGCAAATCAACTCGAGGGGCCTGAGTTTCAATTGCAAGCAGAAAGCCATGGCTATCTGAACGCTTTTGAGGATGTGATCGATTTCCGGAAGGACAGGAACGTAGAAATAGTAGGCTCAGGAATCGAGGAGCCTCAGGGCCCGTCACATGGGATTGAAGACTCCAAGTCTCACCGCTCTAAAGCCAAACATCCAGCTGTCGTTATTCAAGTGCGAGGCGGGGGGTTTTGCGTATTTCAACAACAGATACAGCTAAGTCGCCTTCTGGAAATCTTCAACCAGTAACTGCTATGAGTAAGCTCGAGCAGGCAATATTCTTTGGAACATTAGACAACAATCCGCTGTCATTTACCGTCCGGCCCGAAGCATCATTCACGGCAGAGGAGATTGGTATGGCTGCGTTGGAACTAAGCACCAAAATCTTAAAATCAGAAACAAAACATATTCGCGACGTTCCGGCATCTATTGAACAGAATCTCCGCAAACGAGCAGCGGCTCTTTATGGCCTGGCAGAGTATCTTAAGGCTACTGGTGTGGCTTTAGACCGAGTGACGAGATGGAAACTCCTTTGGGATGCCGAGAAAATGGCGGCTGCGCTTCTTATATGGAAGCATTACGATGCATACATTCGAGAAAAGCCTGCAGGTCAGAAACGTAGCGTTATTACAGAGGTTGTAGAATGGATACACGACGAATACAAATCAGAGCCATTGCCTGAATCTGGCGAGCTTGACCGGGTGCGGCACTGGTTTATCAAAGATATCTGGAATCTGGAGTACGCTTTACCATGGACATTTCAGGTGATGAAATACGCAGTACAGGATGGCCAGAAAGACAACAGTTCGGTATTGGGATTACTTAGCGAAGCAAATGACTTTGTGCTCAACGCACTGCAAGGGGCCTTCGAATTTCGTACCGCAAATTTGCGTCTGTACGGTCTCGGAAACGAGGATCTAGAGCACGGAATACTCAACACTGGCTACGAGGGTCTGCCGGAATTTTGGACTTCGACGATGTTCGTAGCAGAAAATCTCAGGAAGCAGGCGGAATTTGCAGGAGAACTCATTCAGAGAGGCTTAGACGATCCCAGTGTTCAGAGTAGTCCTGTGTCTGCTCTTGTTTATAAATTACGAGATGAACAGTCGGCTTTGATCGACGTCGCTATCCTGTCAAACAATGAGCGTATGCGTTGGGACATGGCGCAAGATGATGCGCTACTGCAGATCGAGGCCGGGGCAATTGAGTCGTTACAAATTGCTGCACAAGAGAAACGCATCATACAACTTGCAGGGGATTTCGGACTCATCGACCAGGCAATCGATTTGGCTGAAAAACATAAAATCCTCCCAACTCTAGCTTGCGTCCTTCAGTTCGAGCTCGCTCGAAGCTCATCTAGAGCACTTTCTCGTAGCGGAGAAAATAGCGAAGAACTGGACGTTTACTACACAAGAGCAAATAACATTCGAAATAGAATTAGGAATTGCTTCACTAGATTTGGACATGATTGGGCCACCGCTTTGTATGAGTTCGAGATCAGTGAAGGAGCTATTGGGGACCTGCTCGATGGATGGCCCGAACAGCAAGAATATTTGACATCATTCTTGCGCAGTGCTCCAAAATATGGTAAATTATGCTGGATCAATGACATCGTCAAGGAGGAAGACTTCGACCATGCTTCAGAAACACTTCTTGACCTAGGGCTTCACCAAGAGGAACACGTATGGAGTAAGAAAATCGAATTAAGCCTGGGAAAACTTGCTCTACTAGCTGGCCGAAACTACAGCCAAACAAATGGACTCTTGTTGCCTGTCGGTGGCAAGATGGAGTTGGATTCAGCCAAAAATCAACTCGGCCTCATTAAGATCCAGGAATCGGCCTACGCCCACATCCTTCCCTATATCCAATCAGCCATAGACCAAAATGCAGAACTCCAACTAGCCCTCGAAACTTCTGGAAACAAGGTTCTGGCAAGACAGCAGTTTCTGGCATCGTACTTTGAAGAAAGCATGAGCAAACTTATCAAGCAGGAGAGTATGAGTGCTTACCAGTTGATCGATCTTCTGACGCTCATGAGAAGCGACGAGCCGGATGAGTTTTTTGTCGATCAAGAAACCCCACAAGAATCCTTCCGGGCCCAAATGTTCTATCTAGCTCTTCGAGCCATATCTTATGGAGTTCATAAAGATGATCAAGTCCTAGCACAACGCATCATCTGGAGACGGTGCATGCTGAGTGATCACTGGGCCGATGTTAACAATACGGAAATGAAGGATGATCGTGAAGTTTCGGATCAACTAAGGGGAACGGCTCTGTACTTAACGCTCAGAGCATGTTTTGCAAATGGTGAGATGCTGGAAGTTGCCCCAAATGTTGAATTCAGCTAACAGTCCTAGGTCTATTCGACAAAGATTCTTTGGTAAAGCCAATCAGCCCCGAAAATGCGCTGGGAGCTGGCATCCAAGAGTTGGAGCAACGCTTCTCCGCTCTCGAACCTGATCTCCGAGAGAGAGTTAAGAGTGACATGCAAGTTGAGGACGACGCCCTTGCCCCGGCAATCAAGCAATGCAGACTAGAGCATTGGTTCCAAGCAGCACTGGAGCTAGCCAGAGAAGATTTTGAAGCTGCGCTTGCTCACGACATGGAAGACGGGCCTGCTATGGGGTTGGCAGAGGCGAAACTGCAGGAAGCAGAGAATATTATCAAAGAAAAGGAGCAGAAAAAGTCCGAGGGCTTCTTGCTTGTAAAGCCACGGTACAAGTCCAAGGCAAAGATTAATAGTAGTTTGGGGAATTTCCGGAGCTCAATCATGCAATACTGAGCTGGTGGGTTGTGGAACTGTAAAATTTACGTTGCGGAGCTTCCTCGAGACCTCATGATGAGGGACTCAAAAGTAGGGCAAGGAACGAATCATACTGTACAATAGGTAGATATGGACTGCGAACGGGATGAGATGGGTCATGAACTCCCTCTATTGGGAAATTGACATACTTTTTCGTGTGCACAAATCAAATCCCTACTGAATTGTCACTGTAATAGCCGGCATGGCATATTTAGGGTAGCTAAAAGTCACGTCTACTAGACAACCATAAGCTAACGTCCTTTGAAATAGCTACTGGAGCATTGCCGAAGCTGGCCCAGGAGAAAGGCTTATACGGCACAGCGATCTTTGATTCGAGAACCTGGCAACGCTAGAGATCTGATCCAAAGATAGAGTATCACGGCCGAAACGCCCCTTCCCTCTACAGTCTCGCATGGTTGGGTGTAGGATCTGAAATAATGGTGTCGCTGAGATGCACGCAACGAAGAGATCCAATCGGAGCTTAATTCGAGGTCGGTCACCGCTATCATTCGTCGGTAAATAGCAAAGGAGTCGGTGGCAGTTGGGGGTGAAGCTTCCACTCGAGATTTTATGGGGCGAGTCAGATTCTTCTTCTAGAACACTTGGATATTTGAACGTGAGAGGGTTTTGTCTGCTAATACGAAGGAGATTGGAGGAATGATGGTTGGTCGAGAGTCGCCAGGCTATCATGCAGCTTCGGGGATAACTTGAAACATATATGCTACCCAATCCTCGTCTATAACGTGCAAATCGACTCCTTACTCGTTGCTGTATCATAATTCCACATGGACTCCATACTCCATACACTGTCCAGGAGCCTTATGCATCTTTGTCCGGAGCAGGAATCCTCGGTATTGCCTCGACTTCAATCTCAACGCCTCTTCTCTTTCTCTCTTCTCTTCTCTTCTCCTTCTCTCCTCTCTTCTCCTCCCTCTGCCCTCTCCCCCCTCTCTTTAGATTAGATCGCTCCACTCCCCTTCACCGCATCTGCCAATTTTGCAAGCACATTCATAGTCCCGGCCTGATTGTTCCTGACTCGGCCATCTCCACTTAGCATCGAAACGAGAACGACTGACTAGATACGGCGGGCTCTCCGACTGCACGCGCCATAATTCAATTCCTGCCCCTAACGAACTTCTCCAAATTTCCGCGCCCTGATTTACGAGCTCGAGAACAACGGTGCGCCACCACGGGCCAACCGAGCCGCAGACTGTTGAACCTCCTGCTGCAGAAATCGCCCTTCACTTTTCCATCATTTCGTCCAATTTTTTCGGGCATTTTGTCGGTCTCGCTCTCTTTTTTTGGGGGGTTGTCGTTGTTCTTCTGGCCAATTCCCCCCAGCCTCCGTCGCTGCGCCTTCGCCTTCGCCTCCTGTGTGACCATCAAACTCGGCAGCCTGACTGGTCTGGCCTGTGTTGCCCGGAACTACTAACTACGCTCGCTTGCTTCGTCCCTTTTGTGAGTCCGGCCCCATTCGACCCTTCGAACCTTCAACCTTCAATCCTCCCGACCTCCCCCTCGTCCTCCCCCTCGTCCTCCCCCAAAGAAACATCCCCAACATCGACGTTCGATCGTCGTGGGAAAGACGGCATTGCCATCTGCTGTCTGGATACATTCTTACGCAAGAACCCCCCAAAGCTGATATTCTCCTGGATCCAGTTGCTCGCCCTGTCGTTGATTCCCTCCAGAGCACGCCTCGCGTCCTTCCAGCTGAGGCTGCCGCATCCTTTGCAACAACGTTGAGGCTCCATCCGCAGTCGAGCTCGAACGTGAGCTCGTAGTCTCGAGCCATGGCTTCTTCTTCTTCTAATGTCGTCGGCGTCCACTATCGAGTCGGCAAGAAAATAGGGGAGGGTTCATTTGGTGTTATTTTCGAGGGAACCAATCTGTTGAACAACCAGCAAGTGGCCATCAAATTTGTATGTCAACTCCCTCGGGCCCAGCAGTTGCAGTCGAGTGCAATCTACGCTCGACTCGTGCCTCTGTCCGAATTATACCATAACTGACCGGCTTCCCCCCTTTCAGGAGCCTCGAAAGAGCGACGCCCCACAACTGCGAGACGAATATCGAACGTATAAAATTCTTGTTGGATGCCGTCAGTACAGATCCTACCGCGAGATGGAGAGCGTTGCGCTAATATCGAACAGCTGGCATCCCTAATGTATATTATTTTGGCCAAGAAGGCCTACACAACATTCTCGTCATCGACCTGCTCGGTCCCTCCCTTGAAGATCTCTTCGATCATTGCAACAGAAGGTTCACCATAAAGACTGTTGTGATGGTTGCAAAGCAAATGGTTGGTTCTCGTAGTCGATTTTCCATGCTCTGCTAATACTGCCAGCTCTCTCGAGTTCAAACCATCCATGAAAAGAATCTCATTTATCGCGATATCAAGCCCGACAATTTCCTAATCGGTCGCCCCGGCTCCAAGGCAGCTAATGTCATTCATGTAGTAGATTTTGGTATGGCCAAACAGTACCGGGACCCGAAGACCAAACAACACATTCCGTATCGTGAGCGGAAATCGTTATCTGGCACGGCAAGATATATGAGCATCAACACACATTTGGGGCGCGAACAATCACGGCGAGACGATCTCGAGGCATTGGGACATGTCTTCATGTATTTCCTCCGGGGTGGCCTGCCATGGCAAGGCCTGAAGGCTGCTACGAACAAGCAGAAGTACGAGAAGATTGGGGAGAAGAAGCAAACAACTGCTATCAAGGATCTCTGTGACGGATTTCCAGAGGAGTTCAACAAATATCTGAGTTATGTTCGCAATCTTGGATTTGAGGATACGCCCGATTACGATTACCTTCGAGATCTATTCACGCAAGCACTGAAGAACACTGGAGAAGTTGAGGACGGGGAGTACGATTGGATGAAGCTTAATAATGGGAAGGGTTGGGAAGCGATCAAGCAACACCCGTCGCAACATATGCTTCATCAACCTAATGCAGTTCCAGGAGCATCGCAGAGAGAACTGCATGGTACAACACGCGGAGGAAATAATAGCACGCCAGGTCACCTCACTGCCGCCCGTTTAAACGCCGCGCAACCCCCGCCTCCATCCCCAATCAAGCCGGGGATGGGCAAGACGCGCGATCGACCAAGCGCCCAAGGCGGGTTGGTCCCCAAACGCAGCAGCGGAGCGGCGGGGGGCCTCCAAGACGTCGCTACTCCAACCGGCTCAACCCAGGCGCAGTTCCAGAACAGCTCGAACAACCTGCCCCAGAGGATGGCCGCCCAACCACAAATGAGCACTCAAGCTCCGAATGGAGGCCGAGGCTCGGAACCCCAGCCTTCGGGCTTCCAGAAGTTGATGAAAGCCATGTGTTGCGGTTAGTAATTTCTTCTCGCGTAAGACTAAAACAGTTTCTAATGTGCAAGCAGGATGAATACTTCTCGTTAATGTTTCGGATTGTCGAAAATGAATTGACACATTATCGCGGCTATTCCATTGAAGGCGTTAAGGACTAGGACAAGAATTTGCATTTCACATCTCACTTCCTAATCAACTGCAGGCCATCCAGTGCTTGCTCTCTTTCCTCTGCTCCTAGCAGATACAACTCCCGCTGTCTGTCACAGACAATCCCCCCCCTCCTCAGCATTACCAGGCAGGGTTATCCACCTTCACCGTCACTCCCTCATAACGCGGGCATCATATCCACCTGCACCTTCCATACGGTTAATGTCTGAGAATTACTTCAAGATTAATATTTGTTTCCTGTTTTCCTCCTCGCGCGCCCCCTTTCACGACACTAAGAACAAAGACTGATGGTCTTGCTTTGCATGGAAGGGACTTGACGATAGTATGGTTTTTTATTTCAGAGCGAAGGAAAGGCGAACTGGTGACATAGATGATGCGTTGGACTGGAGAATTTTTGGGCTCAGTTCTATGAATGAAAAAGTTTCGGAACCAACCGTCCCATATTTATATTTCTGCTGCTGGACAGCGTAAAGTGACTAATGCTGCCATTGTCATTCAGCCGCCTTCTTTTTGAGTGTGCTTTCCCGACCTCATGTGTAACAGAATAGAGATGAAGATTTCCACTGTAATCACCTGAATTTTAGATTCGATGGAGAGCTTCGGTATAAGAGTTACGCTATGACATATTTTACAGGTCACTAGGTTTAACCCTTTTCTAACTTTCAACTGTGGGCGGCATTGGTACATATAATATGAAGGTGAGACCTTTCCAATCCTCAGATAGAGGCTGCTAGGTCAACTTGTAATCTCAAATTAGGCATGCCGATTTTCTAAGTGTCTATTCTAACATGCTTTGACTCAACCCTCCCAGACAAACTATTAGACAAATCGAGTCGCGATAAGAGCTCGATCCCTTAGCTAATGGGAGTTATGTTGAGACCTTGCAATACTCTACAAGGTTGCCTACCCTACTTTACCTCACCTATATTTCTAGCACATGTCAACCGAAGCCTAAACTGTAGACGTAGAGTAATAAAAATCCATTGTCTTAGTACGCCATTCCGCTAAGTGATCCGGTTAGATCTGTGCAATAGCTCCGACTACCGCATCCTATCCATGCTTGCAAAGATTTCACACCTCTACCGTTTCCGTCCAACCCCCCAGTTTTCCATATCTCAATTATGTCAATTTCTGCTTGATGAAGAAGGATCTCAAGTGGGAAAGTTGCCATGCACAAGTGATTCCCAGAACGGCCAATTGCATCAATGACCATCTAACAACCCTGGCATTTGTAGATTCGGACTGATCTCTGAATTCAGCCTCACGTTCCTGGTGGTCGTTAGCATGGCTCAATATTTCACATTTCTTGTCCAAGCTCGGCTTACCCGTTGCCAGACCTGCTCACGCCTGATGTCCTGCAGCCTCCCATTCAAATCCTTGACCCGCTTTACAATGTCTTGGATCTTGCCCTTGTCTGTACTCTCAATTTGGCTTGTCTCTCCAATTGCTAAATCCAGAGTCAATTTGATGCCACCGTTGGGATTGAGCGCAGATAGCCAGCCAGAATGACCGGAGGTTGAGGAGGGCGTGAAGCAGATTTTGTGGTCGCCCGAGTCGGCGGCACTGAATGTAAATCGGCCAGATGCGGAGCCTCGTTGGGAAACAACACGGTGGTAGTTATCAAAAACTTCCTAGGAAGATATTAGCTCTCTGCTTGAGAGGATGGTAGGAATAGAATAGAAAGGGGGGGTAGGTAGATCCAGGAGGGATGGTGGAAATTGACGCAACGCACTTCAACGGAAATGTAAATATTTATTCCATCATGCTTAGACCACGCTCTCTGGTTATCATCGAATTCCTCTGCGGTGTAATGTCCCACTACGAGGGTATCTTTAGGGAGTTCCTCGAAAAAGCATTTCGGTGTTGTGCCGTCGATATAGAAGTAAAGGGACTGGACTGGAACGAGTAAAGCGCTTAGCGACAGGAATGGGAGAATAGAACGCATGGTGTTTTTGGATGAACTTCGAGAGCTGGGCATAGGGAGGTTGGAGTTGAAGTTGGTCGCACGAGCTACAGTAGCTTCTCAACTTCTCTGAACACGTTCGCGACTTCGCCTGCCCCGTCAGGGGGGGTAAGAATGACATCACGTGCGCTAATGGAACACTCAACGACGTCCCTTCCAGGTGAAGGGCCTCGGCATTTCATCACGACACAACCTTACAACAGCAGCTCATCAATTGCCAGTTGGCGATTTTTTATCTTTACCGAACCATAGCGACGTCGATATGACCTCCCACGATGTGCGCGATATGCTGGATCTTCCGGGAGAGGCAGGGCCCCGACCGACCAAGAAGCAGAAGATATCTGCTCCACGGCCAGTTCTGAAGGGTCTCGCACGGGAGGTACAAAATCTAGGTGGTGACAATCCGATTGCGATCGTCCCTGAAATCACCCAGTTCAAGAAGAAGCGATTTGGTAGTCGGAAACCGGCTTCGAAGTGGGAGTTGAGGCCATTCACGAATTCTGCTAGGGAAGATGCTACTCTGGTTCTCCGACATTGGCGGAAGAAGGCGGACGTGCCTGTAGTTGCTGCTGGAGAGGATGAGAATACCCAGAGTGCGAGCTCGATAGCTAGCCCGCCTATGGAGGATTCTACATTTGCAAAGTTCAACGTGCATGTGGAAGTTCCTTCGTATACAGAAGAGCTATATACTACAAGGCTGCATAGAGATAGCGATGGCTGGACGAAAGACGAGACGGATTATCTTATGAAACTGGCGCGGGATTATGATTTGAGATGGTCGGTTATATGGGATCGATACGATTATCAAATTCCTGCACAACAAATGGAGGTAGACGGCGGGGAGGGCGTCATAGTTCAAGTACGGAGACAGAGAAGCATGGAGGAACTGAAGGCACGATATTATCATGTGGCCCAAATCATGATGACAATTCATAAAAGGCCGGAAGATATGAATGGTGCGGAGTTCAACTTACTTGAACAGATGCGGAACTATAACCCAGGGCAAGAGATCGCAAGAAAAAAGTTCGCCGAGGCGGCATTCCATCGCACCAAGGAGGAGGCAAGAGAAGAAGAGAGTTTGCTTCTTGAACTTAAGCGTATCCTTGCCAGATCAGAGAAGCTGAGCGAAGAAAGAAGTGAACTCTACCGACGACTCGAGGCTCCGCCAAGCACAAGCCGTGACCACATTTACAATACAAGCGCTGGTCTCGCACAACTCATTCAACAGCTATTGTCAGTCGACAAGTCCAAGAAGAGGAAGTCGATCATGGGCGCAGAAGTTGCAAGTCCTACCGTGAGCGGTCCGAACAGCGCTCACCCGCAATCCAACTATGATAGGCGTGACAGTACACGTGAATCAGTATCTGGACCCAGCTCCAACAGGAAAGAGAAAGAAAAGCAACCGCCTGAGCGTCGCCGCCTCACTCCTGAGGAAGAGGTTCTCTTCGGTGTCAGATATCCGGATCGTCTTACCAGTGGACCTTCTTTCCGCTCAGAGAAGATCTTAAAGCAAATCACCAACAAATCCAACGTCCAACGACAAAAGGTCGAGAACGTTCTCAATGAGCTTGGAATATCTACGCAGATTTACATGGCTACTTGGGATTATGGAATAGCGTTTGACACATTGATCGATAATATTAACTTACTACTTGACCAAAGGAAGCTAGCGGAGAAGCTCCAGGGGGAGATTGATGTGTTAAAGGTATTGAAGGCGGAGAGGGAGAAGAAGGAACAGGTTGCGAACGGTGAGGCAAAACCAGAGGGTGTAGAAGGGGAAGGAAAGGATGTTCCGAAAGGCGAGGAGGCAGGAAGAGAGAAGAGTGTAGCGCCTATCGTGAGGCCGAGTAGCGGTCATAAGAGGAGTGCGAGTGTTTTGAGTGCTGTGAGTGATAAGAGTACGAAGCGGCTTAAGAAATAATCGAAGCGTCGTAAATCAATGAACATGTTTGCTTAGCAGACCTATAATACATAATTAGCTATGGAAGAGCTCTTGCCATCCAATGCTCGTCTCCTGCAAATTGTGATGGAGAGATCCAGAGGTTTGAAGGGATTTTTGTTTGGAATCGCGAAGAATCCAAGACCTAGCATTAGGATCAGCAATGGTCAGTTCGTCAAAGGACTACTTAACTACTCATTGCGTAGAGTAGAGGAATAGGCCCTTACTGATCTACTCTACTCTGGTCCACTCATTCAACACATTGGGAATACTCGCGTATTCCTCCCATGTTTCTCTTAATACTAATTGGCTTCCACCCCCCGACCTGCTAAGCCGAATTCAAAATCTTCCTCAGACATTACCACAAGCCAGAAGAAGCTTATTGTCGCTCTCTTGATGTATGAACACTCACAAGATGTGATAAAGGCTATGTAAAAAACCACGTATCTGTAGTGCTACTATTGCTCTGAGAAATAAATCCGTAAATAGTATATGATGTTAATAATTCTTCACCAGACCAATCAAGCACAGGAATAGAAACAGAAACAAAGCAATACATTATTCTCGCCATAACTCACCTTAGGATGCAAATACGTCCCTGTGTCTCCCCATACTTGAAAGTTTCGTCCTATTTAGTTAATCGCAGGCCGTCTGTAATTACAAGTAAGTGTCCCGAGCCTTTTTTGCCTCGTTTGTTTCCCAGACGTCCTAATCATTGATTATTATATATCACCTCCCAACCTATTTCATGTCTTCCCATCACATCTTGTACACTCTCCCTCGTCTACCCCTTTTCATTGGTAGAATGGTAGGTGAGATCAGAGGCTTTGCACTCACAGCTCGGATTATCTGGATGTGAAGAGCTGGATAGATATTATTTAAACAACGTATTCTGATATAGCCTTGAAGTTCGGAAGATTTGAAGACGGAGAAAAATGGATTATTCAGATAGGTATTTGGGTTAATTCGAGGCAAGGCCTTCTATTATCAAGGTGGAAATTATATCATTTGAATGTCAGAGTTGGTTAACAAAAAAGGTAGGGATAATTGAAATATCAAAGGTGTATAGATAAATTATTCTCCCCTGATATTTCCGATCATACACTGTGAGAAAAAGGAATGCAATGATATGCTCCTACGAGTCGTCGATAGAGGCTAACGAACTATCACGGAAGTAGAGTACTACAAGGAGGATCTGCTTCTGAAATGAAATACCCTGACTTCGGGCTAAAACGGGTGTAAAGTTCACTCCATCGGTTAAGTAAAAATATATGTTTATTTGCCAAATGATGGCTGAGTAATACTCCAAGAATAAATAAATAAGCAATAGAAAGCGAAACATGAATATGTAAGAGGAGAAGCAGAAGACTGCTTACTTAGCTTAGCGAGCTTGATTTAGAAAGTACTTGCAAGCGTTTACTCTAGCCTTCTTGGAAAAAATACCTGGTTTAGACATACCTCTATTGGTAATTGCCTAACATAAAAAATCAAGTTCTGCTCTCTTGAAGGGACTTACCTGTGTTTGCCATATGAAGATTACCATTTTGTAAGAATCCGGAAGAGCAGTTTCGAGTCTCACGATTTGGCCGACATGACTCATCTATTCCAGAGTTACAAACCAAAAATAGCCATCGACTTACTAAGAGCAAGACGTCGAAATAAGCATATCTGCGAGGATCGCAACCAACCGAGCCATCAGCTCCGTGTGACCTGACCCTCCCAATGCTTCTCCGAGGTCGAGACCACTGATGATACGCCGGAAACCAACAGCCAACAAAGCACACTGGATAAAAATAGGAATAGTTGCTTCTTCTCGGACTTCCAATTGTGTTTCAAGCATTCCCTCCGTTCCAGAATTGTTCACAAGTATTGTCAGCCTCCCCATACAGAGAGAGCATTCCAAATATAGTGTCTCGGATAAATACCAATAGAGACCAATAATGACACAAGAAGAAACCGGGGAGAACACCTTGACGTACACAGATAAGGCTGGATTGTGATGATCTCGCATCTGCCAGTTGGAAGTTTGGGTGAGGGTGTGGTGGTGGGTGGTGATAGCTATGCCGCTCGGTTCCAAGATAGACTTCCTTCTCGCCATCGAGTCGCCACGTAACCGAAACCACTGGATGAGTTCATCCCCCACATCCACTGCCCAAGGACGACTCGAAAATAGAACTTCCCGCTTGCCCAACGAAGTATATTCAACGGCGACAAGATGCGGATGCAACAGGACCACAGCGTCTCGCGGAACTCCCAACCTGCAGTTTCGATCCCCTCGCTCGGCACTTGGAAAGGAGGGGGGCCCAACCGGGGTAGCGGCGATTAGGGGGATTTTCTTCTAGCGCCGCCTCCCTTGGGGTTTCCACGGACGTTGGTAAGTCTGTACCTGCATGAGCGCCTCTAGCCCGGTGTCGTAGGGCAATCAGCCTTATGACGTCGGCTCTGTTCGCATGGCATCAAGACCTATGATTAGATTCCATGTGTCTGCAAGAGCAACGTGCTAACCAAGCGCCGACCACGACCCTGGATCCCATCCGCGTGGACCAAGATATACGCTTCGATGGAACAAGATGCTGGTGGGATCTTGGGGTCAGCGAGACGCCGACCAGGCCCTGTTGCACATCACGATGCAGGTACCGAAGCTGAGTTAAGCTTCACTGGCGTCAAGGGCTCCCGGATGTAGGTCTGACGTTGACGTCCTGGCCGAGGTGTAGGTGGGAAATCTTTCAATGGATGGAGGTGAGGTTGAGAGAGAGGGTTGTCGACTCGCGTAGGCGTCGAGAGAAAGGGAGGGCGCTTAGATGGCGGCTATCGACATAGGGACAACCGATTGGCAGACGACATCGTTTTTGGTTTTTGGTGTTGGAACGCAGATTTCTAGAATGGAATATTCGAAAGAGAGCCATTGGAGTTTTTGAAACAAGATGTTCGAGTAATGGACGTTGTATCGTAGGGATCTTATGGATGCTAGAAAATTTTGATTTTTTTCTTTCTCTAGTGAAGCAGAGAGAGGATATCGTATCCGTAAATACAGCACCGAAACATCTCGAAAAGATATTATCTTAGAGTCAAAGAGTCACATAAAAAGGGCCATAGAATTCCCTTCTCAACTAAACGGTTTAATTCAACCAACGGCTTCGATGTCGAATACGAAGGACGAACGAAGACGGAGACGTTTTGTAAGACTTGCCGGCGGGATCCCTCACATGGACTGGGGATTAGCAGCCCAGCCCCGTTTCTCGCTGCGATCTCGATTTCCTCCGTATCGAAAGCAGTCTCGCAAATCTACTGCCCGAAAGAGCAAATTCTCCCCGTCGAGCAAACCATATGTGGTCGAGGGATGGCACCGAATCTCGGCTGATGCCCCCACCCCGGCGGTATGCTACTCTCCTGTATAGGCAATGTGCGCTCTTGCTACAGTATTATTCGGGAGCATGGGACTCGACGCCGAGGAAACTGTGTCCCTCCTCGTGAGTTTCTTCCAAGCTCCGACGCCCTCCCACGTACTGGTAAAAGATCGATGCGGATGAGATGGGATGGGAGAGATTCATCATTTCATGTAATATCAGCCATGCGATATAGGGATATCGGCTAAAGGTGAACAGACAGCGACGGTAACATGAACAAACAACACTCGTCGCTTGACTGGCTACCGAGTAGGCCGGGCATGGGATCACGAGGCCACGAGCCATCAAGCCACTCCGTCGAATCCTTGCGGAATGGTGTGAAGATGCGACTCTGCCCGGCGAGTCCAACCGTCTCACTCTCAACCGCGCCCGAGTTCTTGCAAAAGGATCGAGAGCTGTATACGTACCAGGCCGCAAAGGGGATCGTGGACGGGCCGGCCTGCAAAATAGGGGCACAGCGTTATTCCAACCGCGTGTGAGAAAGGCGAAAGCCTTCGGCCGGGCCAGAGAGAGAGAGCGAGCGAGCGAGCAAGGCCCGGTGTTTGAATAGGGTAACGAGTAAGCACATGAAAGAAGACCACCGGCACCATGTCGAGCCCGCGGTACCGTACTTGTAGGTATATACGCCTCCGTAAAGGGGTCGGCTAGCGAGGCCGGTGGTCACATCGCGCTTAAATAGAGATCGAGCCTGTGTGTTCTCTCCGATTCGACTCTTCTTTGGCTTCTTCCACCGCATAATCCCCCGCTTATTGGATCCTGGATGTGCGATTGGCATCTGCCGGCAGGCTTACAGAGGACAAATCCGTTCTCACTTGCGCCGTCGTCGGTTGATTCGGTTCGGCTGAGGCTTCCTTTGGCATGGTTGAAGTTGGCTCTCTGCCCTCACCAACAAACCACATGGGAACAAACACATCGAAGCGCCGCACGAACCGAACTTGCAACTGTCGCGAGACATCTCGTCGGTAGCTTGCTGAGCTGTGGTTGGGGGGCCGAGGCATGATCTTGCGACTCCATAGAATGAATAATAAGTAATAAGAAAAAGCCGCCTGGCGACCCGGCAAGATCTGCAGGTCGGCGATTCACCCCGCTGATTGGGGCCCTGCGAGCAGCGCTTCAAGCTGGAGTCCTGCGGCAAAGTGGCGATGGATCGAGACGCTGTTAAGCGGGTCCGGTCTGGCATATGTACGTTGATCTCTCTCTCTGAAGCTTCGAGGCATTCGCATTGGATGCAGTCACCCGTCACATTATTATTAAGTCTGCTCTGTTAATCTTAGTTCATTATGAATGTGATAGCTTGTATAGCGCCGCTGTGACCTCCTCCTCTCCCGGATGGGGGAATTGGGCTCTCTCTCCTATCGCTCTTCAGCCTCCCCTCCCCTCCCCTCTGTGATGGTTCATCAAACAATTGCGGATATGCAACTTTATCACCTCGTGAATCTCGACCCCGGATGTGCTGGGCATATGGCTATTTTAAGGCCATGATCCTAGCGACTGATCCTATCGGAGGTTTGTTTCAAAGAACGCAGCCCGGCTCGAGCCTTGAAGATGGTCAAGGGGGCCGACCCCTTCGAAAGCTGGCCCCTCACCTCTCCTCTCACTCATCCCATCCCACCTCACCTCACCTCGACATCAAATCATCCTGGCGCAAACCACCTCCGTTTGCTCCTCCCTCGACTTCATGCGGGCCAGGGGTTTGGGGGCATCATTACGACCCGCGAGCTCTAATCGGTCCAGCAAGATTACCAGTCATATCCGAAGCGGTGCATCGTCCAGAGGCTTTCCTGCTGGGGCCTCGATGGAGCCTTATTGGGTCCGCGGTCTCAGACAGAGTCGCCGCGCCAAAGGCGACGGTGAGTGGGGAGGATGGGATGCGCCGAAATGATACACGTACAAATACCGTACCGGTACGAGTAGGTGGGCCATGGGCTTTCTTTGTATACAGTGCCACCGCCCTGAACACGACGCCTCGCGAGCTCTGGTGAGGACTCCTCATGGACAGGCCGTTTTCGCCACACTACTACCTGCGCGGTTGAGGTCGAGTCGTGGACGCTGAGGGCGGAGTTTTGTGATCTCATCATCTCGGAATGTCTCCAATGGTTTTTTTTCCGTTCGAACAATTAAGATCCTTTGCCCTATCCAGTTAACCGCCGAGCGTGACGCGACCAATAGAGTAGCATAGCAAGGATGGTTGGCTCGCTCGCGGCAGTGCTCCAGAATCCAAGTGTGATGTGCCTCGAGAGGACGCTGATGCAGAGATCAAAGCGAGCAGCCGCTCAGCTGCGTCTTGCTCGGCTTGGGCCCCCGATGCGGTCTGGGTTGTATCGCATCTCATCTTCGGCCATCTCTGTCTGGTGTCTGGTCGCGACTAGAGCCAAGGTGTACCCAAGTCCGAGTTACGATCCTGATATATGCCGGCGTTTAGTTCTGGGGGAGCCCTTCCCATCTTTCCGAGGAGGCAGACGCAGAACCGACAAACGTGCCATATGCACCTCCTCTCCATTCTACAACGTGCTACTGCGCAGTGATCCCATCCCGCGACCCCGTTGCCCCGACGGGCTTAGTTAGATGCGGTCAAAACAAGAAATACAACAAGGGAGGGGGGAGATGAGAGAGGGAGAGAAAGAGAGAGGGCGGTTGGAAGACTAGAGCATGTTGGAACTCGTAGAGCTGGGAGCTTTCCGGCCTGTAGATTTTTTTTCACTTGATCGACCCCCAATTCCAACATTCTGTCAAGTCAAACACACTTGGCAACTTGATTCCACTTGATCCAACTTGATCCAACTTGATTCCACTTGACCACGATCAACTCAGGCAGCCCCGATCGAAGCCAACTAGAAGCACTCGCAGAAACACACGCACACACAGAGAGAATAAGAGAGTAAGAGAGAGAGGAGAGTCCCGCTAGTGTCTTGTCTTGCCTCTTGACGCTGCCACATAGAACCGCCGCTCCGCGCAATACTAGCGACCAGGTCCCGCATTAGGCGCGATATCGTTCCGTGGGAGCTAGGGCGCAGAGGGCAGAGGGCAGAGGGGAGGGGTGCCCATGACGAACATCGAACAGGCGACGGTCGATATATTGACAGCAGCCCCAAATCGCCGCGATTCTTTACGTTATCCGTTACCAAGTTGCTGGAACTCTCTCTCGTCGCTCTCGTCGCTCATTCCAACACAAACCACTCAGCTTATCGACGGATCCCACGAGCAATTGGCCAAACCAACGAGGAGGAATCGCCTGTCTTCCACATCGGGCGCCTGCAGCTCGAGCAAGCTGTCGACCAACTCACGCGCTCGTCGGTGTGGGAATATCGACTTTCCTCATAAAATTATCGCGGCTGAGCCACGTGAATTGGAAAGGAAAGTCTGGCTTTCAACGACCTCGTCCTCCTCTCTTCTTCGTCTCCATCAAAAGACACACACATCGACCCAGAGGAAGGCCGGGATCACGGGACGGGACGATTTCACTTCGGGCGGCGTATAAGAGTGAAGGTTGGCCAGCACCTCTCACTTGAGCCTCCACGTCCACAACTACCTCTCTCAACTCTCGACGACGGCCATCCACCATATCCCGTATTGGTCTCTTACGTGAATTGGGACACCTCGCGGCTCTGAGCTACTTCGCGCCCAGCTGGAAAGACTAATCAAGCAGCCCATCTAATAGGTTCGCCGGTGGATGAAACAGGGAGAAAACTGGATAGGACCGGCCACGAACCAATCCAATTGAGAAGAAGAAGGCTCGGGGGCAGGGAAGAAAACAACGGATCCAGGCGCCGAGCAGAAGGAAAGTTATCGTAAAGGATCAAAGGAGTCCATGGTGATCCGAGTGATTGGGAAGCATTCTTAGAACCGGTGGGAGGAGCATCAAACCCAATTATTGTCTGGCGACCCCGTGCATCCTGCGCTCGCCGCAACTCTAAACCTATCGCCAAGTATATTCCAAAAAAAACACAACAACGCTACCCATTACTGGAAGAGAAATTCGACCATTAGACTTATTACGAGTTTCTCGAGGGGCAGCTGATCTCGTCTACGCCTGTAGCTTCAATTGGACCTATCCCACACCCTCCCGGCTGGATATTGCAAGTAGAAACTGTGGCGCAATATAGTACTTCGAGGACGGTTCTTTTGCAGGAAGGGGGGGATTTGTTTTCACGGGGAGCGTCCGACAAGGTGGCGACACTCACCTACCAGCCTAGTGGACCGAATCTAGTCACCTTCGGCACGGAATCTCTGGCCAGCAATTTCTCAACTTTCTCTCCGATGTCTGTAATGCCAACCACTGAAGAGCAGGCGCCGCAAGCCCAGCTAGAATCACCAACTTCTCGATTCACAGCGGTGAATGGGAAGGACCTAGGAGGAGGTGCAGGTCCGACGAGTAATCCTACTGGGACTGGACCCGGAGCCGGAAATGAGCTTTCGAGACGCAATTCAGATGAGCGGTCTAATGGTCAACCCAGGATCACTCCTCCAGGCCAAGAGAAGCTCACCATCACAACGACGACGACTTCGAGGGATGACTGGAATCCCCCGGCCAATGGAGATCGGCAACCTTATCAGGGCCCTAATTCGTATGGTGATGCGGACGCTTCACACAAGCGCAAAAGATCGGGATCGATAGAACAAACTTCGTCTTCCGCAAATTCGTACCATAATCATGCTTTACCCCCGTCGACAAAGCAGACGCCGACCACTGCAACTACCGAATCCGACGGACCCCGTGACGAGAGTCTCCAAGGGCCCTCTCCGTCTGATCAGAGAGAAGTATATAGTGCAGAGACGCCGTATAGGTCGTTCCTCGGCTCGCCGGAGGACCATCGTGATATAGTCTCTGGACACGACTCTTGGCACGGTCGACAGTATTCGAATCAATCCCAACTAACATCAGATGAGCACCTTCGCGAGGTGCTCCAGAGCGCATCCCAGATGGACTCTCAGCATGACTATGCTAGCCCTGGTGACGATGAGAAATTCAGCAGCCCGTATGGCGGTTACGGGAATGAGAGGAGGGAGATGTCGGCTCAATCCGATCCGAAGAAAAGGAAACGAAACTTTAGTAATCGAACGAAGACGGGCTGCATGACCTGTAGAAGGCGGAAGAAGAAGTGTGATGAAAACAAACCGGAGTGTAAGTTCAAAATCTTCAAAGTATTTCCATTGTTGCATGGATGCTCGTACTAACATTCACGTAGGTAACAATTGTATGCGAGGTGGCTTTGTTTGTTCGGGGTATCAGCAACGGGCCACTTGGACGAAGACCGAGCAGAAGCAACCACCAATTCTCCTTCAGTCCAAGACGGAATATGAGAACTCCCCTTACTCTCAACCGTCTCCGTACCCACCTTCACAGCTTTCGCAACCTCGGAGGGAATTGCCTGGTTATCGTGGTCAAAACTTACGAGTTGACCCGCAGCATGGCCGTCATAATATGGAAGACGAAGCGCCAAGCGCCTCGACTATTCCCAGCGCTTCGGTGGCCAGCCCTGAGAACAATCGATTGTCTGCAATCTCTTACACTCAACAATTACCCACTCCATTAACAGCTTCGAGCAGCGCATATCCAGACCGCACACCAAAAAGTGCCTACGAGCGAGTTGGGCCTCTCCATGACCTTTCCCGGCAGGAGCCAAAACAAGAGCTCGACACTGTCAAACCGCAGCCAACATCTTCGAACCTACCGCAGATCCTTCATCCACACATGCGGTTGCAGTCAGAAAGTCCGCATAACAACCCTCAGGTCGCAGCTCAGTTGGCGCTGTCAAATCTGGCCTCTACCAGCAGGCCACGCACACAAAAAGACGAAATGCTAGCAGGGCATCAGTATTTCCCGTTTGATAAAGAACTCGTTCTCGAACGCGAACGATGCAACGGAGCATGTTGGCGATTTAACAGCAGCACGAATCCCAATAATGGCGTTTCACCTGAAGAGCGATCTCGGCTCTTCCGAGATATTCTTCAGCCTCGAGAAAATGTTATCTCCCCCATCGGGGGCTCGCCTTCTCCTATCGGCAGAGTTGGGGATAATGTTGTTGTTGAAGCACCATTCAATTGCGACTACGGTTACAACATCAGCATTGGTCAAGATGTCGCCATTGGGAAGAACTGTACCATCCTTGACACGTGTGAAGTAGTAATCGGCGATAGGTGTAATATCGGACCAAATGTGAATATTTACACTGCCACGTTGCCAATTGACCCAAAACGAAGACTGGGTTCTCGGGGTCCGAGTTTGGGTAAAAAGATAGTCATTGAAAGTGATTGCTGGATTGGTGGTGGTGTTACTATCTTGCCTGGCTTGAGAGTAGGGAAGGGGAGCACGGTGGGAGCAGGCTCGATTGTTACGAGGGTAAGCTTCTTTCTCACTGCATCTGCCAACGGGGACTAACATTCTTTCAGGATGTACCACCATATACCGTCGCATGCGGAAACCCAGCTCATGTCATCCGAGGCGTGTACACTCAAGAACTCTAAGAATCGGCTGCCACTACATCTTAATCCTTCTCTCAATCAAAATTTTCTTGTAACGAATCTCCTTACTATACCCCGTGTTCTCATAAACAGCCCTGGTATCTTCATCGGTTCTCGGGATTTCTTTTGTCGGGTGGGCCGGAATGGGTTTACATGCATAGCGTTGATTGTGCTCATATATATACCATCGATTGCTATTAACTTCCTAGCCGGTTGCATGGCGCAGCTTTCCGTTTTGTATTTAGCGTCATTTATGGGACAAGAAAAGGAAAATGGACGCGTACACGAAAAACTCTTTAGATGGATGGACGGAAGGATGGATAATGAGCTCTGGCAGTTCTCGGGGGAGTATTATAGGCGGATGGTTTTGTAGTAATAGGTTTTGGATGGAAAGAGGGTCGCGGGTCACGAGGAATAGAATATCTTGAGACCTGGAATGAAATTAATAGTTAACTGTGCACAGTACCAGTCTCAAGTGATCGCTTTGCCTGCGTGTGTCTATCTACGCTTCCCTGTTCCAGCTACAGACCCTCTATATTTAAACGGTTTGAGACAAACCCCGCTCCGTGCTCAGATTGACAACTCTGATGGCCGTCCAGATTAACAGTTCTGCCATTTGAGCATGCAGTAGCCCTTTCTATCGCCAACTAGCCATATAACTTATTGGGGGGAAACAGCAGAACCTAAAGATTCCCGTGTTCCTATCTTGCTTTTCTCAGTCCTTTAGATCTTGGAAACATAAATTTTGGTAAGCCTCGGTGTAAGTCTACATCGAGATAGATAAGCATTGTTCTATGGTTTCGTGATTCAAATGCCTTTTTTTTTTTTGACAACTCACATCGCGCATTCCATAACCTAGGAAAAAGGGTTATAGAATCAAATGATATCATGATTTGACATCTACAGCCAAATAAAATGCTCGTTTAATTCATCTTAGAGAGAACGAATGTGTGGATAGAGTGGTTTTCCCCTTATCATATCCTCAAGGGTACGCGACACATTTTCAATTTACAAGAGGAATGCCGATTCAGCATACACATGGTGAACAAATCCTTGATCTCCAAAGAGGGGATGAGTACTTAGAGGGTAGACACTGTACACCTCGCATTTGCTTGCTCGCCCTCGATTTAGTGAATAGTGAGCGCGAGTTTACTTTTCTTGTTTAAGAGCAGAGAGGAGTAAATAATCACAGGTGTTATGAGACTGAAGGAGATTTTCTCGATAATTGTCATAAACATCAAAAAGTTGAGAGTTCTCGTACGGAACACATAGGAATGGAATAGCACAAGTATTTAGGTCTGCTGGTGATCGCACACACCTTGATTGCTTATCTACCGATGAATATAGATCTTTCAGATATTTTCCCAATTGTGGTGACGGCTCTTTCTTCTCCTCTCGGCATGTAGTTTTTAATCTCATTATTTTTCAACGCAAGTGAAGTGCTGTTAAGAGCAATCAGATTATTAAGATAAAAAAAATACCCTTCATATTGATACTTTGTGAAAGTTTAACTAAACAAGACAAAATACTATATAGGCCCCTACTGATCAAGAGACTGCCCCTACTGATCAAGAGGCTGCCCATCCTTCTCTTAACTCCATCTACTAGGGCTATCCCATTTTTGAAACTTACATATTCCCTTTCAAACCTCTTTTAATGCTGTCTGCCTCTTCTTTCAAGATTTGCAGTATAACAGCGTCATACATTATTCAGTACTGAAATCGACAACATTTAATGCAATTTCAAAGGCTCTGGTTTTTAAGCCGATGGAAGAGGATGTGGAAACGGCCAATAGGATGAGGGTGAGCTTTGGATATGTATGAGTGCATAAGGGGTGTGGAGGAAGACCAGGATCAAAGCTTCAAAAGTAGGACAAATCAAACACAGACGACAATATGAGCTCCGATGCTATAGTAACCTCGAATAAGATATCAATTTCGCTAACATTTAAAACCTTTCGGAAAACCCAGAGTATGAGCCATTGGCTGGCTGGACTTACCTATTAATGATGAGTAACATCGATGGTGTTAGCCCGTTTCTCTCACGTACGTTAAATAGCTTGAATAGCGTAATGGAAAAATTCCTGGTTTCCTGGCTAAAGTTAAAGAGTAAATTACGGGTGAACTGCGTTGAAAGCAATATGAGATGCGAAGAGATGTGTTCTTGATCGAAGAATGGAGCATATCTTAACATAGAGTATATGCTGGTATTACTAGTTTTGGAAAGTTGAGGAATAATCTTCTTAATATCACCTTGGGAGCGTGATTTGCCTAGCGAAGATTTTCAAAATATCCAATCCAACTCACTATCGCAATTGTACGGGAGAGACAATATCATAGGAAGATATCGTGGTTTATGTTAATATTCCAAGCAGAACCCAACTCCCCGCCCTCATACTCTTCATTACATTATGACTTGATTAACTTGAATCTAGTACAATAGGTTTCATAGAACTCGTATCTAAAAGAGTTACTTATTTGAGCCGTACCTATACTGAAAGGACACCTGTCTGTCTAGAGAACAGCTTGAAGTGTATCTTGGATAGCAGCAAGAACACTTGATGGGCGGAGGTCATCGCGAAAGGGTCCCAAAGATTTGAGTCATGACAAGCCAGATGGTATTATTAGTAGTTGCACTTTGAAGTACTGTATGATGGGATGCTACGCACCTATTGGTGATTTGTCAAGCGAGGCGGTGCTCCTTCCGGGGTTGAAGATATATACGCCACGACTATATTAAGTACGGATTACCGGTGGGATGTGTTCTAAATTCATCGAATATAATCTACTAGAGAGGGATGGAATATAGAGAACTAAAAGAGGAAAATTAGAAGGCGGCTTGGTATCGCAAGTGTGAGTGCGCTAGTTCTTACCACCTGTGCTCGATTACTCTACGCTATTTTTCTATCGTTCCTAGGTGGGTAGTCGGGAGCATCGCCTTTCTTGTCTTAATCTAATTCAATAATCTCTAAAAGTGAATTAGTTGTGTTAAGCTCACTACTTCTATAGCCTGTCAATCTTATTTTATATCAATGTGTAAAGCTTACCCTCCTCAACCCGAAAGATGAAATCAATCGATATACTATAAATTCGAATCGAGAACACAAGATGAAAGAGGATGAATTCTACTTCATATATCTAAAATACATCAAAAGCGGACGATGGGAGATGATGGATAGGTACGACTTAGAGAAACTTAAGATGCAGTTGGACGGAAACCTGTAAGTTGTCTCATACTATTCAACAAGAGAGTGGATTGTTGGTCGATCGAGCCACCTCCTCTTTTTGTTACTTTTATCCGACCAACGGAGTGTGTTACAATATTATCATTATCTGGGTTGTGCATCCCAGTTTCCTCCTGCAACTCATTTCTGCATTTCGCCGAGCTCGCCAAGTTTACTTTGGTATTACACCATACTATATTCGCTTGACCTAGCCTTTGACATCCTCTTACAGATATTCGAGCACAACGAAAGAGGCCATTGGGTTGCATTTGTTCGAGGTGAAGATATCTATTACGTTTTGAAAACATGTTTTTCACTCCACTTGGCATGTATATTACTTGATAATACTTCCGGTAGAAAACCCACCCTCGCCACCTCAACCATTGAATGTGTGGTCAAGAATAACGACCTTCGGCCTAGTCTATGTTACTGCAAGCCACGCTCAAATGCACAGGAACGGGTGAGATGCACTCGGAATTACAGCCGCTGCACACTACGGGCAGAAGTATGTAATAGTAAAAACGGCTTTCGTCATACGCAAAGTCAGACCCGACCACTCTCGGCACGTCCTCCACCAATGGCCAGGCGGGTATTCTTCATCAGGCTTACTGTTTGTATCTGTGCCTCTCCAACTTCCAAAATTACTCGCAGTCTTGCGGTCCGCAGTGATATCGCCGCACACTTGCGCCTCTTCCTGCTGTATTTCAACTCTTTTTTAGACCAAGTCGACTTCTTCTTAACTGGAACTTGATCGACTTAGTTGCACCGCCTTGGTCCGCAGAAACGAGTCGCGCACAGGGGGTCCACGATGGCAGACATCGAAATCAATCAAGGCTGCACAGAAAGAGCACATGCGAAGATCAAGGGGGAGTGGGCCGGTTTCCACACAAAGGCAAGCCGAAATAGTCCGTAATTGGCCGGGGATATGTTTTGTTTCTGGTGGAGAGGCAAGGCCGGATTTTATAGGCTGAAACGTCGGGTTGGAACTGTCCAGACAAAGGCCCGCCCACATCTCGTGTTTCGTTTCCAACTTGGCCGGTGGTAAACAGCGAAGAGGCACCTTCGAGGACATGAATTCGATAGACAAGACAGGTAGACGGCTCGATCGAGAGAGGAAGGGATATGGTGCTGTATTGCGGACCTTTGAAGATATCTTGGATTGAAGTTCCTGCAGAGAAAAAAGCGAGGGAAAGAGGTAGGAGGAAGATATGCTTACCGGTACTGTACTGTACGTTGCTGTACGATTCAGTTCGTTGTGTCATGCATGCTGAAAAGTGTGATTCCGCTAGCCAGTCGATGTTTGCGAGTGAAGGGGGCATCGAGTGGAGTGAGTCGTGCGGAAGAGTGGGAGTTGTGGAAGACTTTGGGAGTGGAGGCGCAAGGACAACAACCAGCCGGGCCCGCTAGCTCGCGTGGCCCACTATACAGGCCTGTATACGCTCCTAACTTGCTGTCAACTTGCTTTGTCCTGCTCAGCCGGGTGGAGTTAGCCAGAGTTAGCCAGGGGCTATCCCAACCATCCCAACCCTCCCAAAGGCTCTTTATGGTGTCGCGCACTGCTCATTGGCTTGGTGCCTGGCGTTCCTGAAAGAAAACTCCCGTCAATATTTTCTAGCGTCGGTGCCCCTTGGTCTGGGCTTGCCAGTTGCGCATCAGCCCCCCCGGATTCCGCAAGAGGCAAAGGGACGCACGGTACGGAGGGAAGATGGTCGAGAGCGTCAAAGGGTTCAAGTCTTCATCTTTCCCTTCCCGTCCTTCTTTCTCCTCACCTTATTCTCCTCACCACATTCCTTTCTTCGGGTTGACAACGGCGACGACAACATATAGCAGCACATACATTCCTTCCGGCAGCCATCGACTTCTGAGATATCGATTCCCGTTACCCTTTGTTATTCACGCCGACCCGATTATCCTCTCGCCCTCTTCTGCAAGTCAAGAAGACTCGATCGCTAGCCGATTCATTAGCATCCTCCCTCACTCTCTCGAGGTCTGATCGAACTCGGAACGTCAAACGAGCACTACTCTACTACTCTCTACTACTCTACTAGCCTTGTATTCGACCTCGTACCGCCATCATGAAGTCGACAACTCTTCTCATAAGCACCCTCTTGGCCTCGGCTGCCATTGCCCAGCCCCATGGACACTTTGCCCAACATCACCACAAGGAGAAGCGCAGCGAGGTGATCGAGTGGGTAACCGAATGGGTGACGGATATTGAAACCGTTGGTTATACAGCGACGGTGTGGGTGTCTGCTGGATTCGTTCCACCAGCCGCAGAGACGCCGGAGTCCTCGACAACTTCGACGACGTCCTCATCCGTCAACGTCCCCGCACAGTTTTTCCAAGGCGCAAGCACATCCTCGACCTCGACGACCACCTCTGCAAGCTCCACTTCAGTGTACGTTGCCCCGGTTCCTCCTACATCCACTTCTACCTCTGAAGCCACCTCAACCACCCCCGTTTACGTTGCTCCCGTTGTTGAACCTACCAGCTCTACCACCACTCCTGTGGCCGCCGTCGAGACCGTAGCACCTGTGGTCGTTGCTGCCACATCTGCCGCTCCAGTAGTAGAAGTTCCTACGACTTCGGCCGCCGCAGAAGTGGCCGCAACAACGAGCGCAGCCTCCACTGGCGCGAGCACTGGCGAATGCTCCGAGTCCAGCCCCTGCGCTGGAGACATGACCCATTACGATGCAGGTCTCGGTGCCTGTGGTTGGACCAACAATGGGACAACCGAGAGTGTCGTTGCCCTGGCGCACGAATACATGGGCACTCAATCCAACGGCAATCCCTTCTGCGGAAGACATATGACCATCAAGTGCACAAACACTGGAAAGACGACAACCGCTTTGGTTGTGGATAAATGCATGGGCTGCACTGGCTACTCTATCGATCTCTCGGATGCCGCCTACTCTGTACTTGATAGCGAAGGAGTTGGACGTGAGGGTGCGACTTGGTGGTGGAACGATTAGACGGGGAATTGGCCTTCATGCTTCAGAGTAGATCTCTCAGCAATACGACGATCGCACATAGCCGAGCGTCAACGAGTCTTCTTTGGTGTGGTAGCATTTCTAACGGTATTATGGTGGGATAACCATTCGGCGTCACAAAAACTTGGTTATGGTCATAGAAGAGAAAATCATGACACCAGCATTGGTGAGATGGGACAGGTTTCCATTTATGATTTCCAGATTAGGGATATGGGCCATTGTCCCTAGAGTACATTTTGATAGGATTGGATTTCTTGTAAATATTTTAGACGTTAGTGTCTGCTTTCTGCAATACGATATGATTTGCATCTTTTGGATTTTCCTTCATTGCTTTCGGTCCTTTCCTTCATTTCTCCTTATCAACATCTTTCCTGTAGTTTGATGGGAATGATTATTAGCCTGGCAGTTAGCAAGCGCTCACGTACTCCCACGTCGCGCATCTGCAAGTGCAGTCAGTGTGCACAGAAGGCCCAACCCTATAAATCTGAAGATCTCAGCTTTCCACGAGTCCCCAACACCCCGGCATCACCTGATTCCCCACCCGAATGGCCTCTTTTGGGGCCATGCGCCCTCCCAGCTTAGCTGAGGATGCGTTGCACAGGGCCCCAACCGTACCCTATCATTATTTACCGCTCAATGAATTCACGACGATGTTGGGGTATTTCTTCACGCAGGAACCCGCGTTGGTGGACGATTTCATTTTTGTTTTGGATATTTTTGTTGTTTCATGGTCGACTGAGCCAGGCCGAGTGCGAACATTTATAATTCCTTGCTTCTTCCTTTGTAGTAATGATCCGATAATATCTCACAAAAGTACCAAATACCTTTAGTAGCACATTCTCAAAGCGGACTGATCCTCACGGCAAAACAAACAAAAAGAACCAAGCAAACAAACAAACACAAGCAAATACACCAAACAACGGCACGCACGGTCTTGCAATACTTGACTTAATTTGAGAAAGGGAGATAATAGAGTGCTGTGAGGGGTTACTTTATAGGTAGATGACGGTCCTCGCATACTCCCAAAACACGGTTGGGACGAGATTCCTGCTTAGGTCCATCGATAAGGTGTTTGACGTCTGCGAGAAGAGGCGAGTGAAGATGAGCAATCCGAGCACGGCTATGATGTTCACGCTGCTGGCGATGACGAAGGAGAATCTGGAGAGGGATATGAAGGAGGTGAAGCTGAGGGAGATGGGGGTGGCGGAGAAGGGGGGGAAGAAGGCGAGGGGCTCGAGGTTGAGGGTCAAGGGGGAGGGGGAGAGGTTTTTAGGGAGGGCGGAGTGGGAGGTTGTTAGGTATGTTTGAGGTTGGATGGGGGCTGGGAAGGGAGAAGGGGGGTTTGGAATCCAGACTGATGGGGGTATAGGAAATACGAACAAGATCCTAAAGCTCAAAGGGTGTTTCTCGAGAAGAGCAAAGAGAAGCTTTGGAGGATTGGGAGGGGGAGGGATTTCGTGCTCGATTTCGAGCCGTTGGTATGTGTTTTTGAAGAGGGGTCTGCTGCAGGGGTGCCCAGTGTTTGTGGGGAAGATGGCGGGGAGTGTTTGAGAAGGGTATTGAGCGGTATTGTAGAGGGTGCTATGCAGTGGGATGCTAGGTATGTTTCATTCCCCTCCCCTAAATACAATTTTCAATGAATACAATTCTGACGATATAAACAGGTGCTCGACAATCCAAAGATCAGAACTCGGCATCAAGATCCATATCCAATGGAAGAGGAGTAGAGATGTGAGAAGATGCCCGTTTTACTTTGGGAAGGAAAGAGTCTTCTTGCTTGTTTGCGTTGAGAGGTATCTAAGGGAAGGAAGTAAGAGTTGGCCTGGGGATGGGGAGAAGGTGTGGTGCTGTTGGATGGGGGAGAGAATCAAGATTGGGTGTATAGGAGCGGGTTGGGGGATAGATTATAGGGGGGCAATCACCACTGGGAAGGAAGAGGGGAGGAAACCAGGAAGGAGGTGGGATAGTGAGAAAACCCCGGAAAGTGTTGAGGATGAGTTAAAGCCACTACTTTTGGATTAATTGGTTCTGGGTACGGATGTTAAGGGTAATAATGATTTGGTTTGGAAGCTTGGAATTGCCCTAGGGCGGCTATGGGATATTAATGAGAGATGACTTTTGTATTTAAACTTAGAGAATAAAGGAAGCTCTGGTACTGGATTGTCATGTACAGCCACTGATATTGGAAACACTTGTTGATACATTCTTCATATTTGTAGCCTTATTTCGTAGGTTCGCCTTCCGCGGGATCCACCACTGCCAAAACCTTCTTCTCTTCTAACAATTTGGCTAATTCTCCGTTCTGATGCATAGCAACCAAGATATCACATCCTCCTACAAACTCCTTATCTACATAGAGCTGGGGTATTGTTGGCCATTCCGAGTACTCCTTGAGACCTGATATAGTCAGTATCTGCTGCCTGATACGGGGCGATGGCATGGTAATTACCTTGTCTTAAAGCATCGTCCTCTAAAACATTAAAAGCGGTGAACTTTGTTGGATCAACACCTTGCAGCCCCAGGATTTGGATACTAGCTCTCGAGAATCCGCATTGTGGCGTCTCCGGGGTTCCCTTCATGAATAGGACCACAGGGGCTGAAGCTACAGCTTTATCAATTGCAGCTCGTGTTTCTGTAGAAAGAAGGCGGGCTGCTATGGAAGAGAATCGGGGTTGAAATCTGGAGGCGAATGAGGGAATGGGCCGGGCGGCATGGCGGACAGCCTGGGACACAATATCAGCTTGGACCTTTGGATTCGCAGAGATGAATAGAGCTTCTGTGTACTTACCGACGAGAAGATCGGTCTTGCAAACATTTTGGGGATTGTAGTTGTTGACTGCTTCACATTGGGGAAGACGGATGCGACCCGATGATGATGTGAACATAATCATGGCCTTGCTGACCAATTGCGAGACCAATCGGGATAGCCTTCGGGCAAGGCTACCTAAGCCTTCCACAAACCTGTTTGATGTATCACGCGGGGAAGTCAAGAGGGATGCCATCCATCACCCAAGCTCTTAACATTCCATTTACATAAGACTCCGTAATGATCAGTCAACAATCTCTTTAAACTTCTGCTCCTTCAACAGAGATCGCCATTTCCTCAATATCTTGACAAAATGCTGCAAATGATACATCCCGAGCGTGATGTCCCCATCCAAAGCATCTCCGGTGCCCCGCCTCCCTTTACAGCTTCAGACCATGATAATGACGGGAAGCACCACCTCTTGCTAGCAGCTAGTGGTTCTGTGGCTTCTATCAAAATTCCAAATATCCTGAATGCCCTTTCTCGCCATCCCAATCTATCTATCCGGGTCATCTTCACCCAAGCCGCTAGCAGATTTCTAGAAGGCCAGGCTCATGAGCAGCCCCGGCTCGAGACATTACGGCGGATTCCAAATGTGGACGGTATATATCTTGACGAGGAAGAATGGGTTCACCCGTGGAAAAGAGGAAATGAGATTCTGCATATCGAATTGAGGAGATGGGCACATGTGTTGGTTATCGCTCCTCTGAGTGCCAACACGTTGGCCAAGATCACGGGTGGATTCAGTGATAATCTCCTTACGAGTGTGGTGAGGGCCTGGGATACGTCGAAGAATCCTGATATTGCTGGGGGAAGGAAGATCATTATTGCCGCTCCGGCGATGAACACAGCAATGTGGAGACATCCCATCACAGCTCAACAGATAAGGACATTGGAAGAGGAGTGGGGAGTAAAAGAGGATGGTTTCGAGTCGCAGAATGGAGAAACCGACAAATGGTTCCAGGTGCTGAGACCGGCAGAAAAGACGCTGGCCTGTGGCGATGTGGGAGACGGTGCTATGAGGGAGTGGACTGAGATTGTGAAGGTCATCGAAAAGAGGTTAGGTTTGTGATGGATTGATATCAAGGAGTTTTAGGCCTCGATGGTTTCTGGTAAGGTTCTACGGTGGCTATCTGTTGAAAAGGTTGGTAATGGTGGGTTCTATCTTGTGTTTGATCACACCGGCGCATTGGTGCCGAAATGTCTAGGGAATATGCAAAGGAAGCATGGTTGCATATGGAAGCATTTTCATGTTGATTTGATTGCCTATTACTTCCTTACCTGCTCCTCTGATGAGACCAGTCAGTGCGGCTTTAAAATTTAGTATTGACAGAGGTAGTTAGGACTGGCATTATGAGATCCCGCCTAACCCTCTAAACATATTGAAAGCCGCCTCTAGCAAATTCGAGATCCTTTGATTTCCTCTAGCTACTTTAGTTTTGCATTTTTCTTGTATTCGACTTGGGGAAGCAGGTGAAATGTTGTTTTCTGGCTTGGGAAACTTCGCTAAAGTCGTGACTTCCGCATCGAGCGACAACAACTCCTTAGTAAAAATTCGCCATCAATCTCCGCCTTCTACCACAACTCTCAGATCGTAAACGCTTTTCTCTGATATTCTTTTATCTTCAAATTCGTTTATTCCTAGAATCCAATCATGACTTCCATCACGGCTCATCCTGCTACTTTAGGGCGCAGCCATGACCCCAAGATCGTGACCATCAACGCATCGTCGCCGAGGGACAAATCCGCAAGAATCTCAGCACTCTTGGCATCCATTCCTAAACAGCCTCTGAAAGGTATCATCACCGAGACTCCCTCCATGCAGCGGCCTCTACGCGATGTTACCATCGTCACAGACATACGCAAGGCCCGAGAGACTGTTTCAGTTGCTGGCATCTTTAAAACCAACAGGAAATCGGACACTCACTCTCACGAAAGAAAGTCACGACGAAGCCAACCACAAGCGCCGGACTTGCTTCATAGGTATTACAGTAAATATACTCCTATTGTTACCTAACTTTGAGATTGACAAATGCCAGATGCAATTGAGGAAACTCGAGTTGCCATTGATAGCAATGCCAAAGCTACCTTTGAGGATGTCCACGAAGAATGCCACCAAGATCTTATGGGCTTCAAAGCTTCCGATGCGAAGTTTATCGAGACTGTCACGAGAAGCGTGCATATCTTGAGTGCGCCACTCTCCGCAGAGGTGATTCAGACGCAATATAGGAGAGGCGGCAAGAAGATTACCGAGATTGTCAAGATTGGGGACCGTGTTGAGGCCTTCAAGAAACTTGTTGGAGAGGAGGAGGAGAAATTGAAAGAGTACTGGAATGAATGGGACGAGGTCCAGAACGAATATATTGCGCTGGGTATTGAAGTATTTGGTCCCGAAGCATTCGGCGAGGAGGCCAGTAATGTGGAAGGAAAGGCAATCGGATTTAAGAGAGAGATGGAATTGCTGGATCTTGAACATAATACTAGATTGGCGGAGCTAAGTGAAGATATTGAGGATATTGGTGTTCAGACTTTATCCAAGATAAAGAATTCCGAGAAGGTAGGTTAAGCTTTAATCTAATTAGGGCGATGCTGACTTTGTAGGAACTAAATAACGCAACCAAGAAGGAGCAGGCACGACTACTCCAATTGCTCCTCATGTAAAGGGTGGGGGTACAACTTGAAGGGGGAAATAATGTGACTCGTTGGCTGGGATTTACCTTTTCTGCGAGATATTAGCATTGCATGCCTCTTGAAGTGCCTGCTTTAAGTCTTCTGGCATATATCTACAATAATTCCTGCCTGATTAGCTACCGCACCAAATAAGAATGCTCACAAGCACAACTAAGAACGCCTCTTTCATACAGCCTAACAAGTATCTCCGAAAGCTTGTAGCACGCCTAAATTTAAGAGTAAAATTTACCAAAACACCATCTTTCTCCCTGTGAATCCCGCACTATTAAAGACTAGGAGATGACCAGGTGAGTGTGTGACGTTCCAAGGTAGTCTATGAGATCATAACTCATCGCATCTCCATCTCCATTTCTCCATTATACCCTTCGGTGTGCTATGTTACTACTATAAACGGAATGATTTACCATCCCAATAAGAAAGTATGCGTGAGTAAGAACATAAAAAAACCTCGAATGAATGATTCTATGAATAGAAAGCTCTCTAAAGCATTGTCTGGAACTGAGAAAATCCCGGAGAGTGGCTCGCTTATATTAAGGGGGAATATTGGCATTTAAGATGCTAGTGAGAAAGCTTAATCACCGAGGGAAATTTCTTTTTGAAAGGTAACGATATTCATACATAAACAGTACCTAAACCCTTATTAAAAACCCGAACCTCGCTCTGCGATTGCCGCCAGCGTATACTGTACATGAAGGGAGTTGAAAACCTAGAGGGTGTCAAGGACCATGGCTCGGGCTCGGGGTTCAATTCGCCACGTCATGATCTCGAGATGAAAGAAGGTGCAACACTACCTACTACCTACTCCACTCAGAAACAGAGTATTTTTCCTATTTTGATATTCATCCATGAAGAAGCTTTCCGCGTCTAAAATTAGTGAATAGGAATCTCTTCGCATGTATCCGGGGGTGGGACAGGTCTAGCAATAGGCAGTTTTCTTGTGACCTCACTCAATGTCAAAGCCGAGGAGGAGCCATTCATGTGCTCGCCTCGCTAGTAGTGAAGTCACTGTTGAGCGCGGCATCGAAGAAAGGAGAATAGTGGCAGAGGTGGCTTGTAGGGACTGGGTATGACGCTTTGGTACCATCAAAGCCCACATGGACCGTGACGATCGACTGGGGATGGTTAACAGAATTGTAAGTTCGGTAGATGGGGAGGCCTATATCGGGGGAACATACATAAGACTTGGACGTGTAGATTTGTTTTGCGCCGGTGTGCTCTCTAGGATTTCCTCTGTCTTGCGTTTCCGGAGATATGCCTCTGCAACATTATATCTCTCTAAGAGATCCTCTGCAGCCCTACGGTTATCTGCCATTATGAGTGCTGGAACGTTTGCAATGTGCAGAGCCTGATCGAGGACGTCATGGTAGAGTTTGTTGAATTTTGGATGATTGGGATAAGTGGAAAGATCAAGATAGGATTTCTCAAAGTTCCAATTGCATCCAATAAGCGTCCGAGACGCGGGAGCCCCGACAATTGCACGGCAAAGGCGTAGAGACTCGATATTGAAGCTTAAGATAGAGTTTCGGGGAGCGGGGGAGGAGCAAGCGGCACGGGCCACGCTTAGTACGAAAGGTACATACATTAGATATGGCTTGGCACTGATATTCCGTAGCCACCTCAAGACTAGACCAAGTCTGAACATTCACACCGTTGTAACTGGACAAATCCGTCTAGTCGTATACCTCACGTTCGAAGCAATGACGTGAAGTCCTACCTCTTTGATATTAAAAACACCTGCTCCCTCATTCACTCCCTCCAAGCCAAACAGAATATCGGTATGAACATTATGTATTATTTCTAATGTCCTGATAAGCTAAGCCATAGCTATGTCCCATGTATGCATTTCTTCCCTGATCATGCAGCAAGCAATCATAATTCATTACCTCATCTCAATTCATCCCATAGCATGTGGTATTCCCTTTATCCATCCATCCATCCTTACCGGATTCAATTTTCTATGTACAAACGCCAAACCGACCACCCCTCTCTATCACATACTCTCCCCACATCATATATGCACAAGCGAGGTCGCCTTAAGCACAAGGAACAATATAAAGTCCAATCGGAGCTGGGGCGCTATCCTGGAAATAGTCCAACTCCACATTTCCAACACTACTAGCCTGGTACGAAATCGTTTGGCCACTTTGACATGGGAACGTGCCAATGGTGTAATTATACCCTGGGATAATCTCCGTTTTTCCGTAATCCAGAGAAGGGGAAGATGTGCTGCTATATGTGGTGGAACTTGTGGCAGAAGATTGCAACAAAGCAAAGTCTATTCCTCCTTGTTCACCTTCCTCTTCCTCGACGCCCGAGAAGTAGTATGTGCCGGCAGAAGGATCGAGATCGGATCCGTATGGGAAGAGGAACAAGAGCGAGCAGTCCCCGGTGTAAGGCGTTGCAGATGGGATGTCAAAGTTGAAGAGTGTATTGTTGAGGGGTGAGATGTAGGCCTTGTATGAGATTCCAAACGAAGTGTTTGGGGCTTGTGGAGAAGTTGGGACTATGAGGGTCGGAGAGAGGAATGCACCGGTGGAGATGTCTGTCGGGCACACAGCAGCACTGCTGGTGGATGACGAGGAGGTGTCACTGACAGAGGGAGTTGATGAAGGAGTTGGCGTTGAAGAAGAGGCAGCATAACTGGCAGATGAGATCGATGCCGCAGTTCCCGTTGCAGCAGAAAACGCAGCGTAGTTCGCAGAGGAGACTAATGTAGGAGTTGACGTTGCAGAAGAAGAAGACGAGGAAGAAGCAGGACGACCCATGGCAGTACAGAAGCCACCGGTCCTCAGAGTGACGACCTCACAGCCTGGTTGTTTCGGTGCCGAATCACTGAATATATCAAAGCTCCCATCTTCTCCCGGTCCACTCGCCGGGCATGCCAACCAAGAATCGCTACCATCGTGTAGGAAGTCGAAATTAGGTGCGATGGTGAAGTTTGTGGCTCCTGAGGCGCCCTGAACACATTGGAATTGAAGGTTTGCCGTAAAGATGGCACAGTTGTGATCGAGAGAATCAAAGAGCGTGTGGCCATCTTCTGAAAAGTGATAGCTACCTCGAGGATAGGTACCACCTACACGATTCTGACCGATGGTAGTCTCCCCGACGGTGCCATTGGGCTCACCAATCGCGGTAAGCTGGAAGCCGCACGAAGCCTGTCGAGGGAGAACGCGGGCAGCGACACCGACGACGAGGACGAGGAAAGGGAGAGGGGACAACATATCGAGGCTATTGATCATTGATGGGAAGGTGAGAAGGATTGGAGGATGGTAGAAGGACTCGAAGACGGAGGGGGAGAGGAGCCTTATGCACCGAGAGTGGGTGCGGGTTGGGAGTGGAAACAAACATCGAGAAGGCGAGAGTATGGAATATGTGAGTCAAAAGTGAGAGGGTGCACTTATGACCTCATCATGGGCTCGCAGGTTGTCCTTCGTGCCCAGGAGCAGGACAGAAGAGGAGCACTTGGGATGATCCATCGTCGCCGCGTTCATCTCATGTTCCGCTCCCTTCCTCCCTGCGCCCTTGGCAATCCTTTTCCGCTGGGACTTTCATGCCGATCTCGAGCTGGACCTGGGAGATCTCGAGTCATGATAGGGATGTGTGCTTGGATACCATGGATACGTCGTAGCAGTTGAAATGATATCAAGATGGACACAGGGGATCTTGGAGAAAGGACCGATGCGATGCAGTGCAGATATGAGTGATATGCAAGGTCCCGTTTGTCGCGTCCATGTACGGACGTGAAACATATCATGGATGGCAGAGGAGCTCTCTCAGCTCTCAGCCACCCTTTCATTTTCTCCGATGTGTGGCTGGGGCCAGGATCTGCTCCATCTCGTCATTCGGATTCCTGCCCTTAGTACAAAGTAATATTTCCAGCTGACTTTGGTCTCTAAATGTCTACCGAGTATGTAAACTTCTCTCTCTCGCACCATTCTTTGCCATCTCAATTACAGGACTCAAGAACGCTCATATATCCCCACCCAGGCGTCACATGTACAGTACAGCATAGCACGTGGAGACGGAGACGATCAAACTCCCTGCTCCATCCCCTCCTCCCACTCCTCATCCTCCATCAGACGCGTTTCGGGGTCCCTCGGATTCTCAACTCCCTCGCTGCCCTCCCCCGCATCTCCGCTCTTCCACCCAGTCCCCGCCTGTACGACCACCATGATCAGTGCGAGTCCTGTTCCGGTTACGAACAATTGCTTCAGACTGATCTCATAACTCTGAACTGCAATCCTCCTTTCTACCCCCGTCAAAGTCTTGACCGATGCCGGGCTTCCCAATAACCTCCTTACCAGATTTTCTCTGCCCTCTAAACCGCCGTGCTCTTCGAAGCCTCGTTCTAGCTGTGCTTTCAACACTCGGACGAACAGACCACCACCGATAGCGGAACCGAAGGAGCCCGAGAAGCCGCGGAATGTGGTGAGCAGCGAAGTCGAGATAAAATGCGTTGAGGGTGGAGTCAAATGCAGGAGGTGAGCTAACGTATAATTGAGGGCGGCCCCCGTGAAGAGACCATTGACAAACACCGTCAGGAAGTACATCCACGGCGGTGTCCTTGCATCCGAGATTTGGGATAGGACGAACAGAGTGCACGCAAACAGAACATATGACATGATACTTGGCCTGTGAAGAATGTTAGAATTAGCAAGACCATGGAGGAACATGGGTAAACATACAACCAGAAGCTACCCGCACGTTTAATGTGCAATCCACCAGCCAAAATGCTGCCCAGAGCAAAGCCTAGATTCGTTGGAATGAGGATCGAGCCGGCCGAAGCAGGTGACCAACCCCGAATGGCGAGGGCATAGGTAGGACTGTAAAAGAGCACCATCCATCTCGCCGACATAACGCCAAGCTGAGCAAGGCAAGACAGGAGGGCCCCCGGAGACTTCAATACTATCACTGGGATGATTGGCTCCGTGGCAACGTATAGTTCGATGAAAACAAAAAAGCCCAAGCCGAAAGCTGAGATGATAACTGGAGCCAAGATAATTTTATGCCACGATAGGCCGAAGAGAAATAAGGATATGGAGACCGTCTGTGAAATTAGTCGTATGTCCAACTATAAACCAGGAAACATCACTTACAAGAGAGATGGCGCCTAGGTAGTCAATTCTCCTCAGCTTGGCAGCAATAGACCCCTGCCCATCCTCCTGGCCGGAAGTAAACGCCCTAGGGATACTGAAGAAAATACCAGTCCCAAAAACTAAAGCCAACGGGGTCTGGATCCAGAACAGGAATCTCTGCACCCACCCAGTTAGCCATCATTCAAATTCACTGGCATCCCGAAAACATACCCATCCCGTAACCGACAACAAAGCTCCAGCAATGACAGCACCAAAAGCCACCCCAGTTGTAAAGCCGGTATTAAGAAGGCCGATGAACAAACCTCTCCTCTTCTTTCCACTCAACTCTAAAACCAAAATAAAAGATATGGACAAGATTCCCGCACCACCGATTCCTTGAATCGCTCTCCCTAGCAAGAAAAACCCCAAGGTGTGTGCTTGGGACGTAACAAGACCGCCAATAGAGCAGAGCACAGAAGCGGCAAACACACATTTTCGTGGGGAGAATATCTGAGCCAATCGCGCTGCAATTGGTGCTAGACTTGACATTCCTATCTAGATCCCATGTTAGGAGCACTTCAGAAGGGAACGGGTTTGAGTTCTGGGTCTTACTAGATATATAGAAGTAAACCAACTAGTAGCATCAAACGCATCCAAATCCTGAGCAATCTTCGACTGCGTAGTCGTGATGCCAGACATATTCGCCGCTGTTCTGGATATCAGCCATCAAGTCTTGAAGACCAAGTAAGAACCGTGCTAACCTTGGAGAAAGATCAAGCCCCATAAACTCAAAATAATCAACAATGCCCTCCCCACACCAACTTGCTGGTTTGCCTTATCAAGACCCCCCTCCCCATCGTTCCGTCCATGGGAATCTGTCAACGTTTCAGAGCTCCTATCAACACTAAGACTCCTCGCCGACGCACCTCCCAGCAACGGGGTCACCTCTCCCACCCCAGACACGTCCTCTTCCCTATTCTTCACCACCATGATCTCAAGTTAAACAATCCAAGTTCAATCTCACCGAACCCCGTCCCCTGGTCCGGACGTTCCGGGGCTTATCAGTTGCAAGCAGCGTGAAATGTGCACGGTATCAAAACGAAGAAGAAACACAACAACACGTATCCATGAAAACGAGACGAGTTCCGACCCGGAGATAAAATTCTCTGATATACATTGGAAAGATACCGAGATACCCAACAGGAAGGGGAAAGAAAAACGAGATAAAGTTCAGCTAACTAACTATTGGTGACCTGTTGTTGATCATTGCTTCGTAATCAGAGGATCTGGCATCCCCATCTGGCAAGGTGACTAAAGGCCTGACATCAGGTCAACAGTTTGTTAACGGGGCGCGCACGTCGAGGCGATTGGCGGATCACGTCTCCGCAGTACCTGAACACGACGCCGGACCGCTAGGGGGGGAATCACCGTGGGAATATGGCTTCTGGAAATCTAACCCCCACTTTTCCCGTCAACCTCACTACATCGCTGCATCGCTGCATCATTGCATCATTATATTCGCCCCAACGAAACAATAACATGTTTGATGAATGGCTGCGGTAAAACACATCTTGGAAACTACGTTAGAGACTTTACTATGCTGTGCATAAGTCTTTCTTCCCGTGCTTACAATCGAACTTGGTATCTCCCGATCCTGGAAAGACACAGCTGTAAAGGACTTGAACCAGGCCTATCGAGCATACGTGTATCCCTTGAGCACCAAACTTCAATCCTCAAATCTTGGATCCAAAGCTAGAAACCCCAACTTAACGCTTAAGGCCGTTAACTGGCATTTGTAGTCAAATTCACAAATCACACATAAAAATTCAGGACAGGATGAAGTTGATAACCCTTAATTTGGCAGACCTTGATTCATTCCGCCGATTTAGTGCTTGCTTCGTTCCCAGGCATTCCAAGCACCCCTCCGAATTATGAGAGTTGCGCGCCATGCCTGGCATCAATCATGCTTCAAAGGCAAACGCAGGCAATTTACTATACAAGCATACAAGAGGCATCCAATCTACACATACATCCATACCTATTGTGCATATTTTCCACACCCGAAATGTGCCAACCCTATCATGTCCCCCTCCCCTCCATACCGTCCCACCAACTCAGATACGCCACTATTTCTCACACGCGTTGATTACGCCCCAGAACGATACCGGAGATATTACTTGCCCAAGGCCCAGCGTATTCGTTTTCTTCGGGGTCTCGAACGAAGACGTTTTCTGTTGCATCGTCAAGGTCGACAATCTGGTGGCGTCTTTCTTCGAAGAGATCAATATCGAAAGTGAATGCGGTCAAGAAATGATAGACTTGCACAATCTTCTTCTGTCCATATCGATGAGCACGGCCGATAGCTTGCTTCATAGTCGAATCATATATCTGCTGGGCAGCCGACCCATTGGTCAAGTATGGAGATACAAAGATAATGTAACTAGCCATCGTCAAGTTACTAATTGGAGTTAGTATAATTTCTGTCCAAAGACGTCGCGGAAATAACTTACCATCCAGCAGCAGAAGAACTGGCAATGTTGAGGAAAAGAATGGAGACCGGGGATTTCTTATCTTGGAAGGCTGTTAATCTTTCGGAGGCTTTCGGTGACTCGTCCAGAGTATTATAACTAATGCGCAAATGCTCCAAAATTGATTGAAGTACAACCCGCATGGCGTTATCTTGAAAGAAGACTAGAATCTTCGAGTTCTTGTCATTGCGGAGGATTAGCTGGAATAGAGAGGCAATTTCAGTCATCTTTTGCCCGAACGGGTATGTTACACTGTCTTGCGGGCCGAGGAACTGTGTGGCTGGTACTCTCTCGTAGTCAACGTTGATCACCTCGCACAACTGCACAGGACAGCAATCAGCCTCAATCTTGGCGATGGCAAGACAATTCTTGCATATGATGTGACCACATCGTGTAAAGACGGTAAATTCGCCTTGAGGAGAAGCGACAGAGCATCGATTACACTCGGGCGGCAATTGGTCTTCCTGAAGTTGCTCTACTGACTTGGCGAATAGTAGAGCACGATTTAGCTTCATATGTTCCAGCGTCGCAATATGCAAAGATGATGTTACTCTTGCAAGGTAATGGTGTGCTAAGGTTCGGACCTGGCCGTTGAACCGTGCTAGATATCCAGCATACGGATACACTGTTTGTCTGTCACCACGAGGGGTTCCCGTGTGCTTGAACTCACAATATACCTCCCTATGGTCATAATTATGGGCCTCCTCTTCAGCATACTCGAGGGCGTATTTCACTTGTTTGGTGGTCGTTGAATCTCTAAAGGAATTGTTTTCAATCTGAACAATGAAGGTCGCCCATTTCTCCATTGCCTTATAAGCATCGCGGGTAGATAACCAATGACCTTTTCGGGAAAGGTGTTTGAGGTCTTTCATCGTGTTACCAACATCGGAATGTCTAGCCAAGAGTAGAAGTTCACGTGCAATCTCCGTACTGATAGCCGTGATATCGTTTCTTGGCATGAAAGTTGGGTGAAATGAAGCTGCACTCCCGAGTAAGACTTGTTCTCCCGATTTGTACTTTGAGAAAGCACGAGATAATTGCACGTCTAAATCACTGCCAGAGAAATTCATAGGCGGAATTTCGAGAACGTTTCCAGCTAGCTTTTGCTCTAATTCCAGATATGCAATCCGCTGCACGGATGGTTGGAAAGATAAGTGAATATGTTGTGCATAGTCGGAATCTGTATAGTTATATACGTCCTTTCTCGCAAAGTGATCTAGAAACTTCTGCGCGATGCTATGTCTGGCTTGTTTCCAATGGACTGAAGGGGACGGCTGGTACATCATGAACCTCTCAGTTTCAGTCATTTCAGAGTAAAATCGCTTGAATACATCAGGATCCATAGATGTGGGGTCGTCGGCCCCTAGACGGGCTCCCAGGAGCTTAGCGATCCTCTTGACGTCGGCAAAACCGCTCAGCGGTGGCGTTCCTGAAAGAAGCCAGGTTGCATAGCGCTTCAAATGCTCCACATGCCGAAGGGGGTCACCGTCGAGGTAGTGGAACTCATCAATGATGATTCGGGCAAAATCGATGCTTTCCAGAGGCAGATTGGTCAATTCATCCAGATCGCCATCACTGCCTCTTGAGTACTTGAAATTTTTTGTTGCTGGTATCTCGAGTTCTGCTTGTTCCATTTCGGTGGCGTCTTTCTTCCGATCTTGGAAAGAAACGTATTTGCTACCCTTGACGTGCTTGGATGGGACCGTTACCTGAGTTTCTTGGGCTGCCTTTGCATGCTCCTTGATCTGCTCATTAAGGATATCCTCGACCACCTTGAGGTTTCTGGGATTTCCCTTCAAGCGCTCAACATTAGGAACGAGTCTTTCGAGTGCCTTCAAATACCAGGATAGCTTGGCTCGGGGACTGGCATTGTCTTCTTGCTCGGCCATTCCAGCAAACAGAGCAATATTGGTAATATATTGCCGACTCTTGAATACAGTAGAATCGAAAAGAATAAAATCGGCTTGCTTGATTCTGCGGAGGCTGCAATTCTGCCATTCCCTCATAGTCTTGATTTTCAACACATCCACATCATTCTTGCCGGGCTTAATAAACTTGTTGATCTCCCCCTCCCACTGGTCGATCAAGGAGGGTGTCAGAATAACCAAGGTTGCTTTCACCGGAATGTGACCAGGAGATTCCTTTTTCGAATGACCCAAGTCAGCAGCAAAACGCAGGAAGCAGAGTATTAGAATCGTTGCTGTCTTCCCATAACCAATGCTCGATGCTAGGAGTCCGCCCCGAATTACGACTTCGCGCATGGCCATGGCCCATAGCCGGTAACTGAAGGCGTCCATCCCAGACTCGACGATTTCCATCTCCATGAATTTTCGGGGGTGCACCTCCATATCGACACACCAGCTCGCAGTCTTGCGCTGTATCAGACGCAACGCAATACTCTTTTCGTCTGCATCCTCTCCCTTGTCCTCTTCGTCCGCTTCATCCCCCTTCTGTTCCAGATGCTTCGGTTGTTCAATGGGAATGCGTGCATCGTTGTTGAGCAACGTGAATGGTGGGAGATGGGCACGCGGAATGGCATCGTCGTTTGTATGTAGTGATACTTTTGCGTTAATACCGTCATAGCTACCACCAGCTGCCATCAATGCCACGGCGCAATGAACAAGACTAAGCGAATTGATGCCGACCTTGAACACCATCTTGCCATTGTGGTCGACACGGAACTTAGCGACGATGGGCGCAGGACGGTCTCGAAGGCGTTGTTCGTATTGCTGTGTTTGCTGAGGGTCTTCGTAGGGGAGCAGTTTCTGACGGCCTTTGCTCTTTTTCCCGTCCAGCAGTCTCTTTCGATCATAATGCCACAATATCGAAGGAGGGGGAGGGGCACAATCGTGGCATGGAATAATGTGTTCACGAGCAATAAGTGTACTCCAGTTCTCTTGACCCTCGGCATGACTCTGCAATACCTTGCCTCGTTCAAGAACATGGCCCATACCGTTGAAGAATTTGACCTCGTTTTCTTGGCCGACAGTGGTCCATGCCCCAGCAATGAAATTTTTGGCTATATGATTGGGAAGCGTTGTCTCGCAGACAAAGACGGCTCGCGGGTCCTTGCATGAACCGTTTATACATGAGTCGTGGAGATGCGGACGGTGGTATGTGACCTTGTTCGCTTTTTCGAGTTCCAACCCGAGCTCGGGAAACGCCATCCACTCTCCGTCAATTAATATCTTAGTCTCCGTAACATAATCATCCGCATTGGGTCGGCCAGGAAGATCGACAATCTGAGGACCTAAAAGTCCATCAATATCGTAATCAGAGGTGGGGTCCTTTTCCCCTGGATGGTGCTTGGTGATCTTTCTCTGGTCAAAGACCAACTGTTGCCACTGACTTGATCCATCAGGGTTACAGAACGTGGGCGGCTTGACTTGCGGTGGAAACCGTGCAATTAACTCGCGGTACGCTCCATACTCCAAGTCCCGGCCATCCTCAGTCAGAACGAAGGAATGTTCAACTGGGTTACCCGTTTGACGGGTGTGGTCCAGGTATAAAAGCAGAGGCTTCGAAGAATTAGACTCGACCTTGACATGAAGAGAGTCAAAAGGCTTCGCACACTCCGTATGAAGATCAAACAAACCGCTGATGTCACGGGCTAAGGCAGCCTTATCCTCTTTTGCGACTTCTAGCATCCACTGGTTAAAGACAAAGGTGTTCTTTGCGGATTCTAATCCGCGAGCAGCTCTAGGTGATTGAATCAACTTTCCAGAGCTCTTGAGGCGAACCCGGACGGCATGCTTTTTAGGGAGCCATAGTTTCCAATTTCCTTGCATTATATTGTCACCTTCGGGTCGCATAGAAGCAATCGGAAATTGTTCGAGTTGGACCCGACGGCCAGCATCAGAAGGTGTATTTGATGGAGGGTGTGCATAAAGGGACCAGTGAACATCATCTTGTGATATTCTCAAAATAAGCTTTGCAGATGGGGAATCATAAACAGCTTCCCAAAGATCAGATCGATTGATGTCTTGGAGTGCAAGCTCCGAATCCAGTGCGCGAGCGATGTCGTCTTGATTCTCAAAGCTATATCCGTCGAACACTTTGTTTGCGTTCCTGAATCCTTCAATAGAAGATTTGTCAAAAGACAATCTCATGGGAAGGGCTTCCTTCAGTCGCTTTTTAAACTCTCCCGGGAATTTGCGCCCCTCGATAGAAAATGGTATGAATAGATGCGGAGGATTTCTCGAATGCTCAACGCAAGTAATGAAACCGCAGTGTATGCACTGCTTGAACTTCTTGTCTGATGTGTCATGTTTCCCTTCACACGAACAAAGTTTCACTGTTCGGCGTGCATACTGCAAAGCGTCTCCTACCGAAATCGGGTGAATCAATGCACTTGGATCAACGATGTTCTCTACGAGATCTCCCTCATTCTCGAACCGCATCTCTTCGCTTGCTTCTGGGATCACCTTTCGTCGATTCAGCATATCGTGGAAGACCATCAACGCTGATATCATCACAACACCAACGACTGTCGAACTCATAGCATTGCCTGCCATTGATTGCATCTCGCTGTCTGTCAAATATGATAAGTCCATGCGATTGACGGGTAACCCCTGCAAAGTGAGGGCTTCTCGGCCGGTAAGTAGGCGACCTTTGGTTGTTGACCAAGGCATGCCAGATGGTGTCAGACACGATATAAGCCCAGTCTTGAGGACATCTGTGGTGCGGAAAACGTTTTGAGAAATATCACAGTGGCGACTAAGATATATATTAGTGCTTAGATACTTTAAAGGTCAGAGAAAATTTACCTCGTATAACGATCATCATAACCTCTGTTCATGCTGCGTAGATGCTGAATTTCGAGATAATCATTGACCCGATTAGTCATACCACTCGTGGGCGGCGCCCAAGAACCTGGAGGGTTGCAGGATCCGTTCTCACCCCAACCTGTTAAAAAGCGTTTATAGCCAAGTTCAAGCTCTCGGCGATATTTTGCGTGGTCGGCTCGACACTTGTCCCATGCGGGAGCCGCCTTCTTCTTCTTCGTAACTTCTTCCATTAACGTCGGCGCCGAACGAACATCATCTTTGACTTCTAGCAGCATTTCATCTGCTGCAACAGTTGCCGGGATCTGGCTTCCTGTAACTAGATCTGCCCACGTCTGAATCAGCTCGGTTAGCTCCTCGGTTGAGTTGAATTCCTCTCGCCGGACGCAAATCATGTACCCCCGGTTCCGCGTCTGTGGAAGTAGATACTCGCGACTATCTAGGACTACATGCTTCGACTGATAGCCTGCCAGGTCCATGTAATAGTCTATTCCACGATGAACACGTCTTTGCTGGGTTCTCTCCGCGAGTAAGGTTTCATATTCCTCCTCCGTTGGTGGCCGGCTTTGTTTATCCTTAAAGCTTTCGGTGAGATTGAATCGAACCCTTTTGTTCTGCAATATTTCCTGGTCATTCCAAGGAGTATTCACAATGTTTTCAAATATTACTATCTTTGGCTTCGCCTTAGTGGCATATGCAACGATAGCGTGAAATGTATCTCCAGATTCACCGAGCTCTTCCAGAGTTTTGGGCTTCGTATTCAGATTCGAAAAATCCACACAACAAAACCCTGCAACAAGCATGTCAATGTTACAAGGGACCTTGGATTTTGCCCCGAAGACGGTGGTACTATATAAGTTAGCTTTTACTACAACCACAGCCCATATGTCAAAGCTTACGCTTTCGGAACTTCGGAATCGTCGGTCTCCGAAAAATCCAAAAACTCCACAATGTCTCTGAAGATTGGCACCTTAGGCCAATTTCTATGAATATATGCTTGCTTGAAAGGATCAATTTCGGCGCTCATGAGATGCTCGTGATGAAAAGAGAAGCCCTCCAAACGTTGAAACGCTAATGCGTATTAGTTATACCCTAAACCCAGGAGCGCTTGAAAAGGTCTCACCGTCTTGAAGTAACTCTAGAGCTAGAATTGGACATTCAGTACCTGAACATAGAGTTCCAATATTGATTAATCCATCCTGGAAGCCCTTCTTAAAAGAGGCAAAAATCGGTAGCTTGGACAGTTTCAAGACGAACGTGTCGAACATAGCTTCGATTGTTGGCACTGGTGGGCCATTGCGCTCAATGCCATCACTGTAAACATATGTATCTGTATAACGAGCGACTGGTTTACCCTTGACTTCAAGAGCCTTTTCGGGGAGCTGGGCCTGTCGCTGCTCGGCCTCATCGAGTCTAAGCTTCTGATAACGGTCCACAGTAGGGTCTTGCATCAGTACAGTTAGAGTCTGACCTAGGTCATTGACCGTATGTTTTTGCGCTGTCCATCGTAAGCACTTGATCGCTACTGAGACGTTATGGTGGTGTGTCCTTACCCTTCTGAGGTTGCTTTTTTGCAACCGATTTCTGCGAGACTGACTTACGCCCTCCAGCTGGCATTGTTAGCTATGTTGATCTAATTAATATCTAGAGCAGAGTGGCAAACCGAGCTTCGGTTTCTTTGATCGCAACTTCTGTGCCATTTCTTCGATTTCTGTGTCTCTGAATTTGACAGCTTCAACAGCTCCGTGTTCATGATCATGGAGATCCTCCTCATTTTCGGGACCGTTACAGAAGTTGACATCTGACTCGTTGTCTTGATCACCAGTTCGGTACTCGGGCTGACTGTTGCGCGTCGCACGCTTGGGACGCCCAACATTGCCTTTATCCATCACTGCAATAAGGTATGATTAGCGCTGTGAATCAAGGACCACAGACGACTGCAAATGAGCACGGTGCAAAGTTGAATGAACTTGTCAGCAGTTAAACGCTGCTAAAGTGGATCTGGTGAGGGGCCTTGGTGGAGAAGAAAGGGAGAGGGAGAAGAAATTATAACGACGCACTTGGCTCTGTAGATTCTTCTACCCCTTTTCAAGGCCCTTCGCACAATCGAAAACGAAGGATTCTGTCGGATATGCAGGTTGATGGTATATTTGCAAAAAAGGAGAGGAGCTCAAGCAGTGCTATACCACTTGATTGTTTCCGTGAAGTTCGGGTACAGGCTGGAAATGTTGGAGGTGACCAGGCTAGCGCGAGGCGTGAATAATGACTTCCAAAAGCTGAAGGAACGGAAATTGTTAGTCCCGCTGATGAAACAGAAGCGAATGCACCACCTTTGAACGGCGTGACTCCTCAAGGAGAAAGCCCAAGCGAAACTTCTTTCATGAAATTGATAGACCAAAGACACGAATCAGATATAATGAAAGGGCAGACTGTAATAATATATCCACTGGATATATCATAGCTAATACCTGAACAGTGGTTAGAGAGGCGAACCAGCATCCAAGAACGAAAAAGAGAAAGAAAAAGCTTGCACTTTGATAATGTATTTCGACGTTTTATTCGCTATATCGATATCTTTGTGGGTTGTCTTCGAGGTTCTATACTGGCCTTGTCGACTATTGCTGGTAGTTATTGATGATATGGAGCTTGAGGCTTTGCTCAACGCCTCTGTTACTCCCGTTCAGTTAGGCATTCCCACTATTTGGTTTCGAAGATTTTCTTTCAATAAATTCTCTTCTGATACAATCAGATCTTCGAAGCTTCTAGGAGACAATCTGCGACCCGAGCCTTGTATATCAAAACCATATTGGGCAGTCCTCATCGTGAGAGTCTCATCTTGACAATTACCATTGCTAGTACCAAGATGGACAGGAACGAGACTACCTATAGCACTAGCCAGAGCGCTCGAGGGGTTGCCGAGCACAGGATGTAAGCAATACAGAGAAAAAGTCCACCCTCTGAGTTGACGACCAATGACAGATCTAGGTCGGGAATCTAGACTTGGCTCTATAGAAGATCCAAGTAGGAAATCGAGTCGGAAACCACATCACCATCCGTTGAATCTAATATACTTGAGTCGGTGAATGACATGCGACCCTGTATCTAGAACCCGATAATAGCTCCATAACCGACGGAGTTGGGAGAGGCATGTTTCCATAGGGGCTTTAAAAGCAATCAGTGAGCTCAGCATCCCATCGGGGATATTGCGCAGTGGCTTGCACTAGGAATTGAGAACAGTCCGTTTGACATACCATGGGGGTAAAAGGATTAACCTACTAAGGCTAGTTCAAACTAAAACAACTCTGAAGTTGTTTTAAAAGGGAAACTACGGGGAGCAGCTTCGTCCTAGTTCGAGATATAGCAACCCACCCAGGGCTTCTGGATATATGAGTTGTGGTCGACCGACTAGTGTCGAGGCCTTATGACACGGCACGCCTGAATAAGGGGGCGCTGAGTTGAATAGAAAGTAGGATTGCCCGCTTTCACAACAACTTTGTCAAGCAATAGTTAACAGGTTACTATGAGCTTTGCTTTGAGGTACTGCACAGGGCGAAATAGCTGCTAGACTCTGAAGATGACGAGAAAATAATTATTTGGAAGACGAAGAACATAGACACGCACTACTTTAGCAAGAAACTCTGAGCTGAGCTGCGAGACTCGTTGTTCAATGGCTCAACGGAAAGGAGAAACGGCCTTGCCGAGTCCGCTCTTCACGTTGGAGACGAAGGAAATGGTAGCTATCATGGGAATAGCCAAGGAACACGAAGCTAGTAGCTGCCATTTTTGGAAATCCCGATCGACTCAAAGCCTTTCAACGTGTCAAGGATGGCTATAATGAAGGACTGTGGTAACGCACCTAATATAATATATTTCCTCAAGCTCTAGTTGCGAAGTTTCTTAGACTATGAGTCGAACCCGGACTGCTAAGTTGAAAACTCTATAGGCGAGAAGAAGTCTGAATTATCTGAGGGCCAGTCAATAATCGAAGCATGATGCTCAAATAATAGCTATGAAAGGAGATTTGAGAAGAAATATGGGGTGCTTTGGGGTTGTTTTGGTGTAGCAGGGATGCTTTTCTAGATATGGCCTCCACCAGCGGAGTGCCTGACACTCAGAGTTAGAGGGTAATTGGGTTGATCAATGTTTGCATGTCCTAGGAAAGACCATGATGGATGTAAGAGAGAGCGAGAATAAGTGTCGTAAAGAGAGAATGCTAGGTTCTGGGCAGTCTGAGGGATTCTTGACTTTTATTCCAAGTGGAATTTGAGGGTTGTGCTTCCCGGTCGCGTGAATCTTGGCCTTAGTTGCTTGGACGCACTCAACATGCAACGCCAAAACTCTGGGAAAAGTGAAATGCCTCATGTTAGCAGCTCTGAATGGGAGTCAAAAGAGGAAGAGGGGCATGTTTGGACTGACCTAGTCCCAGTTGCAATAGCAGACTCCAAAGAACTCTGTCTATCAAGCATCATACCCATGGCAAAGGAGTAAAGCCCAACTTCTTTTGCATAACGAGGTACAAGAAAGAGAAAAAAGGTAAGGGCATGCCTTTGATAGAGCTAGCTACCATTTTGTCTGTGGGTGCTTGGTTATAGAGGATGTTAACACGCTTCCTTGATTGAGGACTGAAGTTGGTGAAGTTGGTGAGGTTGATAAAGATCGGGTCAGGTTAGGTTGAGGAACTGCCCGCATCGGAAAATAAGGTACCGCTATTATAGTGGGGTGGGTCCGACTAGCGCCATTCGGTTAAAATACAAAGTAGACTGACCGAGCCGCCTGACTTAACATGACTATGTCTCCTTATCAGAAATACAACCTGGTGAGGTACCGTTCTGTCTAATTGTCAACCAAGGGGAAAAAATGCAGGTAGCAGCCACTTCAAGTCTGGAATCTGTTGATTCTAGAAACCAAGTTGATGACCTATCTGGAACTAACAGTACTGCTTATGCAAATCCTTACGATGCCTTGATCGAGGCCTGTGGGAATGACCCTGTATGCTCCCTCGTCTCTATTCTTCAATTTCTACGGAATCTTTTCCTTGATTGCAGCAAGCATTTGAGCAAAGAGACACTGATATTTAGGAGGCTCAACTTCAAGCAAGATATGCTGCTCATCGCATGACGCGCAATACCCAGCAGAGAGCCAAACTCCTCTCCCCGGAATTCTCAGGGTTAATTCTAGACCCCATCCTTCAGCGGCTAGTAGATCCAACTATCGAACCAGGGTTCAAAGACCCGAGATACTGCCTCGTGTTTTGGGCTCGACCTCCAACTCACATTCGCTCTCTTATTGACAAGATCCAGCAAAGATTGCTGCCTCTTGCCCCAAGTAAGTTTCCAATAACGTATATCATTCCATCCCCCATCATATTACTGTTGAATAAAGAATTTGGCCTTGTCTTTCATATTTAACGCATCAACCTTGTTCCAGAACATACAACTGACATGCCCCAGATATGTGGCCCATGCCCCTGCCTAGGCTCCATCTCACAGCTCTAGAGATCGCTTTTTCCCTAACTGAACCTCAGACGGAGTCTATCATATCTAATTTCGGAGAAGAAACCATAGCCACTATGACAGACTACACTTACACCCACCGACCCCGCCTCGTCAAGCCGATACTCTCCTATGACTGTGCCGCGATGGCTCTCTCCTTCTTACCCGCTGCTGGAGAAGGTCTCTCAGATTGCCAACCAAGTCCTCCAGGGGAAAGAACCAAGGCAGATGATGCCTATACTTATCACCATCTCCGTCGAGATCTCTTCGCTATTGCCAGCAAGGCTGGGATGTCAGTTGATTCTCGTTATGTGGTTCCAAGCTCACACATCACTATTGGTCGTTTTATTTCACAACAGGACCATGACACCCCCGAGAAGATGCAAGCGTGGATAAGGAAGATTGATGAGGTTAATGTTTGGCTGCAACAGGAGTATTGGCCAAAAGATGGAAAGGAGAGGAATAAAGAGGGTGAGTGGATTGTAGGGCAGGATAAGGGATTGGTTTTGAAGAAGGGCACACTGTGGTATGGTGATGGAACTACGGTGAGATTGGGGAGAGGGTTTTGAAGGTAAAATAGAACCATTGAAAGAGTCACGTTACTAGAGATTATAGGACTTTCTAAGAGTTCTGGGAATGATTGATCAGTAGTCAGACCAGCGTAGAATAAACCAGAGGAATATCTGGATCTCTAAGCCAAATATCGACGCGTTAGTAACAATTTTAATATTAAATTGATAGGAAAGTAACTTTAACCCACTTTAACTTACACCAATTGAAAGTAGCATAGATTACAAGTTAACATCTAAGGATCGAAGAGGGGGGGGGGGGCTGAGGAGACGATCAGCAGGTCTAATTCTGTGCCATGCTATAACAGTTTAAATCCGCTTAGGAAATTTCCCTAGCCTTCTAAAAAACAGATTTCCCCCTTGACTGTGAAGACCCCTAAGAGCTAAAGCAAATGGAGAGCATATAAATAGAACATTTTTATATCAGGGAGGAAAGCACAGGCTTCAGATCTTTGCTGAATAGAGAGGCTTCTCTTGACATAGAACAATCAATGTTGAAAATCCATAACACTCTTGAATATTCTGTGTTCTCACATGCTTGACTAGAAATTAGGGTCATGAACGCACCAGCCGATCGAGAAGATCACTCCCGAAGAAGATTGCAGAATCATGGCACAAAGGTTGGTCTTAGTGAATCTTGCTATGCTTATTTCGGCGATGCAGAATCAAGTACCAGGGCCACACTTCCTTCAGCCGTCCTTGCCCTTCCCATATCAACCGGTACATGTATCCACGCAATATCCGCCATCCCATGCCTCATGAAGAAATAAGTCGTTAACGCAGCACATCTAGAACACCAGGGCAGCACCCTTGGTCTTCTTATCACCACTATTCCAAAGTTAGTCGCTGGATGCTTAAATATTCCACATCGCAGCAGAACATACCCAAGTTCGAAATGCTTGCAACGCTTCAACGTTAATTGAGCCTTTGTCTTGCATGCTGTGCACTCCAGTCTCAACACAATCTTCTTCGTAGTCTTAGCCTTCCTGTGAAAGACAGGCTTCGTTTGGCCACCGTAACCGGCTTGTTTTCTGTCATAACGACGCTTTCCTTGCGCGAAGAGCGAAGCCTAGCCAAGTTAGACATTATCCACATCCTTGGGTTATGCCGCTAAGTACCTTTCCAGCCTTGTATTGGGTGACCTTGTGCTGTGTATGCTTCCGGCAGTCTTTGCCCTTGCAGTAGGTGCGTCTGGTCTTTGGGATGTTGACCTGGGAAAATTCGATGTTAGCCTCCGTTCTACCATCATCTTGCCCGCCCCGAAGCATGCCCCCATTCTATCAAATATTCGGTAGACATAGAAGGTCGTGCAGCATCGCTTTGAGAGCTCTTGATCCCAGACAACCCTTCAATATTATGCCATCTTTTATTCTCCTGGTCGCGATTCGCCCTGCCGGTCCACCTCGTCTCGCAGTCTCTCTGCACGCAGATCTCGTTCGGCCCAAGTTCCTAGGAATTGAAATTTCACGTACCATTTTTGCGGTTGCGGCTGTCGAATTGGTCGATGGAAGTTGGTGATGTTGACCTCGTTGATCGAATTTCTTCGGACGTTGATTTCTCGAAGTGTGCGTTCGCTTACTGTAGAAAATGGACTAGAGTGGTCATCACATGATAATGTTGCAGACCGGAGCGGGCTCGGCGGGGCGGAGCGGCGGAAAGGTGGCATTTTGTCCGTCACTTCACTTTCCGCAAACCTTTTTTCAGGCTTAAATCTTTACTACTAGCGTCAAGGTATTCCATAGGTTAGAATAAAGTCGAAATAAAGGAAAATCTTTAGGCTAGTACAACCGTTCCTATTCTATGATAAAGGTTATATCAAATTCACGACTGTTCAATTCTATACCGGTACCTTCCGGGCTACTACTGCGACTAACTTTGAAAGAGCTAATCTCATAAGTAAATGGGTACATAATAGTTGAAGCCGGAAGGTCGACTAGGGTCCCCTTATGTGGATGGAAGATTTTGTTACAGTCGAACTTGAGCATCCGTTACGCTCGATCGACAAGTACCCGAAGCCTTTGGCATTGATGATCCGTATCATCTGCAAAGTAGACAATTGCACGGAGTTCTATGTGGAGGTAAAGCTCCAATAGTAGATAAGAGGTACTGAATCTTCGTTTACCATAAGAATATCATCAAGCCTTCTCCGTAAGAACGATATAGGTGGCTTGTCATCGTTCTGCAGACAGCGAGGGTAGACTCAAAAGGCTCCAGGTTGCTTCCGTAGATACGGACCGTGGAAACCCCATGTGGGGTACTCAGGCTCAATATGCAATATCATGGTCTGTGCAGATCTGATTGTGAAACAACGGTAACAAGGTCTCTATGGTGATCAGGATACAGATTTTTAGTCCATACATTCCCAAGCGCTGAGGATCAGTTTGAAGATGGTGGTAAGGGCGTATTTTTTTTTGGATGATTGGCTGGTTCTGCTTGGCCGTCAACTTCAAGCCACTCCGCCTAGTCCCCGCCATCATTTTGATTCCAAATTCTTCTCGCCAACCTTCTTGAGTGGTAGTGATCGAATGTTGTGATATTTCTCACAGTTGGCTACAGTGCTGTCTATGAAATAGCAATTGGTTTTCCTAGCCTGCTTTGTTTCTCCTCTTAACTCTGTAACACATCAATTGAGCGTACGCCTGTTGCCACGATGGCGCCGACGCTGACGGCGATTGTCGTTGCAGCTATTATTTCTTATTGGATATATTCAAACGTCACTGCTTTATTTAAAAATATTGCTTGTGCGAAACGGTCTGGTCTTCCATATGCAATTACCCGTAAGTAGCTTCCAGAGCATCTATTCACATCGACGTGAGATTGACGTTGGTATAGCAATTTATATCTACAATCCACTGTGGCTAGTAACCCACAAGTTATGGCTACCAGTACTTGAAAGGTTGCCCTCGACATGGACAGAAAACTGGCTTCCGTACGTTTCGTGCTTCAAATATAAAGGGTAGTACTCACCTTCACCTATAGTTACCTAGCACCTGATTGGGTGTGGGACCTGCGCTTTGCGCCTTTTGAAAATAAAGGAGACGTCTTCCTTACCGTATCTCCTGGAAACATTAATATCTGGTTAGCAAATGCCGAAGCTATTAGCCAGGTGTCTGCCCGGCGGGAAGCTTTCCCCAAACCGCTTGAACCGTACCGCATCCTCGAAATCTTTGGCAGAAACATTATCACAACAGAAGGAAACGAGTGGAAGCAACATCGAAAGATTACGTCTCCTGGATTTAGCGAAAAGAATAATGTGTTGGTGTTTCGAGAGTCTTGCAGGCAAGCTCAAGGAATGCTTCGCAAATGGACCAAAGCTAGAAGTACTACCTTGAAAGAAGTTCCAATGGATACTATGCGTTTGACATTACACATAATCAGTAGAATTGGGTTTGGAGTCCGTCTCTTATGGCCTGAAGAAACCCCGAGTGAAAAGGAGAGTGCGCAAGATGGGGTATATAGTAGTCATGAACCGCCGCCAGGACACTCTATGAGCTTCGAACACGCTCTCAATACCTTATTAGAAAATTTGTTGTGGGTCTTATTAACACCAAAATGGATATTAAGTGAGTCCTTACCATTTTGAAAACTAAACCCTACTGATCTCCAAAAATAAGAGCGTATTCCACTGAATGGTGCCCGGAACGCCTACGAGTCATTCCTCAATTGGACTCAGTATATGAACGAACTATTCATTTTGAAAGTAGAAGAAGCTCGAGATGGGAACAAAGTGGGAGGGCTAGACATCATGGGTTCATTGGTACGAAGTTCATATGGAGACTCTGCTACTATGAAATCCCTCCCCGAGCAAGCTGGGAAGGAAAAGCCTTCTAATCCCATTCTTTCGGATTCAGACATATTGGGAAATGTGTTTGTGATGATTGTCGCAGGTCATGAAACTACCGCTAACTCCATACATTTCTCTTTAATGGAGCTGGCCATCAATCTAAGAGTGCAGCGACTGGTACAAAGAGAAGTTCATTCGCTACTTGGGGACACGCCACCGGAAACTTGGGATTACGAGGTGAATATCAATGCACTTCTTGGTGGGATGATCGGGGCTGTTCTCAATGAACAACTTCGTCTCATGCCCCCAATCATCGCAATCCCAAAAACAGTCACGAAGTCAGGAGATCAAGACATAACTCTCGAGGGCAAGAAAGTCACACTTCCCGCCGGAGCATTTATTGCGCTATGCACGATTGGAGTCCACAGAAATCCGAAATACTGGCCTACTCAACCTTCCAAAATCACCGGCGAGGCCAACGATCTCAATGACTTTAGACCAGAAAGGTGGCTCACAAAAGTTGCAGTTGGAGAAACGCAGCAAGTCGATTCTGCTACAGAGTGTGACGATGAGGACTTCGGCGGTTATACCGGCCAAGACAGCTCTGCTAAACTCTTCCGCCCCGTCAGAGGTTCATATTTACCCTTTTCTGAGGGAGCGAGATCATGCTTAGGACGAAGATTGGCCCAGGTCAAGATCATGGCTGTACTAGCGGTGATCTTCCAAAATCACTCCATCGAACTGGCAGTTGACGAATGGGCCACGGATGCTGAAATCGAGAAGATGGACAACGAAGAGCGGAAGGAGTTGTACAGAAAGGCCCAAGACAAGGCGAGAAAAACCTTAAGAAGTGCGACTAGTCTCATAACATTGAAGTTGCATGAAGGTCCCGGATTTATCCCTGTCAGGGTAGTTAGGAAGGGAGAGGAGAGATTTGTTAATATTGCAGACTAGAAGGATACTTGATTGATGAGATGGCAACATTAAATTGGTGTGTTTATATATAATTAGCTCATATTTGGTTGAGTTCATCCTTTCTGCGATCTAAGTACTGCGCTGCCGACCTCAACAAAGTACGTACGTTACTAAGTGCTGGAGACTAGCTTCAGTGTACGTAATTGTTTCTTTGAAAGTAAACAACTTTGCAATACAACATCAACGAGAGCAATATTATTTCTCACGACAAGCATCGCCTAGACCAATAGAAGTTGGCTCAAGTTGCCACATTCCAAGAGACCACCCATTCGCTGGCATAGTGGATAAGCATCATCACGTGGCGAGTAAAGCGCTTTCGATTGTTTACCTATCCCTCCACACTTGGGACAACAAACACGACCATACACCTCTTTATCGTATATTCCTCACATTTGTCAATTCTGCTCAAACCACGTCCAATACGGTCGCGTAAGTTCGCATTGCATAGTTTAATCTCTCAAAATGGCGTACACGTCGAGCTGGCTACAAAAAATGCGAAAGGCGGAGCTCGTCGAACTATGTGATGTCGTAGGATTTTCGGAGTAAGTGATCTCTGCGCGACCTGAAGTACTTTTTGTGATGGACTGACAATGTGTAGATATGATGGCTTGAGGAAGAATGAAATCGAAGTTGCCCTCGATGACTATCTTACTGAAAACGCTGCCCGATTTGCTGGCGACACGCGCCTGGCACCATTTTACAAACGACGAGGTGATAACTCACCCATTAAGAAGGAAGCACCCTCGATGACAACGGATATTATCAAATCGGTCAAACGCAGAGTAACAAGGGCAGCGGAAGACTTCACCGCGACGTAAGTAGATGCGTGCCGCGAACCGCGCGATCAAACAAAGAAACGCAATTGACATTGTCTCAGCGACGAATCCGAAATTGAGCCTGCGACAACTAGGTCGCGGTCTGCTGCGTTGGCCCGAACGCCTCGACATTCGGCACTCTCGAACTTATCCTTCGCCTCAAATGTGCCCTTGCCTCCATCCCCGTCAGTGGTAGCCAATGCTATCGACCGCAAGACTCAAGTGATTCGCACTTCTGTAGCGCGTGCATACGAGGAGTCGGGAATCATTGAAACCGCACAAGCTACTCGAGAAACGCTGTCAACTGTCCACGCTGTTCAAGTGTTCGTGCTTGCTTTTGAGCTCTATAACTTGCGCAAGGAGGTTCTGGGAGACAAGTACTTCTTTACGATTCCGGCGAATTCCTATATCAAGAGCAGCGCACACGAAGTCAAACTCCCAGATTTGTTCTTACTTTTCACAACCTCGTTCTGGGGCCCTGTCTCGTTGTGGAGTGCTACTAGTCTATTCATTCCACTTGTGGCCTCTTACTTCTTCAACTTGACAGCGAAGCCTTCACGATCGCGAAGTGGGACCCCTCACTTCACCTACAATTTCGACCCATTAACTTTCAATATTGTTAAGGCCCTCATTACTTTTGTCATCTATGGGCAAGATCTTACTTTCGGTGGTTGGGTAGACCTAGAGTATGTAGCCAGAATCAACTCTGCTATTTATGGTGGATATCAAGGCGTGCTTGTTGGGACAGCTATCGGCGCCTTAGTAACTCTGTATGATGCCGCGTTGAAGAAGTAACCTTAACTCAACATTTACGGATGGGAAATATCGCATTTCGGGTTTGCGGATGGATGGGCATGGAAAAGGAATTTTGGACATGGTTGGAAAGAAATGACTTGCAATGGCCACAAGTGCTATTGGTCACGATGAGGATGCGGGAAGAGGATTTCATTCACATCATTCCCTTTTCTCTCGCGATCGTTCTTACGCGCTGGCACGTGGTCTCTAGGGAGGTCATGGAAAGGCGTTGAGGCGTATCGATTGGGATACTTAGTTTTTGGTTTGACCTTTTATGGGAATTCTGTTTGGGTTATTTTTGATGTGTACATGATTTGGCGGAATGGGTTGTTGGGATGGGGTTTTAATTATGTTTATGAGGTTTTGGAAATGAAATCACGCTATGCTTACAAAATTAATTGAAATTGCTTTAACTAGTCTTTTGTGATCTAGCTGTTATTGTGCTAAATTGTTGCCCCTTGCCGATTCGTATAGAAGTATAGAAGGCAGGGCTGACAGTTACAAGGTCTGTCTAGTAGTTGCCTCGCAAAGTTCTTCTAGCTCTCGACTTAAGTCATAACCTCTTTTAATATACACAAAAAGCATGAAATTCTCTCTCAAATGTCCCGCCAGACTCCTTTGGACCTTCTTTTCTCTATAGTATAATCTGCTCGACCTGGAATAATCGTGCACCTAAATAGGCGTACGATTATAGTTAAGAGTACAAAGGGCCGAATTTGAACTACCCTTTTACAAAGGGAGATGGTTTATGAGTTACTATCAAGTATCTAGAAATCTTAAAGCACAGCCTAACGAGAGCAATACTGACGGTGATAAATATTTCACTTCTAACTAGGTATTCTCACTCTAATCTTTAAGTCAATACTGCGAGTTTCTCCTTTATGCGTTGAGTGAAGAATGCGATATTATTAAGACGAGGAGTAGTTATGAGTGTATACATATGCTCATGGTGTATGAAGTAAGTGATATTGAGTTTGCTAGGCTGACGTTCGCGGCGATAAGCATAACATCAGAGAGTTACATAGCCCTCATCCAGTTGGTCGATTGCCTTGATAACCTCATCTGAAGGAGTAAAGATAAAGGATGCTGAGTAGGAGTAACTACAACATAAGCTCAACTTTAATTTAGAACGAAAAGACTCTTGGGGATGGTTTCTTTTTCTTTTGCAAAAAAATACAAGTTTTCATCCGTCTGAGAACGACCCTTGCCTAAGCTCTTGAGGTTGATAGGCAAAAGATATAGGACAATGCTCTATGATTGAGCTGTGGTCATGTTATAGATACTGAACTCATTTTGTTAAGTAGCACTATGATCGATTACGATGGATGGGTTGCAATTTCCACCTAGAAGGCATTGTAATCACCTTTTGTTTGTTTTTGAAGCCGACCTCCATTATGATACATATCGTCATATTATGTCTTGTGCATCTTGGCTCAGGAATGCTTAGCAAGCCACTTTCTAAACCCTTTACGAAAATGGGGGAAGCCAGAATGGATAACCGCCATTCTTGAACCTGAAGACACTGAGCAAGAAGCTATACATCAGAAAGATGACCCCACTCCATACAATAACAGCAACCTGCTGCGTTTTGGGATCTGCTATGCGTGGTACTTTGAGCGCCAGTGAAATAGTAGCAAAAGAAAGGAGGCCATCTGTACCGATTAAGTTAGTAAGTAAAACACAATACTAAGTACGGAAGAAGGTCTTACACATAGCCGCCACAATTTGGGTCTCCAAGCCAAACTGGTTCGAGAATCCTCCAGCAAAGTAGCTAATACCCCCTCGTCCGTCACCGGAAACGTAAGGAACTTTTCGGATATGATTGAACATGTGCCCGCTGGTGAAGAGGAGAATAGCAATTAAGCTTATGGCTGCCCAGACGTTACGATTTTGGAGGACAGGAAGGATATATGGCCAAGCCACGCTTAAGAACGTTACAGTCCCCAGTATCGTCGTAGTGACTGCAATTATACGGATCCAGTTAATAGGCCGTTGAACTTGTGGATGAGGTCGGTCTGTGAGATGTCGTGCAAGCCAAGTATGGACTTGCTCTGCAGTTTGAGGCCTGATTAAATGTTATTATGATGCCCAAGGTCACTAAAGCTTGCAAGGCAAGCCTACCCATTTGTAAAGTCATATCTGAGAGGATTGCTATCAGTAACGGCATGTGGACCAATGGTTGGTCGGAATAAGAGAAGAACCGGAGCAGTTTGAAGACCAAGCTATCATACAATTAGACATAGTCCATTGAAACGGGATGATGGAAACACACGGATTGAAAAGTTCCCTTCCCATCATCAAAGTCTAAGGTCCCATAGATCAAATGTGATTCTCCCTTCTTGTCCCCCTTAGTCCAACTTTTAGACAATAGATCCCACTCTGGTTGGAATTCCCGGCATAGTTGGCACCCAAATCTCGATTGCAGAGCTGTCAACAGCACGGCAACGGAATAGTCTCTTGGGCCAGCGGTCAATTGCCCATATAGACTATCATCGAGCTTCAGAGGGGTAGAAGAGAGAGCTTTCGAGTGGTATTTTTGGAATTTATCTGCGGCAGGTTTATTTGCGGCGAGAGCAATGGCCGGCAATAAAGAGAGGACCAAGCCCTTGAGAAAATGCATATTGATGGACGGAAGCAATAAGACTTCTGCGGGCTTCCAACAAAGTGGCGAGAAGCTCGAAATATAGTTGTGAAGCTAACTAGAGGCAGAACAGAGGAGGGTTACGAAGCTCAACCTGTCCTCAGCACGGCTTCGGGCTGCATCGCGCTAAGCTGCGTTTGGGTTGATGCACACTAAGCCAATTACGGATGTTTGTTTACATGGGCAAAGTCGCGATCTTCTCTTCGCCAACTTACAGTATTCAATTTGCGATATTTGATACACAGCTTCATGATTTATGCCTGCTCGTTTTGATTTAGCTCCAATGGATTCGTCCATATCTTACATCGACAACGAGAATATTGAGCAATTCTCGAAGTCACAGCGCCTGGAAATGGTATACCAGGAGTCTCTCCGCCAGACTGAATCAATAATTAAGGATGAGGGTGCACGAAGACTACGCCTGCAGGTTCTTATGCTGGAAAATGAGAATGACGATCTGACCGAACAGCTTGCATTGGGGGATGACCGGATCGACATTTTAGAGCAGCAATCAGACGACCTACGAATACAATTGGAAGGCGCGCAAGAGGATGTCCGTCGACAAGAGAGTGAATTGAAGTCCCAGTCGCGAGAACTGAGTAATCTACGAGTAAGCTATCTCAACCCAAATTGTTTGTTATTTCCTAAAAAAAATTAGGCAGAGCTAAGCTCCATGAATTCGGTTACGACAGATTCGACAAAGGTTTTGACAGAAAAATTAGCACTCACTCGCGAATTATCTACCTTGAAACCTGAACTCGAGTATTTACGATCTCAGGTTTCCCAAAATCAGAATATTTTGGCTGAAAAGCTCGCATTGCAACGCCAAGTTAGCACTTTAGAGGTAGAACTCGAGACTGAAAAACGAGCCTCTAAACGTGCAGCGACAATGAAGAACCAAAACAAAGACCGGGAGACAGAACTTCAGAGCCAGATTGAAGAGTTACGCAAGGAATTGGCGAAGCAAAAGAGAGAGTCGGAGAAGGCTCGTAAGGAAGCTGAGAAGGAATTCCAATCTCAATTGGGAGAGTTTATACGGGAGCAACAGGAAGCAGAGGAGAATCGTATAGAGTTGCAGACCCAGTTGGAGAATCTACGGAAAGAGTCGGCTCGAGCAAAACGGGACTCGGATAAAGCCCGTGAGGAGGCCGATAAAGAGTTTCAATCTCAGCTGGGCAAGTTGGTGCGGGAACAACGGGAGACCGAGGAGAGTCGTAGGGATCTAGAGAGCCGACTCGAAGAGCTACAGGGAGACCTGGGAGTAAAAAATCTAGAAGTGGATAAGAGTCGGAAGGAGATCGAAAGAGACTCCCAAAGCAAGTTGGACGATGTACAAAGGGATTTAGCACGAGAGAAGCGCGAGGTAGAAAAGGTCCGCAAAGAGGCAGAGAAGGAGATGAAAGCGGCTGAGAATAGGCAAACGATCCTCGAGAGCAAAGTCGATCAATTACGGGAGAAGTGCAAGTCATTTAAGGAGCAGTACAAGGAATCCCAAGCTGAGCTTGCCAAAACTCGAGTAGCAGCCGCAAAAGCTACCTCCATAGCAAAGGTAGAAAGGCCAACCAAGAACCCTCGCAAGAGGGGCGCAACGGAGATGAGCACTGATGACATTATTTGTACACCAGATGGTGCTGCCGTTCGAGGAAAGAGGCCAATCGCAAAACGAGGCAGAATGGATCCAACTCTAGTTGGTGAAAAGTCCATGTTCTCAATTACGCCGTTTCTCAATCATACAATAACTATAGCCACAGACACTCCAAAAAACAACCCACAGTCTGATGATGAAGAGGACGAATTGTCAGCTGAAAAACGAAAACCGAAAAATATGATTGACGACATGACAATGACCATAGAGGTGCCAGCTGATGCTTCAACATCTATGATTGCTTCTAAGTCCAAAGGCAGAAAGCGGGCCGCAGAAAAGGCTGTCGGGGTTGACAAAGCTGTGCTTAGCGAAGTCAAAGCCAGTACTAGAAATAGGAAACCTCCTGCGAAGAAATCCAAACGATTGGGTAATTTGGAAAAGGTGATGGAGGAGGACGATGAGAACGAAGAAGAGGGTATTGCAACCGTTATACCAGAGATTATTTCAGGAAAGACTTCTGCCCTATCAACTTCTAGCAAAGCAGTAAAGCCAGCCAAAAAAATTGCTTTGGAAGAAGTTGAACCTACCAAGAAGAAACGCAAGTTACTCGGTACAGGAAAGACACTTTTTGATGACGACGATGGTGAGGTTACGAAACGACCTGCAAAAAGTACCATACACCCTGTTAGACTTCTGGGGAGAGGTGGCCTGGCTGGCCCGAAGGGTGGTTTGACGGGAGGAATTGGTACTACTAGTGGGTTTGCGGACTTTTCACCTCTGAAGAAGGACCGGCGGGGCGTTGGAGCAAGCTTTCTGGGATAGGGTCTTCGGGAGGTTGCGCATGTAAGGCTATTGTTGGATTTCATGGCAGGATTTGGGGGCTTTGGGGGAGTTGGTTGGGTGGTTTGGGTCTTGTTTAGTACTAGGGTCAATGAGCAACGATGGAGGAACTGAGGAATGAAATGCGATAATGACTACACTGCGGTGCTATTTATCTAGTTTAGAAATTTTTACTCCTGCATTTGTAGTATTGCTAATCTTCCCGTGGCCTTTATGAACAGGCTCAAACATTTTACCATATTATTATTAGTAGGGACCGAACTTGGATAGTTAATACCAAGTCGTTCATCTTGGCATTTTCCTCTCACAACGCCTTCTTTACCGTTCCCAAGTATTTCCTCTTTCATTAGTCGAGTTAGCAAGAACTTCGTCACATCTCCTCCTTAACAAATGGGCATAGGGCGAAGAGCTTGCGCACAGACCACCAAAAAGTGGTCAAGTCCATCAAAACTCTCCTAGAGTACGCAAACACAGCTTCCCATCTACATAAAACTAGGGCTATATGCTTTCGCGTCACGCCTCGCGGGCATTGAGCAGATGCAGTGCCATTAGGTCCTGCCTCCCCCTCCAATGGCACAATATCAACTCATCTGCTGCTCCTAATTCTCTTTCCTCATTCTCATCTTCTTCATTTAACACAACCATAAGCAAACGCCACTCGTCCTCTTCTTCAACTAGATGGAAAACTAGACAAGGCCGGGATTCCTTTGCTCGAGAAGCAAGAGTCCAAGGACTAAAGAGCAGAGCTGCGTTTAAATTATTGGAAGTGCGTGGAGAATTACACTAGATCAGAGAGGGGAGGGGGGATATGGGCTGATAGGAAGAACGTGTAGATTGATTCCAAATATAAGATTTTCAAGAAGGGTCAGACGGTTGTGGATCTTGTATGCCTTCTTCCCCTCCTTCCTATTTATACAGAAAACTAACCCTGCAAAGGGCTATGCACCGGGGAGTTGGTCACAGGTATATCTTCTCGCCGCTTGGAACTTCGGGGATTTCTCTTTCGGCAATAGAAAGGTAAAAGTTATAGACTGATGATGGACGTAGGTCGCAGTCGAACGCACCAAGCCAGGAAGCCGCATAGTCGGGATTGACATCATCCCCGCCCAACCTCCAAAGGGCGTCTCTACAATCCAAGGCAACTTCCTCTCCCTCGAAGTCCAGGCTGAGGTCAAGCGTTTCCTCTCCGACCCTGACCGCGGTCGCCCAAATATACAGCTCTTCTCCGCCGATTCCACTACGGATGCTATCGAAACACTCCCCGAACAAAGCTACATTGACCAAGAACGATTTAGTGACGAGCCAGTTGGGGGGAAAGGCAAGAAGAAAGGGAGGAGAGGAGATCGCGAGGATGAAGGAAAGACAGTTGATGTGGTGTTGAGTGATATGTCCGCTCCCTGGGATCAAACCACCGGTTTCTGGAAGAGGAGTCTAAGTGACCCGTATTACAGGATGATGAATACGAGCGGTATCTCCTTCAAAGACCATAACGATAGCATGGTGCATTTACTCCTTCGTCCTGCGATGCTGGAATCTAAACTATGAGTGGAGCTAATGCATACAGAACCTGTGCCACGCAGCACTAAGCTTCGCCCGGGATACAGTGAAGATAGGAGGGCATTTCGTATGCAAGTATTACCAAGGGGATATGGAAAAGGAGTTTGAAGACATGTTGAAGACGATGTTCAAAATCGTCCACAGGGAGAAACCTAAGTCTTCAAGGAGTGTGAGTTACTGTTTCTCTCGGAAGTTTCTGTTTTCAGCTGATGAATATTGCTAGGAATCCAAGGAAGCATACTTCGTTGCGTTGAGGAGGAAGAAGGATCCAGTTCTAGAACACGAGGAATCTGTAGATGTTGTAGAAAAACCACCTGTAGACAAGATACCATGAGCGAAAATGCGTTATCAAACATGCTTAAATTATAGGTGATATTTGACGATATATTTGACCATTGGTTCACTGTATCTCTGGAAAGCCAAGGAAGCTCATAGGTAAGTTTGGATTGTTCTAAGGAATGAACTAGTTGTGACACATCTTGCTTCTCTCCCAACACAAGGAGGGCTTATCTATAGTTACGGCACTCGGCCAGGCTTTGAAGAGCATACGTACGTCTACTATGTTTACCAAAGCTAACCAAGTTTTAGCGAAGAATATAATTTCTCAGCAAACCATGTGCCCACGTATATGCCCACCGCTTAACTGAATATAGTGCTGTTCTAAATATCAATTGGGGGTTGGATATTTAGGACCCGTTTATTAGAGAGGTTGTACGAAGCTAAATACTTGATATTTTGTCTCATGTATACCTAAAGGAAAGTTCGTTGGGCATAGTATGTATAATGAAACATTTAACGATGGCCATTTCACGCGAATTATAGTCAACAGAATATTATCCTTGTGTTCATTGACTTTCCATTTTGTTCATGCCCAGTTAAGTAGCAATCTAACGCCTTGCCATGCACGACAAATTCCCAAGGATCTCGAAATATTTGAGAAACCCCCCAAATATCCCACCAAAGCCTAAGACCTGTACCATTCTCAACAATGATGTCAAATCTAGACCTTGAAACCTCTGGACGCCCGACGTCCACGTGCCTTCTCGAATTTACGACCCTTAGACTCGACATATGGTTTCTGCAGCATCGAGTCAGCAGAATGTCTCCAGCAAACTCTGCATTACTCACCTTGTGCTTGTGGGGACCGAAGCCGAAATGCTTGACAGCCTCACGAGAGTTCTTGGGACCTCTCAGGAGAAGAGTGTTGGATCCAGTTGGAGCTCGGAGAGCCAATTGGTCCAGAGTGAGAGCTTCACCTCCGGCTGCAACGATGCGAGCGCGGGCAGTGGCAGTGAAACGGAGGGCCGCAACACTAAGCTTGGGAACGGTCAAGAGGCGGTTGTCATCAGTGACGGTACCGATGACGACAACAGTCTTGTTGTTGGACTTCTCAGATGTGTTCGCAACAATTCTCGAGATCGAGACGGGGGGTCTGTTGATGCGGGACATGAAAAGGCGGCGGAGGACGACCTTGTTGAAGGAAGACTCGGTTCGGCCTATTACACATATTAGCATACACAGATTTGGCGCGATTCAGATGTGCTTACGGGACAAGAAGCGGTAGAGCTTCACGAGCAACTTAAGGTACACATTGTCGCTCTTTGGCGCCTTTCGGTGGCTGTTGCGCACATGGTGAGCGTCAAGATCGATACCTAAAATCAAAACCTCATCGTCAGCCTATGATCAAGCATGCTCTTTGCATTTCGGCCTTGCGACACGATTTGCTGCGCAGAGTCAAGAACATTGCGGAACACTCCAGTCTCTCGACCTTGAAGATATTTCCGCAGCAATTCAAGACTTCCACTTGCACACAAAGGCGAGGATGGGCCACGTACCCATTTTGGCGGTTGCTGTCGTTGGTGTTGATTGCTGGAAAAGTCGTGGTCTAAAAAGATTTCGAGATGCCGTTGATTTTCTGAAGGTTTGTGGGAGCGGCTAAGCCGTTTGCGGAATGGTCTGGTTGTTTTAGCGAGAGTTGATGCAGGGGCCACCTCTGCGTCTCGGCGGCAGTAGAAGTAGCTCATGATTGGAACCTTTTCAATCTTTTACAACTTTTTTCTTCGAATTGTACACAAGAAAGTCATCTCGTTATATCTCCAGTGCAGGTTTCTCATCCACGTCCATCCGTGGCCTATGGGGCATGACATTATTGGCAAAAGATTCGCATTTTTTGAGGAAACAAAGTCTCGCTATCTACCGCGACTAATCAACCCTTCTTGGAAGCACATCACAATCTACTACCTATAGATGAGTTTCCTCATGTGTTTCTCTCGTTGTTGTCTTCTTTCAAAACTTCAAGATCCAACGCATATACAGCTCGCTAACTAGAATGAGTTTAACTCGACGTTAGCCTTCCTGCGCCGCACATGGTGCTAGGCCTTTCGGCATTTCCCCGACTGACTTGGCTCGGTCTAAGTTAGATTTGCGAGGAAAGGTTATGCGGTACTCATACTACCCGTAGCCTTGGGTCGCTCAGTAGTATACCCACCCTTCTTGCGTTAAGCCGAGCATTCTTCATGCGTACACAAGCCTCGCATGTCACCGGCCCACCGGATGAAGGTTCTTTAGCATTTACCTCCCGTGAACATTATTAACGATCAAAGACTGTGAGAGCCAGTTGCTCCGTACTCGAGTCTCTTCTATCGTCAATTGCGATGGGCTAAAGTCTCTCTAGTGATCGATCCGAGATAGAAAACCGAACGATTTGGCAAGGACAAATCCAGGGTTAGAGCTCGAGGCAAAGCACCAGCAGTCTTTTCTTTCCCATGCTTTTGCCCCATGGAGACACACAAAATCGATAAGCGATATGGAGCAAAGGAGATTGAATCGTCATTCGTTGATTCGCCCACTTAACTCTATTTTCGTTTCGCTCTGCACTAGCAGTTGCAGTACTTGGCCCGAGCGCCTCTAAACCTCGAATTTCACTACAGTATCTCAGTCCCTAGTAAGGGCGTCATCATAAACCAATCCACAAGGCTAGGACCTACAAAGTTACCTGTTCTTTTACATCTCTTATTCCGATTATTCCTAGATCAAAACTCTCTGGCAACATCCTTTGAATGGACCTCAAATTGATTCCTCCAGGGCCTTTACTGTTCGTTCCGTCAATTCCTTCGGTGTAACGGACTAATTAGCTTCCACCTCACGATTGCGACGACAATCCCCTGCGGAAGCTATAAGCAGACGGAATTCCAACTGTGCGTTTGCATCAAAATCTGCCTTACGACTCCCAACATCAAATTCAGCGCGTATGTGTTCTAGTCCTTGATCCGACGTAGTGGTTCGGCCGTCGCAGAGGGGGGCATTGTTTTGGCTCTCTAGGGCCCAGACACGCGTTGAGATATTGTCTCCTGGCTTGGCGACTTGATAATTTGGAGATCAATTCAGAAATGTCTGCTGTGAGTATCCTGCCGCTTTGTGGTGGCCATCCCTGACTTCTTTCGCAGTCCGAGAGAGAGACCCTGAAGCCTAAATATGGACCAAAGTTGCTACAGATACGAGAGGTCTTCTCGCAGCCAGTCTTCGCGGCATTTTGCGCTGGAGGTGTCGCAGGGGCTGTCTCTAGGACTGTCGTGTCTCCACTCGAACGATTGAAGATTCTATTCCAGATACAAAGTGCGGGGCGTGAGGAGTACAAGATGTCTGTGGGAAAAGGGCTCATGAAGATGTGGAAAGACGAGGGCTGGAGAGGCTTTATGAGAGGCAATGGAACAAATTGCATCAGAATCGTGCCCTACTCCGCGGTCCAATTTGGAAGTTATAATTTCTATAAGAAGGTCAGGCCTAGCTCTATTAACATGATCGTTTATATGCAGAGTTCGTGAGGTTCTGTACTCCAACATTTACTAAAACCCTGTAGTTTTTTGAACCCGCCCCTGGGCAAGACCTTGGTTCCGCTAGACGTCTGGTCTGTGGTGGGGCTGCTGGTATCACCTCAGTAGTCTTTACATATCCTCTCGATATCGTTCGTACTCGTCTCTCCATACAATCTGCCTCTTTCGCGGCACTCAGCGAAACACAAAGAACACAGCTTCCAGGAATGTGGGCGACTTTGATAACAATGTACAAAACCGAGGGAGGTTTCCTTGCTCTGTATAGAGGAATAATACCAACGGTGGCTGGAGTTGCACCATACGTAAGCACCCCTACTATGAAGGATTATTTGACTAAAATCGAGCCATAGGTCGGTTTGAACTTTATGACCTATGAGCTTGTCCGGAAGTACTTTACCCCAGAAGGCGACAAGAATCCAAGTGCGGTACGCAAGCTTGCTGCAGGCGCTATATCCGGAGCAGTTGCGCAGACTTTCACATATCCTTTGTAAGTGTTTTTAGTGTAAATGGTATAATCATTGTACTCACACGTTGCAGTGACGTTCTTCGACGCAGATTTCAGATCAACACCATGTCGGGTATAGGCTACCAGTATAAGTCGATATTCGACGCCATCAAGGTCATCATTACCCAAGAAGGTATCAAGGGCATGTACAAAGGAATTGTCCCAAACTTGCTCAAGGTCGCTCCTAGTATGGCAAGCAGCTGGCTTAGCTTTGAAATGACTAGAGACTTTTTGCTCACTCTTAAAGCGGATACACCTGGAGAGCCATGAACCCCTACATTTCATGAATAATGAAAGTCGGCGCATTCGAGGAGCATTGTAGATCACCGTTGTACTTCGTTTTCATCCTTTTCTGTAGCTTGATTTGAAAGGTCATGTCTGCGGGCAGTCAAGCGGAAGCTTGGTATGACGGCTGCATCAACGACCATGGGATTGGATAGTCATTGGGAGCGGGCGCTTGTGGTACAAAGCGCTAGATCTTTCATAGCTTTGCATTCATTCCTTAACTCATGGAAAGAACATAGACGAGGAGGGTGCAGTTGGAACTGCCATCAATACGAGTAAACGAGTAAATAACGGTAGAACTAAAGCAAGCTATACAATATCTGCTAATCTGCTAATCTGGAACGGCAATAATAAACGATAACAGCTATGTCTTAGATCTCAGGGTCCCTGCTTTCCTATTGTTAGACTATTGTGAATATTAGGATTTTGGTCGCATCCTATCAGTTCAGCGAATTTCTTCATACCTTGCTTTGACTATCGCCTAGCTATAATGAATCAGACATACCTCTCTTGGCTTATTATTCATCTTGCACGTCACACGTGGAAGTGAATTGCATACTGCCTTGAATGGGATTTTCATGATGTTCGGTTAGGATTTAGCGTGGCCGTCTTTTGTTTTAGCGCAATATAGCTTCCTCCAACTCCGCAGCCCCATCACCTTCATCATAGCTTCTACATCCCCAACATCCATTGCAGATTGTCAACGTTCCAGAGGGCAAACAACCTTGTTCCTCTAGATTACTTATTATTTGCAAATTGACTCCAATCAACATTCAGCACGATGTCTCGTGGTGGCACCACCCTTTACGTTACTGTAAGTTTTGCCTTGCTACCTCTAGTCTCCCATCTACCTAGCATCTGTCTTTGTCTGCATCTGAGGTATATCGTTATGAAGAGGGAGAGCTAACAGTAATGCTAGGGCTTCGGACCCGGTACACGCGCTCGCGACCTTGCCTACGAATTCGAACGGTATGTCAGCTAAACGTCGATATCTCGATTATCCACCTCGAGTGCGATCAATTCTACCTCCCTCATACCCTCCTCGTCCTTCCTCCTCGAGACTTCGCTGTCACCCTTATACGTCTTCCCCCGCGCTTTATAGATCCTCCTCCCCTATTTCTCGTCGATCGAGCGGTCGCATAACGATTCGAACATTGTCTTCATGTGTATCTTGCGCGAACAGTTCCAAATGTGGTGGATCGGGCTTTTTAGCACCCTCTTCTATCCTTTGCTCTCTTCATCCATCCCGTCCCCCTTGTGGAGACTGATTTCTGACGGGAAATACTACAGCTATGGCCGCCTGGTTCGCTGTGACATTCCGGCGCCACGGACTGCTGCTAGTCGTCTGTGAGTTTTCCACTTTTCTTTTGTTAAGTCAACTCTAATCACGTTGACACTTAAAGTAGGTTCGCCTTTGTTGAGTATGAGAATCGACGTGATGCAGATGACGCCTACCATGAAATGCACAACAAGCGCCTCGGACGTGATGATATCCTGAAGATTGAGGTAAGCCTTTTTGACCCTTTACTTTTGCAGGGACTGATCATGATCAGTGGGCGCGAACCCCTCCTTCTGCCTCCTGGCGATTCGATTCAGGCAGAGATCGTGAGCGTGCTCCAGGCCGTCGTTCTCCTCGTGGTAGCCGTAGATCTCCCTCTCCCCGACGCAGCCGTGGGGACTACTCGCCACGCAAGGATGATCGCCGAGACCGAGATCGTGACCGTGATTATGAGCGACGTGACCGTGGAGATCGCTCTCGTAGCCCTGATGACAGGTAATAAGATGCCCACTTCTACAAATAATATTTTAATTGTCCTAACACAGCCTTTGCAGAGATCATGATATCAAGGAAGATCGTGACCATGATGAGGTTGTCCGCGAGAACGGCACTAATGGCGAAGACCGCAAAGGTGAATTTATACTCCCAACGAGACAAAAGGACTAAACTCGCTGATACCCCATGAGTTCCCATTGAATCTCCCACTCCGGCTCATGATGAACTGGACACGGCGGAGTAGGCATATTGTTTTAGGCATTTTAGGTTACTCGCGGTGGACAAAAGTTGATCACATATGGTGGCCTGCTGATATTTCCTTTTCTTTGCCTGATTTTACACTGTGTTTTTAGATCCTCCCCCTCCCCATTCGACTCGATCCGAACGAGAACGAGCATTCGACCGCAGCATACATCAGATCCTCGAGCGTCTCCTTGTCAGCAATCGACGGTTAATTATAGTCAGATAGTCACCCCCAAAATTGATTAGTTGTTCCGAAACGTCTTCTACGCAAGATTGACAAGTGCTTCTGATGTACATTTTTTGATTCGTCAATTTAGTAGGAATCGAATCGCAACCATCTGCCTCCATTCCCATTTTAAACATGCAAATTAACCAGCTCAGACGGGGTACAATTCTCACCTGACCTTCTCCCTCTTCCAACCCCTTCTTTGCCCTAGGAAAAGAGATCTTTCTCCCTGGCACAAATTCCCTTACTGGTTGCTTTAGAAGATCAAAATACACAAAAGAGCATCTACAAAAGTAAGTTCGGTAAGACTGTAGTCCGACTCAACGTTGGAAAAAACTGCCTCTCCACTCGAGTCCATTGAGAATAAAACTGACACTCACCTGGATTCTTAAAAATCAAGGGAAGCTGGACCTTATTTATCGTTACAAAGGATGATGCTAGCAAGTAGACAGTCGGATCAGCCTTCACGCCAGATAAATTAACTCTCAGTCATTCACAAATAAAAAGAAATACTGGCACCATGCTATTTCCTCAAAGTCATATATTGATTTCCTAGAATCCCCCTTATTTCCATCGACAATTCCTAAACTCGATATATAGGAGGAGAGTCTCTTAGTCTACATACGTAAAACGCCTATGTTTTAGATAATTCCGAATCATGAACTCCAATTATCCAGTATATAAACACTGACACAAAAGAAAACACCTTCCATCCGTCTATGTATTTCCCTATGAACATCTAGGCACGTGTCTATCTTTTAGTCTGGCTCTGTTGGTCAGCATCTGCATTCGCATTCAGCTTGGAGTTCCGATGTCGAGATAAGAGCTGCGACATGATGAAGTGGGAGACGTCTTCGTCGCCCCAGTAGCTGAGATGGGAGGCGATAGTATTCATGGGGTTAAAGTCCAGTACGCTCCTGATTTAGTGTTAGTTTTTTTAACTTCCTTTTATCCGTGTTTGGTGGAGGGGGTTGGATGGTCTTAGTAGCTGCGACTTTTGGGAAGGAAACAAATAAAGAAGGGGTGGAAACGTACTCCTGAATACTATAATCGACCCGGCCATTCCCATTCAAAGCTCTGACCTTGCTCTCCTCTCTCCTTAACTTCTTTCCTCTCTCCTCCACAACACTCCAGTCTTCATTCCCGGTCCCATTCCCCTTCCTCGTTTTCTGAAACCCTGCATATAATGTCTCAATCTCGTCATCAATCAATGTCCCTGCGTTGACACCGCTTCCCTCTCGATCAGCTGCCGCTGTGCTCTCAGCTAGTTGTTTCTTCTTCAAATTGGAGTCTTCCCGCTGGAGGCTAGTAGGTGGAATATTTTCTGAGGTTATCACACCCCCGGCTGAGATATTCGTCCCTGCTCCCAGAGAGACAGATGAAGTACGACTACTAGACGGCATTTCACCCATACGTGCTACATCATCGTTTGTCAATCCGAGTGAGCGGTTGAGCAGACTACTTGCAATTCCAGAACTGAGGGAAGACCAGAGTCCACTAACGGATTGCCCTACTTTGGCGCCGATGCCGGAGACGCTGGCCGAGATGGTCTTCTTGGTGTAAGGAAGGGGTTGGGGCTTCATGGAGGACATGGCGGGGGTGATGAGGGGTTCCAGGCGGTAGGCGATGGGGTCTGAAGGATGGAAAATGTTGTAGAGTTGGGCGACTTTAGGGGAGGAGAGGGTGAGGGGGAGGCCGGTGATGGTAGATATGCTGTCTCCTGAGGGGAAACCAGACGAGGCACCTAGGAAGGGGTCTTGCATGTATTCAGGGTCCATGGGTGATTCGGCTGGGATGGCATCTTCACGAAAGTGTCTTGCTGATATGTTCCTACCCTTGAGCATTTGGAATAGACCTACAAGATATTAGCACAAGGACAAAATTTTATGTATAGATAGGAAACCTACCGACAGGCGAACCCAAACAATAGTAATCCTCGACCTCAAATTCGAACTCTAGGTCGTTTGGCTGCGGCTTGCTAGAGATGCCATGCCGTTTATTCTGAGTTTTTCCAATAGGAAGAGACCCATGTGAACCATATACAGGATGAGGGATTAGAGTCTCTTTCTGTCGGCATAAAATGTCGAACATAATTGCTGATCCTAGGGAGTGCCCAACAAGACTCACTTTACCATTAAAATCCGGGTTGCGTTCCCGAAAGAGGTTGTAAATACGATTTGACTCGGCAAGCACAATACCGCTAATATGCTCTCGGTAAGCACTTTGGTATAAGAGAATATCCAGAGCTATAAATGTCAGACTATGCCATTCAGCTCCCAGCATACAACTCACCTAGATCAGTGATGAGCGACCGCACAAAAGGTATACCCTCAACGGTAATATCCTCAAGGCTAGGGTATTCCTCCTCATCACCAAAGGCATCTCCGAGATCATGCTCTTTCCGACTTTGTCTTACACCCTTCTTTGGGAAGTCCAAGAGATGACGCCAACATACAGGTAAAACCTGAATCCTGCAATTCTTAGGCAGCTTGTCAATTTCGGAATTCAAAGCTTGCAGATCATCTGAACTGGAATAAACACTCTTCAACGTCTGTCTCAGGACATTGACATCATGAACAAAGTTGACTGATTCAGTCCTACGTAGAGAGATTAGCAAACTTGACGAGTTTGAAGATCGCGGGGATGTACCTCATGCCCAATTTCTGCCCAATTCCATGAGTAACAAGAATCAAATGCTCAATCTCTCTTTCCTGGTCCTCGCCGTCACGATCATTATAGTCATTCTGTATTTCCTTTTCGTCCCTCCTTCTCACTGCCTCTGCCTCCATATCTTCGTCTATGGGACCCGAGAAACTCGGCAACTCACTTTGAACATCATCCTCCTGTTTTCTCTTCACGCTAGTGGGCGTGGATCCAGCTGGAGCTGATCTCCTCTTCAACAGCTTCTGTTGTCTCTCATCCAGTTGGAGTTCTGGAGGCACATTGGTAGATTTCATTGCTGCAGTAGTAGGTGTTGAGGGTGGTTTACTTGTGTCACTTCCCGAGTCTCGAGATTTGCCCGATTCGGAATATCCTCTCACGAGCTTGATGCCGCCAAGGTAGCCTCCTCCAGCGAACTTTTGGTAGACTGTACTACTCACTCGTGACATGATACTGTCTGCTGAAAGCCAAGCTACCGTTGAATCTTGATATGTCACTACAGAGTTCATCCAAGTCCCAAACAGACGATAAGTCTGGGGTTGGAAAGGAGTTGGGGTGGGGGAATCCCTCATGCTTTTCTCCGCAGCATCCAGGGCCTGCGCATTGGCCATTTTCAAGTTCTCCATAGAAGATTTAGGAGTAACTTCCTGAGATCCGGCACGACTTCGACTAAATGCCCCAGACAAAGCCAAAGACTTAAGGTCATCTCCTGGCCTCATAGAGCTCGGTCTACTGGACGGTTTCTCCTGGCTTTTGGGATATCGAAATGGCTTGACCTTCAAATACCCCTCCTCCAACTGAGCGGCCAGATTCTCTTCGCAAGGTCGTAACGTAGATCCCTCCTGGTAGAACCAAGTTCCTCTCAAAACTTGGTATATAGGTCCTAGCCAATACACGGGGCTCAATTCACGTTCCTCGATATCAACATCAAAGAGAAAGTCTTCGTGGACTGGAACCCGCACTTTTCCGCCCGCTTGTTCATCCTGACCTGCTTCATGCATACTAGTGTTTGGTTTATTGCCTGCACTCGAAGTGTCTCCCATATACTCTCCCGAGTTCGCTCTGCTCCTCGACGAATCATTATATTCTTCTGAAAGCTTCAAGTATGCTGCCTCTATCCTCCTAGAATCATGATCCGAGAATGGAACAAATTTCTTTGGCGGGGGCGGTGGTTTCGTTTCCTCTTGTTTATTCTTAATCAACTTCGGTTTTCTCTTAGGAATCTAGGATTCTCGATGTCAGTCAATGTCCACAAACAGCCTTCCAAAACAAACTCCTTCTCCAGGTCATCCCCAAATAATTTCAAAATAGAGGAACCACCTACATCAACTGCATAAAACCACTTGGCGCTCAATGCCGGACAATCAGGCGGATATGCTTTGTCGCTCAACCTATGCCATCGCTGGGTAACATGATCCGCCCCACCACTCCTCAACCCCCCATTCCCCTCCTTCAACTTCGGTGTATTGGATCTCGACCCTCCCCACGGCGAGATACTCTCCACTGCTGCACTCAAATAACTCCTCTCGACCTTCTCCTTCTTCTCACTCTCGGGCGTGGGCTGCTCCATATCCTCCCCAACCACGCCCTTATGCCTCGTAGTCCAATCGAGCAGTGCGTTCAGCGTCTCCGGTGCAGCTCTCAGCAGATTCAAATTAATCTGCGGATGATATATCTTACCGCTCAAGAGGAGTGTCTTGAGGTAAGAGGAAGCCAACGTGACGATCCTATCAATACGCAGCACAAGTTAAGCTAAACTCACTAGGAGTTGCTCCGCCCAAACTGTACATGAACGAACGATATCCCAAAAAGGACAGCTGGCAGAAAAAAAACGAGGAGAGGGCCCAGTTATTCAGGAACGTTTGGGCATCATAAATAAGCGTACGATTCTCCTTTGTATTGTAGGATTGGGCGCAGAGCTTTGGTATTGTTTCTCGATGCTGCTGCAGATACGCGGTACTTACTAAAGTATTGGCCATGACGTGCCGCTCAGCTTGCAGGTTGCAAGGGGTGGCCCTCTTGTCACCTGATTTGAGACACCATATAGATTTTGCTGGATTTCATGTCGATCCTGTGGACTCTTTTCTTCAGAAATAAGATTTTGGAATTTATGTCGAAAACTTGTGGCAGTTCTTACAATAGAAGTGAGACTTAGGGAACTAATATTTGGCAATTACGGCATGTGGATAACCAGTCCTTATTTTAGCCGAAGAACTAACCGCGCTACTCTCTTCCCATGCTATCTGGGTATCGAATGGTTTACAAAAGCTATACAACGAGATATTCGCTCAAGTGACTTAATATCCATTCGAACCTCTTCCTAAAAGAGCTGACTTTCATAGATTCTACTCCTGTAAAACCTGAATTAATTCAGTGGGTATGTCCAAACGCCCGACCAGATATCTAACAAATCCGTTCCCGTCACCCCTAGCACTATCCTACACTTAATATCCTCCTATCCTCTTCCTATTTCTCCTCTTCGTACTAGCCCTCGCATCCATCCTCTTACAAGACAAGATACAAACTACACAGCAAGCTCGGTCCGGTGAAGATACCCAACCAGAAGATGAAATTACCCAAGTTGGGCCTTGTCCTCAGGAACTTAGTACGACTGAGTTGCACAAGCGGAAGTTGCATCATTTGGAAGAAGAGCAAATAGCCCCTCAGGCTCTTGAATAAGCACCACATGACCAGTTCGTGGACCACGGCGCTGAGGAAGAATGTGATGATTGTAGCGGCGTGTTTATTGACTTTGAGAGTGGAGATTGAGGAGTGGTAGACGTGTCTCAGGAGAAACACATGCACAGGTCTGTTCCAATCCCGTGCAAATTGATCCCTACATTGTCATTAGCTTGAACTCTACAACATTAAGAAGTCGCTCCGGAGTAAGAGATAAAGCATACCAAGAAACGCTATTCCACCAATCTGCATAAAATCCACGATCCGCGAAGAAAGTAAGTTCGGCAAGGATGTTTAAGATGCACTCCCAAATCAAATACCACGTCTAAGCTTTTGTTAGTGCATGCTCAAGGCACGGCCAGAGGACTGAGACTTACCATCATATACTCCATCATAAACGGGAAGACCAGCTCACTCAGCATTGCAGGGAAATGACGGAGACGCTCCTGGACAGGCATGCCTATCTCCTTCCACTCAAGAGTCTTGACAACCACTGGATAGATAAAGGTCTGGGAAACAAGATTCATAATGACCAGAATCCCAAATACAGCGATGCTCTTCTCGATAACGTACCACCAGTTGATCTTATCCGATCTTGGGTATTCAAGCTCGTAAACCAGCGTGGGAAGCACGGTGTATTCGTAGTGATTGAAAAAGTTTAGGCTCTTGGGATAACTGTTGCTTCCATCTGTAGACTTTCCCTTCAGGGTTTCGGTTAAGGCATCGATCTCCCATTTAATGATCCGCTCGAAAACATGTATCTGATCTAGGTCCAGAGGTTCTCCCGCATCAATGGCAGCAGCTACTTGTTGAATGTTGGAGCTATCTCCAAACGAATTGCCTCTTTCATGCTGGCGTCTTTCGTTTAAATCAGAGGGGGTCGGACGGTGGTCTAAATAGGAGGTAGAGATAGCAGAAAATTTGGGTGTGGCTGAAGGGGTTTCGCTTGGCTCGACGTTTTCTAGTTGCTTCAACTTTTTTTCAAGCTTAATTTTCGTGTGGTATTCCTCTGAAAGGTAACCATTATCTAAAGAAGCATTAGCAAGTCCCCAAAATTTTTATTTTTATTGAGACATACAGAATGCATACGAGTGCTGCTTCATGAGCATCACTATACCGTGCAAAACGAAGAAGACTGTGTGAGTCCAAGCCCATTCGCGGAATAATGTCCAGTATATTACTGCTCCAATATATATGAGTTCCCACAACTATGAGCAATTAGTTAGTTACATGGCCCAGAAGTCAATTCTAGTTTTAAAGTAATAACTCACGCTCTGAATGATCCATCCCGTTCGATTCCAAGTGAGGTATCCCTTTAGGATCAGCTTTTGTAGGAGGAACGAGAATCCCGTCGTTGCCCACATCGCTCCATCTGAGAGGGCCAGAACTATCAAGTCACGATGAATCATGATTTTAATAATTTCAGCGGACCCAAGAATGTTTCCATATTCTTCCCAATTCGCCATGATAAGTTTCAGGCAGTATATGCCCATTCCCAACCAGAACAGAGTGAAGAACCCATGGAAAGGAGAGCTTGCGCTTTCTGAATTGTTTCGATCAAACGTTGTGAACTGCCTTGTGAAGACCAAGTTTTTGAATTTGCCTCTTCTCTTTTTTGCCGAAGCTGGATCTTTCTCCTGAGAATTATCAGACAAAGACTACCATTGGATTTCTAACGAGTATTGGGGTTTGATGGTTTCAAGGAAAGCGACAAATCCAAAACGTACCCTCTCTACTCCTGCTCTTAGAATCTCCCTCAAAGCCCCATCGTCAGCTGTCAAAATATACTTTCCCTTCTCCTTCAATTTGTTCAACGTGACTGGAATACTCTTCAAACGGGTGACGCCCGGCCTCTTCTTGGAGGGTATCTGTAAATCTTCGTATGTCTTCGCTCCGTTTACCAGAGGGGTGGTCGGGCGGCTAGCATCGACTTCAACACCTCCCCCCTTCCCTCCAGGTAGGATCGTACCCGGATCATGCTGCATCGCATCGTAATCCTCCTCGCTCGAAATCTCAGAGGGGGTATCTCCAGTGCTATATCTTCTCCTCGTATGTGCCGCAGCATCCAAGGCCATCTTCAGCGATCGCGGGGGGTGGTCCAATCCGCCTTGTGGTAGAAGTAGTGTATCGGCTCTCAGGGTTGCTGTACCATCTGCATTCAATTGCCCAACTAGTTGAGGTACTTTCTCCATCGACGACGAACGACTCGAGACGGCCGTCGGCGCATCCCCAGCAGATAGGCGCGACATCTTGGACAGATAGTTGTAGATGATCTATCACGCGATAGTGAGAAGGTTCGGGTCCGAAGGGATAAAATGCTGAGCAAAAGTAACGACGATGCTCAATTCGGAAGCTCGCAGATATTGATTTTTTTCCACAGCTAGTTCTAGTTACCAACGATGCTGTGTATCCCCCCCCTTTCTATTGTAAATCATTGGTTAGCTAAGTTGACCTTGCAATAGGCTCGACCCCGCACATGCGAATGGGATAAATAACGCGAACGTAAAGGTGTTGTAGTATAACTCGCAAGGCTAACCTGCTTATGCCATGCTCCTCGTCCCTGAATATAAGTGTGGATCGGCAATGTACAGTTACCAGTTCCCTGGAATCAAGGAATCGAACAACGAAGAGAACAGAAAACAATTGAATGGGTGGTGGAAGGATGAAATAGTCGCAAGATATCTTCGACTTGCACTCGGGAATGTTGGGACGCCTCGGAAGCCTCGGGGTACAATCCTTGCTTTATGACTGGATTTATGGTCACTTTGGAAAGGCAAAGAACAGAATAGGAATAAGGGCAGAACACGGCCTGATCTGGCCTCTGGATGCCTGTGTTGATAATCCTCTCATGACGGCGGTCCCTGGGAGACGCTTACTGTACCCTACAGACGGTCACCATCCGCTGGTCATGATTGACGGAACGGAGCATGTTTATTACGGAGTATTTAAACATTATCAACAGTGGGGGAGTATAAAACAGAAAGAATCGGTGCAGCACGGATGATGCACGCGGTGTCTGCAAAGGTCGGGAAGCGTGGAGAACAGGAGAATACTAGGAGGGGAATAGCCCCCTTCTGATCTTTTTTGGTAAACTGTTGAGTTCGCCGGAAACCCACGCCTGGGCACTGATGTCATAGCCTCTTGGTTTGAGACTTCTGATCTCTTCCTACTGGTAATTATGCACAGAATCTCATCGCCACGTTGTCTTCTCGCATGCATCGGCCTAGGAAATGGGCGGGAGCGCCGCACTTGGTGCAGATCCAGTGACGGCGCGACCCAGTTATCTCGCTACGCGAGTACGAGATGTTGCGCGATCAAATGCTGTTGGTTGTTTGGACTTCCGAGATTCAAACATAGTCGGTGCGGCTTCTATTTCATACCGACTATTGCGAAGCTAGCTACATATCATATGCTTTCATGAATCAGATCCTCGATCCCTATTCCTGCCTGGTGATCTTAATCTTTATCCTGAGACCCTGAAACTCCGTCCTCAAATCCTCAGAACTCCTGCTACTAACAGACTCGCCCAAGTGTTTCCCATCCCGCTAGCTACATCTTCCGCCGCTCGCTCTTGCTCGTCTCTCAAACTCCTGATATCGACGCCCTCGGCTGTTTCTCTCCCAGCACCCATCTCCTGTGCTGCCTGAAGCACCTCCTGTGGGAAAAACTGTGACTGCAACCCTGAAGCTAGCCACAAGAGTAGCCAGGCTGCCTCCTGTTGCCCCTTCTCGATAGCAACGTGCAATCCTGTCTTGCCCTCATCTAGCGGATCCTGAAACCTAAGTAGCTCACTTGGCGACATATCCCCCTCATCGGGATCCTCTCCGATGGCCTTAACGAGCTCGATAATGCCACCAACATCTCCCTCGCTACACATCGTCATAAAAGCTCTGGCTGGTCTGGCTGCTGGGTTGGCGTCGAGGTAAGCTTCTTCTCTAACAAGAGGGAGGATGTCAAGGGGTTCTGTGATTCCACCTTCATTGTGATAGCGAGTGAGAATTTGCGGAATGGGGGTGCTAGGGAAGGCGCTGTTCGTTGCTGAGGGACCTGATGAGACGGTCGATACGACGGAGTTTTGGCAAGCGGGACAGGCGAGATCGAGGGCAATTTGAGGAGACTCGTCGAGTAAACACTGCCTATGCTGTGAGATTAGAATTTGGGTCGAGGCTTGTTTGTTGCAATGAAGAGAATGTGTTGCTCAAGAACATCGGATAAACATGCGAGAAAGTATTTTAGCACCCCAGAACTCCCAGAACTTGAGAAGTTTGGAAAGAAGTTTCTTAATAACCTTTGCACGTCTTTAATAGCTTATACTATATCGAGAAAGTGTCTCCCTCCCAAGGTTGAAATTATCAAACTGAACTCCAAACTTGATCTATGAAGCTCGGCGCGCAAGATAAAACATCCATAGAAACCAAGTGATAACTTGTACTCACAACACTCATAAAAACGAAGGGAAAACCACGAAATACCAAACGTGAAATATTCAATTGTGAGTGAAGGAAAGCATGCGCACATACCAATGAAAGTGACAGCCACAGCTCAGTTGCAAATCATCCGGCGCTGTTTGAGCTTGGCCAACTGACCCAGCAGTCTCTTCGTCGAACGAATCAGCATCGAGTTCGATGACCAAAGCTTGTTTACATATCATGCAATGATTAGACATGGTGATTTTGATCTATCTAAAAAGTTACGTATGAGATTGGGGTTGGGGTTGGGGTTGAGGTTTGTGTTGAAGAAAGTTGACGTTGTAGACGACAAGACCGAGAAAAGTTTTGTTTTGGCAGCTTTTTTTTCGAGGGGGTTGGATTCAATGGCGACGCTACGATTTACACAACTCCAAATAGTGAGGGTATTGCAAGTCCCCCCCGCCTCCTCCTACTTCTTTCATTTATATTCTACATCTATATTTGTCATCCTTCGCTATTACCAACACCATCATCGAAGCGGAGTGGCAGGTATCTAAAGCTATACAGCGGATATCTCACTTCGCCATCCGATCGTGTCTAGCATTCATGGAAATCAAACTCACGCTAGACACAAAGAAGACGGCGTTCTATCCCCCCCGATTCACTGCCCCGCGTTCTCAAACCCCGCTGATACGGGAGCTTGATATTGCGAGATATACTTCGTATGGCTCGCAGTGGCTACCATATCTTTCCTTTCCCCATCAGTATCCAGCTTGTATATTTTTATCGTAGTAAAAGCCATAGACCGCCCAACCTTATTTGCCGTTGCCTCGATCTCGATTGTTTCGCCAAGCAACGCTTTGCCAATGTACTGGACATTGATATCGATACTTGCGCCGGTCTTCTCCAAGCCGTAGGAAGCAATCGCCAGCCCGCCGCTCCAATCCGCCAATGTAGCACTCACAGCTCCATGGATCGTCCCCCTTGAATTGAGATGGTTCTCGGAGAGAGTGAGGCGGGAAGTCACTGTGCCTTTGGAAGCGGAAACTATCTCAACATCGGACAGCAGAAAGTTGTAAATTGGAGAATTGTGTTGCATCTTCTCCCAAATGGATTTGACGTGCCTTAGTTCGGGCGAGACTATCGTGTTCTGCCACACCGACGTGACGTTTGCAAGTTCGGGAGACTCCATGGTGTTTGCGGGCGCCATTGAATTCGGGGCTGAAGGCTTAAATGCTGCCTAGGTAGGTCAAGTGGGTTGCGTAGATTGCAGAATATGCGTCGTCAGCGGGGCGCAGGACGAAAAGGATACCTATTCTTGAAGGCGTTGCAGACTTTCGCAACAGAGCTCTATGATTTGCTGGGCCAGATTGCATTTGCAATCTCGCAATCCAAGATCCTTGGGTGTAGCAGGTAGATGCCGGGAGAGAAGATGAGATGTGTTTGGGAGTGAAATCTGGGTTGGAGAAATGGTGCCTGACATTCATGTGGCGGGGTCGTCACTCGTCAAGCGATCTGGAAGCTTCGCCAAGCCCAGTCGGGCAACCTGCAAAGGGAGATGTAAAACCAAGTTCCGAGAGCGAGGAGAACATTCCTGTTCTGACTGCTCACAAATATCTTCAACTTTATTTCTCGAGTCGACACGGCTCGTCCAAATCCGGAGCCGCGGAAGCAAAGCAGCTCCTGATTTCTCATTGCGGAAGACTGTCCCGCCCGCACCCACTCTGCCCCTCCTCGTGCCGGCGCAGTCGCTTCTGATCATTGTTCACTTTCTGGGAGCAGGTTTGACTGCTGCTGAGACCGACTCGATCTCGTTCGAGGACTTCGACCCGTCAGAATGAATGTCATCAAGCTTCAGAGGTAAGGTTTCGTTGCCTCGTTTCAGCTGCGAAGCCCTGCTGACATTCGCGCAGGAAATATCCTCAATTCCAGCAAGACGAGATTTTTGGTCTGCAAGATGCCTTCCGAAAGCTGGATATAGACGATAAGGGATATATTGAGGAGGCGACTGCGATCAAGGCGACTCAAGCTAGCGAGAGACAGCCGTACGATGTTGTGAGGCAGGCTTTGAAGGAGGTGGATCTGGATTCTTCGAGACGGGTAGAGTTGGATGACTTTGTCGGAGTAAGTCATTGATTTCAATAATGTCTGGCTATCCACGCGCGATATTCCATACCCTAGAGACTTTTCCCTACCTTTATGCCTTTTTTTCGCGAGCCATTGCATGCTGTTTTGTTGGTTATTCATATGGGCCAGCTACGATAGACAAGCGATAGACACCTAATTGCCGGGAACTTGAGGTTCACTCGTGGGAAGATTCAAATTCTTGGAGGGCACCAGTAAGACTCTGCTAACGTCCTAATCAAATAGCTCATTTCCAAGCTTCGAAATTCCTCTCCCGCCCAGAAGCGCATGTCAACTGGTCCATCGACTCCAACTCGCGGAGGGATAGTATCACAGCAAACAGGAGGACATCAGTCAAAAGGGAGCGTCAGCGGTCGCATACAAGTACAAGGCTCTTCTTCAAATGTCACTCATACCATCAACGAAGATGAAAGAACAGAGTTCACCCGTCATATCAACGCTGTATTGGCCGGTGATCCGGATATTGGAGATCGCCTACCATTCCCAACAGACACCTTTGAAATGTTTGACGAATGCAAGGATGGACTCGTCCTGGCAAAATTGATCAATGACAGTGTGCCTGACACTATCGATGAACGTGTACTGAATCGCGTGGGGAGGAAGATTAAGAAACTTAATGCTTTCCAAATGACCGAGAACAATAACATTGTTATCGAATCCGCCAAGGGCATCGGCTGTTCGGTTGTTAATATCGGCAGTGGCGATATCATTGAAGTTCGTGAGCACTTGATCCTAGGCCTGATCTGGCAAGTTATTAGGAGAGGTCTACTTGGAAAGATCGATATCAAGCTCCATCCGGAGTTGTATCGATTGCTAGAGGAAGATGAGACTTTGGAGCAATTCCTGAGATTACCCCCGGAGCAAATTCTCTTGAGATGGTTCAATTATCATCTGAAAGCTGCGAATTGGCCTCGAAGGTAGGCTTTCAAAAAAACATGGCATTCGAACGATGCTAACAAAATACAGGGTTGCGAATTTCTCAACCGATGTCAAGGATGCCGAGAACTATACTGTTTTGCTGGCTCAGATTGCTCCTGAATCCTGTACTCGAGGACCCCTACAAACACGCGACCTGCATCAAAGGGCAGAGCAAGTACTACAAAACGCAGATACTCTCGGGTGTCGAAAGTTCTTGACCCCATCCTCTCTTGTCGCTGGAAACCCCAAGCTAAATTTGGCTTTTGTTGCAAACCTGTTCAATACCCACCCAGCTTTGGATCCTATCACTGAAGAAGAGAAGCTTCAAGTTGACGATTTCGATGCTGAGGGCGAGCGAGAGGCACGAGTCTTCACTCTGTGGCTTAACAGTCTTGATGTACAGCCAGCTGTCAATTCACTGTATGATGACCTTAAGGACGGCACGATTCTCTTACAGGCCTACGACAAGGTTATCAAAGGGTCCGTCAACTGGCGTCATGTGAACAAGGTCCCCGCCAATGGGAGCGAAATGTCAAGGTTCAAGGCTGTAGAAAACACTAACTATGCCATCGAACTGGGAAAGCAGAATCGTTTCTCCCTAGTTGGTGTGCAAGGCGCAGATATCACTGATGGTCAACGAACACTTACCCTAGGCCTGGTCTGGCAACTCATGCGCAAAGATATTTCCGAAACCCTTTCCGCCCTTGCACAACGCTTAGGGAAGCGAGAAATCTCCGACTCCGAAATGGTCAAATGGGCCAACGAGATGTCTCGCAAAGGTGGCAAGAGCTCTTCCATCCGCTCTTTCAAGGATTCAACCATCGGCACTGGTGTCTTCCTGCTTGATGTCTTGAACGGAATCAAGAGCAGCTATGTCGATTACGATTTAGTTACTCCAGGGAGAACCGATGAGGATGCATATATGAATGCTAAGCTGAGCATTAGTATTGCGAGAAAGATGGGGGCTACGATCTGGTTGGTGCCGGAAGATATTTGTCAAGTACGGAGCCGTTTGGTTACTACTTTCATTGGTAAGTCTTCCCCCGCTGTTGTACTGCTGTCTTGCCTTTATATGCTTACAATATTAGGTTCCCTGATGGCAACGCATGAGAAGATGCAGTGAGGGAGGAATGGTCTGTCTCGTATCAAATAATAGTGTGCAGGTATACATGGACGGGCTGACTGGCAATCCGTAGGATGTAGAAAAGTAGTTCTCGGTGGATTCTTGATACTATGATGCGCAATAAAACCATGAAAGTATGACTATATGCGAACGTTTGCTTCTAGTTATTGTGCCTTGGGAAAGAAGGCACTCTAGGCCGTTTTAATCTATGCAAAAGACGTGAAGTGGTAAGCCGAGGGTGTTATTTAAGTGTAATGGAGATATGCACCTCTGGTAAGAGTTTGTCCCCTCTTACAACTGAGGGTACTGTAGCGTTATTCCATTGCACTCAGAGGGCGAAGAGAGAATATGAAATAGATAAACGCATCTACCCAGCACCTTCCCCATGCCATTTGCGGGCATTTGCTACAGTTAAAGTGTTTCCTCCTAATCGCCTAGATCTTCTTCAAAAGGTCCTGATAATACAATACCTTCTGAATGATGATGTGATGACTAAGCAGGCAAGCTTTATTTCCACGTAGACTCTTTCCTACTGTCCACAACTTTCCACCGTTTCTATTTCAGTGTTCATGCAGCAGTTACATATCACCCGCAATCAAGTCAAAGAGCTTGCAATTGGAACACTCTTCCAGCCCCCAGCCCCCAGCCCCCAGCCCCCATTCGGCCTTCGGCTTAATGAGTCCCTGACAGCAATATTTGCGAGTCATGGCCTCCAGGTTGGTTTCCTTACGTACCTACCTACAGCCTCCAGCTGCGCCAAGCGATTGGATATCTGCTCTAGGGCCTTGGAACCCGGGTAGAAGAGTACCGTCACTTCATCAATTTATTCTCTGCTCTTTGATGTTTACAAATCTCTCCGCCAAACATTTAGGAGGCGCCTTCAACCTCGGATATATGTTACTTTCTTTCCGCCTTCATTTAGTACTCTTATATTGTAGTAGTTGCTGGATTAGCCCGTTATCTCAAACTGTACCAATTCTTCTCTTAATGTATTGTATCCGTGCTCTGATTGCTAGTGAGATTGCTCTGTCTTAAGGCTAAACCTATTTTTTAAGAGCCTGCCTACTTCGGCCTTCGGACGCGGATGCGCTGTTGCGGCCGCATAACACGAAATATCATTAGGCGTTCTCACCCAAGGTTAAATCCTCCAAAAAGAATTCATCTCGAGTGTCTACTATTGTTCTACTTTAACGTTCTGTCAACCCTCTCGTTTGAATCTTAAAGGATCCTATATTCTAAATTCTGGATTTTCTATGCAAGATGCCGCAGAACACTACTCCAGAGACTAAGAAGAGAATTGTTATACTTGGAGGTTCCTACGGCGGTGTCTCTACCGCACACTATCTTCTCAAACATGCTGTCGCTAGCTTGCCAGACAAAGATCTATACGAGATCATTATTATTAGTGCCTCATCACAGGCCATGTGTCGACCAGCTTGTCCTCGTGCATTGATTTCGGACGACATGTTCAACCAGAAGAAGCTTTTCGTCAGTATCCCGGAACTGTTTGAGCAATATCCTAAAGGTAGCTTCCGCTTCATCCATGGTACTGCAACAGAGCTTGATCATACCAATCGAACCGTCTCTATAAGCTCGGGGAACGGAACTTTTGAGAGGGTTGAATTCTACGCTCTTGTCATCGCCACAGGAGCATCTACGTCTTCTCCTTTGCTGAGTATAACTCTGGACGAAGAATTTTTACGAGCAAGCTGGACTGAATTCAGGAAGGCACTTCCCGCTGCAAAGAGTATCATTATTGGCGGTGGAGGTCCTACCGGTGTCGAGGTAGCGGGCGAGCTGGGTGAATACCTCAATGGCCGAGCTTGGTTCTTCACTTCAAAATTAGCGAACCCCAAAGTCGCTATTACAATTGTGACCGCCGACTCGAAGATACTGCCTCTTCTCCGACCCGGCATTGCAAAGAAGGCCGAGGGCTATCTCGCCAAAGTTGGTGTAACTGTCATCAAAAACAGTCGAATCAAGACGGTTGAGCCAACCACTGCTGGAACAGACAGTGTGGCATCCAAGGCGACAGTTATACTTGAGGATGGGAAAACTTTAGCGACAGACCTCTACATTCCTGCCATAGGAATGAAACCAAACACTAGCTTCATTAAGTCAGAGCTCTTAATGCCAGATGGCCGTGTCGATACCAACGCCTCGACCTTCCGTGTTGAAAAAGCCGGATCACTCATATATGCAGTTGGTGATGCAGCATCGGTTGCAAGGCCTGCCGTTCATAATATCCTAGCCTCCATACCAATATTATGTGCAAATATCAAACGCGATTTACTGCTGGCAGCCGGGAAGGACGAGAGCTCCGTGGGTGATGATAGTGTCTTCAAGGAGGATACTCGGGAGATGCAACTGGTGCCCATTGGGAGGAGCAAAGGCGTTGGTGCCGCAATGGGGTATCAGTTACCTAGCCTTACAGTTTGGTTGATTAAAGGTAGGGATTACTGGTTGTGGACGACAGGGGGTTTGTGGAGCGGAAAGCAGTGGGCTAAGGAATCATGAGGGGCAGAGCCGAGGCATTTAAGTTCAGAAAATCAAAACTTGATGCCCTAAAATCATTAATAGATTATGTTGGATGGAATCCGACACCTGGTCACGTGATTGACTGACTAGCACTAAGTGATTATTCACTAGGGATTGAGGAATAGCCTCAACCCTCTTTTCTTTCTCTTGGCTTTTCAACCACTCTTACAATACAATCAATCAAGCCTTTCTATCACATTAGTTTCCGCACCTTCGCCCGTCCCATTTGACAGATTACATTCAATGCTTCAATACTTTCTTGACGCCCTGTGAGAATAGGAGTAGAACTGGCTAAATGAACTCTTTTTGTATTGAATTAATAGTTATGCCTTTTCAAACAGTAGCATATTCAGTAATAATCAACCCTTATAGCTTTAATGAAAGCCCATCTGAAATGAAATAAAAAATTTCAAACGTAGTGAACGAGATTCAGCCTTGAGCATTTACATAATAATAAGGTACAGAGTGAACAGAGGTATAATAATATCCATGGTATTCTTACCAAACTCTTGGGGTTTGAAGGTCTGAGTAAGAGAACGGCATTGTTGACAAGATATAATGTAATACTTGGAATAAGATTACAGCACCGATTTTCCATCTGGTGAAAGTCGACTTTAATACAGTGCATAAAATCAATAACGAATGAAGCTCATATTTTCAATCTGCCTCTTGTATACTTAAGTCCTCACCTAAGCCTGCAATGCCATCTCCTCCCTGGAAGCATGGCTTCCACCTCTCCAAGCATGTTTCGGATCCTTCACCTTCTTGATTACGCCGTCTTCCCGATCCTCAACCCGTCCCCATCCACCCCCACCAGGCGTATTAATAATAATCCTCTCTCCGGCCTTCATACTCGCCGTATTCTTTCCTCCGAGATTAATCCTCCTCTCCTCATACACCGCCTTGTCCGCTTCCTCTCCCTCTCCATCCCCATTCAATAACCGATCACTCCTGTCCGGATTACTCGTCTCCACCTTCCTCACCCAAATGTTCAGCCCACACTTAGCATCCTCACCCCCATTCATGCCATATGGATGGTATACCCTTCTCTCGCTCAAAATACTGACCTGAACCGGGATCCTAAACTCGATGTCACGGATGACTCCATCTCCTCCTCTATACTTCCCATTTCCGCCGCTTCCTTTTCTAAGCGAGAACTCTCTCAGCAAGACAGGGTATCGACGTTCGAAGACCTCTGCGTCGGTGATACGGGTATTAGTCATATGCGTATGCACACCACTCGTGCCTTCCCAACCCTCGCCTGCACCACTACCACCCGCAATCGTTTCATAATAGCCAAAACCTCTTACATCCTCTTCGCCTTCTATATTCCCGCCAAACCCAAAGGTGAGATTATTACAATCTCCTTGACTAGCAGCGCATGCGTGGAAAGCTTTGAGTATAACGTCTGTGACACGTTGGGATGTGAGCACGTTTCCGCCTACAACGGCGGCTTTATCCGAGGGTGAAAGGAAGGATTTTGGTGGGATAATGACAGTGATGGGGACAAGGCAGCCTTGATTCAGTGGAATTTCTTGGGAGATGAGACTACGAAGACAGTAAATTATTGCGGAATAAGTTACTGCTTCGGGAGCGTTGGTATTTCCTTTAGTGGAAATTAGCAAAAATCGGTCAAGGGAGGGATATAAGGGCAGTATATACCATACACCTCCGGCCCAGTTCCATCGAAATTAAAAACCGCCTCTCCTTTCTCAGCATCGATTGTAATTTTCAATTTGATAGGACTACCATCATCCATGTAGTCTACGGCAGAGAGATCTTGCCCTTCAAATCGTTTACTCACATCTCGAAGTAAGTTTCGAACGCTTAATTCTGCGTTCTTCTGGATATTGATCATGTAAAAGTTGACAACTTCCTCGCCATATTCTTCGATGAGAGTTGAGATGAGCGTGATTCCTTTCTTGTTACTTGATATTTGAGCTTTGAGGTCGGAAATATTGTCTGCCAGACATCTAGTCCCACTGCAGCCTTGATATTTAGCAGGTTCATGGAGGAGAAGTTGGGTCATCCGTTCTTCGTTGAACTTTCCGGCACTGACTAGCTTTTCAGACTTGATTGCTGCCCCTTCTTGATAGAGTTCTCTGGAGTGAGGGGGCATGCTGCCTGGTAAAATTCCCCCGATGTCTGCGTGATGGGCTCGAGAAGCAACGTAAAATAAAATCTTGTCGCCAGCTTCGTTGAAGGCGGGTGTGACCACGGTGATGTCTGGAAGATGGGTTCCTCCATATTCTGGGTGATTGGATACAATTACATCCCCCTTTACTAATTTCCCCTTCCAGATCTCCGCTTGACGTCTCACGCAGGTTGACATAGATCCTAGGTGGACAGGAAGGTGAGGAGCATTTGCCACTAAGTCTCCAGTAGCATCGAACAGTGCACAGGAATAGTCAAGTCGTTCTTTAACGTTGGTGCTCACACTTGTCTTTTGTAAGGCTCGACCCATTTGCTCAGCAATAGCCATAAAACGATGAGCAAAGATGCTAAGCATGATGGGATCAACCTCTTTGGTGGTATCCGCATTTGGCCTATTTCTTATTAGCAGATAGAAAATTATCAAGACACTTGACTTACGCATCAGTTAGTCCCTTATCCCCAATATTGATCACGACATGAGTTTCAATAATCAAAGCAAAAGCTCCAGGTGTCACAACAATTGTTTGTGTGCCATCGGCAAGAACTGCAGGTCCTCTAATCCTATCGCCCACCGCAAGATCTTCAAGCTTATAGATAGGGGTATCTTGGCGACCACCTTCGAAATATACTTTTGACCTCTTGTACTCCTTATCTCCAGACTTGAGGTCCCTTGGCTTGATTTCCTTTAGTTGTTGATCAACAGTCTTTCCCAATCCCTCAAAGCTCTTCCCAATTCCACGAACTCGCACGTCATCCACAATAATGTCTCGATCGGGTAATGTAAACCCAAATTCTTGTTCGTGTTGTTTAACAAAGGCCTTGCCGAATGCCCATTCGTCACCATCAAACTCCTTTTCCACATCTTGCTTCTCTGGCTTTACAACCATGAGTGCAGATTCTGTTCCTCGGTATCGCATATTCAAATATTCTTCGTACACGATCGAGTTGTCGTCAAAGCCTTGATCATTCAACGCGGCCTTGGATCTCTGCTTTAAGTCTTGTATCTTTTTCTTCAAATACTCTTTCGCCTCTCCTTTGTCATCCCATACTTTAGAGTCTGGCTCTTGTCGCTCATCGACAACATCGGCTAATGCCATGCCGTAAGCCGAAAGTACGGAAGAGTAACGATGTACCAGGATCTGTCGAATTCCGAGACTCTCAGCAATAGCCACAGCATGCTGGCCTCCTGCACCTCCAAAAGTCGCCAATCGATGTTTCGAGGTATCATGGCCTTTCGCCTCTGTCAAAGAACGTATTGGTCTTGTCATTGTTTCGTTCGCTATAGTGAGAAATCCAAAAGCGACTTCATCAGCACTCATATTCTTTCCATTCTCGGTGTTGATTTGTTCTGTGAGCTCTTGCAGTAATCGTTCACTTGCCCGAACATCAAGACCTTCATTCTCATTTTTGCCAAATATTTTAGGAAAGAAGTCGGGTAATAATCTGCCAAGAAACAGGTTTGCATCTGTTACTGTTGCCGGGCCTCCTTTTCGGTAACAACCTGGGCCAGGATGTGCTCCTGCGGACTCGGGGCCAACGACAAAAAGTCCATTGCGGAAGAATAAGCGAGACCCACCCCCTGCTGCAACAGTATTTATGTCTAGTTGAGGGGATTGAATGGTGACACCGGCCGTGGTAGTCTCAAAGACGTGTTCATATCTCCCAGAGCCATATCTCGAGACATCTGTTGAAGTGCCACCCATATCAAATCCAATCACAGGGGTTCTGGTCTTTGGATCATAGGATGTAAGTGCATATCCTACAACCCCGCCTGCTGGCCCAGAAAGGATTGCTTTTAACCCTGAGAACTTATCGACATCAACTAAGCCGCCATCGCTCTGCATAAACTCACATCTCGCACCCTTTGCACCGCGCTCTTTCTTGACATTTTCAGACCCAAGTCCACCTTCAAACCCCTTTTGGAATCCAGCAATATATTTTTTGATAGCGGGAGTGAGATATGCATCTGCACATGCCGATGTAGCTCTTGGGACTAGCTTGATCATTGGCATCAGCTCGTGGCTTAGAGAAACATGCTTAAAACCAATATCTCGAGCTATTCGACCAACCAGAGCTTCGTGGATCGGGAAAGTATATCCGTGCATTAGACACACAGCTATACTTTTTATTCCTTGATCGAAAACTTCTTGCAACTGCTTTCGTATTGTGTCCTCTTCTGGCCGCTGTAGAATGCGGACAGCTTCCGAGGAAAGACCTCTGACTAAAGCTGGGTCACCAGACGCATTAGAGTCTCGAGCTTCGATTTTGGTTACATGTCTTTCTGGGTCTTCCGCGTAATCTTCTAACGTGACTCTCTCGTCAATCTCCACAACAGTCTCATATAAGACATCCGGTTTTTTGATTGCCAAGTCAAAAATCTTGGGTCTCGATTGATTACCAATCTCCAAGCAGTCTTTGAAGCCTTTGGTAACCACCATAGCAATCTTCTCTCCTTTTCTTTCCAACAACGCATTCGTAGCCACAGTCGTGCCCATCCGTATCGATTCTATTTTAGTAGTATCCAATGGCTCGCCTCGTGGAATTTCCTTCTTCAAGAACTTAGACACTAGCCGCCTGATTCCTTCGAGAGGGGCATCATCATAGTTGTCTGGGTCTTCGGAGAGGAGCTTGATGATCACATCATCTTCCATCTTTCCCGTGCCAGGATTTCCTACACAATCCGTAAAAGTTCCACCACGCTTTGTGCATTGTCAGCCTTGTTCGAGGAACGTACACGCTAACAAACAGCCAATACCACCCGATGCAAGATGAAATATGCTAACACCTTCAATAATGAAAAGAACTGTACTAGCTTAAAGCAGGAAAAGTCTCCTACAAAGAATAGCTCAATGGAGAGAGTGGGGTCTTTTAAAGCTCATGAACTCACATCGATAGCTATGCGAATACCCCGCGGTGGGGTTTGGGACGCCATAATACAGGGTGTGCTAGTGGTAGCGAATTCGAAGATTGAGTTTCGTATTACTATGACTGGAGCGCTCTTAGGCCTACCAAAAAGGAATATTCATAAGACACAGAAGTAAACACAGAGCAAGTAAATGAGATTGGAGATGGTTACAAATCTATTTGAAAGTAGTGGTTCACCGCCTGGTGGCACGGCAGAATCACCCGGTTTAGGAAATAAACAGATGTGAAGAGTGGGGCGCGCCGACCACCCTTATCGTCCAACAGCTGCTGGATGATTTACGTCACTCGGAATGTCTTCACCACCCAAACAACTTTGGAGTATTCTATTTCAAGGACAACCTTCAATTTGTGCCTCTCAGATGCTGGAGATCTGGAGATCAAATACCATGATGAGTGCGCAATAAATACTACTATTACGTATTGTGAGGCTATAGACCTCTAACTATAAGCAACCCCCACTATTCAACATCTATATAAAAAACAGAAATGTCTTCGGGGGTCTCGATCAACAAGGTCTTTATTAACAAAAACCGCGAGCCTCTAAGTGATCTCCCCCTAGCAGATCCTCAGGTTCGGGGTTTCCACCGATCTTTCCCTCACTTCAAGCCTACAACATTAGTCTCTCTCCCCGAGGTTGCTCATGAATTGGGGATTGGCTATGTGCTACTGAAAGATGAGAGTTCCCGTCTTGAACTGCCTGCCTTCAAGATACTTGGTGCTAGTTGGGCAGTGGCCAAGGCTGTGACAAAAAGACTTGGTTTACCAGCAGTCCCCGAAGAGCCTCTCAAGAGTCTAGCTTCAGCGTCCAAAGCGGCGGGATTCACCTTGTACGCAGCAACAGATGGAAACCATGGCCGTGCTGTAGCCCGGATGGCGAAATATCTTGGCATTGAAGCAGCTATATATGTACCAAATATTCTTGGCCAAGACGCACAGGATCATATCAAGAGCGAAGGGGCTACGGTTGTAGTCATCGATGGAGCTTATGACCAGACAGTCCTCGAGACAAAGCTGGCTGCCGAGCGGCATCCGCACGGGAAGGGCGTCTTGATCAGTGATACCGCACTAGTGCTTGGAGATGAAACAGCTCAATGGATTGTGGATGGTTACCAAACCATGTTCGATGAGATCGAAGAGCAAATTGTCGATAGCACGGGAAGTCGGAGAATCACCCACGTACTGGCACCGGTAGGAGTTGGCAGCCTGGCTCAAGCTGTAGTGACCCATTTCGAACGAGTTTTGAGGGACGAGAGACCTTTTGTTTTATCAGTCGAGCCTGAAGCAGCTGCCTGTTTGAAGTGTAGCCTCGAGGCGGAAGAAATGAGAAGCGTGCGCACTGACTTCACCATCTGCACGGGAATGTGCTGTGGCACTTTATCGGCGAACGGCTGGCCCTTACTGAAGAAGGGCGTCAAAGCGGCTGTTGTTGTCAATGATTTGGAGGTAGATCAGGCTGTTCGAGAGCTTGAGCGGTATAAAATTCATGCTGGGCCTTGTGGAGCAGCAACACTCGCTGGCCTTCGACGCTTAGTTAAGGAAGAAGCACTATTCCCTCTTGACAAAAATAATGTGGTGGTTTTGCTTTGCACCGAAGGAAAGAGGGAGTATTAGCTGTAGATTTGACGATGGATACAGAACAACACTATATTTTGGTACCTATGATATGGACTAGGAAAAGGACCTGACCGTTACTACGCAACAACCACTAGATGTGAAACACACTTTGCGTACTAAATCACCCAACACAGACTTTATAATCATGATCATTCCAAATTCTCCATCTTCAAGTCATCCCACTCGCCCACATCTCACAATAATACAACGCTGAAGAGGGATAATGTCACTGGACTCAGATCTGCGCGAGTTAATGTGCAGTGCGTATAAAAACGTAACTTCATATATAGCGTAGGGCCTCTTTTTTTTCACCCCGCCTTTTCTTCTTTCGTAATCTGTCTCCCCCAGAATTTTTTAACATTGTTTATTTCTTTCATCTATCATCTTCTGCTGTTCTTGGTCCCTTTTTTCACCTTTTTTTGGCCTCTCAAAATCGCCTCCTCCGATAAAAAGAAATGCCGAGAATCAACCTTTTCCTTCTTTCCCACCCGTAACTATTCAATGCTCCATATGGGTAACATTAAACTTCCGGTAGGTGCCCTTCCGATAGACTTTGACACCATCAAGCTCTTCCAGATCTGCGTCTTTGGGGTAGCGTCTTTGGGGTAGAGGGGGGCCTGAAACAGGTATGGAACAAATGAAGTCCGAAACGCTATGCTTTGACAACGCTCGGTGAAAGTGCTTGGGCTGATGCGTAGAGAAGTATGGGCTTGTGGAAAACTAACTACAGTTTCAAAGAAAGTATGAGAGTTTGGATGGATTTTGGAGCGAGGCTTATACGGAATAGACTGAGGGGTTGCAGTTTACTCGGTTGATGATCCGGAACATCAAAACTCGGTTAGACCAGATGGACAGAAAACGGTCATAGGAATGACCAGATCAAAAGATATGATGACATGATGCTGTGATTAGTAGCAAGTACATATATTGGACAATGTAGTGCATAGCGTGGATAAGTTTTTAAAAAAGTGATGAATTGGCTGTTGGGATTCCACACGATGATGGAATGATTAATTGGTGATTTAGTGGATTGCACACATGATAAGGATAGTCTGCGTGGAGATTTTGGTAGCGACTGTGGCACCAAGGAGGATTAGGCCACCTCGGCTTTGCCGCAGTGGTGTAAATTCGTCTCGGTCAATATAACTCGAAATGTCGACTATTGAGGATATAAGCACGGTCCCCATCTGCTAGTTGACAATTACGGTTTGTCAAGAAGAGACTTGTGATATCAGCAACACATCTCCTGTTCGGACTGTGAACTGTTTCTTTTTTGGGCTTGTTTTGATGCGGGAGGAGGGCACTCTGGCGTGAGATTCGGTGAGAGCGAGGGCTAGAGCAGCAGTTCTTGATTGCCGTGGAAAAGAAATCGATGAGAAACATCCCGTCCTCTTTGCAAACTATCAAAGCCCATTCTCCGTGATTGCACAGCCGACGCGAAGTGATGAAATGCAAAGCCACTCCCGATAGAAGACGGATAACAATATGGGTATGGGTTATATTCTGGTAACGACCGGCGGTTGCCATCAAAAGGGGAGGGATCATCTTCGAGGCAAGCTCTGCGTTTCCAAAGGATGCCGACGTCTGGAAAGATGAAATCATCACACCTCCGCGAGAGATTGAAATGCTGATTTAGGAAGGTTAGAGAAAGATAGGGGCTGGTCTGATATTCCCATACTTGGAGTTTTCGGGTTAGACAACGGCTGGATAGACGAGAAAAGCACGAAAGGAGGCAGGTCTCGCACCCCTTTCGTCTCTTTCTCTCGAGACGTCCGTCGACGCTGCGTAGGGGGCTCAGTCCAGGCCTCTTTGCAGGCTCGGCAGGCTTGCCCCACGCCCCGAATTGCCTGGACAGGGGCCTTTCTCGTCTGTCGTGCCCCCTAACCGCGGGCCATCATTGGTACGATACTACCACGGCGACGCAAGTGCAGCCAGCACCCGCCGCTGCTCCCATCCTCCTTTTACGCTTTTTTTATTTTCTTCCTATCCTTAATTGACCGTTGCGCGATTCTTGACCAGAGCCTTGCAGATTCGAGAGAAGGGCGATGAGAGGGTGAATTCGGACTCGGACTCGGACTCGAACCCACCTGCAACACCTTGAACCCCGTTACGGACAGCAGAATAGCCGCCAGGAGCCCCCTCTCATCAACCGCAGGCCGCGGCGAGACGGGAATTGCATTCTGCCTTTCCCATTGCCATCTCGGGATCTCGACCATCAGCTCTACGAAGTAGATGCGCGCGGGAGAGAGCTGGAAGAGTGGCTGTACGATAGGGCGCGACCGATATCAACTTTTGGGCATACATTCCCTGGCAACTATTTATACGGCGCTACACGAATCACGGACAGATCTCCGAGTATTGTACCACCAGCGAACGACGTCCATCCGCGAAGACGATACCTGATGCACCTGGAGCGAGGGGCTTCAAAACGACCAGGCGCAATCATCGGGTGCGAGAGAGAATCGTGGAGAGGGACGTGGAGGCGAGTGAGGGCCTACCGTTTTCTGCATGAGGATCCGCCGGCGAGAGAGTACAAGAGGCTATCCACAAGAAGTGTTGATATTTGATCGCCATCTCCGTACAGGTTGCGCTGCTTGCTTGTCGTTGGGTTCTCTATCGTCACTTCCCTGCCCTTCCATTGGGATTTCTGTTGGAGCCGCAGGACCAAGATACCAAGACCAAGAGAGAGCGACCAGCACGCGCTCCCACGTTCCTCGACCCCAGATTCCCCGGTCGCGTTGATCATCGAGTCTATCCATTCCTCACGGCGCCCTGACTGCAGGAACTGCACACCGAGGCTTCGTACCTTTTTTATGCTGCAGGGGGCGGCTAAATCGAGCTAGCGTCGACGTCTTCGAGATTCGAGACGTCTTTGGGCGACGACATGAGCGGTCGAATGACGGATGAAGAGCCTTCGGATTTCTCTGTTAACCGTTCCAACGTTGGGCATCATCGCGCTGCGTCGTCGATTAACCCCGCGAACAGACCAAGAGGCGTCTCGCAGTCTCAGCATGCACTAAACCCCAAACCCGTAACACCTTCCGAGGCTCAAGGGGGTAATCTCAATCGATGGTCCAAAGCAACAGCATCTTCTAGTGCGCACATTCGCCAACGCTCCAATTCCAACTCACGGCGGACCTCCTTTGGCGGAGGCGCGTTTCTCGATACGACTTCGAGCCCGCCCCGGAAACTACACAAGAACCGCACTTCCAACGCTCCGTCACCGTCCTCACAAACTAAAGTCTCGCGCACACCGTTGGATTCAGCTTCGATCACACTCCCTCCGATCAATACGCTCCCGCCCATCCAGACTTCCGCACTCCATTCCTCGCCATTGACTGGTGGTATAACCCCATCTCCTTCGACAGCGCAGATACTTTCGGCCGCAGCTCGGACTGCGGATTATTTTGGCAGAGGGTGGGAGGATAGGAACAGGGACAGCAGCCCCTTTGGGCCCAAGCCCTTTTCCCTTCAGAAGGCGGCTCCTGACGTGAGGCCCATACAAGGGGATTCGTTGGCCTTCGGTCCTGTCTCGAAGAACCCCTCTGAGCCCTCCAAGGGCCAGCCAGAGGAAGGCGTCTCTCCTCGATCGAGGGGTCACAGCCGACAACGCTCAGCGACAAAAGGCAGCACATCTTCCAGCAGGAGTTCGAAACAACCCTCTCAAAAAGCGATGCTCTCACGAGCGCTGGAGAAGGCCAATACAGCGGTGCTTCTCGACAATGCGCAAAATTTCGATGGCGCAATGCAGGCATATTCAGAAGCCTGCATTCTATTGCAACATGTTATGCTCAGAAACAATGGCAATGACAGGCAAAAACTAGAAGACATTGTAAGCTCTTTTGTTGCGCCAAATGAGATATATTTTTCTAACTCTTTATTAGCGCAGCACCTACACAAGTCGTATTGGCGAATTAAGGAGGATTATCCCTCATTTGAGAAGCGGGGATGATGGGAAAGCGCTCCCTGAACGGCCTCCCAGCGTTGAATCTGGGAGTACTTCGTTCCAGACCATAGAGTACGAAGAAGATCCAGTGATCATCGAGACGGCGACGGCGACAAGGATAGTGAATGACCCATCATATCTCCCAAGCCAGCCCAGTCGATCGATACAGCCATCTCAAGTTCCAAAGCGAAGAGAGTCTTTACTACCATCGGCGCTAGAGAATGTGCAGTATCGATCGAGAAGTCTCGCAGATCAATATAACGGAAGATCTTTCTCGAAATCCCCAATGAGAGAGCGAGCATCAGAACTGAACCTTGCCCCGCCAATGGAGAGTATGTACATGCCCCCACCACTCTCACCGCGACGATCTTCATCGCCCATGACCCATGGACCCCCCAGTGGCAGCGGTAATCATGAAAGAAAACAGTCCTCTGACTTCTTGACTCCGGATTTCACCGCGCCTCCAAAGACAAATAGTCATAGTAGAGCCCCAAGTAACGAATCCATGTCCTGGTTAGATACCATAGATGAGTCAGGCGACTCTACCGCTTCATCGGTACATTCTAGGTCATCATCTATGGGGGTCAGACGAAAGCACATTCGTGCTCCCAGTGGTGCTACTGAGGCCGAATTTGATACCGCCTTAGACGCAGCTATAGAAGCAGCTTATGATGATGGGTTTGAGCCTGTGGAAGAGCTCAATGAGCCCGATGAGCCCACTTCGCGTTACGACTATGATAAAGATGAAGTGGAAGATGAATTTGCAACCATTAGACGAAAGGTTGAATTGGCCAAAGAGAAAGTGCGAGAGACGGAACGTGAAGCAAAAATATTGGAGGCTCGGGATAAAGAGAGAAGCCGAATACTTCAACAAGGTAGCGAACAACGAAATTTCTCAGCTGGAGGTCGTTATGAAGAAAACGAGTCGGATGAAGAGGAGAGAATGCTTGACGAAATGACTCGAGGTTATGTTATGGAAGACTTCGAATTTGGATTGCAGTCAAAGTCTGCTCTACCTCGAGAATCAGATTCTAGTGGGTTTTCGGGAAGGACCTGGAACAGCTCGATAGGCTCTAACCCTGCTACAGCCGGAACACCTTTGTCTTCAGTTGCTGAAGGTTCTTCTGCCCCTCCTACTCGTGTGCAATCTAAGACTCCGCCACCTCAACTGCCACCTCCTACGCAGGCCCTGCCGTCAGCTCCAGTTTCATCCATCTCTACCTCCCAGGGTGTACGGAGTAGGCGGTTATCTGGGCAGAATGCTAAGCAGTTGAAGATAGAGACCACAGCAAAAGTCTCTTTGGCACAAAATGGGCCTGTAACTCAGCCGCCGTCAATGCCTCCGCCCGAACTTCCCAATAGCAATGGAAATATCGACGTTCATCCCAAGAGTGCTGGGCTACTCCAAACACGTCGGGCAGGACCTTCGGATCGACCACCTGTACCTCAATTTGCCCGCCAAGCTTCATCCCCACTTCCTGGCCCAAGCCCTTCGGAGATAATTCAACCACCAACACCACTCTCGCAGGCTTTAACGCAGACCTTGACTAATGAGAGTGAAACAAACGGTCAAATACCTCGATCTGGCTCTCCAGGCCGAGCCCAGTCAAGGGCGGGCCTGAGGAAGAATTTCTCCTCGTCAAGCTTGAGGAATCTGAAAGCTCGCAACCCTTCCATTTCCAACATCGACGATGGTTCTGATATGTCACCGAACACCCCACTGAGTTCACAGTTTGGTAGGGAAATGAACAGCAAGCTGCCAGCTATACCTGCACTGCCTACGCCAATTGCCTCAGCCTTCAAAGATAAGATAAATGGCGGTCTTTCGGGTGGAATGTATCTATTTAATAACGATCTTCACTCGCCGGAAAGTCCAAGTTCACCGAGACTTCTCAGCGGTGCTGGGACACTGATATCTCTTGAGCCTTGCCCCGCAGAGTTCTTACTGCGACCTTTCTGGCTCATGCGTGCCCTTTACCAAACCATTGCACATCCGAGAGGCGGATATCTTTCGACCAAATTATTTGTCCCTCGTGATGTATGGCGGGTAAAGGGTGTGAAAATAAAGGGCCTCGATGACAAGATAGCGAACTGTGATTTTCTCACGGCAGCCTTGATGAAGCTCGCTCAAGTCGATACTTTTGACGCGGACGCTGTTCTGGAGGAGATGCAGTCACTCGAAAGCGTGCTTGAGCAAGTGCAAACAACTCTATCAAAGAGGCTAGGCAACGAAGTTGGGGTGCAGGGCTCTGGCGGAATGTTTAAAGATGCTCCTATTGGCGGAGATGCCGAAACTAGTGCTGTACCTTCGAAGTCTGGAAGCATGTCGAGCAAGGCATCGTCTTTTTCCTGGCGGAGACTGAGGTCAAAAAATTCTGGCGTTGGCCTGTCGAATACGTACACGACAAAGATTGTCTCTGATGGGCCTAAAGAAGGGCTTACTATGGCAACCTTGCCCATGACTTCAAATGCCGTGGCGAAGGTCCGATTTATAAAGAGAGATGTCGGCTCAGTGGAGTTCTCGGGTCCAAATGCACATTACATGAGTGCGCTCGCGAGACTTTTTGATGCCGCTCAGGCCATTGGTAAGTTTGGAATTCTAGTCTATCCGAAATCTCAAATTCTAACAATACTACCAGATCAAATCGCACGTCAAGTTGAGGACCCTGGGCTCCGTCATGCCGATAAAACACAAGTCGGATTAGAGCTTTGCACTCGCCACGCAGCCGAGTTCTTTGGCTTCTACATTTGTCGTTTTGTCTTAAACGACATTTCATTACTACTAGACAAGTTCATTAAAAGGGGAAGCGAATGGGTTCTTGTTTGAAGATTTTTTGTTTTCCTTTCGGATAAAATACCCTCATTGTACAACTGCTGCATACATGGCATTTATATCTGCTACACCTACAACTATTCTGGAATACTGAGCTAGGGCTTAGAAGCATAGCTAAGCGTTTATTTTGGAATTACTACAATCACGATTGATGATTATTGATGGGATGGCGTTTTCATTCTTGGGGTTTTATTTTTGTCTTGGGATACGCGGGAGGAGGATGTATACCTTCCAGATGGGGAATAGGGGATTGATGGCTATCAGTGGCGACGTTGCATGGGAGATGATGCCATGACACATGTGAACAAGTTAGTGGAGAGTGTTGTGATTGGCATCGATGGATGATGTTTCTGTGTACCCTCGAGAGAGTCGTGAATGTATAGCAGAGGGCAGAAAAATGGCGGGGCAGGGTCTGAGGGTGGTGCATCTAGAACTGCTTTTGCTAAAATGTATATTGAAGATGAGAGTGCATTGAAATTACTCTAGCTGCTACAACACCGTTCTATAAGATACCTGGTGTGGTATAGTTAGTTGCCTTTCTACACTTGTGAAGTTGCTGTTCAATAAGGGGGTTAGTGAAGTTCAGACAATTGCTCTACTTCTTGTTAATGTAAGCTTATTATCTAAGGTTCCTGTTGTAGATCTGGATTGAATCATGCTTCGTAATATTTGTTGGAAATAAGGCACCTGGTTCCTGTAGATCTATAGTCCTTTTTACAAGAGTTCCAGAAACAAAACCCACGCGATTGCAGCAAGTCTTCGGCAACGAGGCAAACTTTTAAATGTTTCTTCGAGGAAGCTCGATAAAGCCTCGCTTGCTTCGAGGTGCCATACGTTCCCAATCTCGATGTTTGAACGTGCTTGAAAATGATGTCTACTGCAGATTGTGTTGTTGTCGGTGTTCGCGTGGAAGCACCGACAGTAACTCGATTAGGAAGTCGATACGCAATAAAGAGAGGGAGGGAGACTGTGAGAAGGGAGAACCTTTCAGAGGAGAAAATTTAAAGGAAGAAAGAAGGGGGTAAATGATAGAAGTATAGATGGTCGGATATATGGAAAGTGGGGATAGTATATTTTAGCTCGTGATTGCGTTTGATATCGAGGCGTTTGGATATGCAAGTATAGCCGCGTGTGATTACGATACTTCATTTTTGATAAATTGGTACGGGACTAGATTCTTGGCAATCAGAAGAAGGGTCAATTCTATATTACTTTATGCATAAATAGGGGCACATACGGCTTCACTAGCTGATTAGTAAAGGACTTTCCACTGTACTTAGTGTTGTCACAATTCTCATGTGAATATTCTGTTGTTATATTTCACTGATATCACTCCAACCTACCGACTAGCAAGCCATCAGACTTACGACAACAATACAATTTACAAGTCCCGAGCAATTCACACATCCTATGAAAGGTACGATAGTATGAAGTTCTACCTGATAATGCCGCTCAAGTTCCCTATCCCTCCTAGTTCACTTTACCCTTTCTGGCGCTCGACCACAAGGCAGACTAGGCCATGGCTACTACCGTCTTCTATCTTTACTTGCTCCCCTCTATATAGTAGTACACAGACATCAATATCCGCATATGACTCTGTGACCGGATCACCTGCATCGCGTTCCCCTCATTGCGAAGAAACTTGCCAACGTACGCGCTTTGCTTACTTATGCTATCTGAATGTAGACAACATTTACTATGCAAAGCAATAGAGTTTACATTGAGCAGACGAGAGCATTATATGACTCCAGACTCTAGAATTAGAGCCCGAGCACCAAGAAAGGTATTTATTATCATCCCTTGAATTACAAAATCCGCAATATGCATATCCCTATCCTATTTCTACGCAAAACGCCATCATGCCATGACCTCGTGAGGACGGATGGCCATTATGCCATCCAGTGTACATCTAATGTACAAGTACAATCCTAAACTTCGTCTCTGCGTAAATTCCTTGCTAGATCAAATCCCCAGAAATCCCGCCCTCCGGATAATGCCACCAACACCAGTCAAGTTACCTCGTCATATATCTAGATGAACGCCATTTATCTGATGCTTTCGTCTCATCTCATCTAATGCGTCACAGCTCTCACACTCTGTAAAATAAGCCCAAACATTAACCCCTTGGCCACCTCTTCAATCTGTAAACAATCAAAGATCTTGCCCATTGCTTCTCCCGTAGCAGCTTGTCCCATCACCCCCGTCAACGCAGCTGGAACACCTCTCTCGACTAATAATTTCCTGGCTTTAATCCTTAACCTCTCTTTGTCCTCCATACTCATAGGCGCAGGCCAGCTTTTCCGTTCTTCCTCGGTAGGTAGACTATTCTCTCGGATTTTTTTGAGATGGAAAGCGATGCCTGAGTCGGAAGTATTCGATTCTATGATAGAGTCTTGAATGAGAGTTTGAATGGACGATAACGAGGGATTTCCGGGGCGGAGGAGGAATGTTTTGGCGGCATTGAGGAGAGTGCGGCGGATATTCCAAGCAGAGGACAGAGTGTACATTTCGTTGATTACGGCAAACATGAGCTCGACCGCTTGGCGGGTTTCTTGTTCTGTGAGAGGGGTAGACTCTTTTCGGGGTTTGCGGACGGCTGGGATGACTGGCACGGAGAGTCTCCTGGAAGCAGGGAGGGAAGTCCGTGAAGGAGATTTCTGAGATGGCACAGTACTAGTGGATGTCCGAGCAGTTGGTGCAAGACTCTGGGCCCGAGAGCGGACTGTGGAAGAATCTTCAGTATGAGAACCGTAGTCATCAGACATCTCATTTGGCGGTGGAGGCAATTTGAGGTCGCTCAAGTTTGTTTGACTTGGTGAATTAAGAGGCGTATTCGCTTTTGAGGGACCTCGAGAAGGGGCCCTGCTATGGTCGCGACTGTAAGTTGCACTTCTGCGACCGCTCATCGAGGACCTAGCTGAAGCTGGGGGTAAATGATCTTCTCGATCACCCTCACTATCCGCAGGCGAGATGCTGCTTGGCCTTCGTTCCATAGGAGAAATTTTCGATGGTTGAGTATGTACAATAGGAGACACACGAAGGCTGTCTTCACTTGCGCGACTGGCACGAGAAGGAGCGATGGAATTCATGCTATTCATTCTTGGGAGCACGGAAGTTGAGGCACGACCTGCAATGTGATTTCCAACGTTGTTTGTTGTACCATTAGTTGTCGGGGGCTTCTTTTGGCCGATGTTACCGATATTTGAAAATACTCCAGTGATACCACCACCAAATGCCTTTCCTCCCTCAGCCACGCCTTTTGGCGCGGCTACAAGCACGTCCAGCATGCCTTTCCCCATGGTTTCAAACGCTGACGGGGTTGGCCAACCGATACCAGCGAAACCGCCTTTCTTGTCGGCAGCGGGCGACATAGAAGGCTCCTGATCTTTTTCAAGAAATCGTTTCATCCCTACACTCTCGGCTAGTGGCTGGTGCCAACATGCTTCACGTAGGTAGCGTTCTAGCTCCCCTCTTAGGGAAGCCTTGGTGTGTCCTTTCCAGCTAGGAAGGGAACGGTGCTGTTCCAAGAAAGCTGCTACTCCTGATACCTGAGCAATTCGTCGTAGAACCTCATGTAGAGTCTCGAAGTCAGGATATCGGCGGACAATCATCCACCCTGGATGATCTGATAATGCAGGTTCAATTTGTACGAGGTAATCCGTATTCGGTTTACTACGTATTTTCCCTGTTTCGGTGCCCGTCGAGTCATCGTAGATAATGATATTTGCATTGACTAGCGTTAATGAAGCCGTCTTTCTGCGAGCAACTGAAGGATGTGCCTGTAAAGCTACGGGTACGGATTGCGGAACGATTTGGTCAAAACTTGTAAAAGAAGATTTGCTGTCAGATGTCTTCAACGAGATCGAAGACAGCGGAGAAGTAGGGGAGTTGTGTCCCTCTTCATGAGGTTCTTCTTGAGCTTTAGACTCTAGGGACGACTCAAGCGCTTTTGGAAAGGAAAAACCTTTAGTGGGATGCTGTTCCGAAACTGTCTCGAGAGGCTGTGAATTTACAAGAGTCGATTCTTTGGCTGGCGGGAGCTTAGGCTCTGGTTGGAGTTTAGGCTCGGGCTGGAGTTTAGGCTCTGGCTTGGTAAGGCCATTGATATTGAGGTTTAAGGCTTGAGCATTCTGCTCAACTGCCTCGACCAAGGCTGCAGGGGCGTCTTCTAAGGGGTTCTCTTTGTTTTCCGTCTGAGGGCTCTGCTCCTTAACAGCATCTTCTTCAGCAATCATTCTTGACAGCCTTTTCGCTTCTTCCATAGCCTCTTCCATGGCTTCCTCTGCTTTGCTTACACGTCTTTGATGCTTCTTCGATTCCTGATCCTTCTGAGCTTGGGACTTCCTGGCTGGTCTTGCTAGACGAATATTTCCCATGTTTCCATCGAAATCATTGAAAGGATTACTGAAAAGATCGTCTTCGTCGTCCATCCCGTCATCAATCGCTTGACTCAAATTCGGTTCCCCCTGTTCAAGCAGGTACACAATCCAACCATTTATCCATTCTGGCTTCGAGAAAGCCTTTAATGTCATGTCCAGAACTAAGCTGCCCAAAATTTCCTTCAGAAATTTCCTAGCTGGATCACAGTCATATGTAGACTTTTCTAAGAAGTTTTGTAAGATATCGTCGGCAATCATTTTGAATTTTTTGGATTGTTGCTTTTCATTCAGAATATTGGCCAGGTTCGAGTCGGGATTTGCAGAAAGGTACCCGTACACAGCTTCAGCCGCTGGTGCATTTGCCCCTGGCGAGCTGGCAAATGCGCTGGATAGCTCATTGAGGAACACTATGACAATTGACGAGGAGTTTGTGAGGAAGTCGAGGAAAGTGTCTGCAGGTCGCTTTCTTGACAGATGGCTAGATACAGAGAGGACGAACTTTGTGAGAGTCTGCCGAGACGCTGCTGGAAATGAGTGCTCCTTTGGAAGGATAGGCTGGTACCACCAATTTACATAATCTCGAATTACAGCATCGATAAGTTCGTTGAGGGCCGCAGCGGTTTCTGGCTGGAATCCCTCGAAGCTATTCGCCCCTGACCCCTTTTCATCCTCGTCTTCGTCGTCCTTCAATTGCGCGTCCCGCAAATCTAATACCCTCTTCACGATGTCAAGGCCTTTCTCTCTTCGCGCGACTTCAAGCCAGCCAGCCGAAGTGTTCTGAGATTCCCATGTTGCGTGCAGAACAACCCCCCCCAATATCCCAATTAACACCAGACCGACTCTCCCCAGGACCAGATATGTACATGCTGCTAAGCCAACAGCAATGGCGCCGAGAGTTCCTGGAGAGGCCGCTGACAAGAATTGTAATACGCGGGTGGTGAGGTCGTCTTCGTCGGCGCAAGAAGTTGTCGATTTCGAGGATGTGATAGGGGTCGTAGGCTTGGCCAGCTGGTCGCCGGGCTTTGTTTCTTCGCCAATAGTCCCGTTCATTGCGGTCGTATGAAGTTCTGGCGCATGCTGAGGGGCTTGTATGGGCGTTGGATGATCAGACCGGAGCTTGGTGGATGGGGACAATTAAAGTTCGTTTCCAGCAAATGTAAACAATGAAATTCATAGAAAAGCCGATGTGAAAACGAAGAAGGCGCAAGCTGTCTTCACAACTCCTCTATCGCTCGTGAAACTCATTTGCGGTCTATGCACACATCACCAGTGTCGACGCTGTATCCAGGGATTTTGGACAGCATTTGCTACTCGAAGCGGTTTAGACTACTAATGCCCCTGCTGGATGTCAGCTTGGTCGCGTTCACCCCCAACCGTGCCCCCTCGTCGCGAACCACAAACATCAAACATTGCACCAGATAATTACGAGATATAGGCAAAATACAATACCTTTTCTAGCGTATCTGCTCAATCTTCCCGATGGCTAAAGGCAAGAGAGCGAGAGAAGAGGTAGACGCGTACGAGTCCGACGGTGGCTTCGTTGAAGAAGATGATGGGCCTAAGTCAAAGAAGACCAAGAAGGCCGGATCAAGCAGCAAGTCTAAAGGCGATAGTGAGAATAAGTTCTGGGAGGTCAATCACCTTAAGTCAGATACAATGATAGTACACGCTGATACAATCCTCAGCTATCCTCTGGCCGCCAACCTCGACGTGTAGAGATATCGGAATTTAAGAACACAAAACTAGTCAGCATCCGTGAATACTACGAGAAGAACGATGAATATCTTCCTGGCAAGAAGGTTAGTATCATAACATTTATTCTTTCCCGTTGACTCGGTATTGATATTTGCTTAGGGCATTTCTCTGAATATCGACCAATACAAGGCTTTGCTGCAAGCTATTCCCACCATCAATGCACACTTGAAAGCAGCTGGTGTTGATGTAGGGGAATTCGACGAGACGAAGGAAGAATCCGAAGAAGAGCAAAAGCCGCAAAAGCGCATCAAAGCAAAGAAAATCGAGAAGGCCAACATCGAAGCTACATCCGACGAGGAAGAAGAATGAAGGCTCTATCGAGATAGAGAATGATTCTGTGGTATTGTAAAGCAATGGCGTTGGGAGTTTCCTACATGGGGGTGTATCAGTGCTATGACACTTGTAATTGGACTTCTATTTGAACGATTTGCACGATTAACGAAAGCGGTATAGCCTCATGTCTGGATGCAGGCGCATTCTGGGATTGGCAGAGGCATAGCTGTATAACGAAGCAGGATAAATGCAGAATGGGAAACATCGATACGTAATTCTAATCTGTGTAAGTGATTTTATACTTGAACTACACCTGTAACTCCCCCGTTTTACACCCTTCTTTGCAAGATAGATATGATCAAGCCTATATTGGCCACTCCATGACCGTCGAAAGAAGTCCTTGTTCACTGGAAGAATCTATTTCTATGACGAAGCTGGAATAGTTCCGGGAGCGCATAGTATGGACTCTTTAACACAACTCCTCCGAGCTTTTCTCTTGGTCCAGGCCTGAATATAAATTTAGATCTCCCAAATTTTGGACCTAAAGATTCCTTGCGTCTAACAACCTAGACTTTGATATATCTAGTTAGTTCTTTCGACGAAAGGAGCAACTTGGAACTCGGCATTTACCTTGTGTCGAATCTCCATCAACAATGACGGTTGGCCAAGAGAGCCTCCGACTTAGAGATGATAGGCCCGAGTTACTATTAGACTATGACACTACTTGGACTTTCCGCAATCACACTAATTGCCATTAGGGTGAGCTTCGCTTGCCCATACGCAGGGGAATCGAAGGTTTACCTCTTCACCGGAGCCAAAAGTCTGGCAGTCAGCCAAGAGTCTTGTCGGAGTATCATGTTGAGATATAGTCTGCTATCTCATCCGCTATATTTCCATCAAGGCTTGTAAGTATTGTCGACCGAGGCTTGATTTTCATTAGGCCCACCTCTTAGTATTGTCCCGGTATCGTATTGTGAGCATTTTATGAACCCTGGCCTAATCTCGCCTTAAACGACTCTCCGTATTTGAAGTTGACTAAGTTCATTACAATTTCCTTTTGAATGTTGCTTAGTTGCTTGCTTGCCCTTCAGCTACATGATTTTCCCTTCCAATATTCAACCGTTCCTGACCTTCACTGCCTTAGTCCGGCATGTATTTCATAATCTTTATAATGCTTACTATAACTCCTGACTTAAGCAGGTTTCGAAATGTTTCATTCCTTCCCTTGTGAACAACCAGACCTCGAGTGTTCTGTGATAGTGAAATGATTTGGAGTTGGAGCAATTTTCTTTCCGTTTCGATGTTGATGTATTATGCAACTTTCTTATCTTTGCAGTACATGTCGTTCTCAAGAGCAGTGCTACGCGGGTGATGGATGCAGTGCCCTTCATACTCAACTATGTTAGACTACATCGCTATGTTAGCTAGATGGCCGAGAAGCAGCATTGAAGAGACATACCCCTAATATGGTGCTTCCTCATCTTCCCTTCACTGCGAGTTGGTTTCATGCTCTTTATATTGCGTTGCATTTCATGATACAACTCATGGGACAATGAGGATCTTTGAACTTGGCTATGCAAGTTGTTGTTGTTGGTAATGAGCATTTAGACTCTCATATAGGCTATGTTATTGCCTTTGCATAATGTTATATTCTGCTTGTGTATAACTGTAAGGTAGATGCTTGCTTTGATAGTAACCAAGATAGTTCTTGCAGGATGGCGTACTATAAGTCCTACAAAGTGTAGACATCTATCGACCGTTGGTTAACCTAGGTAAAGTCCATGAGTCTTGGGCTTGCCCACATAGACTGTCCCTGCTTCCTCGGGCAATGGGCTAAGAAGCTCATGGAAACGCAGCCTCGTCCGTCTTCGTCAGCCTCTCTCTTTCAATTCACTCGCACTTGAGGAGCTAGGCCTGTGGTTGGTCGATTCAAGGTAGACTGGCGCTATAGCGCGGCAAGCTGGCCAAATTGGGTTTGGCTCGGTCGTGGAGCGGGAAAGGAGGGTTATTTACTTTGGAGGCACACAAAATTTACATTTTTTCCACCAAGTCGAGTATTGATCAAGAACATCCCCTGGGTCTTCTTCCGTCACACATACTCTACTTACACTCTTATTATCATTGTGCACTCTCTGCGATACACAATGTTTACCGCTTCCCGAGTTATCAAGGCTGTACGCCGTGTCTCCTCTGGAGCACAGGCAAGCAGTCTCTTGCTTCGACAACGGGCATCCGTCGAGAAGCATCAAGAGGAGGTGCGAAAGGCCGCTACTGCTCGACTGGCACCTCAAATCCCCAGTCGACCCAGAGCACCTATCAAATCCGCCGTCGTTGCCGCACGACAGGCTCAACCTCTTGGTGCCTCGATTGGTGCTACGACTACATCCCCCTCGCCTTCGACGAGTAAGTCCTGCATCTTATATGGCTCTATCTCTGCTAATATCATCACCCCTACAGAGACGGCTTCTACCAAGGCTTGTCGAATACCTCGACTGAGGTCCCGAACTCAGTTCGTTCGACCTCGCAAGTACCGGCCCGTCAGTCCACTACCCGAGTACGACCACCTCCCCGCAGACCTTCTAGCGGGTATACAGGCCCTGATCGACGATTCGGAGGTGAGTCCGCTGGCTGTCACCCAGTTGACCACCTTCGAGTCAATTGCCCCGCCGCCTAAGGATGTCATCACACCCGAAGTCGAGCTGCTCGCTGAGGACATGCATCGACTTAGCGTTCGCGCTGAGCCTCGCATTCCAAAGCCCGCACAACGACTGCGGTCCATCCTGAAGGGTTCCGATAGGGCTAAATCGGGTAGTACTGGCTTGGCTAAGGCCAAGGTTACTTTTGCGTTCGAGTCTGACGACGGCCAGTCTGATGATGATGAGGACCCAGGAGCAGCCATTTTGGCCGAAGCCAAGCTCGATGGCGCTCTATGACACCTGGAAAGAGACATTCCCTCCTCCGAGGAATATGGCTCTTTCTGGCGGTCTAGATCGCTGGAGAGAGGAAGACGAGGAGGTAAGTTTGCCGCCAAAACGCCCACCGGGGGATACTGGATACGCCCAGGACAACTTCTTGGCGAGCATTTTAGCCGAGAGCGCGAGTATTGTAGCAGCGATACGTGAGAGATGTCGCTCATGATCGCCGTTCTTGTATTCCCCATTTCTTTTCTGCGCTTGTTGTATTACCCCCTTTTGTATTATTGATTCTTTTGATTCCTTTGTTGCGTTGTTTTGCTAGCGTTGCATTGTGTATGTATGTATGTATCGCTTTTGCTTTTTTTGCTTTTCTTTTGGCCTCATTTCTTCTGTGTTGTCCTGGGCGTTCTGCTGAAGGATATGGGTATTTGGGGAGGATATGGGGAGGAGTTGGTGGTGGATTGGGAGTGTGGAGGATGATTTGATCGAAAGGCATCCGTATTATCAGGGCTTCACGCCCTCCGGGTATGTATCACCAATTCCTATTTACTAACGACTAACTAGCTAGCGGTTCAACTATATGGATGGCCTTTCGAATCTTGATGGTTGGATTGGGTTGGATGGTTACGGCAAGTCTCACGTTCGTGTTACTCTCTTTTTTCTTTTGACTAACTTCAATTAAGCAGCGGTTCGGATTATCTGGTGGTTAGGGGAGGATGGGTCAATTGCTGGTGGAGTGTTACAGTCCTGCCTAAGGTAAGCATTTTGATCAAGTAAAGAGTTTGGCTAACATATACGAGGCATATTCCGTGTGGATTTGGTGACTCCCGATTATACGGCTCACCAACCATACCATTACAGCACTATCTCGCATGGTGATCTACACTTCGACATTCCTCAATTTCTTCTTTCCGCCACCCCTCACCCTTCTGATACTCGCACCACATATGACAACTCTTGGTCGAGATCGAAGACGCAACCAGCCGCTCCCGAGAAGGCACTGGTTTACCATATACACCTTTACGATACACACCTACAACATATATACGACAACCTTGGTCAAGAATGAAGCGGCAACCAGATGCTCCCGAGAAGGCGCTGGTTTTCATTCAAGGCTGAGGCATCCTACAACCCCCAACCAAACGTCGTCATCCTGGACTGGACCTGTTACGCGCGAGAAGTTTGCAGGTCCGCCACAACACTCATGATGATTGCGGTCTCTCCTATCCGCTCCGTTTCCTTGTCAGAGGGTGGCAGCCTCTGGCAGGGGCCCTCTACCTTTCCTCACACTAGGTAGAGGGTGCCCACCATGTCCTGCGCGTTCCCGTATCGCGGTGGGTGTGAGTAGCTCTCCCTTGGGAGAGTGAAACCAAGCAGGACGGCCATGTTTGTGTAAGTTTTTTCCTTCTGTTGACAAGTCTGCTAATCCTTGCTACCACCACTTGATTCTTCATCTCACAGAATCCAATCGTTAAGCTGTCTCTATTTTATAACAATCAATTCTATTATACCACTCTACTTAGAATATTGTGACCCTTCTCTCGCTATTTGAACTTGACTTAGCTGCTAGTGACTGTTTTCTTTTATTACCTAACTTAGTCTGTGCATATTTGACGTAACACTTAAGGTTTAAGTCAATACCTTATTATATTTTGAAATTGATAGCATCTTTTGGGAATACAACATGGTGTTTTCCATGAAAGTCGAGTAACGATCATATTGCATCCACCAACTCTTACACGTTTCCTACTCTCAACACCATCTAAACCATCAATTTTCTACCCCTAAAATATCCGCATTCCAAACTCCGGGCATGAAAAGAACAGCAGCTCCATTATAACATCCCATTGACATATTTCCATCTTAACATCTCCCCATCCATTTCACCATCATCCCAATCCCAACCACAAGCGCCACCAACAAAGAAGAATAAGCAAAGCCGACCATTCCTGCATCCCCTCCCAACTCACCCTCCAAACCTGTCCCGTCCTCCTCCTCTCTATAGCCAAACACAACAACAGCCTCATCCTACCCCCAAACCAAAACCTCTCAACCCCAAATCTCATGACCCACGAATCAAGCCCGGCGATTGATCTTTCCTCAGAAAGAGGGGAAGACGTGTGACTAGCTGACTAGCTGACTAGCTGACTGGCTGACTGGCTGACTGACTGACTGGCTGACTGGCTGACTGGCTGACTGGCTGACTGGCTGACTGGCTGACTGGCTGACTGGCTGACTGGCTGACTGGCTAGCTAATTGACATGTATGAATCTCCGAGTTTGCAGAACAACATCTTGCTACTCACTCTCTCGATGAATGGGTAGTTAGTTAGATCTCCAGGGGAGGGATCTGTGTTCATGTAGAGATTAGATATATTATACAATACAATAAAATACTGTACTATACCTATCATCCTACCAGTCTTGTATAATGTTGCATTGCAAGCCCAACCCGGGCGGGATGGACACAACTTGCACTTGATCGTCTAGTGCGCGCCGCCCCGAGCCGAGCCGGACTTCCCGTCGGGACCCGAGATCCACCCGAGCTAATCCAAGTCCTGACAACAGCGTACATCGAACGAAGCATTTGATCGTCAAGCAGAGAACGTGATCCCAAGACGTAGACTGGTCCAGTACGTAAACTTGTACCTCGCCGTTGCGCTGCCGACTAGCAATTTCACCTCTTTGTTATTCATGTCTTTGCACGTTGGAGAAGCAAGCTTGCATTGTAAAATGAATCTAGCCTCCGATCTTGATCTTCACAAACAAGCGGTACTTGTGATATTTATTACAACCACAACAGTATATCGGGATGCTCAAGTATCATCAGCACCGCCGCTGCAATTAATTACATTGTACTCTCCTCCCGAGCACCCATATATCTCAAACACCAGCACCATCCCCAAAGGTTTAGTCTCGCCTGCTTGCTGAAGGGCCTCCTCATTCCAGGGCGACCACCCATTTGTACAAATTCCCCTCTCCCCTTTACCTCCCAACCCGAAGGCCAGAGCCCTCGTTCTTATTCTACAATCATCCATGCCAATGCAACAATCATATTTCATCACCTTCGTTAAAAGCCCAAGCTTGTCCCACCCCAAACCCTTCGAGAGAAAAGAAAAAGACAAATCGACGAATTGCTCGCCCTTACACCCGTCCGGTCCTATTGCTTCCATCTATATTTGCAATCCGCCACGCCAAGCCAAGCCCATTTCATTTCATGAAAACCCGAGGAAGGTAGAAGAACAACGTAAAACACCAAACAAAACCCCCCAAACCCCAGAGTCAAGTGAGGCAAAGGGAGAGAAAAAGAAATACATGAAGGTTGCAGTAGGGGTAATTTTCCATGCTTTTTGCTCTTTTTTTCTGCCCATTGTCCAAATGAAGTCGGGCCATCCTGTTAGCCACTTGAATGTATTTTTAATTACGCCTCTTGTTACCCACACCCCTAAAACAAGACCATGAATCGCTCAATGTACAGCACTGAAGCAAAAGCACAAAAGGAAGAAATTTGTGGTACAGTAAACCACGCTGTGTTATATCATGTTGATGACAGACGACCCCTCGATTATATGCACAGTATCGGGATCTTGATCTGCCGCATTCGGTTTGACGGTTACGCGGCCCTCGACGCTAACACTTCTGGTTCTCTGACTAAGAGGAAGTGTATACTTCAAAGTACCGCGAACGATGAGATCGAATTCATGCTGGAGAACTCGTCCCCAGCGTTCGCTGCCGGATGGTACGGTCCGATTACCCGGGTGGTTGACACGAATCTGGCCCAGCGACGTTTCATGGACGTGCTTGAAGGGAGACGCATCAAAGACGAGCGGACTGTAAAATTCATACACGCGCCCAATCTCGAGATTTGGGTTCGTGTTGGGATCGTCCCCAAGAGGTGGATCTAGAGGATCATCGTCTCGTTTGACAAACCGGCGTCGTCGACGTCTAGTTAATCCATCGGGTCCAGAAGGGCTCTTCCACCATTCCTCGTCGGTACCAGCGTATTTCGATTTTGCGAAGATGACTAGGTCGCTTGTATCGATTGTGACAGCCACCAGGTTTGCATTTCGTGCTTGTACTTTCATATCTAGCATGACTTCTTGCTCGCTTGCGAGAACGTTTTTCAATGCCAGGATTTTCACCTCCGTGAGGGCAACAGTTGTTGCAAAATAGAAGCCGATGCCTCCAGCAGCAACTAGTATGAACATAATAAGCAATATCAAACATCCGGCATTTCGGGACAAGCATGATTTGTTCTCGCGATATATCTGGTGCTGCCGAATCGAGTTTGCTAACCGTCGACTACGACCAGATCTGCTTGACCGGACAGTGTTTATGAGAGGCGTTCGCTCGTCGTCCGCCGTGTCGTCACAATCGTAGCCAGCAGTCATGGGCGTCTTCTTTCCCCCCACCCTCAAGTTCGACATTCGAGAACCCTCAAATTGCGGTGACTGTCTAGGTGAGATATTGGCCGGCACTTTTGATTTTGATGCGTTTGGAAAGGGAGATTCGTTATCAAAAAGCGAGGGATGCCCATTGCCAACGTTCCGGCCCCAACGGCTTCCACCAATGTGATGATGATGCGTCGTACCTCTATTCGTACCCATGCTACCCCGGATGGTACCCTTGCCGTCATCTTCGGGGTTCGTCGAGTCCTGGCCACTGGTATTGTATGAATTCGCAAATTTCATGCTCTTCTTCATAGCAACGCTTTTGTTGGCCTCCATCATAGCGCGCACGCCATTTCTCTGGTCGATCTGACTCGCCATCGATGTAGCACTCGGGGTACGCGAATGGAACCGTCGGGGTCTCTCACTGACATCTGGCGGATTTGATTCATACACGAATGTTTCTTCCGAGTCAGAAGAATCGGCTTCATCGACGGCACTGGCGACTTTCGCTTCAAAGATATCTGCTTTCGAGGATGCTGGACGGAGTCTTGTTAGCATGGTACTTACTGACTGAAGATTGAGACCTGGTCTATAACCCAAAGGGGTGAACACCGAGCGCTCAGGACTTGTGGCCCCGCTACTCATCGAGGTCGAATACGGGCCTTGACCGTATGCCTCTTCGAGGGGCAGAGATGCAATGGCATCTCCATCCGCCTCCCTTGTAAACCGGTGGTGGTGATGATATCTAGGCTTAGACGGATTGGCTTGCTCACCGGTGCCTGATGTGACTGATGGTGCTTTACGAGCTTTCTTCTTCTCCTTTTTCGGTCGAATGGTCTCAGAGCTCGGCTTGGTGCGTATACTACCATTGTTTCCTCCGACCCCCGTACCCACAGCCACTTGCGGTATCGAGCTGACCGTTTCGGTCTCCACGGTCATGTTCTTGGTTGATCCTTCACCAGGAGGCTTCCCCCTGCCATTGCCTGAGTTGAATGGCTTGGTGCTAGAAGGTGCCTGGCGCGATGTCGCTGGCGGCACCACCGAGGCCATCTTTGTCTTCACCTCACTCTTTCCACCGCTGTCACTGCCACTCTCATTTGCAGGCACAGCTGGCTTTGCTTTGAGAGTTCTGATGGATGCAGTATCGGAGGCATCCTTCTCCGAGATAGACGCAGACAGTCCGTGTTCTGCCATTTCGAGTGCGCCATCGATGCCTACACCGGAACTGGGAGTATTCGGGTTGCTAATCTCTTGGACGGTCTCCAGTGTCGAGCTTGCCCCACTAACCCCTCTCGCTGGCGTTCTCATTCCCGTTGTCAACAAAGAATCTTCTGCCTCGTCGTTTGATGCACCCTGCTTTCCTTCCTGCGACTCTATCGAATGAGAAGATCGCTGAACATTGATGGACGGAACCTGCGGGTCGCTCTTGCGAGGCGAGATGAGAGATGGTCGCTGGAGTGGAGGAGGCGATCGCAATCGTGGTGATACCGGCCAATGCAGCGCCTCTCTTACTTCCGACACCGTGGGAGGCTTTTGAGGTACCGGTGCGCGGATCGGAGGCTCCGAGATGGATGGATGAAGGGTTGGAACAGCTGCTACGGACAATGCTCTCTGGGTAGCCGCGGCGGATGGGGGGTTCGTGTTGGAGCCAGCTAATCGTGACGGGCTCACGTCGTGTAGGCTATTCTTCCTTGACCGACCAGCTCCCTGCGCCGACCGAGCAGACGAGTTGGTCCTCAGATTCGGTCTGATTGGAGATGATTCTCGCGAAGGGATAGGAGAATTGGTGGCCGATGCAGCGCGCTTGGGTTGGAATCTCTTTGTTGATACCGAGGGAGTGGAGGAATCACGGATAGGTCTCGAGGTGTTTGGGTTGGTTCGCTCGCGGATGGGAACTCTGGGCGTATCTATGTGTTCAGCGGTCTCCTGCGCCGCCTTAGAGGAGGAGGACGTGGGGTGTCGATGTTTGTCGTCCATGGTTGGGTTTGTGGTGGTGGTGGTCGTCGTGGCTGTCCTCACCACCTTGGAGGGTCACGAAGGGACCGACGTCAAAGGCGTTTTCAAAGCCGGTCGCGCACCACCTTCACGTATGGGAGGGACTCCGCAGAGCCTTGTGATATGTCGGACACCAATTTTGGATGGGGAGGACAAGCACGATGTTGGCAGTCGGCGTGTGTGGTTGGGTCTGAGGGAGGAGGGTGGGAAGGGATCGCACATCCATCCAAGAGAAATCAAGGTCGGAGCTGTATTGTTGATGCGGGCGAGATGGCGAAGTGGTGGTCGCAGTAAGAAAGGACCCGGCCGGTTATTTGTCGGCCGCGAGTTAGTTGAGCTTCGCGGCAGCTTCGAGTTTGGGTTCGGTGTTTGCCAGATTGTCAGATTGTCAGGTTGTCAGATTGTCAGATCAGGTCCGCGCGACTTGTACGAATCGTCCAACAGAGCCTGGGCGGATGGGGAGCTGGAACGGTAGGTGGGCGAGTGACGGTGGAGACCGGTCGCCAGTCAGTCTCGAGCTATACAGGGGCCAGCGGGGCCTTTTTAGCTTTTGTGCCTTTTTAGCTTTTGTCTCGACGCTTTGGACGCTGTTGAATCTCAATTCCCACCCACCGGAAGAGAGGAAGCAGCGGTGAGGTGTGGAGGAGATGGAATGAATCAGAGAGGTATATCTCATTTGCCATGTATGTGTTCACCTCCGCGATGCTTCGTGCCTCGCAATACAACGCAGCGCAGTTCCTCCGGCCTACGTGCGAGCGAGCGACTGGCCGAGGGGCAATAATCCAATAAGTCGGTGCTAGCGTGTGACAGAGTTTCCCAGCTTCCCTGAGGCGATCCTTTGATTCTGGCCTCTCCGTTGGACCGGGGTTCTCGCTCCAGAGTATTATTTTTTTTTATGGGAGCGACTGCCGGTCGAGCTGCTCGTCAATGGCTCCGGGTTTTATTCAACTTTACGAAGTATCAAGTTATTCAACTATGTCCGAAAAAGCCTCCTCCCCCTCCGAATCTCATGTCGTTCCGCAACCCCGGCTCCGAAGAGGGAAGATTCATGCTGCCATTGATCCCGAGAATTCTCCCCCGGTCGTACCGGCAAAGGACTCGAGGAACTGGAGAACCACAGGGCTGCATCTCCCCATCACTCCCCATCTCCCCCTTGCGGTCATGGCGGTGGCGGTGGAAGGTGGAAGGGCCGAGGTTGGGCGAGAAGGGGCAAAGATCTTGAGAGAAATTCATTCGAGGTCACCAAGTACGAGGTAGCTCTACTTGTACGATGTATAACGGATAACGTGCCGACAGTTTAGAGCCTTATACAGGCGTAAACGATCGACCCTGCAGGTATAGACTCATCTAGCGAAGAGATTCTTTACTGTCGATTCTTTTACGTGATTAAATGCAGCATCTGCCCCCCAAGTCTGGATCTCGACACTCGACACGGGGTTCTAGAACATCGCATCGTCAAGAGGATTCCCATGCGTCGGATCGGGAAATATGATGTGCACATCGACTCGCGCCGAAACCCTCCCTTTCGACCTTGTACGTATCATGCTGTATTGCCATGTCGAGTCGATCGATCGATTTCTAATGTGAGAATGTCATGGCGAATACGCCGACTCTCTGGCCATGTGAGAATGCTCGTTCGTCCTGTAGATATCTATCGCTCCTCTCCCATCCCCCACTCTCTCCCGACATCTGATATCTGACTCGTCCACGTTTCAACATTCCAGAAGGCCCCCAGCGGGGAGGGAAGCCCCCCGATCCCGCCATTCCCGCGGGTTCCTGCCGCATGACCCAGGCCAGTTCGTTCTGACTCTGATGTGAGCGAGCCATGCACTCCATACCATACCATGCTATGCCATGATGTACCAGGAATATATCGTCTTTACTGTTACCTTCTCCTCCCTAGAAATGCCACCCCCACGATGCCGCCCCCCCATTCCACCCTCTTCACGTGGCCTGCGACCGGACCCCCAGGTTAACCAACGCATCTATCCCATCACCTGAGAAGAGCGATGCGTCAGTCGTACCGCTTCGAAAGATGTGTGGAAATGCGCCGGAAACGAATCGGCCGGGGGAAGGAGTGGGAGGTGAGTTGTGGATTTTGGCTTCCTGCAGATCTCATGACTTGCTTGGTATGTTGGGTCGAGGTCGGGGTTGGGGCCAAGGGGCTTTGAGACCCGAGGGATCGAGGTGGGCTGTCATCAACACAAATCGTCGGGAATGGGCACAAGAGCGGTTCTGTTGGCTAAGGGACTTTCTTCTTTGCCAGAATGAAGAGAAGAGGAAAAAAGCAAGTACAATGATCTCACTCCACTGTAACCATCGTACAGTCTTCCTCCTTGCTTGATCAAACCTGGTTTTTCCTATCTTAGATGGATTTCTATCATATTGCGCTCAAATTTCTACCGAAAGCACAAAGTCATACCCAACTGACTTGACATTTCCCCCGAGGCTAGCTAAGATCTTGTACCTCTTTGACCGAAGAAGCAAGCATCGTTCAAGGTGCAGCTGATCCTATCGTTTGAGGAGAGGGAGGAGAAGACGTTCTGAAAGAGGACGAAGCAAAACTTCGAAAAGCCGATCAAAAGCATGAAAGGGATGCTCGATAGCGGCACAGACTAGCGAAAGCAGGAGAAATGTACAGGCAAGCAGCAAGGTATCTGGTAGCCAGAGGGCGGATTTTAATAACTCGAGATGGCCAAGTTGTAGATCCAAGATCCGAGCTTTGCGAGGCGCGCAATAGAACATGGATTTCCATTCTGAGACGTTACTTCCAATATATTTCTTTCTTCCCGCTTTGATATAAGCGTTATCTCTTCGCGTCCAGGTTGCTAATCTAGATCCCCTAAAGACGACGTTCTAATTTTAAATCTCATAGATCCTAGTTCTTACACTTACATTTACCGTAATTAACTGAAAGCCTTCACGCTCTTATATTTACCAGCTTATAGACTACATTACCGTCTTACTCAACTGCTTGCGTTGGCTGTACTGTACTATATAGTTACAGTAGCTTTCAAGTTCAATACCTGAAAATAAGTGAAGTTGAGAGAGGAGGGTTTATGGTTAAAATCATACATAATTACGTTTCAGTAAACCTAGGTCGACACAAGGACTATTCTTTTAAACTTTCCACCTCCTCACGTGGAAATATTCTCCGCTTTAGAATATTCAAACTCAAAATCACTACTCGCCTTATCGATCCTAAATCTTATCTTAGTGTCTATCTATTTTCTTCAAATGGATCATCACGCTGAGCTGTAGGTCTTGCTTCATATGCTATAAATCCTCGTTCTCGGAAGGTCTGTATCTCATCTGTTAATCTTTCTGGCTCGAGAAAAAATCCAAGTTCGGGAGACAAGGTATGCGTCACTGCTTCTACCCGAGCATATAATATCCATCATCTATCAAACCAAACGCCAATTTTTACTTCTAAAGATTTTGAGTTATGATTTTTAACAGTATCTGAAGTTTGGTTGTCATCTTTACCCACGACCGAACCTTTTTGCCAAGAAAAGATTAGATTTGATGAAACCTATGAGCGGCTGGGATGCACGGAAACTTGACTTATTCTTTTCCCTGCTATACTCTCTGCTAATGACTTTAAACTTTCTCACTCGAGGTTTAGAATATATATACGGGGTTTCCCTCCTAAATTCCAGGTCCCACAAGTTCATGCCGTCGAGATCCCGAGTTTCAAGCGAGCTTTATCAGTTCCAGTCTTCCCTCTCCAATATAAGACCATAGATACAAGAATCCCGAACACCAATTCAGAGCCACCTCTCCTCAGTATTACAAGTTGCAATCATGTCCGAAGACGAAGCAAAGACACCTCGAGTGTTTCTTGCCCGCCATGGTTCGTGCACGGTCCCACCCATCACCAACCCCACCTTCCGCCAAGCCATTACATTTCCAACCTCATCTCTCCCACATACCTGCTCCTAGCTAACCACACAACACTCCACAGGAGAAACAGAATGGGCAAAGTCAGGCCGGTACACGGGCATATCAGAGATCCCGCTCACGCCCCACGGTGAGGCCGAAGTGGTGGCCACAGCCAAGATCCTCATCGGCGATGGAAAGTTGATCCAAGTCCCCAAGCTTGCCCGTATATTCGTCAGCCCGAGGATTCGTGCACAGTCGACGTTCGAGCTGATGTTCGATGGAGAGACGAAGGCCGAGCTGAAGAAGGAGGGAAGGGTAGAGACGACGGGTAAGCTGGCGGAGCAGGATTATGGTATTTATGAGGGGTTGTTGGAGTCGGCGATTAGGGCGGGGAGGAAGGAGAGAGGTTTGGATAAAGAGAGACCGTGGAATATCTGGAAGGATGCTTGCGAGGGAGGAGAGTGAGTGTCATCCCGTCATCTGAACTTTGTTGTTTATCAGATGCTGATTTTCCTTTCTTCTAGGACAACTGAACATATGACTGCAAGGCTCGATAGCCTGATAGAGGATATCCACGCTATACAAGCACCCAATTTGCACGGGGAAGCGCCAGCCGATATCCTGCTCGTGGCTCATGGACATATACTCCGAGCTTTCGTCAAGCGATGGCTCAAATACACGATGGATTTCCCTCTCGCCTTGATGCTGGAGCCTGGTGGTGTTGGTATCTTGAGCTATGAGGGGCATGATATCAACCAGCCTGCTCTATTTGTTGGCATGGCGTTTCCACTTGAGCAGACAGCATAAGAATTAGGCGTGCCATATAACTTGATGTTGGGCGGTGCATTTGACTACAGGATAAATTTGCGTCAACTTCAATATGCCGTCAGTTTAGGCAATCCCAAGTAAAGTAAATAAAAATAGAGTATTCGAAGAATCCTCTCAAGTGAAACGCGGTTATATTTTCTTTAGCCTCTAAACTCCAGTACAGAAATCTCATGCCTTCTTATTGTCATTTAATACGCCTTCATCATCAATTATTCGTCCATCACGCGAGTATTGTCAAGAAATACGTCCCATCTCCTTCCGTCAGAATCCCACATTACCAAGCCCACACATACCTAAAGTCCATTATCCTTGAGCAGTTGAAACCCTTGTTCCTCGCCGCACATAGCTTCGCGTCCCAGATCAATTGCCACCTCGATATCTTTACGACAGAGCCGCTCCCGGCTATTTATATCCACGAACCACTGACTTCAACAAACCAAATCCTGTTGTCCTATTCAGCACTTCGTTTCTTGCTAGATCAGAAGATCATATTAGTTCACTACTTCTAGCTCCTGAGCTCGTTTCTCTACAAGTGATGAGGTTGCTTTTAGAAATATATATAGAGAGAGAGGGGGGGGAGGGGGAGGGAGAGGTGTACCAAATAAGTGAGTACCAAAGCCAAACCCCGACGCTACTAGGGCTATTTAAAATATCGGGGTATAGGAATATGATGCGGCTCTTGCATTTGCATTCCTTTTCATTCCAGTGTTGTTCATCTTCACCTTTCTACATGCAACATACAGAGGCCGTGTTTAAAACATGATAGAACTGGGGTTTTATCGTTAGGTGTGTTTCTACTGCCTACTCTTTGATTGGGGAAGGTTTTTAAGCAATTCAACTTTTAAGGAAACTTTGCTCTTAGATTGGCGTTTTATGTTTGACATACATGAGACTCCAAGAGGGAGAAGAGATGTTTTGGGGCCTAGAACGCTCTAACTGTGAATCAAACCCCTCTTGTTGGAGTTGATATTATCCTTAGGCGATGAAGATTTATACATTGAGTGTTGTAGAATTTGGTTGCGAATCTGGTTGTGGATTTAGTTGTAGATTCAAAGTGTGAGATCAGGTGGGAACGCTATTATTACTACCATCAATCACATCACCGTAGGTACGGTGTCTCCAGATCGTTACTTGAAATTGGACCGTAAGATATAGCTTTTAAGTAACGCCGTACAGATAACTATATATTAGTTGAAAGCTGAGGGGCCTGTTTATAGTACTATAAGTCGGGAAAAAATATTTCTACCACCAAAAAAAGAGCCCAAAAAAAAGGATGAGATAGCAAAGTGAGGCCCGAAGTCGAGTGCCTACGTCTTTATCATGGCCCATATCCATCAGGTGAAGCCGCAGTCAAACTAGACCACGCCGCCGAGTGGATACCCCTACACTCGTAAAAGAGCGGTGTTAAGTTAAAGTCGTCCTATCATGTCGTAGCTAAGGCGTAGAAATTACATCATCTTAACATAGTTCGTATTTCTAACATTTTTCACTTTCTATTAACATGATTTTATGTAACTTAAAATTCGAATAGATTAGAGCTGTACATAGCGCGGTCATGTTAGTACTAAATAGACACCTCGTAACTCCAAACAGAATATCGTGTCGTCTGCACTACCAGTTTAGTTATTTGAGAAAAGTATAAAGGTGGGTGGCTGGCTAAAACTCATATGCAAATGTGGGAATGAGAAGGCGAATGGATGTACAATACCTATCTCATTTTGTACAATCATGTATCTCACATATGGACCAGAAAAGGCAAAAAAGAAAAAAAAATATCAATCACTAAGTAGAAATAAAACGGCAGGTCCATTGATTGAGTACAGCTGGGCCATACAGTAAAATTTGTGTCCCATCCTAAAGAAAACTCATAATATACTCCATGAGAAGTCATTCATAAATATATTGTATCATCTCATCATCCCCCATTACTATCATATTCTGATACAACCAACCGGGGACCTTTAGATGGAAAGCTTTGCCCAAAAATAAGAGGTATACCCAACGCCCAATTCGTTTCGACCATCCATCTATTCATGGACCGTCATAACAACATAGCAAAAAGGCCCACATTATCGCCCCAAACGCCTTTCATTACACTATAATCATGGTTCCATTTACCTCCCCTTGTAATCTGGTTTCCTCGCCATGTTTACCGCCGGTGGGGGTCCATCATCAATGGGATATGGTAGTGGTGGCCGGATTCTTCCTTGGGGAGCATCTACGCCTGAACCGGGAATGGGAGTCTTGGGAGGTAGCGGGGGAGGTTCGACTCGTCCTCCTGATTGCCACTTCACATCTTCTGCTTGGATAACTGGTGGTCTCGCCTGCTCGTCTGAACTCGTGATGGCAATTTTGTCATGCCCACTTGCGTTGCGATATTGACTTGGCGTTAGAGCGTGATAGACAAGTCGATCATCGTCGGGATCCGATACCTTGCCTGCAGATGAGCGTGTAGAGGGTCGAGATTGGTTCTCATTTGAAGAGCGTGGAGAGGAAATTTTGTGTGTGCTGGGTACTTCGAGAGTGTCGTAGTGACCGGATTCATAGGATGGGCGAGGTGGTGGGCTTCTTGGTGGCATCATTGGGATGTCGGCTGGGAGCTCTACCGCATTTGGGTAAGGTTCTGGGACTTCGGGTAGGCTCTTATAACCCCCTCCTGATGTCTGATTGCCCTCAAAGCGTTGCTTAGCTCGATGAATTTTGGACAACTTTACAGCCGCTTCGATATTCATCCTCTGAACTTCGCTCTTGCCTAGATATCTTCTAGTACCAGTGCTAATATCCGCAAGTCGGTTCCACTCATTCATGCCAAACTCTCCAACTCCGATTTCGACATTGAATCGGTAGTAGTTTTCGATGTTTACTCCACGCTTCGTGAGACCTTCCTTTACCATGAATTTATGTGTTTCCTCGCAACCCTCAATTTTGGAAATTAATCGGCGCCTGGCTTCCGCAAATTCGCCCAGGAACCCTTCATACCAGAGATTCGAGTTGTTGTCACTTCCCGCTGGGCGTTTCCCTGTGCCAATACTCACTATCACCCCAACATCTCGGCCTGGCCACTCGTTGACACAGGCCTCGTCCAAAGCAAAGGGACAGGGATTATATTGTCCTGCACCCTCGTCGATAAATACCGACTGCCCAATCTGAATAGGTTTAAATGCTAGCCCGGTAGCCGAAGTAGCTCTTCCAGCTTCCCAGATTCTGCAATCAAATTCAGGCGAGGGTTCTTTTCTTGAATCGTAGGATCGTAAAATCGCTGGATAGCCTCCTTTGGGGGTATTCTTGTAGATTGCAGTAACCGCCCTATTGCATATTAGCTTGCACCATGAGATGCGGGCGGATGATGCTCACGTCTTCGTTCTATTCTCTCGATTGTCATAGAGTAGAGCATTTGGATTGCCCCATCTCAATCCCATCATAGGTCGGTTCGGATAGGCTGATGGTCCTCTTGCACTAAAGCTCGCCACGCTTGCATTGCTGGCATGTCGTCGAGGCCCCCCTCTGCTGGACAAGGGACTAGTGGGACTTGAGACATTACCCATTCCCTCAGGCTCTTCCCCATCGTTGCCCTCATTTTCGAATATGGTATGTTCCCTCACACATTCCTTTATAGCTTCCTCGAGCTTCGAGGCCTTGAATAAAGTCGACTTATACGGTATGCCCGCAATGGTTTTATCGGTCTCAAAGACTTTTTGCGTCATCCGCACATATACTTCTTTGCACGTCTCCAAATCGAGGCGCAACCTGCCAAGCATGATGGCGATCAAACCACCAGTTCCTGTTCCTATAATTAGATCGAAATGGTCCGCGGGTTTGGGAATCTGGTCCCTCCGTGGAGCTTTCCCCTCGATTTCCACATAGGTTCTGTGCATGAGCTCTTGTATGATAATGAGCATGGAGTAGCCTCGTACCCCGCCTCCATCTAGAGAAGAATCAGCAGGCTGGCGGAGAGCCGGAAGCGGTATTTCTCTTACCTAGAGAGAGGATACGAAGGGGAGGACCCTTTGTGGTGTCCTTGCGCCGTATTGCGCCGCTATTGTTGTTGTTGCTCGCCATCGAGGAGGATTGCTCTGGGACGTTGTAGTCCTCGCTGCCTTCAGTGATCGAGAATAGGCTCCTTCTCCGCTGCGATTTGAGAGATGCTGCTGGGGCAGCTAGGAACTTCAGGCGCGCCGTTGTAGCGGCTGGTCCGTATATCTGACTGTGTTTGGTGTGAATGGGCAAGAAGACAGACCGAGGCAGCGATGTGTCAGGCTGATGAACGGAAATCAGAAGAGGTTTTCTTGATGTTTCCTTCGGAGCTGAAGCGCTAGAGAGCGGGTGTGTCGCAAGGCTGTGCTGCAGGGGGCTGCCTTTCGCCGTTGGGGAGCTTATGATGATGATTTTCACCCCAAGAAACTTGAGGTGGCCAACTTCTCTACCACAAAACTCACTTCAATCGCCAGCCGGTGGGGGGTCCAGGGTCAGTCCAATGGAGGCATTCGCAGTATGTCCATGTCCACGGCAGATGGAGATATTCCAGTATTCAGCATCGCTTACAGCCAAGCAACCACGCTCGTTCAATAGCAGTCAGGCCCGTCATTTTGATTCCGTCGTCGATGGAATCGAGTAGCCTCGGGTGGCTGTGAACCTGGATAACTATGACGTTGATTGGTTTCCCATGCTTCCTCAGTTCAAGAGCCATTGGCATCTAGGTTCCGGGAGCGCGGGTGGCTATGCACCAGTATCCACATCTCCAAGGATTCCGCATCATTCTTTAGGCGATAGCTTTTGTACCTTTCGTACTTTCGTATCAGAGCAGATATCTTCCCAAAGCGAGCCTCTCCGAATACGAAAAGGTTGTCGATGCACAAGAAGGGGTTAAGTCGGCATTGAGGACGGGCACGATGGCCTCCAAGCGTCATAAGTAGCAAGTTGACAAGCGAACCCCCAAGCGAGGCCAACTACATCCCATTGTTTTGTTTCTTCATGGCATGATTGCCACCCAGTTACCAATTGTTTGAAGACAAGGTGGGTTTTAGGTGCGGGGTTTGCGTGGTGAACTCCGCCAATTAATCAGCTTCTCGAGGATCGAATATTTTACATTACAAAGCATCAGAAGATTAACTAAATACTTCTTGAAGCTCTCTTCTCTTGTTCTTCTGTTAGTCTCATCTAATTTTAATTCTGCAAGGACTTTATCTTTCAAGTAGTTGATCGACTAGCTAGCGGTCATTATGGTTAAAACTATTGTTGTTCTAGGGGTTACTGGAAACCAAGTAACTACCCCACCATGATCTATCCCATCAATCAGGTAATGCAACTAACGCTTTCACCAAGGGCGGTTCGGTGGCCACCAAATTCATCTCGCTGGGTTGGCATGTCCGTGGAGTTACTCGCTCTACCTCGTCTCCATCCGCACAAGCTCTTGCTTCAAAAGGCATTGAGATCGTCTCCGCAGATGTTGACAACACCTCTTCACTGATCGCTGCCTTCAAAGGGGCCCATGCGATCTTCGCCGTAACTAATTTCTGGGAACCTTATTTTGCCTCCTACCCAGAACTATCAAAGGTTGCCGACAGAGCAACTGGCGAACATGCATATGCAATCGAAGTGCGAAGAGGAAAGAACCTTGTTGATGCTGCTGCGAAGGTTCTGGAAGACGGGGTTCTGGAGAGGTTTGTGTACAGCACGCTACCGGGTTACAAAAAACTAAGCGGGGGAAAGTATACCTTTGCGTATCATTTCGATTCCAAGGAAGTAATTTCTGAGTATTTGAGGGAGAAGACGGAATTGTGGGAGAAGAGTAGTTTATTGAATATGGGGTTCTATATGTCTAATTTCATCAACTTTAATGGGGTCACCAGTCCTGCAAAGGTGTGTCGTATTTGATTTCAAAAAGGAGAATGCAAAATCTCCCTTATTTGGCGAACTAAGTCAGTACTGATATGTGAGCTAGGAATTGGAAAACGGGGTGTTTATTTATAATACTCCAGCTGCACCCGATGCCATCCACCCTTTTGTCGACACGGCAGACACAGGCATCTTCATGGATCTGCTTGTCCGATCACCGCCTAAACAAGACCTTCTCGCTGTCTCGGAAATGTCATCTTATTCTGAGTTTATGAAAATCTGGTCCGAGGTGACAGGCATTCCAAGTGAGGCTAGGCAAATTAGCGTCGAGGAGGCGGACAGACTTGCTCCAGGGGGACTCGGAAGGGAGGTGGCAGAGAGCACGGCAACGAGTGCAGAGTTTGGGTGGGGGAAGGATTTGGTATTACCGTGGCAGGTGAGTTTTGTCTTGGATCGAGGGGTTTGGAGGGGCCATGCTAATGCAGCTCAATAGTTGGATCCCGGAATCAAAACGACGAGCTTGAGAACTTATATTGAAGGTGCAGATTGGAAACCATTTGTAGCTAATATTCCAAAGGCTTGAGTAGTAGTGTAACATCTAGAGTGGCGGCGCTGAGAGAGAGAGAGAGAGAGAGAGTTTGGGAGGAGGCCAGTAACTAGAAGCTACTAAAAACATTGTGATTGGTGGGTCTTAATATTCTTTTTATTCTTACTTTGAGATACTCCCATATTAGTAAACTCCTGGCTCTCCAAGTTACATTAAAAATTCGAACAAGCGTGAGAGCGAGTGAAGTAAAGAATAAGATGGCCTAGAGGTATGTGATTGAACATCATGTGACCATATAGTAACTCATTGATTTGTACCAAAAGCTCAACTAGCGCCGTTGACAAAACGCTCCCCCAAGTTACACCTTTTATCTTATGCTAGAAATATTAAGTATCAACTTAAAGGCATGTACAGGCAGATAAGTTATCACTAGTGAGGCAACTCGCAGGTGAAATAGTTCTTAAGAGTATTTGAAATCTTTCAACCCCCGTTTCTATCAAAGTGTAACGGAGAATCTAGAATAGTACACGGAATCTTCACTGACTGTCTGAAAACCGAGTATTCTAGCCTTTATCTCTTATCCCCGAGTTACCTGTTCCTGACTCTAACTCTTGTCAAAGGTATCTTCTGCTATTAACTCAAATGGTTTCAGAGATTTCAGAGTGGGTGCCAGATAAGAATAAAAGGTAACCCCTCAAGCCGTCAGTGCGGCAGGTATTCATTCTTTCTCTCCTCAATTCATTCATTCCCCGTCCTCCTTCCTCCATAACACGAGGCCTAACCAACTTAAGTCCCCCTCGCCTGTGTCAACATCCATTGTAATCAAGCCCAGAACTCAGAGTAGAGAAAACCCCTATAACTCGGTGGAGTCTCTTTGCTATGATTTCGAGCCTCCTCCGTCTAAACGCTCAACGGAGGATCTGAATGATCACGACGAAGCCGTTCTTTGCCATCAAGTATCTTTTTGTAGACGCCGACGTTTGGCCTTGGTGTTTAGGTTGGCCAGCGGCGAAATATCGCGGTAGTTGGTTATATCCGACATTACCTTGCATTTACCGGACGACGGAGTTTCCAAAGCATTCTTGCCGGCCTTTTCCACATCAATTTCTGAATCCTTGTCTATGTCGTGTAATATCTGAGTGATAAGATGCGGTTGATCAAAGGGAACCTCTCTTCGTGTAATCGTAAATCGGCAATCAAAGACCTTCTGTGGCTCGTCAAACTTTTGGAGATATCGACGGAGAAATCTCGTAGAGTGTTGTATAAGAGACTTGCGGTTTGTGGACGGTGAGAATAGATGAACCTAGATCATCATCAGCATTCTAGAAATATCGCCAGGGAAATCCATGCCAACCTCAATTCTATCACCCGTTGTGAATTCGCAAAAGTTTTGAGCCATCGAAATCAGAAGGCCCGCAAATTAAGGATCGATCTCCAGCTTATTCATCTGCTGAACCTTATTATACACAGCACATGTTTTCCGGTGCTTGAAGACTTTATATCGTCGTTCCGACAACCAAGTTCTATCAACGAAGGCGAAAATCGGTTGTGGGCTCGCCTTGGATCGGAAAAGTAGAGGAGATGGAGTTCGTGTGACAGGCTGCCTATTGAAATAAAGACGCAGTGGAATGCTAAAGGCAATTCATCGGTTTCCTATCAACCATGTCAAAGGAAAGGACATACTCTTGAGCTTTGAAAGCAGGCTGATCTATAGGCATGAGCACGCGAAACAGCTCTCGAGCAGTTTGATCTTTGCGCGACGTGACTCGCTCGCGATATAGTTCGTCCAGCGCATCTGCGATACGTTCATCTTCGATGGGAATGCCGGTGTCTGCGGTGCTACTGTGACGGGAGATGGGCAAGACTTGGCAATTTAGACGCTTCAGCTGCTCCGATTCCCAGTCTTCGATTCTAGGAAAGCACGATGGGTTGGCGGCAATCAAGTCGTAGAGCGATCCTTTCTCAAACGTCTAACTACGAAGTGGTTTGTCGTTGAGCGTGATTGCTGGTGTTGCGGACGTCAGCCGATGGTCAAATGTTATTGTCCTCTACTGTTGTCCCGAGACAGCTCCATCCATCGGTGTCGAATACAGTATAGGCTGATCGCTGTATCTGTATAACCACTGTCAGAGTGACTATAATACTATCCCAAGGTAGGATGAGTTGTCCAAGTACTCCAGTGGGTGGCAGCAGGCCTAACGATCAGAGGGTCCAGATACTAACCGTCTATAGAGTGATCAAGGTTCGTTTTACACCTGCTCCTCTATGTGTTTTTAACTCATGCCTGCCTACGAGGACTTAAACGAGTTGAGGACGCTGAGAAGAACACCGGTCTCAATTGGCTGTTCGATCTAAAGTCAGCCGGAGTTGATTTGTGGGAATATGGAAAGAGGGAGATTGTATCTCTTCCACGAGACTTCTTTATCGAATCCTATAACTCCTCTTACTCTACTAGGTTGATTAGCTTCCATTATGGTCCCGAAGTACAGGATTGGAAGTTTTAGTTCTCTGAACCTACCGACGAATATGCCGGAGATTTTTGGGTCATGGTTGAAGTTATGACAGAAGATGTCCTCACCGAACAATTTCATGTTCCTGGTTCATGGATTGAAGATTAACCTCAATGCTCATGGGTTTTCTTTTACAAAAAGGAGGGTTTTTATGGGAAGGAATTTGACGCTCTCGAAATGGATGCTGCCTACGAACTCGAAGAGATACTTCAGTAACAATATATGACTCTATATTCCAACAAAACGAGCTTCAAGTTAAAATAAGTCAAAATAACATGCGCAACATGATATTAGAGATTTTGGTGCGTACAAGAAGTCGGACGTTCCTTTTCTGAGAAATCTACCAAGTACCAATACTTCAAACATGCATAATTAAGTATGAAGGCAGTATATGATATACTGTATTTCTAAAAAATAAACGTTGTACATAAAAAGAGCTTCAATAGATCTAAAACAAGCAAGTTTATTCTATTTTCTCCATCGACCCCGAGCCCTCTCCGTTCGTATCTCGTTCTTCCCTAATCTTATTCCCAACGGCAGCACTCACTACCCCGTTTCCTTCCACAATCTCATCGATCGTCCTCACCGGCCCCTTGAAGAACGTCTTCCCTCCGAACCCAGGAATATAGTAATACACCACACAAAAGACGAGCACAAAGCCCAACACGGCAACCGCATAATTCATTTCTTGAGGGGTCGGGTTCGGCCATGATGGGAAAAGCAACAGGATAAAAATGAACGTCATCCAGGCAACTGAGTAGACAGCCGAAATATAAGAGAGGGTATCGCCCATGTACCACACCCCTGGCGTGAAGTGGCCCCAGATGAGACGGGCGATTAGGGGCATGCAGTATGCAAAGTAGAGACCCATGATTGCAAGGTTGAAGATAGAGTTGATGGCTATGGTGTTGACGAGCATGAGAAGACCCTCGAGGAGGGAACAACATGCGACGAAAGCAACTGCTCGAGCAGGGGTCTTGTTCGAACTTAAAACACGAAGGAACCCAGAGCCTGGGAGACCGTGATCTACATTCACGTTAGTATAAACCCCTTATTTGAAGGAGACGACATACCTCTGGAAAAAGCAAAAGTCTCTCTAGAAGCCGCAACCATCAAAATGGAGCAATTGCAAATCGAACTAAACCACAGAAACACCAGTATAGCAATACTGCCATTCTTTCCCAAACTATTAAACACAATTTGCGCCAGGGGCTGTCCAAGAGGTGTGGTCACTACTCCAATGACATCCGTACCCATACAAAACGCAATGGTAATAATAACTGCCCACCCCGTCACAGTAGCTGTAACCAGCGAGCTCACCATCGCAAACGGAACGGCCTTCGCTGCATTACTCGCCTCCTCCGCAATCGTCGCGCTACTCTCAAACCCACTCACGACCCATACGGGGGTCAGAAAACTCATCATGAAAGCCCAGCCGCTGTTCGTCCAGAAGCCCGTGTTCTGGAAATCGCCAAAGACGAAGCTGCCGGTGTTTTTGAGGGAAGAGGGGGTTCCGGCAGCGAGGGCGATGATGAGGGCGAGGAGCATGGCGAATTGGATGAAGATGTAAGACATGTTGAGTTTGTTGAGAAGGGAGGAAGACACGCAGGTCATGAGGAAGGTGAGGAGGATGGTAGCAGCGAACATGCCGTAGTTTTGGTATTTAGTTGCTACGTAGACACCATCTGAGCCGATAGAGCAGGCTGCGCCTAGTATCAAGGTTGCGGCGTAGATGGTAGACGCATAGATGGAGATGTAGCCTAAGACGTTCATGTATCCTCTGTTTTAATAGTTAGTATAGCAATAATCGTCGAGGGAAGAGTTACGAACGCGAGCCAACACATAAACGCTCTTTGCCGAGGAGGGGTCAATCTTGCCACCCACTATTCGTATCATCAGTTATATCCTCTTTGAGGCAAAGTGACTTTTTACTCACATAGTATAATCCGCCAGAAGTAGGCATACTACTTCCCAACTCTCCCAAACTTAAAGCAACAGGAATCAATAGCAGGCAGCCCACTAGATAAGTCCAGACCATCCCAACTACTCCTCCGCTTCCCAAACTGAAAACGATACTCTCCGCAATAGCAGGAGCAATACCCATAGCTCCAAAACTCTGCCCAAACACTGTGAGGTAGGAGAACTCGCGCTTGAGTTCAGGACGGTAACCGAGTGCGGCCAGGAGAGCATCGTCACCATCAATGGTGGTTGTGCTACCCTTTTCTAGGTTGGCGAGTTGTTGAACCTTCTGGACTTTTTCTTTCTGCGTGATATCTGTCGAGCTGGCTTGGCTGATATCTAGGGCTCCAGCCGATGGGAAGCTTGCCTGGGGTGCCATTTTGGGACTTGTGTAATGAGCAGAGAGCAACTGTGATATTGTGTCTCCAAAGAGCCGAGTTCCAGGGGTAAAAATTAATCAAGCACCTCCGTAATTTTCCCCCAATGCTCAATTCCAAAAACTACAAAAGCAGAAATAGAAGAGTGTATAACTTGACATCACCAAGGGGATCCGAAGACCTCGGCTTGGGAAAGTAGGGTTTTTATTCATTCGAAAGAAACACACAGAAGCCGTCTCGAAATGACCCTTCCCGATAAGCTGTTCAAGACAAAGGGTGGCTGTAATACTGACGCGCACCTTAGAGGGCTCTTGGCCTTTAAGATACCAATCAAGTGACAAGCTTCATAACATATTCTTACTTCGTGGGCTCATGTAACCTGCAGCCCTAAACAGCACCAATCGATGACTGAATATAGGAGATAGAAGCTCGGTTTGTCATGCTTGCAGACAATATTTGGGGGTGAGATAAGCGACTTTCGGGGCCCGCCACTGGCTGAGAGGGCGCGATAAGACTTTATCCAGGGGTTCAAGGGGCTTGAGGACCCTGGCGGTGTTTGATAGGGATGATCGTATGCACTTGCTCGGGAAGATAAAGTGTCGTGCGTAAGAGGACTGGGTAAGAACGTCAAAGATACATGATTCAAGATATAATTTCTGAAGAAAGACGTTGGTTGCAGCCCTGGAATCTGGGGCTGGTACGAAAATTTTCTTAGTGCGACTCTGGGAGAATACAAATGCGGAGCCGAGGCAGGGCTGCAGCAGAACTTCCTGCAGAGGGAGGGAGGGGAGGAAAAGAAACGTGGGTGGAAATTGAATTAAAGTCTTATAGACTCTAAGATGAAGTCGAGAAATTATGAAATCGTTATTCTGGTGAGTCTGATAACAATCTCACTTGCGTAGCTCGAAACTCTGGGTAAGTGCCGTCCCCACGCTACTATGCGCAAACCACGTTCTTGGCATTGGGGGACAGGGCAGTAAGATCTCCCGACATCAGAAAGAGACTCGAGAGGGGCTGATTGATTATTTTGGCCGGTTTCCCATGGCATACCAGGTTACCAGCATACCTCTTGGGATTGTGAACGCCCCTTAGATGCATCTGATGATGTGAATGGGTAATTACCGGATGAAAACTCTCATCAAGGGAGTCGATCTCTTTAGTCGATATCTTTAGTCCATCGATATCAGAACCGAATGTTAAGCGCTGATTATATAGGACAAAACCCGTTCATAGTGGCAACTCGGCTTCTGAGAGTCTAAGGACTCGGATCAGAGGCGTTTGCTGTGTGATCCCAATGGTCCAGACATGAAGAAGAGGAGTACCTATATGGAAGGCTCAAAGACGAGACGCATTGTGAGGGTGCCAGAAAGAGGAGATGTTGACTGTTGTTGTTAACGTTCATGTTTTAAGATGTGTGGGGATGAGGACCTTTATTTATGGAGATGTGATTAGGGAAATGCTAAGTACTGGTCGAAGCTTCTATGTGTCAAGAATTGTTCCCAATCGAGCATAGGAACGTTATCTCCTCAGTGTGGAGAAGTAGAAGAAGTCTAGCTCTTCCCCATCATCTAGGAAGCCATGCCAATGTCAAAGCCGGAGCTCTTGCGACGAACCGCATGAACAAAGAGAAGGGACTCCTTCCTGATAAATGTGCATGCCACGTGATGGCACATGATCACATCCCAAAATTTAAAAGAGAGTATACTAATGGCTGTGTATTATTACTTTTGAAGCCCCCTCTTTATATTTTAGGTAGCTCGCTATTATGGGTAGTCAAAAATACCAATTTTAGGAGTCAAATGACAAGAGATGCAGTTTATCGACACTGCTAAATCTAGCAACAATATATCCCATCTTTCGGTTAATTACATCTCAATTAATACCCGAACCTCATTTACACTCCCCAGGCTACACTTTTTAATACTCCAAGCTCATACTCAATAACACAACAATCACACTTACCAGACTCAATATACTCAAATCTGCACGTAACACATGGCTCTCCCCCGTTGTGATTGGACTTCCAGTTGCTGTTGAACTCGTACGCGAAGAGTTCCAGCTCGCCGTCCCTGTTGCGATAGTTCCAGCGTTTGAATATGTGTCTGAAATTGTGCTAAATCTTGCCGCCGTCACAGGAATGCTTGACCCACTCGTCGCAGGCAGTGCCGTTAAAGTGGTACATGTTACCCCAGAAGCACTTGGACAAACATCCGTTCGGTTGAGATCCTTATCCAGTGGCCCAGTAGGTCCGGACATATATTTCCATTGAATGCTTAGATTCAAGAGATTAACTTGTCGTGGATCGCTATCTAGATATTGTTAGTCTCCCCATCGTCCGAGGAAGTACAACCAGGATGTTGGATCCGAGGAATTTAGTGGAGTGAAGGTTCCATTAGAAGCGGAAGATGGAGCGTAAGCGTAATAATACGCCGAGAGGGTGGGATCCCAGAGTGGTCCGGAGGATGTGTAGTCGTTGACTACAACTGTAGAGAAATTTCTCGAGTGTGTCCCTGGAACGGCAAAGTTTGGATGAGCGCCCAGGGCACTGTAGATGATTGGTCTGGTACCGTGCTTGGAGAGCGATTCGTACGTAAAAGCTTGTCCATACTTTGCAATTGTCAATTAAACCGCTCTTGTTATTTTTGGAGTCAACTTACATCATGCTGACTTAGCCAGACAGAGATGGGTGCTCCATTTTCGAAACGCACCATGCTATGTTCCCAATCTCCAACATGGTCCCCTATCACTTGCCCCAAGGCTGTCTCTCCAAGATTGAATGCGTAAAAGTACATATAAAATACATCCACAATCCCAGACCCGTGATCATTGATAATGATAGCACAAGATTTAGCTCCAACTGTCTCTCCTGTTTCAGAGTTGGGGAACACGCCGTACAACCAGGCTGGATTCGCTGTGATATTGTCTTTTGAGGTAAGGTAAAGATTACAATTGTCAAAGTCAAGACAGTTTCCTTGGATGTTTAGTTGCTCCAGGTCCGAAAGAAGAAAGGGAGATGGACGGTCGACTTCCGGCAAGGCGGTGTAGTTGAGGGCTGGATAAGTGTTGTTTAATTGAGCCTGGATATCTGACGGTAGATACAATTCATTTTGATCAAGATAAACCAGAGGGGCTACACAATAATTTAGTGGTGATCAAGTTAAGGGAATAGTCTGGGCTTACCATAAGTTGTGGCAAAAGAGGGGATGCTGGCTAGCTGTCGAGGGTTATTTTGCAGTTGTGCTTGGGCAACAGTGATTGCTTGTAAAAAAACCGCTGAAGCAAATAACATTTCGCGGTGTGCATGAAGAGTAAAGGTATCGTTTAGAGTCCAAGAGTTCAAGAATCTATAGTAGGCACAATAGCTAGGTTTAATGTTAAGGGCCCAATCAGAGGTGGGGAAATGTACACAGAATAAGGCAGTTGTATTGCTCACTGCCTTCCCTCTCTTAACATCACGCTAATTATTCAATAGAAACGAGTATATCCCCGTCAATCAGGGTGGTGCGGGGTAATTCTAGTTTTACGCGCCGCCTTTAAGGGATAGAAAAAGCTAATATTAGCAGGAGCCCAACACAAAAGTTCATATACTCGACTAAATACAAGTCGCAATTGTTAGTTCAATTGTGTGATGATGTATTGAATAGAAAAATGCATTCTTAAATAGTGTTAAAATCGCAAACCAGGCTGTTTGGGCTAAAGTTAGTAATTAAAGTAATGATACGTCTTCAAACATTCTGACCTGAGGTTATCAGCTTTCATATTCTATCCGATTTAACAAGGCTGGTGAACTCAAAACAGTTTTATAGTAGTTGCAGTAGAGCACATGGCTTTGTAGTTTCTCGTTCTGATTACCGACGTAACTTCATATTTGTGCCGACTTCTTGTCAATTAAACTAGAAACTTACAAGATTCTATCTCCCGTAAAGGTAAAATTAATCTAACCATGCTGGATTTGAAGTCCCTGCTTCTCCCAGCGACCCGTTTCTCAGCCACTCCTGCAGCTTTACGATCGCCATCAGCGATCCATCCACAACATCCCAACAATCCAACGATATATAAGAACTTGTCGCTTTAACCATGCTCTTCAAAAATCTCCCGTGAACAGTATTTTGCGCAGCGGGGATAGCAGACAAGATGATGAAGAGAAATATGCCTGGAATTTGCTTCCATCGCGAAAGCTGAACCCTCCACATATTTGCCCAAAGGAGGTTGAGGTCTGCTAAAGTGCAAGCGTCTGCTAGCGAGATCCCTTCGGCAATAGCTTTGCAGTAGATCAGTGCTGCGAGGCGGCAGCTTTTGTAGATTTGGGTTGGAGATAGGAATGATAAATCATCTTTGACTTCTACTGGCAAAGCTTTGATTCGGTCTCGAATCCAAGCCGATGTCGCTAAGAATTTCTTCTTCTCTTGGATTGATGGCTCTTGATCAGCTTGCTCTAGAATTCCCATGAATAGGAATTGCATGTCAGCCAAAATCCTGGCCGTCTCTTTGTTAATTTTTAGCTCCTCAAAAGTCATGTTAAAATCCCAGCTAGCTCGCAGCAAGGGTGTACCCATAGAAGGAGGGTATTTAGTTGGAGGTGTCGTTATATGTGGGAAGTACTGTTGCTGGTTGTATGAAACAGCCATGTAGTAATCCGTACTACTTGGTCAGCTTGGTCATAACGCTGGTCCGCACAAAGTGTGCGACTAAAGGATCCAACTTACAGCAAAACGATGTTTCTCAAAAAGTTATTCATGCTCAACTGGTCCAATCCACCTCTCAATCTGACCATCTCGCGCAGACCTCTCATATGGGCTTGTACAGTAGCGAAGTTGCTCCAATACCACTCATTTACAACAAGATACATCACACCAGTAATAGCCTCATTGCAAGTTGCCGTTTCCTTCTTGTTTAGCATCTCGTTAAGTAGGCTGATCGACTTTAGCTTGTAGTGTAAAACAAGTTCTGAATATCCCGGCTTGACTTTCCGTGCTTCGACTTGATAGCAAGCTGCGGTAAAGATGCCCAAGTAAGTTAGTAATGGCGATTTCATGGACCAAGGCACCCAGTAATTGTTGTAATAATTTGGTGTCGGGTTTCCATCGATTGACACGACATATCTGGTGATCAATTTCAAAACTAAGAAATTAGCTATGTCATATTCTGCGCGCTTCTTTAAAAAAAAACGTCAACTTACAAGCATTTAAAAGTTCTGCGCTTTCTACAGTTGGGGTAATTCCCAGGAAATGCAACGGATCCACGGCTGTGATGCTAAATCGGCTCGGTGTCCCAACCACCTTTCGCTCACTTTGAGTCTTCTTGTTCAGAACCATGACCCTTGTCCTTTGGGTAGATTGCTTGGAAGTAAATGAATGTGGAGGCTGACAACTTTGGGCTGGTAATAAAAAAAGAACATCTCGGTCATCAGCCTTCAAAAAAGCTGCCGATGAAATGTTTGTAACCATCGAATTCAGAAGATTCTGGTAATCTCGAGCGTCGAACTTTTCTAAGGTGTCCGCAGAAAGGACCTTGGGAGTGAATGCATCATTCTCGTTCGGGTAGGAGGAGCTTTGCTGGGTTATATCGCCTGTGTAATCCAAATGCCACTCTTTACCTTCTTCGGTGATATTTGAGTCTGCTTCTACCCTTTCCTGTCTGCTCTCATCTGATTTATCGGAATGAGAAACCTCGCTGGGGGAAACTATCTCGCCTATTTTGTCTCTGCATCGTCGTCAAATTTGATAATATTAGAGACTTGATACTCTGAACCTACCTAAAAGCTCTATATATGCACTGTGGTGGTGGGTATCTCCTTGAACAGTTTCTACATGGTTGGCGGTGATCGCACTAAAGTCTATCAGTTGATGTCGTCTTTTCCCACTGTTTTATAAGCAAGTTTGAGCCATACCCTTTGTTTCCTCCTGTGACACTCGGTACAGGAAGTACTCAACTTCAGTCTCCCCTCAGCGAACTTCCCACCTTTCGTATCACGGGGGCGTTTTGACTGCATCTTGTCGGACATGAGGGATGTAATGTAACCCGCATTCGACAGAATGTTATGCGGAGGTGCAGCCGTTAAGTACTGTTAGTTTAGTCAGGGGTATTTCCTACCACCACTCCCATACCAACTCTTTAAACCCCTGACCGAACTACAACACTTCACCGTTGTACCTCCATCTTAGAGATATTTTTTGCAATTTTAGGAGATTACGGAGGCAGTGAAGGAAGCAAGGGTTGCACAGAATGCAAGCCATCCGATTTGATTGGATGGAATTACACCTCGCCAAGATGAGGGCTGAGCTTCGCCATAATTTTGGTGGAAAAATGAAACTTTAATTCAACGTGCTGGTTGGCTTTTATTGGTCTTTAGGACTATAAATAGAGCCTATTGAAAGGGACAACAGACTTGACAAAAAATAGCGTGCAGGCAAGAAGGCATTAAACTTTTGGTTGCCATGTGTAAAGTGCATTAAGAGCAACTAGGACCTTACGACATACAGACCCTATGACCACCATTTTTTTCAGCTTTGATATCAAGTGGTTGCCTAGCCCCAACCTTGAGGGCGAATTAAGGCAACCTAGATTTACGCTCTTTCGAACCCCGATTGAGTAGGAGAGCAGCCCTCACTTGGAGCTCTCAACCTCAAGTGTGACGGGTATCCTTTTTTCTCTTTCAAGATAGAACGAAGTAAAAATTTGGGGAAATGATAACGAAATCCATGATTTAAAGGAGAGTCAGACGATAAGCAAGGTCATGATAAGGGTACAGAAGCCTTGTCGTCCGTACTATGCATGTCAAATATGTGCTGTTTCAGCTTTCATGTGTTTTGTTTGGTAATTGCCTGCGGCTTATTTGGCGTCTTAAGCGCATATTAGATCATTTTTGGGGGGTTTGGCTTCTAGTCTTCCTTTCCTCAATCTTCAAGTGCTCCGTTGTTATTATCCTGCTTTACAAGCTAAGAAATTACTGCCGCTTCCGTTTATTGCTGTCTCTCTTCTTGTTATCTTTCGTCTCATCGATGTATGGGGGGTCCTCAGTGTACACATCGTATTTATACTTGCTGCCTGTGTGATCATCTCTCAAGTGTGACTGGCCAGCCCCATAGACCTTCTCACGGGCGGTTAGCCCCTCCTGGGCTTCTTGGGGGTAAATTCCTCGTCTTCGAAGCTCCGGAACAAGGAGATCAACCACGTCCTCGAACGTTCCCGGGGTAGTCACATAGCCCAGGTTAAAGCCATCCACGTCCGCCTCGGCAACCCAACGCTCTAGTTCATCTGCAACTGTCGAAGGGGAACCAACAGATACAGGTCCTAATCCTCCAATCGAAGCAACCTCAGAAATCACTTCCGGAGTCCACTTAGGAATCGCCTTGCTCGTTGTGGTAAAGGCGTTCAAAGCGGATGTGACTTTGTGAGCTTCAAGTGAATCTTCCTTGGTGATCTCTTTGCCGAGAGGCAACTTTGAGATATCGATTCCTGTCCAGCCACTGAAGAGAACGAGTCCCCCGATAGTGGATGCATACTTCTTCAATTCTTTCAGCTTCTCTTGCGCCTCTTCATCTGTACGTCCAATGATAGGGGTAAATGTACAGAAGAACTTGAGGGAAGCAGGATCACGGCCCTCTTCTTTGGCAAGCTTGCGAATGTTTGCAATCTTTGGGGCAAGAACTGCAGGATCATGTCCGGTAACGAATATTGCTTCTGCATGTTTGGACGCAAATGCGGATCCAGCACTGGGAAAAGTCAGTCAAGCGATATTTTGGGTTGAAAACAAGGAAACCCACGGAGAAGTTCCTGCCTGAAATAGAAACGGCGTTCTTTGAGGCGAAGGATCCACAATATGCCTCGTCTCTAAGTTAAAGTACTTGCCATGGTGGTTAATCTGTCGTACTTTATCGGGGTCAACATAGGCATCATTCTCAACATCCTCGATGATTGCATCTTCACTCCATGATCCTTCCCAGAGTTTGTAAAGCACACGCAAGTACTCATCGGCCTGTCTATACCGTTCGTCATGCTCAATGGGGGTGTCAATCCCAATAGCTTTAAAGGCGCTCTTCTTCCATGAAGTCACAATGTTCCTTTCATTTTTAGTGATATTTTCCAGATGGTGAGAGGAGTGTCTCCTCACCATCCTATTCGCCCACCTGTGAGGTGATCCAGAGTCGAGAAACGCTTTGCAAGCAAGAACGGAGGCTCAAACGTCGTGCTAGCAGTGATGCCAAACGCTAGATTTTTGGTGACTAGTCTAGTTTAGAATCACTGCCTCACAGGATTTTCAGGAGTCACTCTTACCAGCTGCCATGGCGCTGATTGGCTTGATTTCAATGTCAATAAATCTATATGTTAACGACTTCCAGATCAAACTCACAATAGTGGGATCTGTTACGGGCCATTGTGCAGCCCTCCGAATACAGTTGTCCAAGCTTCCTTCGTAAGTATCATATCCCCCATATGTATCGGCGAGAAAGAGAGCATTGATATTCCCCCTTTCTAGAATTTTAGCGAGATCGATCCAGTACTTCAATTCTCGTTTGTGAGCAGAGCGATCCTTGGGATTCTGTGGACAACATCAGCATTCTCGAGCACAATACCGGCAGGAAATTCTCGTGACCTTCCATTGACCTGGGCTCAAGTGGCCTACTGTCGACATATCAAATGCATTGAGTAGTATCTGCTTTTTCCCATGGCCGTTCTTTGCAGGCGCAGCTGTTTTCGTCATGACTAAAGATGTATATGTTCGTGAGAAGTGTTACCGGAGAACATTAAACTTAAGTGGCCATCTTCCGTCGCAATCTGCAAACCCAAGTCTTTTTATTCCGATTGCTTATTGATGTTTTGTGATACCGCGAAGTGCCTTATCCGAGCATTGGCTTGGTCGCATATTGCGTGCTTTCGGTAAATTATGGCACATAGCGGGGGAATCAGCATTTGGTCGCACTTCGTCCCCCCTTGAAGTTTAGTCGCTACTCGTTTACGAAATAAGTAGGCGGTCAAGTATAGCTATCGCGAGGGCTTGGTTTGAAGATAAGTTTCTATCAGTCCCTTTGTCGTTGTATTGCATCTAGACACCTGAATCATGAATTGCGAGCCCACCCTGCGAACCTCCACTTGCCCGGGTAGATAAGCTGAAAGTTGATCAGGTAGTTTGGGTCAGATATAGCACTAATTAGCTAGCCGTTTGAAAGGAGTGCGTGATAATGGCTAATATGGATGGATGCTTTTACTTCGAGAGTTTTTCTCTCTGCTGGATACCTTCCATTGCACTGATTAAGCATAGCAAGTTTTGCATCACGACTCCAAGTCCTTCAAGGTACATATCATAATCACTACAACCGGGGGGAGTTATTCAAATGGACAAGTCCATGGCCATTAGAAAGACGGACTTTATCTCACCCACTTCCCCAAATGGAGATTTAAGCGTTGCTCACTTAACTCATTCTGCCACTTTCCCCACTGCCTACCTGACTCGTCCTTCCCCATCAACTCCCCTGTGATGGATATGCAGGATCCCCATTGTTGATTACATCAAGAATGATAACATATGTATCCAGAATGATAACTTTCGACGTGCATGAACACGGGCTGGAAGCTTGGCAAGGAACAAATGATAAGCCGAGCCGATGGAGGGACAATTTTCGTTATTTCCTGTCTCTGTTATCATACACTCACTCACCTCTTCATATCCAAAGCTTCCTTTTTGCAAAGAGTTTAATCAATTGGCAATATGGGGGACTCAAAAGAGAACGAGGCGGTCTCGATCACGGCTGATGGTTCAGCTTCTGTTGCAACTTCAGTCAGCTTGCACAGCGATGTAGCAGCTGCCGAGCGTATAGCATTTCTTTCTTCATTCAGTCCTGAGGAAGATAAAGCCATCAGACGAAAGGTAGACTGGAGGTTTCTGTGGCTTATAGGCATGATGTATATCATTAAGAACGTGAGTAACTCTGCTCCGAGTTCGGACTTTTCCTGACACAGAGTAATACAGATTGATTACACAAACGCCGCAAGTGTCAAAGTTCTCCAAGTCGGCAAGCCTTCAAATATTCTAACACAGCTCAAAATGACGGCAGATCAGTACAATTGGGTACAATCGATTTATTTTGTAAGTATTCAGTGAATACTATTCACAGGGTTCCGATGCGTACAAATTGTAAGACGTTCACTTACTAACTCACCAAAATTAGATTAGTTATATAGTATTTGAGGTACCGAGCAACCTTCTCCTCAAAAAGGCGTCTCCCCGAAATTGGCAGTTCCGGATAATTTTCAGCTGGGGGGTTGTCCTTGCCTGCCACGCGGCGGTCAAGAACAAAGAAGGTCTATACACAGCCAGATTCTTCCTCGGCATGATGGAGGCTGGCATGTTTCCGGGAATTGCCGCTCAACTGTGTAGTTGGTACCGGAGTGATGAGATGGGGAAGCCCATCATGTGGATGTTTGGCTTCCAAAACTGTTCTGGGGTTGTGGGATCATTGCTTGCATATGGGATATCCTACATGGATGGGCTGTGCGGAATGAGTGCTTGGCAGTGGGTATATCTCCTGGAAGGCATCATGACAATTTTGTTCTCATTTGTGGTATACTTCGTTCTTCCTGATTACCCAAAATCGCCGCGATCAAACAAGTGGCTTACACGGAGGGAGCAAGAGTACCTCGAAGTAAGACTATCGGAAAACGCGCCCAAGACAGAAGATGCGGCTTTCAATAAAACGGAAGTGTTTGCCTCATTGCTCGACCCACGCACATACTCTTTCATGCTTTCCCAAATTCTCATCAACCTCGGCGGCTATGGCCTGAGCTGGCAACTGCCTACAGTAACCACCAGTCTTGGCTTTGCAGGACTACCTCGAAATCAGCTTCTCAATATTCCACCGGCTGCGGCTTCCGTGCTCGCCATCATTTTCGCGGGCTGGTTTATGAGGCGTGCCTATATCACTCGCCCCGCGTTCATTATGTTTATTTGCGCCGGTGCATTAGTGTTCTTCATAACGCTTGCAGCAACGAGAGACAAATATGCTGTATACATCGCCTGCGTCTTAGGGACGATGTTTTACTCGGTGTATTTCATACCATTTTGGGCATGTAAGTGAACTCGGATTAAAACTTCCACGAATTGTCTTGTGGTATCACAGCTAACATGAAATTTCCCAGGGCGTTCATCAACACTTGCAGGCACAACTGGTACAGCATTCACTCTCGCTTTTCAATCCTGTGTTGGGCAGGTCGGTGGTGTCATTGGCCCCCAACTCTTCCAATCCAAATATGCGCATAATGGTTATAAAGTCCCGTTCGCCATTTGTGCTGCTGCAATTGGCTCCGGCTGGCTTGCCAGTGGTTTGACATGGTGGTTGACAAGGAATGTCGAGTGGGATGTGAGGAGGATTAGGAGGCTCAGGATAAAAGCAGAGAAGGGTGGAAATATGTTTGCCGAGGAAGACGTCAAAGTTTTTGAAGAGAGACGCTTTTATGGGAGAGGGCTGTCAAGAACAGCAGCGGGTACTGCTGATGTTTAGTTATCATAAAAATCAGGGCTGAGCTGTAAGAGCTTGCAAGGTTCTTTAGCCCATACGCAATAAAATCGAGCCTTTCAACTCAATGTCGGTAAAATAAATAGGATCTGGACAAGTATGAGAAACGATTAGATTAGATCAGATTAATAGCCAGTAATATAACTGTAACCAATATTCAGTCTAGTCAAATTAATTAATCTGATTATCAATCGAATATGTGATTGATCTTTGTCATGCCTGTCTGGATTGTAAGGCTAGGAAATGTCTTATCTTGCACCTTTGGCTGTAGAACTAATATTTGCACCTGAATATCTAAGTTTAAAAACTAAGTAATTTCCTTGAAGATATCCTGAGCAATGCCGCAGCTTCATACTCCCCGGAATATCATATTACGCTGCTTTCTGGGCACTAACACTCACCACTTTCGTTCCCATCTCTGAGTCCCTCTCACTTCCCAATTCCTCGATCCCAACTGTGTCTTCTACACTTCTCCCCTCAGATTCAAACTTCTTCTCTTCTCGACGGGCCAGCGGCCCCACAACAGCATAAGTAAACACAACCAACAGAAAAGAACATATCCCACAAAAAGTCCACCCTTTCAGGAATCTCGGACCCTCACTAGTCTTGAAAACAAGTACACTGGTCCACGCAGTTGTGCTCTGAGCCACCAAATTCACAAAAACTAGCACAACAGATCGTTCTGCCGCATCGTGCCTTGAGATGTGATTCACCCATCCATAAAGAACACTACTCATCGCCACAGTCGTATACGTGCTATTGAAAGCAAACCATTTCGCAGCTTCAGGCACATTCCACACAGCTAGTATAACCATAGCAACAAAATTCCATACATGTGCGAAGGCGATGGCTCCACTCGGGCCCCAGAGTAGATCAGAGCTGAAGTTGACGAAGAGAACGTAGAGGATACCAAGAGCGGGAGCAGTGGTTCCTAGTTGGTTGACTTCGGGGGTGGAGTAACGATGCAGACTTTTGAGCCAGAGGAGGTAGCCACCGGAGCCACTGGAACCAGAGTTCCAGAAAAGAATTGCCCAGAAGGATAGGATGTAGATTTTCCAATCTTTTACAATATGTTTCAGGAGCTCTATCCTGGTTTGTTTGAACTTTTCTTCTGTGTCAGCTTTGACATCTTTGAGGCGCCTAACTGCAAGTTCCAAGTCCGCATCTGTAAGAAAGAGTTTGTTTGGCCTGGCCGGGGTACCGGGCCACACAAATACTCCTGCTATCGCAACTGGGATCGTCATGAGAGCACTGATAATGAACATCCATCTATGATCTCATTAGGTCCTGCTTCTCTTGGCAGTGGACCCTTCTTACCTCCAGCCCGACATACCCCTCACACCATCGAGGTGGGCAGAAGCACCACTTTGGATCAGCCCTGCGGTGAGAGTGCCCAACATTTGACCGACGTAGAAAACTCCACCTCGACGGCCAAGCTCATCACCACGGTACCAGGCACCTAAAACGTAATGAACGCCGGGGAAAAACGCTGCCTAGATTACCTGTAAGTTTAAATTTGAGAAACATTGGTTCGCCTAAATACCTCAAAGATACCTACAAAAAACCGATACGCCATGAGTTCTGAAAACCCTTGGGCGCGGTATTGTAAGAGAGTAAAAATACCCCAGCCTGCCTCTAGAGCTGGTATGGTATAATTCATTGGAAACATTGGGAACAGAAAGGTAAACGGAAGTTGCCCGATGACCGCTCCGGCTATGTACATCGCGTTGACATCCACAAGTTGGTCTTTGTTGAAGTGGAGCTCCTCTTGGAGGCCCGAGACATATGCATTATCTACTATAAGTTAGAACATATTATCTGTGAGGGAATACGACTCTAGCCCTACTTACTAAGATTCGATTGATCGATATACTTTATCCAGTAGGCAACGACGGCATAGGGAATAATCAAAAGATCAAGCTTCAAGATAAGTTTTTTTTCCTCGGGACTGTCATCTTTAGCATACCAATGGTACCAAGCTCGTCCTTGGCGCTTGCCGTCCATCTTTAATGTGACAAGGTTTTATGAGAAAAGGAGTAAATGAAGGATGGAAAAGCATAGGCTCATCAGCAAATGCAAGGCCTTTTGACCTTTCCCATGCTCTTGGCAATTTGTCCCATGGAGCTCAAGCCTACCTGTAGTTACCCACATACTTAGTCTTGGCAGGATATATCTGGATGCACTCAGCGTTGTGCTGAGACAATATGAATATGCTCATCAAGACCCGTTGTGGTACCATCGCTACCCCGCATGGCTCTGTGCTCCGATATGCATCGTCGTGCAGTAAAGATAAGAGATTGAGAAACTTTGACAGGCTGGCCGCGAATGCCGATAAAGATTTATGAACGACTTATAATATTCTGTAGATATCTGGTGTACCTGCATGTGATGATGACTAGCTTTAGGATCGCGAAATGGCACAATATAAGCGAGTTTTGACGTCTTTGCATATCAAAAACAAGGACCCACAACGAGGTGGGGAAGTAAAACGAGGTCATGGCTGTAATACTCGGTTTAGTATATGGTAAAGCCCTTTCTACTAGTTTTGAAGTTGCACACCTGGGAATTTAAGCAATGGTTGAAACGAAAGCAAATTAAAGCTGGAGAGCCAAACGTGTCATTTACAACATAGCCTGCTGCGAAATAATATTTTATTGCTTCGATGGCAAGTCAATTTTTTGATAGACAAGACCGCCTTAATGCCCCAACGTTTCTAGGGGTATTGCTTTGGCCTCTACCAGGAAGCCCGAGTAAAGGTTTAACTTCCATTATTCATACCATGGTTGGTATTGCGACCCGTAGTTTCCCAACCTGCTTTTTCGTACATGACCCGAGTGCTTTCGGTCATACTCGAACCTTGCCACATAATATAGAGAACTAGATTATATATATCGCACTTGTTCTGCAAAAGTTGAACAGGTAGGCATTAAAATCATTGCACCAGCGAAGGCCGGAGCAGATATCGGGAATTGTGACGCTTTCTTTCCCAAAGTTGCACTGAGCAAAACATCTATCTCATATTCAACAAAAAGTAGTTCACTATTTTACTAGTAAATGTAGGGTTAGCTGATTTGTCAGATTTCAGGACTTCAATGAGGAGAAATGCAAATTTAAAAGATTGACATATGAGCTGATGGGGCTTGTAGAGGCATCGCACATTTGAGAACTATCCGTTTAGGCATTCAATAGGGCAATATTGTAATCGAGATTGATATATATGAAGATATCCTTTCTATCTGTGGCTCAAGGCTTTGAAGATAGTCGAGCCTCTTAACACAATTGATGAGAGGTGTCAATACTAATTGACGTTGCCTGACTTGGAAAGACCGACAAAGGAGTTTTATTGAAGCCAGGTGTGTAGGGTCGAAAGCTACTCCTATTTTTCACATACTTGGAAACCTTATCCCGGCTCACTCTTGTAGAAATATGCTCATTTTGAAAGTCTTTTAAAGACAATGGTTGGGCAGTTTTTCGCCGAGGTTCAAATGGGAAGGCTTGCGGGCTTTGTCTCTCGAAAACGATTGACCTATTACGAATATTTGCCGCATACTGGTAAAAATCACGTACGATCGCAGATATGGGCGCAGAGTGCTTGTCTTTGCGGTGTTGATCTAACTCTTTCTCAGTTGGCCAGCCAACTTCATGGTATTTGCAAACCTTAATTTGACACTTCCATGGTCTATTGTAAATTCTTGAGTGCCCTGATAATTCAACAGGTGGTTCAAAAAAACGATTAGAACCCTGGCGGCCCACACGTACAAACTCGTATTCATCGGCTTCCTCGCCCCAGGGAGGTTTGAGGCTTCGTAAGGGCTCCTCGGTAACTTTGAAAGCCTGAGAGGTCTTAGATTGACTTTTACTCTGGAATTTCCGACCGAATTCCGCCAATAAACTTGCATTGCAAGCCTCTTCTCCGTTTGTGGCGTCTTTAGACATTGTATAGCTAATGGCCGCAAAAGTCTTAGAGCCAAGCGTGTAACCCAAAGTACATTCGAGTTCCGCCTGTTCAGAAGTTGTGGAAAACCCTTTGGTTGCATTGCCAAGAAATTTGGGTGGAAATGGCGGCTCCAAGAGTGTGGCAAATGACAGAGTATAGTCTGGGATTCCTCGACGGTTCAACAGATCTACGGTTCTAGGCTCCCCATATTTGATATTTCGAGCTGGGTTTTTGAGTATGGACACGTTTGCACAAGGGAAGTCTGGCTTTCCGTATCTGCAGATCGAGGTCTTGCGGGATTCGACCTCCCTTCCATCTGGGTAACGATCTAGATATATATTGGTGACGCACATTGCGACGATTGAAATGCAAGCTTCTTGGTTGTGGTTTGACGTGCTGGTAAGTAAATGACCGGTCCTTATATGGACATATAGGGGGGTTTTCCAGATGCGTTACTCGCAGATACAGCTAGTGCTTGTCTTGTAAAGTGTACTGGCCCTGGCAAGTAATAAGATCAGAGTAGGGCAGCAGAAGGGAGGAGGAGTAAGACATACGTTGTCTTGTCGCTTCTCTCGAAAATACTCTGCACGGATGTAGAGAGAAGGGTAGAGCTGGAAAGTTAAACACGGCTGGCGAGGCTGGAGTACTTTGCAAGCACAGTATGGCGCAAGACTGCAAAAGCACTCTCTAAAACAATATAGCAATACAGTACAGGAGAGGAGAGGAGAGGAGAGGAGAGGAGAAGAAAGGACTTCTCTCAAATCCTGTTGTCACTGAGGCTGAGCTGTGAAAGTTGGCTATGAGAGTGATGGTGGGGGTGGCTGTTTTTACGTGACCAACCCATCCACCCCCACGAAGATTTCATTTCCCTCCCCAGCAAAACTTCGTCTTGGCTCCTTCAAGGAGTGAATTTCTCTAAGGTAGTGAGTTAGCTCTTGAACACCCAGTTGCTTTCTTGCGTTTTCTTCTACGATGAACCTCTGCGACGTTTTTTTTCTTCATTCCTGAGATTTCCTTTAGCCAAGTTAGTATAACGGGAGCAGTACGGATCCCAGGGTTGCACACAGAAATTTGAAGCTACATATTCCTATCTGTACCTTTTGAACGAGTGGTTTCTTTCTAAGTAGTAGGTTTTTTCCTTTGTAGAGAATAAGGAATATTCACGAGGATATTAAGGAGTGTTTTCTTAGTATTTGAAGAAAATATAAGATTAGCACGCGGTGTTTAGTAAATAAAGTTTGTCGGTGAAAGGCTCGAATTTTGCCCCTTGGTTATAAGACTTGTTGAAATTTTATCAATTAGACATTTTTGGATGGGTGTACTTTTACTAAATATCGGCGCCTTCCTCTACAAACCTTACGAGTTACCTTATATCATCCTTCAGTATCTTCAAACACCAAACATATATCATGACGATGACAAGCTGGGTTTAAACACGCTTTCTTTCCCGTGGCAAGACGACTTTCATCATTAAAATTCTATGAAAGAGCTCAGCCATGTAGACTCTAAAATTCAAGATCGTGTAATCGTGTCCTGTACCTTATTCAACTACCTAGTCAGGTCCATGTTTAACTCCTGACATCGAGCAAGACACCATTCCCAAATCCCTACCCAAACCCCATAGCATAATAGTCTACTCAAATTTTCCTCCACCAAATAAGCCACCAACTACCTTCCTCCTAACCTGAGCTCCCTTTATCAACTTCGCCTCTCTCCTCTTCTCCGTCTTAACGACAGCAGATCTCCTTTCGCTTTCCCTTGCAAAGTAATTAATACCACTATTCTTTCCCCCACCCCGCTTAACGCCATCACTAGCCGGACCGCCAGCCATTCGTTCCGTCGTAGACAGTCCGCCACTAACACTAGAACTTGTCGACGATGCAATACTGTTATTAGTCGTAGCCCTCCTCAATAAAGCTGGGACTTTGAAGCCAGGGACTAACGAAGAAGTTGTAAAAGCAAGCTTTGTACTGTTTGAGATCGTGCTTGAAGACTGTCGCTTCAATGATATTCGATCAATTACTCCAGCATGATGAGGTCGAAGTGCAAATGGATCCCGATTTTCTTTTTCCTTCCCCTTGCCTGAACCCAACTCTTCCGGACCTTCAATCTCGAGGCCATCTTCCGAGTCAGAGCTAGAATCCGCAGCTTGCATTGCGTTTGGCTCCTCAATGAGACTCGAAAGAGACTGTCGGATTTCGGAGAGATTTGATGGCTTTTTACCAGGCTTGGTTCGGCGGAGATGTGGTGGAGGCCTAGTTTCGGGTTCTATGGGATCTCCAGAGCTCTTCCGCTTCGGCGATCTCATACTTGGCTGACTGTCAGGCACAACCTGCTGGGGTTCCTCTCCTTGGGATTGAGATTGAGAGTCTGTTCCTTCTGGCTCCTCAAAGTCTTCAAGGAAATCTATCTCATCTTCACTGTTGTGATCTTCAATCGCACGCAAGAAAGCTTGTTTCTTTGGATTCTCAGCGATCTTCTCAATCCTCTCGTCGGCGAGAAGAGCTTTGCGCATTTTGGCGAATTCTTTCCGTTTCATGCGTTGCCGTGCTTCCCCTCCATCATCGGAATCTGATAGATCATAATCGGCTCCTCGCTTGCGTCTTAGCATGCCGTTTGTGATGTCCTTATAAAGCTTTTCTACTTGTTTCTCGTCACTTGCTCTCTCACGGTCCCTATTCGAGGTTAGCCGTAAACTATTTGTAGGTGGACAAGATGACTTACGCAAAGAATGCAGCAAGTTTGCTCTCATCAACATCTTTCCCGTCCTCATCATCAATCATCTCCTTAACATAAGCGTCTTCTTCTCCCCCACTTTCATCGTCACTCGCACCGCCTAGCCCAGCATATTCATCTTCAGATTCCTCGGCCTGTTCTTGAACCATTTCCTTGGCCTTGCTATTCTTCTTGTCGAATTCATCAACTACTTTCTTCTTTGAAGCTTTTCGCATGGCATCGAATGCATTGGTTGTGATTTCGAAGTCTTCTTCTTCAACGTCGGGAACAACTGCCTTGGCAGCGTCTTCTTCATCCGAGAAAGTAGCCAATTGAGCTCTTCGGTGAAGTCTGCCCTTCTTCTTGACTACAGGGATTTCTTCGGTAGCTTCTGGCACTGCTGTCGAGTCAAGCATGACCGTGTCAACCGTGGAAGGAGGCACTTCTACAAAACGGCCCCTGATAGGAGTCATGTGTTGAAATCCCAAGTCTTGAGTGGGTTCTGGAAATTGGGACATTTGAGTGGCAGTGTTCTCAACAATACTGTCAAACTCATGTACTTGCGATTGGGAAAAATTTAGATGGATGCCTTGGGTCATGATATCTATAGGTTGAGAATTTGGGATGTGAGAAAGCTGGGATTCGTTATTGGTTTCTGGCTCTTGTGTGTCCTCCGACATGGTGGGAACGAATGGTGGTAAGGTTGGAGCAGGACCGTTTCTCAAGAATGCAAGAGAGTCTTGCTGAGTATTCTTCTCTTGAGACCCCATATTTGGGGTTA